>CM027092.1:693918-1293918 GCA_015343265.1 Pao palembangensis
CAACCCGGGTCCGCGAGGGCTCGGGGGCTCCTCTCACGGGGGTTTATCGGAAGGCTGACCAAGCACAGATGATCCCCACCGGTGAGCAGCTCTGGCTGGAGAAGGAACCCCGGCGAGGCCAAAGCAGGCTAGCACGCTCCCAGGCCAGGAGGGGGCGCCATATGGAGCGAGCTCCCACAGCCGGGAGTTAATCAGCGCTCCTCCTCTGCACGCTGAGAGGAGGAGCGCTGCTCCCGCTAACGGGGTGTTAGCATTAACAGGCTCAGGCTGCTTACAGGTAAAATGGGCCCGTTCTTGTTAACTTATCAGGCTGGTTATCGAGGGTGTGTGTGTGTGTGTGTGTGTGTGTGTGTGTGTGTGTGTGTGTGTGTGTGTGTCTTCCAGATGGTGGATAAGAGGCCCTGCCTTTATTAGGCAGTGGTGGCCAGATAAAGAGCTGCTATTGATCCCAGGTTGAAAGAGCAGCTTCTCCAAACATGGCTGATTTACAGAGAGCTGATAATGACATCGCCGGGCAACCGAGGAACCCCGGGCTGGGGGGGCCAGCAAATCAGCGGCGTGATGGGGGGAGGGGATTTGTCAGGCCGCCTGACTTTTCTCATCTCCTTTTTTTCAGACGAGCTAATACACACGTGACCCGGGCCTCACCTCAAACCCGCGCGCGAGGCTAATCTCTAATCTGGTCTCGATTAGCACCTGACAGAATTCTCCACGGGTTTATCAAACCCACCCAACCAACAGACGCTTATCACTCCCAGCCCCGAAAATTTCACAAGAGCAGGAATTTGTTGAGATTAAAAAAAAAAAAAAAAAAAAAAAAAACCAGACGCACAGCTGGTGAAATCTTGAATAAGTCAAAAGAAAATGACTTCAAAGAATATGAAAGTCTGCTATCAGACGGGGGACGAGGGGAGGCTCGGGATCAGACGTGCATGAGGAAGCAGATCCACAGACCTGGCCTGGTTCCACCCACACAACGCAGATCAAAGCGCAGATGTGGACAGCTGGAAGCCTGGCTCCTCTCACCTTCCAGCAGCGCTGGGGACAAAGACGGGCTGGAGGTGTCTCCTTCTGCTGAGTCATCCGGGTCTGAGGCTCCGCCCTCCTCTCCCGACATACTCAGGGTGTCCAGAGCGTTGTCCTCACCGCCATCAAGGTCGCCTGGGGAACCTGTGGGAAGGACAGGCGAGAAGAACCCGTTAGTCCCCGCCGTCAGCTGTGACTGGCACAGGACAGGTGTGGGTGTGTCCAGGACCAGCTCCGCCCACAGCTGCGGCTGGGAAGACCACCTGGATCGAGGCTCACAGCACCAGTTAGTGTGCAAAGCGGGACTGAGGTCAAAATCACACGTTCTGTGCAGACCAACAGAATCAGGGAGGAAACATCGAGTCTGCACTCATGAGCTAGTCCGACCTACCACAACCCTAGCCCTAGTCTGACCTACCCTAACCCTAGCCCTACCCTAACCCTAGCCCTAGTCTGACCTACCCTAACCCTAGCCCTATCCTAACCCTAGCCCTAGTCTGACCTACCCTAACCCTAGCCCTAGTCTGACCTACGCTAACCCTAGCCCTACCCTAACCCTAGCCCTAGTCTGACCTACCGTAACCCTAGCCCTACCCTAACCCTAGCCCTTGTCTGACCTACCGTAACCCTAGCCCTACCCTAACCCTAGCCCTAGTCTGACCTACCCTAACCCTAGCCCTATCCTAACCCTAGCCCTAGTCTGACCTACCCTAACCCTAGCCCTAGTCTGACCTACCCTAACCCTAGCCCTACCCTAACCCTAGCCCTAGTCTGACCTACCCTAACCCTAGCCCTAGTCTGACCTACCCTAACTCTAATCTGACCTACCCTAACCCTAGCCCTAACGCTAGTCCGACTTACCACAACCCTAGCCCTAGTCTAACCTACCCTAACCCTAGCCCTACCCTAACCCTAACCCTAGTCTGACCCTAGCCCTGACACTAGTACAGAACTCTGCTCACTGAGGCCCCCTACTGTCCACAGAAGCTTAGCAGTGTGCTGTCCCTGTCAGTGGTCCTTTGCTGTCCTGTCCTGGGGCCAGTTGGCCCTTGGGTATGTTCCACCTGGGGGGGGGTTCACCGGGTGCTCTGTGGCGCTTGCGGCCTGCTGCTGCACTAACTGTTACACCAGGTGGTAGATGGATGGATGGACACACACACACACACACACACACACACCCATCTGTGCGCTGGTCTGAACTGCTCACCTACAGACGAGAGTTTGTCTGTTTGTGGGTTTCTCAGCAGTCTGCTGGACAGGCCAGGCTGGTGGCGCTGCTTCACCACCAGCGTGGGCTAACCACACCCACCCACCATCTCTGCTCAGTGGGAATCTTTAAAGGGAAAACCAGTTTGGAGCTTTGGACACGCTCAACGTCTAATCCAGAAGATTAACGGCCGGTAGCCAGGAGGGAGCTGAAAGCCAAATTACAGTAAAGCTAAAAGTGTAGCTAAGAGAGTGATTAGTGTCGGCCTGATCCCTATCAGTTACACTTCCACAATCCCCGCTGACCACACTAATTATACACTACTTTTGATCTATTCCAGCCTGTTGGAAGATTAGCCACCCCTGAAAAACGCCAGCGCTAATGTGACTTTTTTAACGCCTTCATTCTGAACGCTCAAACGCCCGCTCTCCCCTCCTCCCGGGCCGAGGTGAGCGCTTCCCGTCCCTCGGTTAGCGCTAACCGTTTCCGTGGCGATCCTCTGCGTTAATCACGCGCCTTGGTCTCGGGTCACAGCCCATGAAACCTCCGTTTGAGGGGACCCTGTCCTGGGCCCGGGCTGGTTTCTACGGCGACGCCAGCACTTCCTGCCTCGTTCCCCCGCCACCTTCCGGACGGCGGGTAAATTAATTTTGGCGAAGCTGCGGCGTGCCATGGCGGGATTGTTTCGGAGCTAAAGCCGTGACTGGGGGCGTGTATATTTACAATACTGGAACAAAAGCAGCCCATAATCTATACAAAGCACCCAACAATAGCGTGAATAAAGACGCTGGTAGAAAAAGGGGGAGGCGGTTTTCCTAATTCTGTTAATTTCACTTGCAAAGCAATTAAAAGCAGCAGAGATAATGGCGGGAAACAATCGCCGGCTGGCAAAGTGTTTCTGTCTTTGTAAAAGAAACATCTTTAGGCTAATTTCAACTTCCACGCCTGCACGCTCCACTCTAATTTCAGATAAAATTAACACGGCTCCATCTGGACCTGACCGAGAGGAGAGGAGAGGGGCGGCCCGCCGATCGATCCGCCCGCCGCTCGTATTTTTAGAATGAGCGCCGTGTCGCCGGGGCAACGCCTGATCTAATTTTCAGTATCTACGAGGACATTTTCACACAATTAATTTTCCTTTAATCATAATTGTACAAAGGGACTTGTGGATATAAAATTCCAATTATAGTTGCTGCTGCAAATGTCCGTTTCCACGGCGATGTCTTTGCCCATCAGGGCTGGGACTTAATGAAGCGTTTGCTGCATCGCTGCGCTCACGCATCGAATGATGCGGAAAAGTTTCTGCTGCGCTCCGTCTGTCCAAGGAGACGCGTCCCCCGTCCGCTGGTTGGCAGGAAGGACCCGGGCCTGCCCGATAAGTGGGCCTCCTCCTCAGAAGCCTTTTAATCGTCTGAGTGCGATATCTGCAGCCCGAGCGGCTCCAGCTCGCCCAAAGATGGCCGACGCGCATCTCTGAAGGCAGGCTAGCAATTAAAGGGCGGCGTATCCGACAGCAGCGCTCCACTTTTGGGGATAAGATGACTGTTGTCCACGAAGGAGGCCTGGAGCGTCCACATATCTCAAGCTCGCTAAAACTGGACGTGCTAAAGCTATAGAATCACAAGGGCTGAAAGGATTCATCCAATAATTCGACTAATTCGATTACCGAAAAAGCTTCTCTAAAAATGATTTGTGTGGAATCTTCGTTTAAATTCTCTCCTCTCTACGTCTGTGTTTTTCACGGATCCTCATGTCTGTTGCTGCTTCAGCTGCTGATCCGTCGCTGCAGATCCATGTGAGGAGCAGATTGAAGGAATTTAACATTAAAAAGAAAAGCAAACGTAGAGCAACGTGTCTACGGGAAGATGCAGCTAGCTTAGCATAATAGCACAGCGCTGCTGCAAAGGAAACATCCGCTCTCTGCTAAAAGTCCTCAGAGCGGACCGGAAACAGCGAGCTAAGCTAACGATAATTAGCAGCAGTTAGCAGAAACCAGCGTGATCATGAGTGAGAGAAGTCTGCTAGCTAACACACTTTGTTTACAGCTCTGTGGAAAGGCTGATTCACAACTGTAATCAATGTGGCGGCTAATCTGCTAGCTAGCACGTTTCCCCAACTCAGCTAAGGTTTTGCTAAAGATAATATTAGATTAATAATCCAAGGAAAATAAAGTGATATAGTGAGTTTGTTAAATCCTGAACTTCAGTTAGTTAAATTGTAAAAGTCAGTTTAATTAACTGTGTAGCTAAGTTTGATATTATTTTGAGCAGGTTCAACGGAACAAGAACATTACGAAAGCTTTTAAATAAAGTTAGAGTGATGTTAAAAAGTCACAGTGTGCAGAGCGGTGGGTTTGGTGGAGGGTCGGGGCCCGACATGGAGCCAGAGGACACACGCAGAAGCACGCAGCTTCGCGTCAGGAAGGCGGCGTGATGAAGCTAGCAGAGATGCTGCGTTATTAACTCTGCTTGCACATCAGAGCTGATTAAACACGGAGACAAGGCGCATCAAACCTGCACGCTTAGCACGCCTGATTAAAGCCCCACGCCTCAGCGCGCTCAGGCTAACCACGCTAGCAGGCAGCAGAGAGGAAGAGAAGCAGACCTGAAAGAGAGGCGCTCGTATCACACCATCGCAGACTTGTGAGGACAACATGAAAGGAGCATATGTAGAAAGAGGAGAGGAGGAGAGACAGAGGAGGAGGAGCACTCCAGAGAAGAGGAGGCCCCTGACACGGAGCCCCGCTGGAGAGGGGCCACTTCTGATCACAGGAAGGACCCGTTGCCGAGGAAACGCTGAGCACTTCCCTCAGGGCTGCTTCCAGTCACCCATCCATCGATCCATCCATCGTCCATAGATCTGTCTATCCATTTCCATTTCAATTTCCTGTTGGAATCACTGCTCTTCCTGGTTTCCCTGCTCTTCCAAGTTTTGCTGCTCTTCCTGGTGTCCCTCCTCTTCCTGGTGTCCCTGCTATTCCTGGTTTTCTTGCTCTTCCTGGTTTTCCTGCTCTTCTTGGTGTTCTAGCTCTTCCTGGTGTCCCTGCTCTTCCTGGTGTCCCTGCTCTCCCAGGTTTTCCTGCTCTTCCTGGTTTTCTTGTTCTTCCTGGTCTTCCTGCTCTTCCTGGTGTCGCTGCTCTTCTTGGTGTCCCTGCTCTTCCTGGTTTTTCTGCTCTTCCTGGTTTCCCTGCTCTTCCTGGTTTCCCTGCTCTTCCAGGTTTTCTTGTTCTTCCAGGTTTTCCTGCTCTTCCTGTTCTTCCTGCTCTTCCTAGTTTTCCTACTCTTCCTGGTTTTCTTGCTCTTCCTGGTGTCCCTGCTCTTCCTGGTTTTCTTGTTCTTCCTGGTGTCCCTGCTCTTCCTGGTTTTCCTGCTCTTCCTGGTTTTCCTGCTGTTCTTGGTGTCCCTGCTCTTCCTGGTGTCCTTGCTCTTCATGGTTTTCCTGNGTCCTTGCTCTTCCTGGTGTCCCTGGCCGTCCTGGCCACAGGAAGCACCTATGTCTCTGGAGCTAACTGGGACCGGGCGTTGGACCAGTCCTGGGCCAGCTGGGCTAGAAAACCCCCCAGGTTGGTGGTGGAGAGGTTCCACCAGCGGGTGGAGCCCTGGACCACGCCCTCCGGACAGGCGTCCATCACAGACGCACACAGAGACACAGGACATGGACGCTGGAGCCCGGCGGAGGCGCTGGAACCAGCAACCTGGGCCACCTTCAGGTGCTGTTCCGGTCAACCATCTCTCCATGAAGGAGGGAGCGCCTGCTCCTCACCTCCTCCTCCATCCCCTCGTACCTTTCTTCTCCGTCCCCTGACGCCGTCTCCCTGCCTCCCTCTCTCTCTCTCCCCCACCTTCCCTCTCTCCCCATCCCTTGTTCTTGCTGGGAGTGGGAGCGTGCTGGCGGATAGCTGCGAGCCGTTGGCGGTTATCGCCTCCTGCAGACTCTCTCCGCCGGTCTGATCTGTCTCCTCTTCATTAAGCAAATACGCCCACGTGGAAATGAAAACATAATAGCTATTTGATTTCCACAGAGATATTTTGCATATTGGTTCGGAGCTGATAGCGGAATTTCATCAAGTCTTTTTTTTCCTCTCCTCCCCTGCCCCCCCACCCCTCCTGCGCTACCATCCCCTCCCTCCCTCCTTCCCTCCATCCCCTCGCTTTAAAAACGGGAATTACTGAGCCGGGCCCGCTTTCAGCCACATTTCTTTACATTGCTGGGAAGAGGAAAAAAAAAAAAAAAAGAGACGGAGCGAAATCTAGTTCCCCAGGAAGAGTACTTAACCGATTAAATATCCCCTCATTCCAGTCTTTTTTCCTCCCTCTTTGATAACAGGGAGGACAATTTAAAGAATTCACACTGCTTTAGGTCCGCTGTAGAAGCGGGGGACGGCGGTTGGACAATCAACCCCTTAACAGGCGCAGCGGCGAGGCGTTCAGGGACGTCGGCAGACCGCAGCGAGGCGTTCAGGGACTGACCGAGATGGAGGCCGCGGCGCGACACAGGGCGCTGGGGACAATTAGCCGAGGCGGTGTTTGCTTCTGTGTCAGAGATAGCGGCCACGCCCACCCGCGGTGACTGGTGGTCCGATAGAGGTCCGGCTGTGCCGCAGCGCCGCATGGACGGGGGCAGGGATGCGTCCCCACGGCCAAGGCCAGGAAGCAGACCTGGAGCGGCTCACACCAACCTGAGGATGGACCTCACCAACAGCTGATCAGACACGCACACGCACACGCACGCACGCACACGCACGCACACGCACACACACACAGCTGCTGCTTCTCCACCCAAGGACAGACTGTTCACAGCTAATGAGCCAATGGGAATGACATCAAAGACATCAAAGCAAGTGTCCCTGAGAAGCTGACATCAAAGACGGGCTCAACCTTGTGACTAGGGCTGTCACGAGGAATTTCTGGAGATGATTAATTGTCAGAAAAATTATTGGGATTGCCGATTATATTGTCTATTTTTTTTTTTTTTTTTAGATTCTACCACCACAGCATAATGAGCTTTAATTATACACATTCTCTGCTGTCCCGTACAAAAGCAACTTAACATCCAGAAAAAGCGTTTATCGTTAGGATAAAAACCAGAATGCACCACAGCCGAGCCGTGGTACGAGGCTTTGGAACCAGAACCTCCCCTTCCTCCATGTTGTTATTATCCTAGCCATAGCATATTATCCTAGCTACAGCATATTATCATAGCCACAACATGTTATGTTAGCCACAGCATATAATCCTAGCCACAGCATATTATCCTAGCCACAGCATATTATCCTAGCTATAGCTTATTATCCTAGCCATAGCATATTATCCTAGCCACAACATATTATCTTAGCCATAGCATGTTATCCTAGCTATAGCTTGCTGCCAATCAAGATGAGAGGTAAACAACATGTGGTTGCCATGGTGATGCTGACGTCAGACTCAGATTCATAGTTATTTTATGCAACTTTGTGCATAAAATAATTGACGGTAATCGCGAATATGAAAAATAATCGTGATCGACGAATATTGTAATATTCGTGACTGCCCTACTACTGACGCAACGCTAATGACATTAACGACATCAAAAGTCTCAGACATCAAAGCAAGCGTCCCTGAGAGGGGTGACATCAAAAACAGTCTCAACCTTGTGACTTTGTCAGATATCCTAAATGCTCGCCAGGCCGTTGGCTAGGACACGCCATCAGACACGCCTAAGGAACCGCCTGGAACATGTGACACCACCGGGAAAATTTACGGTGAGGACGCCAGGGCCGACATGAGATCACCACCGCTAACCCCCACGCCGCTCCGCCGGCGGACGTGCTGGCCGCTCAGGCTAACGAGCACACGAAGCATGCGTGGCTAACAGGACTGACAGCCTGGTCAGAGTCCTGCTGCTGCACGCCGTCCTCCTCGCACTTTGTTTCATTCAAAATGAAAATCAGACAACAGCACGCGCCTCTTCTGTTCATAAGATCCGTATCCAGCATGTTGATACGGGCGCGTTTATCTGGGATGGAGGGATGATATATTGAAATGCTAGAGTGACTTTAGGGTTGGAGCGCAGCAGAAGCAAATATTACACCGCAGGAATTCCCCCTGCAGCGTCTGCAGTCACGCATGGCCTGCATGGCCTTACAGCTGCCAACCAGCGCTGCGCTCCTGGAAACCAGCGCTCCTAGAAACAACCAGCGCTGCGCTCCTGGAAACCAGCGCTCCTAGAAACAACCAGCGCTGCGCTCCTGGAAACCAGCGCTCCTTGAAACAACCAGCGCTGCTCTCCTGGAAACCAGCGCTCCTTGAAACAACCAGCGCTGCTGAAAACGAGCGCTGCGCTCCTGGAAACCAGCGCTGCGCTCCTAGAAACAACCAGCGCTGCGCTCCTGGAAACCAGCGCTGCGCTCCTAGAAACAACCAGCGCTGCTGAAAACGAGCGCTGCGCTCCTAGAAACAACCAGCGCTGCGCTCCTGGAAACAACCAGCGCTGCGCTCCTGGAAACCACCAGCGCTGCGCTCCTGGAAACAACCAGCGCTGCGCTCCTGGAAACAACCAGCGCTGCGCTCCTGGAAACCAGCGCTGCGCTCCTGGAAACAACCAGCGCTGCGCTCCTGGAAACCAGCGCTGCGCTCCTGGAAACAACCAGCGCTCCTGGAAACCAGTGCTGCGCTCCTGGAAACAACCAGCGCTGCGCTCTTGGCAAAGGCAAATGAGAGTCGTTCATGTGCATCATGACGAAGCGCGTCTGCGTCTCAAAGGAGAAACTTCCCTGAGGGAGATCCAGGTACGGTTTCCTGTTGCGTCTGAGGGGGGTCCAACGGAGGCCCGACGCCACACGCTGGGAATGTTTAGGTGAAAGCTACAGCTCATAGCCAGTTTTTACCATGTTAGCCATCATCTACAACCCCCCGACCATCAGCCCCAGCGCCACCTGCATGAGCCGGGGGCCGAAGTGGACAACACCGGGACAAGGTTCCGTAACGGGGAGGGGGCGGGGGAGATAAACACACAAATAATAACAACAACAAGTAGGAAAGCAGCTCAGATGTAGACGTCCACCTGAAACAAGCGTGTGTGTGTGTGTGTGTGTGTGTGTGTGTGTCTGTCTGTAGAGCAGGGCTATTCAGCTAAAAGTCACTGAGGTCCAATTACGAAAACGTCCTCCAAGGAAAAGGTCCAAAACCACGTAGTTTGAGTCTCCCAGCCTTCCCGTGTCCACATCTGTCACAATGTCACAATTAGCTCTTTTAGCGTATATAAAAGTAGCAAAGGCAGATCAATTTAAGGCCTTTTTAGAGTAAAGAAAAGAAAACCCTCTCAATGAAATAAATAAAAACACGTGCAAACAGAGTAAAATAACCCTTTTTTTCCTCTTAAATTAAAGCGTTCCCAACCAAAAAGAAGTGCAGGCCAGCACTTCAAACGGTGGTTCTTTTAGGAGACAACAGGTGCGTTGACAGCACCGCTAACCAGGGTTCTCTTATGTTTTTCCTAAATTAAAGAGGTCTCAGCCTAAAAGCTCACATCGGGATTTCTTGGGTTTTTTTCCCCACACATCTCGTCTTTTTGCTGTCCCTCCGATAACCTCAGCAGCAGCGCGGAAGCACCCTCACAGCCGTCCCAGCACCTCCAGCCTGCTTCAGGCGGCCCCAGCACCCACGCTGGCTCTAGGGAACCCCGCTTAGCCTGAGGGGCCGGCTGGATCCGTCACGCTGGCCTTGCGGCTGGCTTATTGTGCCAGGTTTCGGAGCACATGAGGCACGCTGGGGTACGACTGCCTGACGGAAGAACAAACATTCATTTCTCCGTCCACTCCTCTTTACGACAGACGTTTGCTTCATCAGCCTTCCTTTTGGAGCAGCCACGCCAGCGCAAACTGACTCAGGGTCAACGAACCATTTGACTGGCTGGACCGAGAGGAGCTATCGCCGTAGTAACTGGAGTAGCAGCGCCGGGAGTAACACCGGGAAACACTCAGAGCCTGCTCACGGGTCCGGACAGAACCATCACTGGGTCCAGATCTGGACCGGGGTCCGCCATTTGGTGATGCCTGCTGTGGGGGGCAGGTGTTCCTGTGGGGGGGACAGGTGTTCTTCTAGGGGGGACAGGTGTTCCTGTGGGGGGGGCAGACATTCCAGCGTGCTCTCTTCCTTTAATGGAGGCTGTTTAACTTAATATAACTCCACGTTGACCAGCAGCAGTGGGATGTACAGGCAGTGGTGATACAAGGTTACAGCACATAGAAGGCAGCTTTGATAAATAAAACTCTTTTCTGACCCTCTCAGGACATCTCTCTCTCTCTCACACACACACACACATACACACACACACATTTCATTCCTCTCTTACTAAAGAACATAAATAATGAGAAGAGGAAGCAGCTGTCAGAGGTGTGTCTGTAGTTCAGACTTCCAGGTTTACGCCAACAAAACTATCCTACGAAATTTTTAGGATTTGCAACTTTTTATGCGAGGCCTTCTAAGTTCAGGGCCCGTAAACGCTCCGATAAGCAAAAGGCTGGTCCAGCTGAAGCGTGAAGCTCACACTGATTAACTCATCCGAAATCTGCTTTGATAAGCAGCTAAAAAGACCAAAGGAGCGTCAGTAAGTGTAGAGTCGTGTAAATAGATGAGCCTCCGAACGAGCAGAGCGGGGAGAGAGAGGGGGAGTTGGGAGGGAGGAGAAGAGAGCAGTTAGCATGCAGCCGCGGCTAAGACCCTGGACTGTTGAAGCCAGGCACGCAGACAAGAAAGGCAGCGATAAGCCTGACTGATAAAAGATGGAAAAGAGCAGCAGATTTCAACTTTCCCACCGTCCTCAGATCCACAGGGGGAGGGGGGCTGGACCCACACACTGGTGGAATCTCCTCCTATCTGCACCGCAACACCAGCAAAGAAGAGAAAAACACAGGCCGGACAAGGCCGAAGGAGTACTCTCTCACACACGCGCACACACACACACACACAAGGTCATACAGTATGTGAACACTAATCATCGTCCTGGAATCATATCAGCCACACTGTTGCTCTTCATATCGCCCCTCCACTCACACTCACACACACACACACACACACACACACACACACACACACAAACAGCCTCGGCCTTGAGCCAGACGTGAGAATTTTCATTTTCACACACTTGATGGCAAACACACACACAGACACACACACAGACACACACAGATGACATTCGTCTAATAAGGTCATTCCAGCGTTTGACGCAGTTTCAGGTGGGAAATTTACTGTTGGAAACACCAGAGTACCACTGAGGACAAAGGAGTGGAAAAGGGATGGATGGATGGATGATGGATGGATGGATGGATGGATGGATGAGTGGATGATGGATGGATGAGTGGGTGGATGGATGGATGAGTGGATGGATGGGTGGTTGGATGGATGGATGGATGGATGGATGAGTGGATGATGGATGAGTGGATGGATGAGTGGATGATGGATGGATGGATGGATGAGTGGATGGATGAGTGGATGGAAGGATGGATGGATGAGTGGATGGAAGGATGGATGGTTGAGTGGATGGATGAGTGGATGGATGGATGGATGAGTGGATGAATGAGTGGATGGATGGATGAGTGGATGATGGATGGATGAGTGGATGGATGGGTGGATGGAAGGATGGATGGATGAGTGGATGGATGGATGAGTGGATGGAAGGATGGATGGATGAGTGGATGGATGGATGGATGAGTGGATGATGGATGGATGAGTGGATGGATGGGTGGTTGGATGAGTGGATGGATGAGTGGATGGAAGGATGGATGGATGACTGGATGGATGGATGATGGATGAGTGGATGAATGGATGGATGGGTGGCTGGATGGATAGATGGATGGGTGGGTGGATGGATGGATGGGTGAATGGATGGATGGGTGGTTGGATGGATGGATAGATGGATGGGTGGGTGGATGGATGGAAGGATGGATGAGTGGATGGATGGGTGGTTGGATGGATGGTTGGATGGGTGGGTGGATGGATGGATGAACTGTTTGTGTCTGTTACTGTTAGCATGCTAAACTAACCCTCTAGCTAATGTCTCCAGCACCTCCAGGAGGGTGGAGGCTACAGACTGCCGGTATGCAGGCGGACGCAGGGAAAGTCCCTGGACGGCGCTCCACCCTGGCTGACCAACCCTGAACCATCCCTCCATCCTTGACGCCTGCAGACATGCCAGCTGCCGCTGGCGTGGCGTCCTCACCCTCCCGCCGTTGTAACGGTTGACCTTGATGGCGGGGTGCACAGCTGGGTCGCAGACGCAACTAAAACAGATGCGGCGAGCGCAGCTGAAAGGGCGTGTGTCGTCTACACCGCAGGTTCCCCAACGCTTCCGTGTCAAGGCCCACAAACAAGTGCTCAGCCTGAAGCTAATGCTAGCTAACAGCTACGGGCCTCTGCCACACATCGCACCCCCCAGACAAACCGCTAGGGTGTTTTCTGCCGCCAGCACGGCGGTGTGTTGCAGAGTGGGAGCAAATGCAGGGCAGGACGTTTGAAGCCCTTTTACGAAAGAAAGAAGGATTTAGTGGGACTGCAGATGATTAACTGTCAGAAAAATAATCGCGATGGACAAACACCGTCATACTTGCGACTGCATTCCGTTTGCATTCAAAAATAGATGAAAAGCTGTAAAATGTTTTAACAATGATGAATAAAGAAAAACAAAAAACGATTTTTTTTTTTTAATCGTATCAGCAGATGTCAGGCATTTATTTTGAAAATCGCGATCAGCCCAGAAATCGGCGCATCCATAGTTGGAGTGAACCTTCTCCGTTTTATTCTATTATTTTATGTCTGCCAATAAATATGTTAAAATGCATTTTTATGTTGTTAGCTGAGATCATCTTGGGGAATCAGGCTTTGATCTTTGCTTTTTTCCGTCCTTCTCTTTCGTTTCTTTTGTCGGGCTGCGGCCGCAGCAGGTCCGGCCTGTTGGAGAGCTGCACGTCGGCGTCGGACCCCCCGCAGAGGCAGGAGGGGCCCGAAGTGAGCGATGAAGAGGCGGGCGAAAGGAAAAAACAGGAAAAAAGGCGACGGAAAAAGAGGAGCGGGGTTAAAGTCTTTGATAGGAGCAGCACAGGCGTTATCTGCGCCTCCTGTCACACGGCTTAAAATAAAAATAAAAATAAAGTGCGCTGGTGGCAGCCGCGCTGCCGCGATAGCTCCGCCGAGCATGAAGAGGGGATGCGGGGGAGATAACTGGTTAAATATAACCAACCCGCTCACGGCTGCCAGCCGCAAAGAAAGGCGCTATTTTCAGGAGGCCGGGCACCGCCGGCGCCCTCGCCGCCCCGATAACATCCGTGTCAAGAGCGCACGCGTGTGCCAGTATGTAAACCAAGACACGCGCGATTATCTGCTCCGGGACACGCGCGCACATAATCCCAGATCCGAGAGGAGATGCATCCACGCGTCTCCCTGCCTCGCCGAGGAAGCGTGCGCGGCAGCCCCGCCCCCACGCCAAAGTCACGGCGGGACTTGTGACGGGGAAAATGTGCTCAGATGGAGGTCGGATAGAGGCGGGAACAGCCAAATGTCAGGGAGGAGAAATGGAAGGGCGGCCAGACAAGATCGCGCGCACCCACGCCGCCGCCGCGCTGAAGAAGCTATCAAACGGCCTGCGTGCACGTCACCTGAGAGCCCCGCCCCCTGAGCGAGGCTTCCGACGCTTCCCACCCGCCACGGCCACGGCCCGGACCGGTCGCGGTGGGCGGAGGGTAGAGCACGTGCTCGCACCCTGATGCGACGCTCTTACCCCGGGTTTCCACTGGAGGCGGTGCGTCCCCGTCCGTCCGTCCGTCCGTCCAGACTTCTGCCGTCCGGCCGTTTCTACCGGATGTGTCTGTACGGACGGAGAACGCCGCACAATACACCGCGTGCCGGACAGGAAGTCGGGTGCGAAGAGTAAAGTAAAACATCCTGGAAACTGTCAAAATAAAAGGTCCCGTATTTGGAGCGATCTTTTCAACAGGACGCTGAAAATTAAATCACGTTAAGACCGCGCGATATTACCATTTTGTAGTTTTCTAAACGAGCCACAGAAGAAGACGCTATTTCTTCCTAAACAGCGGAGGAGGAAAACTTCCCCTTTGGATTTTGGTGACTCTACCATAGGTAATTCTATTAATTTTTCCTAGAATGTGTAATCATCCACTCCAGTTGTTTTGGATATTTCCTTCCACGCCATTTCTTTGTTTATAATGTCCTTATAAAAAGGATGCGAAAAATCCTAAATAATGCTGTGGTTTTGCACTTCTATGATGAGTCTTTCTTCGTCCATTGTCGCAAATGATAGTGAGACGACTCCGGCAAGACCTATTACCTGCGAACGTCATGGGGCGGGCCCCTTTGACACAGTTGAAAACCATCGCTCTAAATACGGGAGCTTTTATTTTGACAAATTCCCGGATGTTTTATTTTTCCGTCACACCCGACTTCCTGTGCCGCACGCGATGCCTTGTGCTAGCTTGTTGCGGCGTGCTCCGTCCATCCGTCAAAATGGGTGTCGTCCGGACGGCGACGGAGGCCCCAGCCCTGCTGTGGGTGGAGCCTCCAGCCAGTGGAAACTGACGCACTGACTTGAATGGATCTAATCAGGACGGACGGACGGACGGATGGAGACGCACCGCATCTGGTGGAAACGGGGGGTAAGCCCGTTCCGGTCCTGCGGAGCCGTGCGTGCACGTGCACGAAGATGACTGGAGAGATAATTTGAATATCAGGCCGGTGTGGATGGCTGATAGTGTTCTGAGGCAGGGCCCGGTGGACCCAGCGCTACTAGCACCTATCTGTAATTAGTAACCGTTCCCTATCACTGATAAGATAAACTGAGCCTGACCTTTTCCGTGTGGTCACCATGGCAACCCCACACCCCCACCCTGGCACCGCCGCCCTCCCCTTCTATTATTTTAGTGATTAAACAGCAAATAGCAGCAAAGATGTGAGGAGCTGATAGGATGGTGATTAATAATAGTCCTCCAAACGTTTCTGAGTGTGTGTGTGTGTGTGTGGGTGTGTGTGGGTGTGTGTGTGTGAGGGATCAGGAAAAGGCCCGTCCTGGCTTTTGCTGGTGAAGAATGGGAATTTCAAATGACTGAGGAATAAAAGCAGCGGTGTTTCCTGAGAGCTGCTCTCGGAGAGGACGGCGAACGTTAGCGTCGCCCTCTCCTCCACCCACTCACAGATGACGTGCTAACCCAAACCCTCTGCTCCACCCACTCACAGATGACGTGCTAATCCTAACCTTCTGCTCCGTGCTTCCCTCATTTCAACGTCCAGGAAAAGGCGAGCACCTAGACGAAAGGTCAGCGTGGCAGAAGGGCTGGAATCTGTGCTGCTGTTAGCGACCTGGGGTGAACGTGCTACGCAGCGCGCGTGCATTTGTTTCTCCGCCGTTTCTGCGCGCGTTCGTCAAGGCAACAAGTGGCAGACGGCGGCGGTGGCGCCCTCCGGTGGCTGATGTATGTAGCAGGAGCGTCGGGGGTGGACGGTAGACGCGAGGCACTAACGGAGCCGTTAGCATCGCTGCTGGAACAGCGGTGTGGGAAGTCTGGGAGCGGAGGAATGTTCAGCCAATCAGAGGAGTTCTGGCCTCCAGAGATGGTTTCCAAGACAACAGGAATTCTGGGATCTCTGGAAAATTCCTGCCCCCGATCACGGACGCCGCGGCCCGTTGGGGATCAGATCTACACGCACGCACGCACGTGCACACTCCACAGAAACCTTGCTGGTTTCAGCTGTTTTTCCAGGCCGAGCGCACGTGCGAGCGTGCACAAGCACACCGACGACTGCTTGAGTCAGGGAATTAGCTGCAGCAACGGCTGAGGAGGCAATAAGTTGGCAGAAAAGAGGGATAATCTTTTATCTTTCACCCTCCCCAATGGTTTCTGAAAGTCTGTATCACTTCCCTGACAGTTGACGCTCCACTTTTCCCTCTTTCATTATTTATTTATCTATTTTCGCTTTGTGTGAATTCAGCTAAAATACTTTAAAGCACTTAATGGCGCTATCGGCGGCGCAGATCTGCTGCCTCCTCCCGCCTCCCTCGTTTCCCCGCTGCCTTTTTTTTTTTTTTATTTTCAGATATTCTCCGGCCCCGAAGAGCCGGCGCTTTATCGCAGCGTCTGGACGGGAACGACACGGCCAATTATTGACAAATGATTCCTTCCCAGAATGACAGTGAGACGAGGACAGGAGCGGAGCGGAACCCCAACAGGCCCGAGGAGACGCGTCTATCTATCAGATTCTATTAAGAGCTGCACACTTTGTGAACAAAGCCGCCGCGCATTAACCGCTATTATACGCTCGTGAACTTTGTCGCCATCAAGCGCTCCCCCGTCCCGCCTTTCACGCACTTTCAGCCCCTTTTGTGCGTCTAACAGCTCCCAATCTCATCGCTTCCTTTCTCTGTGATAGACAACCGCTGGACGCGGAAGAGGGACGATAAACCGCAACCATCGGTAAAAACACATCCCAGATTACACGTTTTAACCGGCCGCTTAATCGGCGGTCAACTAATTAGCTAATGTGTTATCAGTCGTTTGTAGCGCTGCCTCTTATCGCCCACATCACAATCAGGGGACTTTGAGGCCTGATGGTTCAACGCTCAGATACCAGATGTGGTTGTGCCTGTCTGAACTCATGGCGAGGCGGCCTCACGCTCACGCTCGCGCTCACGTGCGTCTTCCTTCTCACCCAGATGTGGACAGCAGCGCTGGTCGAGCAGGAAGCCAGAAGAGGCTGCCAGCAAAAAGCGCTGCAAAGGCTCAAAAGCCACGCCTCCCCGCGTGGACACGCCCCCTTCATTCCATGAACAGGAATTGACCAATCCCAAGCTCCGTCTGTGTGTCCCTGATTAACGGGCGCATACGTGGCTCAGATTTACACGATGGTCACAGATAACACACTTTAGCCGCTCAATCCCGCCGCAGTGGCGCCTTATCCAGCGTGCTAGCAGAGCTGCCTGGCCGTGCGGCGCTGCTGGGTGCTGGTTCGCGGCAGGAAGACTGCGGCTCCACGCCGTTCGCAAATATTACAACATTCGTCAATCACAATTATTTTTCATGTTTGCGATTACCGTCTATTTATTTTATCCACAAAGTTGGATAAAATAATCTGAGTCTGACATCATCGTATTGCGCCAGCCGCACACTGCGTCACTGTGACAACCACATGTTTACCACTCGTCTTGGTCGGCTGGACAGCGAGCTATAACTAGGATAATATGCTGTGGCTAAGATAATATGCTATGGCTAGGATAATATGCTATGGCTAAGATAATATGCTATGGCTAGGATAATATGCTGTGGCTAGGATAATAAGCTATGGCTAGGATAATAAACTATGGCTAGGATAATATGCTATGGCTAGGATAATATGTTGTGGCTAGGATAATATGCTGTGGCTAAGATAATATGCTATGGCTAGGATAATATGCTATGGCTAGGATAATATGTTGTGGCTAGGATAATAAGCTATGGCTAGGATAATATGCTACAACTAGGAAAATATGCTGTGGCTAGGATAATATGCTATAGCTAGGATAATATGCTATGGCTAGGATAATATGTTGTGGCTAGGATAATAAGCTATGGCTAGGATAATATGCTATGGCTAGGATAATATGCCACAACTAGGAAAATATGCTGTGGCTAGGATAATATGCTATAGCTAGGATAATATGCTGTGGCTAGAATAAAATGCTGTGGCTAGGATAATATAACCCTAACCCCAGTAAAATTTACCGTAAAAAAGCTCCAGCCAGAAGCGCTAAAGCAACAAATGTGAACCAGCGTCTGCAGACCCACCATCCACAGCAACACACCAACTAGTTCTGATGGTCAACAAGTCATTAAGCTGCTCTGATTCATTAATGTGAACACGACAGTAGAGAATGTGTGTTATTAAAGCTCATTATGCTGATAGCAGAATATAAAAAAATAGACAATATATTTCTCAATCGTGATTATTTTTCTATCAACTAACCGTCTCCAGACATTCCTAATGGTGACAGCGATACTCCCCGTTCTTCCACACGACGGGTAACAAGCGTGCACGTTCTTAACATCCATCTTTGCTGAACTCTGAAACTTTATCAGCGGTGGAGAACGGCGCCACAGGCCCGGCCCGGCCTCTCTTGGCTCTCAGATAACGCTGATAAGCCTCTGATAGATTACAGCAGATTGTTTTAGTTCAGGGGACACCGCCGCTCCTAATACTGATACCCGGACAGGGGACGGGGCGCCGAGAGGCGAGGACGCACAGCCCGTGTCCAACATCTCCTGGGCTCCATTCTGAAGGTGGAAAATGAAAGTTCACACACGTAAATAATCTGTGAGCGTACGGCCTGAGCGGGGGAGGGGAGGGGGCAGGAGACCTGAAGCACACCAGCAACGCTTGAACCGGTTTGTTAGCGTCTATCAGTGAACAAACACTGCGTCAATAAAGCGCTGACGTAACTGATAAACGGCTTTAATCCAACAGGTGTGTTCCATCAAGATAACGGAAATGATACCTTATTGTTTAAAATAAGACGTTCACCACCACCACCAGCAGCTCATCCCGCAGCTCCAGCTCCACGCCAAACTGCTTCCTCCACACATCAAAGCTGCTTCCTGGTGCGGTCTGGTTGGGTTTGGTCATTTGGCTATTCAGAACTTCCTGTTAGCTTCTGTAGTGCTAGCATGTGGACACAGCTCACGGACCACAGCCAGAAAGCACAGACGGGACCGTGCTGCTGGGTGGTAAAACAGGAGAGCAACCCTAGCATCACTCACACACACACACACACACACACACACACACACACACACACACACAAGCAGCTGCGCTGGTTTATATTGTAGGAAGCAGAGAAGCAACCAGGGATTCAGATGTAAAGTGGGGTCAAGCTGCTGGCCCGCCTGCCTTCACGCCTTCTGCTGGGACGCCACCGCGCCACCAATCACGGCTCCGGGCCCACAGCGCCGACACATCTGGGCCGCCATTGTGGCAGCTGGGCCTGTCCGCCGCCGGAGCGCACCTCTCTATTAGCAACAGATTGAAGGCTGAGCTTATCTGTGCCCTGCAGAAACTCTGTGTGTGTGTGTGTGTGTGTGTGTGTGTGTGTGTGTGTGTGTGTGTGTGTGTGTGTGTGTGTGGACTAAAGGTGCACGTGTAATAAATTAGTGTCACGCGGGGCAGATGGAGTTAAACGAGGCTGCTAATAGCAGGCAACAAGGAGGAATTATCACCGAAGACCTTACACACACACACAAACACACGGTGGCTGTACTGGTCTTAATTTCGGCGTCAACATTTTATCAGACGGAGTGCGTGCATAATCCAAACGGTAATTTCTTTCTTTCTCCCCGTTTTGTTCCTGGCATTTTGGTGCTGCGAGATAAGAGCAGAAAAAACAACAGAAAAGCTCCCCGAGTAGAAAAAAAGCCAGATAGATAACATTGATATCAACTCCTCCACAGCACAGGCTGCTTATCTGGGCTTTTTATCACGCTTGGGTTTTCTTTCTTCTACTTTCTGTCGTTCTTTGCTCTCCACTTCCTGTTCTTTGTGGACTCTGGACAATGAAGGAGCTGCCCTCGCCGGACGGATCAGAGCCAGCTAGACGTGGGCCAGTGGACAGATTCAAGCCTGGAGGAGGCAAAAGAGAGGCTGCACACACACACACGCACGCACACACACACACACACACACACACACGACAGCATCTACACAACAGTCCTAATGACGGCGTGGCCTCGTGGGTGTGGGAGGAACCGCCACACGGTTCAGCTAACCCTGAAGCTAGCTGAGCTGACCCACCTTGGTCCAGTTTGAGATGCACACAACACACACACACACACACACACACCAGCCTGGTCACCAGCGGGCCTCAAAGCTGACAGCACCAAATGCTAAGCTAACTTAGCTAGTCAACACTGTGTGGAATCTGAAAATGATCGTCAAAGCATCATGAGGAGGAGGAGGAGGAAGAGGAGGAGGAGAAGGAGGAGGAGGGATGGCACAATGATTGAAGAGAGACAGGAAGAGGTGAGAAGAGGAGGAGGAAGAAGGACAGTAGTTCAGTTGGACAGACAGAGAGCTGGAGAGCTAAAGATAAGAGTGGAGAGCGAGATAGAGGTTAGTGTGTGTGTGTGTGTGTGTGTGTGTGTGTGTGTGTGTGTGTGTGAGAGAGCAAGAGAAGGAATAAAGAGTAAATGGGTTGGAGGATTTGGATGCAGCGAGAATATCCATCAGGGATCTTTCCTGGTATCAAAGTGGAGCGATTGGCGATAAAGGTAAAGTCAACCTGGGAACATGTGTAGCTGCAGTGGAGCCCCCACCCCTCCACCACCACCACCCGCTCCCACTGACTGACTCAAAAATCAGCCAACATCTCTGACGGACCTGCCCGAACATCCGTGCGTCCGTGCAGGTCCGAACCAGCGAGCAGATACCCGCCGCACGCACCGTCGTCACATGACCCCGGAGAGAAAAACACCACCGAAAAATAAAACAAAAGGGGTTTTCTTCTTTCTGTCAGGCCCCACCCTTTTCTAGATAGAGAGAAATGGAGAGAAGGAGGAGGAGAGGAAGAAAAAACATAATTTATCTGTGTATTATCAAGAAAGGCAGACACTTTAATCAGTCAGCTATGAAGTCAGTATTTCCATTCTTATCTGTCGCAGGAGTGGAAATGGAGAGCAGATAGCGTTCTGGGAGCCCATCGGTGGGCAGGAATGATAATGGTGGGGGGGTGAGGGGTGAGGGAGGGAGAGGAAAGGGGGGCAGGCCGAGGCTATTGGAGCGCTGTGTCAGCGCTATCTGCACCCATTATCAACAGCTTTATCTGGCCTAGCATCAGCCTCGCTGTAATGGGGCCAGTTCAACTTTCCACATTATCATAGCGCCAAGACCTGCTTCGCCAAGGAAAGGGGTCTGGCTGGAGACACAGGGAGACAGGAGGTGGGGGCAGAGATAGAGAGAAAGAGGGGGTGATAACGGAGCGGCGCCGCAGCGATAGAGGAGGGACGGCCAGAAAGGAGAAAGTGAAGATGATGGTGAGAGCGCTGGTCACGTCCAGCAGTCAGCCCTGGCCTCAAACAAACACCACGCTCCGTCTGAGTCCTCGGCTCGCTTCCTGCTCAAAGACCTCAGACCGGAAGACTTCCACCGCTGCAGGCTGAAGGTCAAAGGGCACCGGGACGGTCGGCGCAAAAAGCACCGCGAAAAGCCGGAAAACAGACGCGGAAGAGGCCCTCAAATGAAGCCACTTTGACTCAAAGCCGCGGGGTTAGCCACAGGGTTAGCCACTGGTAGACGCTCAGCTCATCGGTTACACCAGAGGTGGGCAAACTGAGGCCCGGGGGCCACATGTGGCCCGATGAACTATTGAATCCGGCCCGCAGAGCCTTCACAATCATTCCTCCAAAAGCCAAATGAAGAGGGTTGTCAGCTTGATTGGTTAGAACAAGGTCCAGACCCCCCCCTTCAGCTGGCATGCTAACATGTCCTCTCAAGAAGGTGGGGCCAAACATCATCTGGAGCTTCATCATCCATCCCTGTGGCCCTTCAGGCAAAATAATTGCCCAGCCCTGAGCTACACGATGGCTGAAGGAAGCGCCTCAGAGTCGGGGGCGTGGCAGTATTTCTGGTACACACATCCCTCACGCAAAACACCGCGAAAGGGAGGAAAAGTGGCGGCCAAAGGAGCTAAGCTTCCACCTCTACGGGAGCGTCGCCAGTCACCCAGTCCACGGTAAAGGTAGCGCCGTCTAGCAAAGTGAGTTAACGGCGTAGCACCGACGGAACAAACGCCACACGCTTGTTACTGAAGCAGCTGTGGCATGCTAACACGCTAACGGACAGCAACAGCCGTACGTTTCTGCCAACAGAAGCTCCCTTTTACGTTAATGTAACTTCGGCTGGTACGTTTGCACTTTTCATTACATTCTAGAGCTGTTTTCGCAATACTGCCATAACGGGAACCTGCAAAAGTTTAGCTTACCAAGGCTAGCATACCATTAAAGTCGCGTAGCCACCCTCAGCCGCTTCACAAGAACGTTACATCCAGGAAATGTGGATCTTTTTTTCCATGTTTAGAAACACGAACGTCTCTAGTCCACTTCCTGTTTGGGAGATGGTAAAAGTCGCGTAGGACAGACAGACAGAGAGACAGACAGACAGACATGCTGGTGTGTGTTTCATACAGGTATACATAACATAGAATTAGAGCACACACCTACTCAGATACACTGCGCCTGTGGCAAAACATGCGGACGTACACTCAAGGCCAGGTACACACACACACACACACACACACACACACACACACACACACACACACACACACACGCTCGCTTGATTGGCAGTTGACTTATCAGTTGGGGAGCCAGAGCACCACGGTTTACACAAGCACAAAGCAATCCAAAGGCTTGGATCACTGCAACACTACTGGATCACATGACTCACAACGTACACACAGAGACATGAGACAGAGAGAGAGAGACTGCGGGAGGGAGAGATGGGGAGAGAGAGAGGGACTGAGGGAGGGACAGAGAGAGACTGAGGGAAAGACAAACAGAGCGAGAGACCAACAGACAAACAGACAGCCAGCCAGCCAGACAGTCAGACAGACAGACAGACAGCCAGACAGACAGACAGACAGGCAGGCCTCGTGTCCTCAGATGTGTCCAATCACAATAACTGAATTTCTGCGCAAAGCCGTTTCAGCCCCCTCTGTTGGCCACCTGAGGGAACTGCGACACACAACAAGCGCTGCTGTTATTTGCATTCTGGCGCAAAGAAAATAGAATTTGCTTCTGCCTGGAGCAAAGAAAATATAACCTCGCGTACATGGAAGCAGACTCTCTGTCTGTGCTGAGGTAGGCTCCGCCCAGGTCACCCCCCACCCCCACCCCCGTCACCGTGGATCAGCCACAGACTGCTCAGCAGGAGAAGAAGGTGCCAGCTGCCTTCTTCATCCAAGAACCTGTCCTGGCCTGGCTGACTGTCTGTCTGTCTGACTGTCTGTCTGTCTGGCTGACTGACTGACTCTCTGTCTGTCTGTCTGTCTGTCTGTCTGGCCTGTGTAAATGTGGCCAGCGCTGGGCTTTGAGAGGCTCCGGCTCCATTTCCACGTTTCTAGTCTGGTGCTCAGGCCGGACTGGACCCGCATGCGTCCGTCTGGGTGGGGTATCCTCCACCTCTTGACGCTGGCCTGGTTAGTTGGCCGTCAAGTGTGATCCGGGCGTGCAGGTGGAGGAGAACTGTTGCCGAGTGTGTGCGTGTGTGTTTTGTAAAAGCAGGTCAGGTGGTGTTATTTACCCTGTTGCCTTAACACCCTGGAACAGAGTGCTCAGCACAGTAGGAGCAAATGGACTCTTATCACTGGAGCTGGGGGGGCTTGTCATAACACTGGCTCTCTCTCTTCCTCTGACTCACTCACACACACACACACACACACACACACACACACACAGTCAGAGAGATCAGAGTCGCAACCACACGTTTAATCTACAAACCCCAAATAACTGACGGAGGAAGAGAGTGTCCTGTGCTGGGCGCCAGCTTTCACTCTTCCTCTCTCTCTTTCTGCTGAGGCCTGAACCCCAGCAGCCCTCCAGCATCAGGAGGTGGAGCACCACCCCTCTGTCAGGCACCGCCCGGAGCTCGCAGCAGTATTCTTCTGAGCTTGAGCTCCAGCTGCTGCTGGCGGCAGAATGTGGCCGTCCGTCTAACCGCTAACACACCTGATCTGTAGCCTCAGAGCTCCACCCTCACCATGAAGCTCCACCCTCACCGCTGACCTCCACCCTCACCGCTGACCTCCACCCTCACCATGAAGCTCCTCCCTCACCGGTGAGCTCCACCCTCACCATGAAGCTCCTCCCTCACCGTGTGAGCTCCACCCTCACCATGAAGCTCCACCCTCACCGCTGACCTCCACCCTCACCGCTGAGCTCTACCTTCACTGCTGAGCTCCACCTTCACCGCAGAGCTCCACCCTCACCACGAAGCTTCTCCCTCACCATGAAGCTCCACCTTCACTGCTGAGCTCCACCCTCACCGCTGAGCTCCACCCTCACCACTGAGCTCCACCCTCACCATGAAGCTCCACCCTCACCATGAAGCTCCACCCTCACCATGAAGCTACTCCCTCACCGCTGACCTCCACCCTCACCGCTGAGCTCCACCCTCACCATGAAGCTCCTCCCTCACCGCTGAGCTCCACCCTCACCACTGAGCTCCACCCTCACCATGAAGCTCCACCCTCACCATGAAGCTCCACCCTCACCGCTGACCTCCACCCTCACCGCTGACCTCCACCCTCACTGCTGAGCTCCACCTTCACCACAGAGCTCCACCCTCACCATGAAGCTTCTCCCTCACCATGAAGCTCCACCTTCACTGCTGAGCTCCACCCGCACCGCTGAGCTCCACCTTCACCATGAAGCTCCTCCCTCACCACTGAGCTCCACCTTCACCGCTGAGCTCCACCCTCACCATGAAGCTCCACCCTCACCATGAAGCTCCACCCACACCGCTGAGCTCCACCCTCACCATGAAGCTCCACCCTCAACGCTGAGCTCCACCCTCACCGCTGAGCTCTGTCCAGAGGCCTAGCGTGTGAACAGCGAGGTCAAGACTCTGTTTGGGACCCATCACATTCCCGTAAGCGCCGCCACTGTGCGGGCCCAGGTTCAGGCGCGTCGGCCGCTCCGGCTGAACATCCACAGTCTGTGATGGAGAGCTCCCAGGGCAGAAGTGGTGCGGCGCTAATTACAGCTAACGCAACCAGGGTCATTGTGCTCCCGGTGATCAGGACGGCGTTTCCTCCCGTCCCTCCCAGCAGAGGTCAAGGGTGAAACCGCCCTAGCAACCGAGAGGAACGCGCCGACCACCGCGTCCTCGAATCTTTGAAATCAGAAAGAAAGCAGGCTGGCGTTTGGAGGCGGGCGCTTTTATCAATGGCTGCGGCCTTGGAGAATTCCAGGAATGCGTGTCCTGACTTCAGACGCTGCTCAGAGGCTAACGGATCTCACGGGTGGATTCCTCCGCTCGGTACCAGGCCAGACGAGCGGCTTCCCAGCAGAGCAACCGCCGGCGAGGCCACGGTGCTGACGCGCCCTCGTCTCCACGGAGACGGTCAGCAGTCACCCCGCTGACGGTGGGACTTCCTGTTTCCCACTTGTTCGCATAAAAAGAAGACTTAAAAAAAAAGATGGAGATAATCATCACGGAACTCTAAAATTTCCCAACATGTCTGCACTATCTTAGACAGAATCTGGAAGCAGTAATATGTGGTCTTCATTTTAATTAAATTAATCAATGACAATGCTCGTTAGGGGGGAGGAGGGGGGGGGTTACACAAGTGAGAAGCGACTGAGGGAGAAAAGAACTGCATTCACACCTATCATCTAATTATACAACAACATTAATCCCATTAGGGCTGGAACTGATTGCCAGGGTCCAGAGTCAGACCCAGGCGCTGCTGCCCGGGCCTGCCGGTACCGCAGCGCCGCCGCAGCACCGCCGCCTGCTGCAGCCTGATAATAACTCCAATCAGGCTTGGCGATCTCTATCTGCGCCGGCGATCAGGCCCCGCGGCTTATCAAAAGTTCACATCACGCTAAAAGCAGAACAAAGAGGGGGGAGGGGGACACGAGGGAAAGCCACCAAGGCTGCGCACGAGTCTGTGGGCGTGTGAGCGAGCGGCTGGAAGTCACGCCCGGCCAGCGTGTGTCTGATTAACCGTGCAACAGTGCGTCCGTAATAGAGTCACATGACCCCGTCCGTCCGTCTTTGGCGTGGGTAGGGGGCGCGCGCACGTCTCGTCTCACGCCGCGGTAACAACATCTGATGACACGAATCAGAGGAGGAGGAGGCGGAGGAGGAGGCCCTGTGAGCTGCTGCAGGAGGCGGAGCATCAGTCCCGCTGACCTCTGAGCTCGCAGGAACCACGCTGGGGCCTCATCTGGAGCCGGGATCTGCAGGCCTTATCTATCTAGCATCAGCAGGCCTCCTTATCGTCCCCAAACATCTTTCAGGGGGGTGGGAGGAGCCGCAGAGCTGCCATTAAAAACACACCGCAACACATTCATCTCGCGGCGACACATCCTGCACACTTTTTCACTCTTTCGCTACATCCTTCTTCCCGCTATCTGCTTCCACTCCTCTTCTCCTCCCTCTTATCGCCACACTTTCACCCCTCCGCCGCCACCTTCCTCCACCTCGGCTTTTCTCGGGGTTTAATTATCTGGAGAGATCCTCCCTCAGTCAATCGCAAACAAAACCAGCAACAACAAGCTAACAATGGTGGGGAAAAGGCACGCAACAGCCAGATGTAATTACCGCGTGCCCTCCATCCACCCGCTCTCCTTCCCCCCATCTCTCCCTTTTGCTTTCCGCAATATCAACGGCAGCGATCGCCGCCAACTTTTATCACGTCTCCCATCTCAACCGCCAAAATATAAGCCCTGGGATCCAGCCTCAGTGGGCTTCCTGCCTGCCTGCCTGCCTGCCTGCTATCTGCCCATCTAGCAGAGAAGTCTTATCGCGCTGAAAGATCGCCAACCGTTGGGGAGGATGACGCACAGAGCCACAGACAAATATCTATCTGCTACACAAACACCCACTTCTGCTCCTCGGCTGAAAACCCTGGACTTCATCTTTTCTTCTGAGGCAAAAACGCGATGGGATTTCCAGGTGGGGGGCTGAACTCTGCCCAGTCCTCCGTTTACCGCCTTGTCATTGGCAAATCTCAGGACGCAGCTGTAGTTTAGCTTCATCGCACAACTGCTGCTGCTCCGACAAAGGTCACGTGACCCGGAACCTGCCCATCGTGCCTAAAAGCCGATGTTCTAGCACGCGGAGGCTAATACTCAGACCAAGCCCTGCTAGCATTAGCCGAGAACAGCCCAGCCGAGCAAGCAGCGCTGGTCCCCACTGGACCCCGGGACGGACGTCCGCCAGGTCAGAGATGTACCCGCGCTGGGTTTATCAACCGCCGCCGCCGTCCAGGTGGTGCGTTTTGGGAAAAAACGCCAAGTCTGTGCAGTATGGTCGCCCTGAAGCGGCACGCCAGCAAAGATAACGTCTGCGTGGCGGCAGCTGTCTCGTGGTCGCCTGCAGAGACGGAAGATGCTGTAACGTAAAAGCAACTATGGAAGCATCTGTAGAAGAAAACTAGCTTTTTTTGGTCGCTGAATGCGGCACATCACTTACATCCTGTGAGCGTGTAACCAGGAGAAAAGCAGTCCCAGGGAAAACAGGTTTTCCCCGGCGCTAGCTAGGTGGACGGCTATTCCCAACTGAGGTAAACGTGGTCATGGCTAGCCTGACCAGGTTATTGCAATTTCAAAAGCATATCGACCAAGATTTTGGAAAAACGCAGCTATTTTGGAGGGTTTTTTGTAATCTATGAACACTGCGATCTCGCCTGCGTATGTTGAAAATGAAAAAATAAGTTAGGCCTTAAGGTCGTATCACTAGCAATTTAACGGAATGCTCCGAATTTGAGGGAATAACTGTAGAGAAATTAGTTTTCTAGTTTTAAAAGACACGACTTTTCCCTGCTCATATCAGTGCATGTTAAATCCAGGTCTAATTACACGAGCATAAAGCATCCAGACATGTTTCTGGGAACACACTGACCCAATCAGCGATGAGGGGATATCAATATTTGCCCAGAATGATAAGTGGCCACACAAACTGTCCCGCTGAGGTCAGGCTTTCCGGGCCATGGAGCCACCAAACACACCCTTGTGTTTCTGAATGGGGTTTGATCAGAAGCAGCAGTCATCAAACTCACACATTCAAAAACAGGAAGGAGCCTTCAGGCTGACAGAGGTCCGAAAGCCCGTCTGGAGTGGACTCCCAGGGGTTAGGTGGAGAAAAGGTCCAGTTGTGAGGAGCTATGGGGAGACCAGCCCTCTGCAGAAAAGAGAAGGGGCGAGCCAGGATGGAAAGCCTCAGCCAGAAAACAAATAAAAAGATCCAATTTTCATCTTTATCTGCGCTCACATCGGCTTTTCAGAGAACACTGACGTTTCCACAAGAGCATGAAACAGGAAGCCGCTGGACAAAGCGTCTTTTCAGGGGACACTTGCAAACTTTCTGTCCCTCCGAACCGCCCCGAAGAGACAGCGACCAGTGCTGAGACAGTCAGCTAGGACACGGATCACAAAAGTAGTCAGAAGTCGGATAACACTGAGAAAAGAGAGTGAAAGCTTACGCTTGATCTGCCGGGGTTTGCTCTGCTTTCTCCGGGACATGGTGGCTCTTCACACCGCTGGAACGGCGGAGAAGCGGCTCTGCTTCCTCTCTTTTTGGGCTTCTTCTGTCGCTCTCCGCCGATTACTGCTCCGACTCGGCTCTCCTATCAGCGGCCGGAGAAACCCGCATGACCCGCCTGCACTTTGATATCTTCTGCCACGACGGCTGACGACGGGCTACCTGTGGCTGGGTCCGCTTTCTCCTCACCTTTCCGCCGCTCTGCTCCGTCACTACCGCGGCCGTCAGTGAGCCCAGCCTTCGGTGTTCGCGATTAAAACAAAAACGACAGACCACAGGACGAGCTCCGCGGACACTCTTCGGCTATTTTCCGTCAAGTTTTATACTCAGTTCCGCCCCCCCGGTCCGCTGGCAGCGTCTCCGAAGCAGAAGCCACTTTCAACGCAGCTGCGGCGCTACAGCCAACAACATCCGCGTACGGCGGAGGCGGGGAACGTCGCTCTGGGAACGCCCCCTACGTCTGACGTGACACCGCACTCTCCTCCTATTGGTTAAGGCGTCTAAAGCACGCGTCAACATGGACCGGTCCCAGGCAGTGGGAAAAAGAATAAACCTCAAAAGAAGTAAAAGATGGCCTTTAAATCAGGTCTAATAAGTTCATAACTCAACAATCATTCTTTCATTGTAGCATTTCTTTAGATTCAAGTTTATCTTTTAAAAAGTACGTTTACGTGTACGTTTTAACAGATAAGTAATTCATAACTAAAAGTCCTACAAAGTGCTCTGGTAATAGTCGTCCCAAATAGTATTTAAAGTTAACCCTGATAAAGTAATTAAGGTATATATATATATATATATATATATATATATATATATATATATATATACGCATGCATCCTTACATGATTTTATCATAGGTTTAATATAATTTGCAATTAACATCAAAAGGGTTTCTAAAATTAACTTGTTCATAGATCGCTTTACCGTCACAGATATTTGTTGACAGATTAGTAAATGCCCACGTGACCAGGAAGCAGGAAGTGCTGGTCACGTGTTAGAGCTGCTGAAACTCAACGCCGAGAAGCTAAAGTCACTATCTCCATCTAGTGGTCATTTAGTTCAATCGGCATGTTTCATCTATTTTATTAAATGTTCAAATATGTAAAGTCAACATGAAATATGATGATATCTGTATGTTTTCTGCTCAAATATAAAACGGTGATAAAATAACAAGTATAGCTTATTCAGTTTACGTATTTTGTTGTCAAAGGGAGTGAAAAGGGATAAAATTACAAGTTTGGTGTGTTTGTTAGTTAAACATTCAGGACACGAAATATGAGAAATATTAAAAACCTGCTACTATTGTAGCAACAACAATGTAACAGACGGTCTTTTGTTAAGTTTTGACTTGAAATTTAAAATCATTTTTTTTTAATGTGGACAAGAAGTGAAGTTTTGTTATTAATATGAAATTAAATTACTTTTAAATTACTTTTGTTCACCACCAGGTGTGGCGGTATTTTAGGGCTATTTTAGCATGCTAATAAATGGCAAGTGTGTAAAATCAGTTTACTGCAGTAACCAAGAGTCAATATAGAAAAGTGCAAACTTGGAAAGTCCAAAGTTCAGCAACCTGGAGGAACAGGAAGCCTGGAGGCCGAACACAGGCGCTCAGCCAGGTGTGACTGGAGATGAACTGGTTTTCTACGCTCAGGTTTCCACACGTATCAGTGAGAAACTGGGTGGATGAACGTTTCTAAGACAGGGCATGCTGCCACTGGTCTGGCCGGGACCACCGCCCACATTGAAACATTTTCAAAATGAGCATCATAGCGGCTAAGCTACTGGAGCTCTCTGCCCACTGTGTGGAGGTTTGTAGGATAAAGTCCAAACCACCCAGGGAGCCACTCAGGGAACCACTAAGGGAACCACTGAGGGAATCAACCAGGGAACCGACCAGTCTGTCGTACAACAGACTGGTCAACAGCAGATGGTGAAAACGAGCAACCATTGCTGGTTGTCTAACAAACGCTGACACCAGGAAGTTGACCTTTTTGGACCTTTAGCTCTGGTTAACAGTGTCCTGCTGCAGGTAAACCTTGACTTAGGGTCTGTTAGTGTTCCTCAGTCAGGCGAGGAGCCCTCCAGTTGCTGCCTGGCTCAAGAGATGATGAGCAGCAACACTGTTAGATGCTGTTGTTAGTCGGCTTTTACAAGATAGGAAACATTTAGGTTGACGCCAACAACTCCCAAGGCCAGAGCTGCACTAGCAGCAACATGCTAACAGTGATAGCACAGATGTTGCAGTGAGAAGAAGGACCAGAGCATCAGCAGGCCAGGAGGATGGAAGGTAGGGCAGTCGCGAATATTACAATTTTCATCAATCACGATTATTTTTCATATTCGCGATTACCGTCAATTATTTATTTTATGCACAAAGTTGCATGAAATAATTATAAATCTGAGTCTGACGTCATCGTTTTGCGCCAGCAGCAGCGCGCAGTGTCACCATGGCAACCACATGTTGTTGAGTCTCGTCTTGATCGGATCGGCAGCGAGCTATGGCTAGGATAATATGCTGTGGCTAGGATAATATGCTATAGCTAGGATAATATGCTACGGCTAGGATAATATGCTATAGCTAGGATAACATGCTGTGGCTAGGATAACATGCTATAGCTAGGATAATATGCTAAGGCTAGGATAATAACAACATGGAGGAAGGGGAGGTTCTTGTTCCACAGCCTTGTACCACGGCTCGGCTGTGGTGCATTTTGGTTTTTATCCTAACGATAAAGGAGAGCCCAGTAACCTGGAGGAAGACATCTGGAAAATTTACCGTAAAAAAGCTCCAGTCAAAAGCGCTAACGCTAACGAAACAGCATCTGCAGACCCACCATCCACGGCAACACGCCAACTAGTTCTGATGTTCAACAAGTCATTAAGTTGCTCTGATTCATTAATGTGAACACGACAGTAGAGAATGTGTGTTATTAAAGCTCATTATGCTGATAGCAGAGTATAAAAAAGATAAAAATAGGCAATATATTTGTCAGTTGTGATTATCGTTCTGACATTTAATCATCTCCAGACATTCCAAATGGTGACAGCCCTATTGGGAGGTTCTGGTCCTTCCTCGTCCCAGCAGAGCTATGGTGCACCATAACCACGCAGAGCCGAGTAATAGATAAACGCATGGCCTTGTGTACAGTTGCGGACACGGTTGTACCCTGGCATTGAAAGACAGGGGTCAAAGGGCAGGATTTGGTGACCTCGACTCAGCGGTCAGAGTCCTCCACGTGGTGCAACAGATTTTAAATCAATGCAGGTTCTCTGTTACATAATGACTGTTTGACTGTTGGCAGGTGTGTGTGTGTGTGAGTTTGGGGACAGGGGGCAGAGGTCCAGCAGGGGTGGACAGCCCTGTAGTTGTCAGTGTGGCTCCAGGGTCAGGATGAGACGGTTGCTGCTTGCTGTCTGTCTTCTTGTCGCTCTGACGGCGACCTGGCAGGAGCCAGAAGGTAAGACACACCCGCCTGCTGACTCGGTACAGCTTCATATTTGTGTTGATCTGGTTCACCGGTGGACGGAAGCGCTCGTCTCCCCCGGTTACGTGCTAATAACCCACTGTTGTACGACCGCGTCAGTGGATTCTGTCAGCTCTGGTCCTGGTGACTCTGGTACTGGTTCTTGAGTGGTTCAGTTCCGGTGGGTCCTTCCGAACACCAAGGCAGACCCTGGCTGCCTCACCTCGGCCTTCCTTCCTGCAGCTCGGTGCATTTCAGCAGAGATCCCCCTACCTCTAACCTGCGGTACGCTGTCTCCGCCAGGGGCTGTGGGGCCTGTGGTGTTTCTGAAACATGGCCGTGTCAGAGGAGGATACGTGCACGTCAAAGGGACAGAGAAGAGGGTGAAGCAATATCTGGCGATCCCTTTCGCGCGGCCTCCTGTGGGGCCCCTTCGCTTGGTTGCGCCACAGGAGCCGGAGCCGTGGGAGGGGGAGCGAGAGGGCAGCCGCCAGCCTCCCATGTACGAGCAGACGGCCTCTGAAAACAAGGCGGAAACACAGCAACATTCACAGGCTGTCCTGTCTGCCTGTCTGTCCACCACAGGTGCATCCAGGATCCAGACATCATTGCGATCGTTTCTCAGATCATGTCACTTCACTTCACCCCAGCAGAGGTGTCAGAGGACTGTCTGTACCTGAACGTGTACACACCAGCTGAGGCCACCAAGGGAGACAAGCTCCCGGTGCGTACCCAGACCTCTCCTTACAGTTGATGCAACAAAACTGTCTGACACCACGGCAACAGGCCGTGCTAATGACCACGGCTGTGCTATGTTGTGGCGCTGCGGTGTCGCGAGGTGTTGTCATCCACGCAGCTAAAAAAATCTCGTGGCGAGTTCGTCCTGAGGGAAGATGTTTCGTTGTGGTCTGAGCAGATTGTAGCACACCCCAACTTCCTGTACAAATGGCTCTTTCCATCACCTTTCAAAATAAAAGAAAAGCTACAGGTAAAATGGACAAAAAATGGACAAAACCCCCTAGCTAGAGAGTGCTAATGAAATGAGCCAAAAAGTCTTTATTGTTCCTAAATGACGAACTAAAACAACCTTCTTCTGGTGTAGTGCCGGTTCTTTACGAGCGCCGGACAGTTTGGGATTGTTTTTGTGTGATTTAGGTGATGGTGTGGATCCACGGAGGAGGGCTAGCAATGGGTGCAGCCTGTCAGTTTGACGGCGCTCCGTTGGCAGCTTACGAAAACATTGTCACGGTGGTCATTCAGTACCGCCTGGGCATTCTGGGATTCCTGAGGTGAGATGACGGGGAAACTTTTCCTCTAGACTGAGGAATTTTGATTCTCGGAAGTGACGTCTTTTCCTCGTCTACAGCACCGGGGATGAACACGCTAAGGGTAACTGGGGTTTACTGGACCAGCTGGCAGCTCTGAGGTGGGTGCAGGAAAACATCGAGGCCTTTGGCGGTGACCCACAAGCTGTCACAGTCGCTGGAGAATCTGCCGGGGCGATCAGCGCATCCATACTGGTAGGACTGCACGAGATGCGCGGATGCGCAACAGTTCTAATGTCCCAGTCCGCCTTTGTTGCTCATCGAGTCCAACCTTTATTCTGAACAGACTCTGTCTCCAAAAGCAGAAGGTCTCTTCCAGAGGGCAATCTTTCAAAGTGGGGTTGCCACAGTTGGAGCCTACACCATCAAGGATCCCCTGCCTCAGGCCAAGGTAGTCCATCTGCCAACAGCCTCCGTTGTTGCCTGTTTGTCACCCTGTCTTCTGGCACCAGATCATCGCCAACCTGACGGGATGCGACCACAGCAGCACGGAGGAGATGATCCGGTGTGTGAAGGGGAAAACAAAAGAGGATCTGATCCATGTGACCAAACAGGTACACTTGTGAGGAGCCTTGGTGGACGACTTGAGCCTGGATGCGTGTCTGCTGCTGAACCTCTGTCGTCTCGGTTGTGGTGGCAGATGAAGATTTTCCTGGGGGCCGTGGTGGATGGGGACTTTCTGACGGATACAGCTGAAGAACTCCTGAAGAGAAAGGAGGTGCTGAAGGTTCCGGTCATGATGGGTATAACGAACCACGAGTTTGGATGGATCCTGCCTCAGGTAGGAAACGCCGGTGACCTCTCTGACTCCAGCTGGATCGGGCCACTCATGCGCTGGCTGTGTTTTTTGCTGTTTTCGCAGAGTTTTGGGCCTCCAGGCTGGGACAAGGGCATGAACAGAGAGTCTGTGCTGGCAGCGGTGAACATATTCAATCCGACGGGGGTGAGCTCCACCATAGCTTCTGTCTCTCTGAAAGAGGCCAAGCTCGAGAATGACCGGATGCCTCCCTGGTCTCTCCTGTTCCAGACCGCGCTGGCCACCAGGCTGATCACAGACGAATACCTGAGACACGCCAGAACTCCAGAGGAGATCAGGGACAGGTTCACCGACGTCATCGGAGACCTCTTGATAATGCTGCCGGTCGTGAGTGTGGCGGGATACCTCTCAGGTCCGGATATGTGGAGAGCTGTTAGCTGGAGCAAGTGTTGCTCTGTTAAAGGGTTGTTGATGGGCCAGAGCAGCAGCTGGGCTGAGGACGCGGCCCTGGCTCCACAGAACCCCGCTGAATTCCCAGATGCTAACCCAGATATCTTTTCAGATGCCGACGTTCCAGTTTACCTGTACGAGTTTGTGTACCGCGCTGACGTGCACAGACACACCAGGCCCAGCTTCGTCAAGGCGGACCATGCAGATGACGTCGCATTCATGTTTGGCAGCTGTTTCTGGGATGGTCATATTAAACTGATGGGTAGGTGGAAAAGCCTTCGACGGACCTTTCACTTGGGCCAATGGGACACACGCAAACTAGCTTATAGAGGAAGAAGAGGGGAAGCAGAAGAGGAAGAGCAGCCTTAATGTTCCACAACAAACATCAGGAGTCCCACAGGGCTCAGTACTCTGGCCTGGACCCATTGGGCCTGAACCTGATGGGTTTGTACCTGTTGGCCCTGTCACAGTTACTGGTACAGTCAGAGGTACAGTTAGAGGTACAGGTACAGTTAAAGGTACAGGTACAGTTAAAGGTACAGTTAGAGGTACAGGTACAGTTAGAAGTACAGGTGCAGGAACAATTAGAGGTACAGTTAGAGGTATAGGTACAGTTAGAGGTACAGTTAGAGGTACAGGTACAGTTAGAGGTACAGTTAAAGGTACAGTTAGAGGTACAGGTACAGTTAGAGGTACAGTTAAAGGTACAGTAAAAGGTACAGGTACAGTTAAAGGTACAGTTAGAGGTACAGGTACAGTTAGAAGTACAGGTACAGGAACAATTAGAGGTACAGTTAGAGGTACAGGTACAGTTAAAGGTACAGGTACAGTTAAAGGTACAGTTAGAGGTACAGGTACAGTTAGAGGTACAGTTAAAGGTACAGTTAGAGGTACAGGTACAGTTAAAGGTACAGTTAGAGGTACAGGTACAGTTAGAGGTACAGTTAGAGGTACAGGTACAGTTAGAGGTACAGTTAGAAGTACAGGTACAGGCAGGGGCACCGCCAAGGATTTTGGGCCCCATGAAAAAATTTGACATTGGGCCCCATCATCGTAGACCACAAGAACCCTGTGCAACTGCTGTAACATGCCCAGGATCCAAACCACCCAGTCCAAACCTAACATACCTCTACCTTTCCAGCTGTCTCAACTCTTGTCAGATATAAAATGAAGGACTCACTGCACACAAGGTGACTGACTTGCCGCTTCCTTTATTAAGTCTTCATGGCTTCATGGTGGAAGGAAAATAAAGTATAAAATAAAAACAGAAGTCAGTCAGGTTACATAAAATTGAAAGTTAGGTCAACGTAGCATGAATAAGAATGCAAGACTGCACAATAATATCATCTAACCATTCCTGTTGACATATCTTTTTTTTAAATCAAAGAGTCTGCACCTCATCTTGCATTAATATTAATAAATCCAAAGAAAAAAAGGAGCACTCCCATAGTTAATAAACTGAATAAAGAGGTGCAAGCCCCAAGACAAAAGATAATAAATAATTTATCTTTTTATTGTTCATTGTGTAATTTCATTGTGTTTTGAGTTTTGCTGTCTTAATTGGTAGCACAGCTGCTGATAAGCTGTACACCTGTGTCTGGGACTATTTAAGGGCGCCATCCTAGATAGAGTCCCAGATAGAGGCACTGGTACAGTTAGAGTCCACTCCTGTGCAAGTCATCATCGTCCCTCTAATGACTTAAAAATATGTTTTTTTAGATGTTGATTCATGGCAATTTGATTGGCGGAACTGTTTTATTTCCAGGTAACGTGACGAAAGAGGACGAAGGTGTGTGTCGGACCATGATGTCCTACTGGGCCGCTTTCATCCGGACTGGGTGAGTGAAGGAAGCTGCGCCGGGAGTGTCGTGACACTCTTCGTGTCTGTTGGCTTCCTTCCTGTGTGTGAGTCAACGTGTCCACCTCAGTTGTCTCTGGATCGTTGTAACCTCGTCAGTCCTTTCAGTGGTCGACAACCATCATGACCCGACTGTTACACCGTTGGTGTATGAGCCCAGATTCAATCTAAAAAGTTTGATGTGAAAATGTATTTTCCTGCTTATCTTGTTGAGCCTGACAGGAGGGATTCCAGCTCGGATAGCATCGATGTTAACGTGTTAGCAAAAGAAACCTATGTTTTCACATCACTTTGATGCTTTGTTCTTTGCTAGCTTCAGCTAACGTGTGTGACTGTGTCCTCAGCTCTCCCACCGGCGCCTCTCTGCTTCACTGGCCCCAGTACGACAAAGAGAGGCAGGAGTATTTGGAGCTGGGCCTGACACAGACGCTCAGACAGAAACTGAAAGAAGACGCCTTCCGCTTCATGACCGTTGTCCTCCCGCAGAGGTTGAAAGAGCAGGAAGAAGGAACCATGTGACCTTACCACAGTGGCCCTTTCGAGATGACAACGAACAATGAGGTTTGACCTCTAAACCAGAATAAAGCAAAATAAACCACATAAACCAGAGTAAACCAGCGTAAACTAGTGTCTTTGGAGTTTATTTATGCCATCAAAACAGTGGTTCTTTTCGTCAAACCATCTTTTCTCCCTACAGTAGTCCTTTGCTCTCTCGTGACAGACCTTGTTAACGGTGAAACAAGTCTTCAGCATAAACACCAGAATTGATCTAAAATGCAACTTTTAATCTTTACTCCTGTATGAATTCAATTAAATTCATGTTCAACTTTTATTTATTTCTATAGCACCTTTTCCAATCAGAATTGTCTCTAGCTGCTTTCCAGAGGCAGAAACCCAGAGCCGGAACCCCCAGGTAAGCACAGTGGCAGGAAAAACTCCCTTTTAACAGGAAGAAACCTTGAGCAGGACCAGGCTCACAAGGAGGAACCATCCTGCTGAAAGTTGGCTGGGTAAAGGAGGAGGAGAAGAGGGAGACAGGACAGAGAGAATAAAGAGAGAGAAGGAGAGGAAAGGGGGAGAGAGACACAGAACAGCCAGGAAGACTGGACACACTGGTAATCCTGGTGAGAAGAAGAGGGGGTGAGGGAGTAGAGAAGGTGGTTGGTGTTGAGGAGGTGGGGAACTGCTCAGTGGATCATGTTTGTGTCCCAGCAGCGTAGCCTGTAGCAGCATAGCTGTGCTAAAGGTTGAGGAATAAGATTGTGATGAGCCTGTTCTAGCTGTAGCTGTGAGAACTGACTGAACTAGATCTATCAGCCCTACACACTTTGTTTGAGGCTAGCTGTACGCTTCACTGAACAGAAAGGTTTGAAGTTTGATCTTAAAGGCAGACGTGGTGTCTGCCTCTCGGACCCAGGTTGCTAACTGGTTCCACAGTAAAGCTGCCCGATAGCTAAAAGCTCGTCCTCCCAGTCTGCTTTGATGAATTCTAGGAACTACAAGTAAACCTGCACTCAGAGTTTATAATAATAATAATAATAATAATAATAATAATAATAATAATAATACATTAAATGTTAATAATAATGCAATAGTTACCTAATTATTTGTAGCCTATAGCACCTTGCATCCAAGAAATCCAATCCACAGAGCTTTAGATAAAAGATTCAATTGAACATAAAAATATAAATATAAAACATAGTGATGATTACTCAACTTAGTAAGTCATTTATTTACAATGCAGTCCTCCACTCTTTTCGTCAGCAATCCAAACGTTCACACCGTTTGACCAGACCTGGTGATTCATTAACATGTGACCCAGCAGACAAAGGGGAAGCACCCCAACCGAAACTAGGTGAGCGACCCTGCCAACCACCCTTCCAAGGACTCTCAGGTGACCACCCGGGCCATTAACATGCCGATGGTCCACAGGGCTATATTTTCAAGCTCTGCCCCAGCAAACTCAGAACTGAAGAAGCTCTCTGGAGAGAGGACGAAACGTTTTCAAGGAAACCTTTCAGTCCAGCAGAGAGATCAAATTTTGGATAACTATGACCTGGATGAGTGAGAATCTACACAGACATTATTTACTTGAATTTCCTTGATTCAGATTCAAGCACAGCAGAATAAAAGTGTTATATGTGTGTGTATATACAGCTCTGGAAAAAAATTTAAGAGACCACTGCAAAATTATCATTATTCTGATTTTCACAATTTATAGGTATGTGTTTGAGTAAAATAAATTTTTTAGTTTCATTCTTTAAACTACTGCCAACATTTCTTCCAAATTCCAAATAAAAATGTAAAAATGTAGAGATACTGATTTCAGAAAAAATTGAAGTGGTCTCTTAATTTTTCCAGAGCTGTGTGTATATATATATATATATATATATATATACACACACACACACACACAATTTGCAATTTAATAGTGAGTTTGAAAACCCAAACTCTCGACTATAAATTCGCTCATATCAGACAATGTTAGAGGGTAGACTTAACGTAATAGTTGAATGGTCACACATGGATGTATGAAAAGACTGAACCATTCATCAGCTCCATGGCTCAGCTCCATCCAACACAGAACAAATTGCTGTAGAGAAGACTGGAGAAAAGCAGTGTCACTAATAGTACAGGAACTCATGCAGAACTATAGCGATGCACAACAAAAGCAAGCAAGATGAGCATTTGCATGAAAATGAATGTTCTTGATTTCTTCAAAATTTCTCAATATTCTTTTCCGTTATAATAAAGTTTCCAAATCAATTCCTTGTCCCTGTAACATCGTAAATAATGTAATATCCAACACAAAAATGTTTGCTTTTATCCTGTGTGCAAACGTATCCATGATTTTCAGCAAGTCTCGTAAGTAACGATGTAGTTTTTGTCCAAAAATGTTTATGATCCATTGTCGTATATTGGCCGCGCATGAACGCGCATCAATTCCGAGATGGGTTCTGGTTGACGCTACTGCGCATATTCAGTGGCCGCATAACCCGGAAGTACGGCGGAAGTCGGCGTCTGTGCTCGGTGAGCCTGTCTCTTTGAAATGAATGGGGGCCTGCGCGAGACGCGAAAGAAGTCCCGGAAGTTGGCGAACTGCGTAGTAAAACATCTTTTTATTACACACACATAATACAAAACATAATGTAGACATACACAATACACAATATACATCGACAGAGACCCCCCTCAAATCAAAGAAATAAAGTAAAAGATAGATAAAACCATTAATAAAGAAACACAAATATTGTAGTAAAACATCTGCGCCGATTGGTCGCGTTATCGTTGACGTCACCTGGCCACGCCCCAGTGTGCGCAGGCGCACTTGTGTGACGGATCCTGGGGGGTCTCCGGCCAACATCTCAGACCCACGACGAGCGTTGAGGGCAGCAGCCTCCACTTGACCTTCCTCAGGTAGGTAACCGTGTGGAACCGTTTGTTTCTTTCACTGGTTTGACTGTGTTTAGTGTGAAAATAGCAGCGACCAAGGTTCCAGGAAACGTCATCCTTCTCCCGTCTTTATTCAGGCCGCTTCCTCCCTCAGCAGTCAGGTGTTCCGTGAACGCAGCACGACGGCGTCAGAATATTTATGACAACATTCGCTCTTTTTTAAAAATAATATCAGCTACAGATGGTTCATTTGTGTGATTCTAAGTTGACTCGCCCCAGCAGCCTGATCTCATCCGCTGTGGTTAAAGTATGAATGACATCGTTGACACACGTCAGTCAAATAACATGAAATACGTCCCACTAGTGTTATATGACACGTTTATATGCAGCTTCAGACAACGCGCAGGGTTATAAAAGGCACCATCGAATGAGCGTGAACCTTAATTTAGCTGATTTAAAGTTCAGGGTTTTATCTACAGAGCACCAGAATCTTCTGGACGTTCACTGACGCGATGGTCAACGGACGGTTATAGCGACTCACCGTGACGGCAGCGTCAGTGGGCGGGGCTAACTGCCAGGACCCTGTCCTGACCGGAAGTTTACCTCTGACCACAGAGTAGCCCTGAGTAAAGAAGAGGACCGTAGCACGGTGAACAGTTCTGTCTCTGCTGGTTACCAGGCTCTGTCTCAGGAAGTCGACCAGGTAACTCTGACGGTGGTGGAGAACTTCCTGTCTGGCCTGGTCAGGCTGCGCCCTGCCGCCTGTGTGTGTCTGTTGCTGTCAGACATCTTCAAGGGTGTAACAGAAGGATTAGCTGGTGTTGAAATCCTGGTATAACCACAGCTCACACGAGCTGTTGGTGACCCAGTAAGACCGGGAAAGCGCAGCAGGACGCTGTCGCCTGAACGCACCCCTGCGGAGATCCAGCAGGGGAGCGTTACCCAACGCAAACATCAGCATCACAACACACCTACAGCACCTCCTGGGCGTCACGCCCCTCCCCCACCCAGCCATCGCTCAGCAGTTAGCAGCCAGGGTTTCTGGACTGCTGCCTTGCTCCAGGGCACCACGAAGGTCCCAGGGTTGCCCCGCGCTCCCACCCAGCCTGTGTCTTTGTGACTGTTCCTGGTTCTTAGTCAGCTTGTGCCACACTTGACCGACTGCTTGGATGTTTGTAGTTGCTTCCTGCTTCCAGCTGAACGCGATGCTAATTAGCGGCTCTCCCCGATCTTTGATGAATTATTCCATTTCTTCGTCAGCAGATCTGTCGCTTTGATGGCGGCGCCCTCGGAGGGGCGGTCTGAGCGACCTCCCACCAGCCCTGTGGCCTGAGACCATCCCCATGGTTGGTTGTCTGGTTCTGGTGACGCCACTGAAGATCTAAAAGACAGGGACTCTTTACCAGTATGGAGGGTGTGGCAGCGGAGGCCACGCCTCCAGCGGAGGACGGAGGACAGCACGAGGACTGTGGTGCCATTTTCCCGCCGCAGACGTCGGTGAGCCAGCAGGGCCAGCCCCCGGAGCTCGCCGCCTCCGCCCAGCTCTGCTCTCATCACGAGGACGGTGACGTTAGCGACGCTACGGAATCTGCGGACAGCGAGAACGAGGAGGACCCGCCCTCGGGCACCTGGACGCTGCGGAGGTCGTCATCGTCGTCCGTCCACAGTGGTGAGGACGCCCACGCCGACACGCTGGAGACCAGGCGGTTCATGAAGGCCTACGTAGAGAAGGTGTTTCACGGAAAGTAAGAAAAGGAGAGCGACGCTCACCCAAGCTCCGCTTCTCGGAGGTGTTAATGTGCTAAGCCCTTTAGTTTGCCGCAGGGACGACTTTGACCAGGAGGAGAAGGCCCGTTTCGGCGCGCTGTGCAGCGGACAGAACGGCAAAGGCAGGGAGTGGTTCGCCAAACACGTCAGCGCACAGGTGAGGGCCTGAAAACGACTCGGTCAGGCATCGTTCGGGGACCTTCAGCAAAACCGTCGTCCAGAGTCGCTAAACGTTAGCGATAGCCGGGCTTGTGTTGGTATCTCTGGCTGATTATTGAGTCCCTGATGATGGTTGTTTAGCTTTTTAGCTTCCTGCTTCATCTGGAGGGCGCTAGCATGGACCTAGCCTCAGACTGAGCTGCTGGAATCGACTGTGTCAGCGCTGCTGCACCACCCAAATTCTGCTCCTTGCTTCGGCCTTGCTGACCCGAATGAGCCCCAGCTGTGGCGCTGTTGGCAGCAGGTCGTCTTTGCTGACTGGTATCTGCTCAGGCAGGCTGCTAACGTTAGCTAGCGCTCCAGAGCTGCTCTGGAGCCCCTGTTAGCATACAAACACACTGGAGGCGTACAGGAAGTGCGTGTCCTCGCCTGGAAGACAGCTGGTCTTCCTGTCTGTGCGTCAGCAGCCTGTAAGCGCCGCCTGCTGTCTGTCTCCGCAGCGCTGCCACTCCAAGTGCGTGAGCGAAGCCACCTTCTACCGGCTGGTGCAGTCCTTCGCTGTGGTCCTCTTCGAGTGAGTCCACCGGTCGGCCGTTAGCGTGGGCCCAGCCGTTGTGGTCGGGCCTTTGGTGAAGACGTGCTCTGGCTTCTTCCAGGTGCTACCAGGCGGACGACTACAGCCCGGCCAAGAACCTCATGACCATGTGCTTCACCTACTACTACCACGGTACTCCACGGAACACCCACTGAGCCCTCACGCCTCGCCTGCTGCAGCCTGGGTGACCCGCAGCGCCCTCTCTCTTTCAGGGAAGGTGCAGCCGTCTCCCGCAGAGCTGCTGGATCGAGGTTCTCCGGCGGCGGGCCTGGACCTGTACCTGAACAAGGCCAACTCCTGGCTGTCGGGGAAGAAGGATGCAGCCGAGCGCCTCCTGAAAAACTCCTCAAAGACGGACGTCAAAGGCTTCTTTGGGGGTCTGGAGAGCAAACTGAGGAGCTCGATGGCGCCCAAGACCGAGTGAGCTCCGCCTCCCTGGACTCCTCCGACCCTGCTCTGCCATTGCTCACCTCTTTTGCCTCTTTCACTTGTTCTGCAGGGGTGGGGACGTGCCACCGGAGACCGGGGCCGTACTAGCAGGTAGGACGCATCAGCAGGCAGTCAGAGCAGGCGTGTCGGGCTGGAAGCAGCAGACTTTTCTGTCCTGGCTTGGAGGAACCCGGGGTCCCGGGACAGAAACACCTGCTGCATCCGGCTGCTGTCGGTGTTCCTCGGCCGCCAGCAGAGGGCGCTGTTTCCCCACTCACGCCCCTGAGCAGCCCTCCAGGTCCAGGCGCTAACGGGCGAGTTGGTGGTTGATCTGTGCTTTGCTCTGCTGTTGCAGGGTGCGAGCCTGTGGAGGAAAGGGAAGTGGAGAAGGTGTATTTGTACACCCACCTGAAGCAGCAGCCCATCTGGTGAGCTGACCCAGCTCCTCTGAACACGCCCACCCTGCTGGGGCTGGGCCTCGGGCACCTTTCATCCCTCCTCCCTGTCTGCCAGGCACACCTTGAGGTTTTGGAACGCTGCTTTTTTCGATGCCGTCCACTGTGAGAGGAAGAAGAGATCGCCGACCACCAGGTGAGAGGCGAGCGCCTGCTGCTCCGCTTGAGCGCCTGGCTCTGGTCTGCTCCTGGTTCCGCCTGTGGAGACCTGCCGAGAGGACAAATGTCCCAGCTTTTCTCTTCTCTCTGGTCTGCTCTGCTCTCCGTCTGGACTTTAACTCTCTCTCTCTCTCCCCTGGTGCCTTGCTGCTGGGCAGGGAAATGAAAGATGAGAGGTGTGTCCACACCGTTAAAGCAGCCTGAGTAAAGCAGAGGCTAGCTAGCTAGCTAGCATGCTAGCATGACACACGCTTTGGGTGTTTGAGTGCTAGCGAGCCTGGAGCAGGCGGGCGCTGGCTCCAGGTCAGCAGACGCGCTGCCGGTAGCATGCTGTGGCGTGTGGATGGTGTGACGGTGCTCCCTCCATCTCCTCCAGCCATCAGCTGCTCTCCTCTGCATCCGCCTGCTCCTGTCGCTTCGCTTTCGCCCTGGTTTGCGCTTTGATCTGAGAGCTTCTGTCTCTGCGGCGGCTCTGGCCTGCTCCATCTTCTGCTCCAGCAAAGATCCGCTTCCACGTCTCAGCTCAGACAGACCAGCTGAGGAGTGGACCAGGGTCTCTGCTCCGCCTGCGTCCTCTCTGTCCTCCCTCCCTCCGTCTCTGCCGTAGTCGCACACGCACGCTGCAGAAAACAGACGCGTTCACACCTGATTCTGCTGAGAGCAGCACCATAATAATCAGCACCATCCTCTCCTCCTGCAGAGAGAAGTGGTGTCACATGACCCAGGAGGAGAAGGACGACAGTTACAGGATGGACGAGAACATCGCCTTCGGACAGCTGGGGTGAGGATCACCATGGTGGGTGGATGGATGGATGATGGGTGGGTGGATGGATGATGGATGGGTGGATGGATGATGGGTGGGTGGATGGTTGATGGATGGGTGGGTGGATGGATGGATGATGGATGGATGAATTATGGGTGGATGTAGGTATGGATGAATGCTATCCTGCTGCTAGTGTGCTGCTGGTGTGTTGCTAGCATGTAGCTAGCATGCTGCTAGTGTGTTGCTAGCACGCTGCTAGCGTGTTGCTAGCGTGTTGCTGCACTCTCCTGGTCTCTGTGCTTCCATGTCTCTTCCGTGTGCTTCCAGGACGTTCACCCACAACATGCTAGCCTTCGGCCTGAGTAAGAAGCTGTGCAGAGACTTCCTGAAGAAGCAGGCGGTCATCAGCAGCCTGAACGAAGGTAAGGCGTGTGCAGGCTGACTTCCTGTGCTGGCTGCAGCAGCCTGACCTCTGGCCTCTGACCTTTGCAGAGCAGTACAAGCTGCTGACTGACCACATAGAAAAGATGGCAGTGGCCGATTAGCGACGAGGCTAACGGACATCTGGACCTGGCCACACCCTCCTCGGCAGCTTGGTCCCGCCTCCCTGGCTGTCACGGCGACAGATGCTTTGGCAAACTGTTGGACTGTTGTTTGATCTTCCGAACGCGTCCGAAGGTCGGATTGGACCCTCAGAGCGACCCCAGCGACCCGCCGCCGTCACTCAGCTAGCTCCATGCTAGTGATTGGCCAGCTTATCTAGCCAGGCTCTGGTTTTATCGGTTGGAACGCCATCACGTGATGCTCCGCCCACTGACTGAAGCCTTGGGATTCCAGTTTGGCGCTAAGCTAATGATGTTTTCGGACCCTTGCGATCAAAGCGCCTGCCATCAACATTGCTGTCTTTAGCAGGACCCGCTAACAGGGATTCCACGCCTCCTTCCTTCCACCGCTCTCTTCTCACCGGCGATCCTTTTGAGCCCTCATCCGTCCGTTGATTGATCTCTCCATCCAGAAACTGTAAAAACGACTGAACCCAGCTGTGATCTGTGATTGTAATACTCCCTCCGGCCACTGGGGGCAGCCTTGTGTGTTAGTGGTGGCGCCGTCAGTCTGTAAATGTTGTAGTTTGCAGGCTGGTCGGTGCAGCGTTTGTGTCTTATTTCCTGTGAACTGTGGTTTGACCCTAAACCTGCTCTCCAGAATAAACGGCTGATGATTTAATGGTTTTGTGTCACCTGGGTCAAAGGTCACCTCCTGAACGCCAGCAGCTCCCAACGCCGCCGGTGGTTAGCTTGATGTGTTTTCTGACTGCAGCTGTTAGCACGTAAATAAAAGTTTGTTGATATTAAATAGTCAATATTTACTAATATTTAGCTAAAAGGGCAGCTAGGAACATTTTGATTATTTACCAAATGTCAGATAAGGTCTAACTCTGGATTAAGCTATGCTGCCATTAGCATGGAACGCTAATGGCAACAACTAGAATTGTTTCACCTGTGTTTTGGTCCAGTGAACCCAAGCTAAACGTTGGCACAGGCCCAGCACCCAGCCGTGGGCTAACCGTTTAGCCGCAGCTCTGCCCGGCGTGGTTAGTACGTAAAGCTAGCACATAAGCGTGAGCAGGGCTAACGTGACCCAGTGATGGATTTGTACACACACGTCTGAGCGGGGCCAATTTTGAGTGTTTATTTGAAACTTGCATGTGTGTTTGTGAGCACCGACACAATTCCCACTATCTTGAGACGTGCGTGCGCACGTGTAGAGAGGGAGAGAAGGTGAAGTAAACTGATGATGTAGCACCGCTTCCTCCTGGATTAGCTGTTAAATTCAGGGTGGTCTTGAGTCAGTACTGCTGCTGCACACACACGTACGTGCGCGGAGGGCCTCCCCCGAGTGTGGATGTATATTTACAGTTGGTCCGAGCGAAGCCGCAGAGATGTTGATGATGAAAAGGTTTGATGGGAGAAGAATTTCTTCGTCTGAGCGGCTCTGGGACTGCAAATATTTAGGGATTCTTTTTTCTTTTTGTCTTCACGGCAACACAGTCAGATTCTACCCTGAATAAATATTTGTTTCTGTTTACTACAAAACCAGGATGTATTTTAGTATCGAATAATCAGCAGTAATCTCTATTTAGGTTAAATATCTGAGGCGGAGAAAAATAACCACAGCTTTGCTAAAGTTAAGCTAGCAGATGCTACCAATGTCAAAGAAGAAGGTAAACATCTGGTTAACGGGAATTCAACAGCGTGCAGTCACTTAGCATTGGCGCTGCAGCGGTAATGGACAGGGTGGAAATGAGGTGGGGATATCTTTGATGGATTAGATTTGTAATAAACTACATCTGTGTTTATAAGTGTTGGAGCTAATTCCACAGATTAAATAGACACAACCATAGTGGTTCCTGACGTTAGCGCTCAGATGGTGGCTAACGCTGGTATTTATAAACACCGTATTCCCAGAGACGGATGTCTGTGACGTTAGCATCCGAGCTAGAACAGAAAGGCCGGATCCAAGGTGAGACGCGGACGCCCGATGCTTGCTCTCCTCCTGGTTCCACTTCCTGCTTCTAAATTGTCCATGTTAGCCTTTTTAATATACGGTAAAAGATTCAGAACTTTAACGAGTCCCAGGTAAACCAGTCCGTGGAACTGGGACGCTGACAGGTAAACCAGTTTGGGACCATTACGCTTTCACACGTATGTGTCCGTCACGTGTGATGAGCGTGGCGTCGCTGCGGTTCTGAAGGACGTGATGATGTGTTCAACTCTGCCAGGAAAACTTAATTAGCTGCTAATGTTGCTCAAACGGCCCTCATCAGTCTTCATCGGGGCTCCGCCCCCCCAGGCCCAGTGTGTATTTGGACAAGTGTAGCTGGTTTACGTAGAGAGTGAAACAACATAATAAACACAAAGATTAGGAGGCCGAGGAGGTCCGAGCGTCGGTCCCGCTAGGCCAGAACTTTAAACAGGCCATTTTGGTTCTTTGCGTTTAAACCAGGCAGCAAGACACAAATAATCCTTTGTTCTTTGGATCCTTTGATCAGATCAAAACAGAAAATGGGAAAATGCAAACTACGTTAACAACGCTAACAGTGAGTTTGACAGCCTGGTTTTTACCGCCTATGCAGCAACAACCAGGCAGAGACCCAGATCAGAACCGACCAGGACCAGGATGTCGGCACTGGGGAGCAGGCGGTTAGCTCTGGAGCAGACTCGTGCCCTGAGCTGACGGTAAGAGTGTGTTCATAAACCAACCAGAGGAGGCGCCGTGTCACCGTTAGGTTTGTGCGTCCAGCTCAGTCTGGCGGTTCTGCCTCCATCCTGTTTGGGTGTGGGTGTCAGAGGAACCGCTCCAGCCGGACAGGACTCAGATTCCAGGCTGATGGAAGCTTCCAGCTAGCGTGAAGCTAGCATGAAGCTAGCTGGAAGCTTTATCAGACCTCACTGTTGCCGTCACAAAGGCGTCTGTTAGCCCCGTTAAGGCCTAAGCTGTTCTTCCCACAGGTCACAGGGGGCGGGGCCTGTCATAGCGCTCATTGGTCGAGCAGTCACCTGGTCCCTCACAGGACACGCCCCCATCCTGGCACATGTGACTGAGCGTTAGCGTGGCTCCAAACGCTTGTTTCCTCAGACAACAAACCAACGCGAGATGATTTCCAGCACGGTCTCGTGGGAACCTCCCAACCAGCAGATGCTCTGATTGGCTCCCTCTGAGGTCAGCTGACCAAAAACGTCACATGGTCACACCTGAGGAGGTTTTGAACTTTGAGTGTGTTTTCAGTGGCTACCTGAGCTCCATCAGCAGCCAGAGCTCAGGTGAGGACACCACCTGTGGGCTCAGGTGAGGAGACCACCTGTGGGCTCAGGTGAGGAGACCACCTGTGGGCTCAGGTGAGGAGACCACCTGTGGGCTCAGGTGAGGAGACCACCTGTGCATGATTCTCTGACACGTCTGAATTATGATGACCAAGTCACGTTTATCAATAATGAAAGCAGCTGTTGAGTCAGAAGCTCACCTGAAGCTCACCTGATCGGCAGCTTTGAATAAATCACGTGGCCATCTTAAAAGTTCAACTTTATTGGTCAACAATGACAGAATTGGAATCGGAGACAAGAACTCGTGATCAACCAACCAACCAATCAAATCAAATCTCTTTGAAACGTTCAGAAGAGTCAGCGGTCACGCGTCAGCGGTCAGGTGACCGCCGGGCAGCCTCGCGGTTTCGGCTCCTTCCACCGGGGTGTCCGCATGCTCCGGGACGAGGGTCAGTGGAAGTGCAGGACCCTGCTGGGGCAGCTCAGGGACACGTAGGAGCACAGCGGGAAGCCCAGGTGAGGCGCTCGCGCCACCGACGGGCTGCGCGCGGGCGCTTCTGCGCTGGCGCGCGCGCCTTCGCTCCTCGACAGGATGCTGTCGATGCTGAAGCCCTTGAGTCTGTCTCTGGTCGGGGACCCCCCCTTGGGTTTGTCCGGGACCGCGTCGGGGCTCCGCTCCGCTTCTCCGACTGTCTCTGCGTCCCGGCGGGGCGACGCGCCGAGCGGACGCGCACCGTCCGTCCAGCGCGGAGCGGCACAGGGCCCGCTGAGGGCGGGCGCCCTCAGCCTCTGTATGCGGGGGTCCTGCGGCCGCTCACACGCGGTAGGTACGGCGTGGGTGTCTGCGTGCGCGCCCGTCCTGTCCGCGTCTGGCTTGGCCGCCGGTCCCTCTGCTCTCCTGGCGCCGGGGCCGGACTTCGGTGCGGGCTGAGGGTCCCCGCAGAGCCCCGGGCCCTTGTGGCGCTTGTGCGCGGCAGCGGCAGCCGCTCTGGAGGCTGCGGCGTCCTGCTGGCTCCGCGCTTTCCGCTTCCGCCGCCGGTAGTTCCCGTTCTCGAACATGTCCAGGCACTTGGCGTCCAGGGTCCAGTAGCTGCCTTTGCCGGGCCGGCCCTTCTCTCTGGGCACCTTGATGAAGCAGTCGTTGAGGGACAGGTTGTGGCGGATGGAGTTCTGCCAGCCCTGCTTGTTGTCGTGGTAGAAGGGGAATCGCTCCATGATGAACTGGTAGATGCCGCTGAGCGTGGCGCGCTGCTCGGGCGCGCTCTTGATGGCCATGGCGATCAGCGCGATGTAGCTGTAGGGCGGCTTCTGCGGGGGCTCCTGGGGGGCCGGCACGAAGCCCAGGCCGGCCGGCACCACCGCTCCGCTGTCCCTTCCATACACATAGATCAGCGGGGAGCCGGCGAGAGCCAGAGCCGAGGAAGACACTCCGGACCGGCCGTGGTAGAGCGCCATGACGCAAGAGTGAGGCCCGTGGAAAGCTGCGTCCGCTCCCGGAGCTGCTGCCCTCCGCCGACTGACTCAGGGGCCTCATGGGGGCCCCACACCGTCCACGTTTGCTGTGTTCTGTTGACTTTGTGCGGAGAAATAAATTGTCCATCATAAACAGTCTGCGCGGTTCTCAGCCCACCCACATTAATTAAAATTTCATTGCGCTGACCCCCCCCCCCCACCACCCCCCTTCCGCGCGCCCCCACCTCCGCTCGGCGACCAATCAGGTGGCGACTTATTCCCTCATCTGTTTAGAGAATTAGTCGCTTGATAAGTCTGCCCACCCAGGTTGAATCAAGCTGTGTTTATTTGGAAAAATTTCCGGGCAGCCAATCCATAAACGCACGGATGTGCTGTTTGAAAGCCCGCGTCCCGCTGACGGCGGGGCCGCTCTCACACAGAACAAGCAAACACGGCTGCGGGTCCCAACACAAATATCAGAAGGAGCAAATCAGTTCCTGCTGATTCCTCCGCCCGACAGCTTGATCGGAATCCCAACGTTGGGAAAACTGAAATGAAGACGCAGGAAAGGCCGCTAAAATGGAGCTTCAGCAAATTCAGATCACCAGGAGGGAAAAACAGCTTTGCGGGTTCAATAAAGCAAAAAGCCGCAACTGGCAACCGGAGCGAGGGTCGGCGCGTCACCTGCAGCTGCTCAGGTGCTCCAGCATCAGGAGACGCCGCTGCTCAGATTGGAAAAGAGGAGAGAAAAGGCGTTTGTGGGGCAGGGTTAGCCTAAAGGTTGGCCGGCAGGAAGGCTGTGGAGCCCAGCGCTGTTGCCTTACAAGGACAGGCGGACGGGGTTGTTGGTGATGTGAACAAGATGCTTTATATTCCCTATTTTCCTGTTTATGGGTCAACGCTGGATTAGAACAACTGTACAAGTGCTCCCAGCTGGGCCTTGCTTACATTAGCCTGCTGGGAGGGGAAACGCTCCAGCTCCCCCAGCTCCCAGCAGCATGATTCACCCACAGCAGAGCTGGAGGCCGCTCAGACGCCCAGGCCGGGCTGCTGGGAGGAGCCGCCGGATGATCAGGTGAGCACTCACCTCTGTCCCAGTATAACCAGTATATTTATGTCCTGTCCCAGGAAAACCAGTTCACTCACCCCTCTGTCCCAGTATAACCAGTTCACTCACCTCTCTGTCCCAGGAAAACCAGTATATTAATGTCCTGTCCCAGTATAACCAGTTCACTCACCTTTCTGTCCCAGTATAACCAGTTCACTCACCTCTCTGTCCCAGTATAACCAGTTCACTCACCTCTGTCCCAGGAAAACCAGAATATTAATGTCCTGTCCCAGTAAAACCAGTTCACTCATCCTCTTTGCCCCAGTATTACCAGTATACTTATGTTCTTTCCCAGTATAACCAGTATACTCACCCTCTGTCCCAGTATAACCAGTTCACTCACCTCTCTGTCCCAGTATAACCAGTTCACTCATCCTCTTTGACCCAGTGTTACCAGTATACTTATGTTCTTTCCCAGTATAACCAGTATATTCACCCTCTCTGTACCAGTATAACCAGGTAACTCACCTCTGTCCCAGTATAACAAGTTCACTTACCCTCTCTGTCCCAGTATAACCAGTTCACTCACCTCTGTCCCAGTATAACCAGTTCACTCATCCTCTTTGCCCCAGTATTACCAGTATACTTATGTTCTTTCCCAGTATAACCAGTATACTCACCCTCTGTCCCAGTATAACCAGTTCACTCACCTCTGTCCCAGTATAACCAGTTCACTCACCTCTCTGTCCCAGTATAACCAGTTCACTCATCCTCTTTGCCCCAGTATAACCAGTTCACTCACCTCTGTCCCAGGAAAACCAGTATATTAATGTCCGGTCCCAGTAAAACCAGTTCACTCATCCTCTTTGCCCCAGTATTACCAGTATACTTATGTTCTTTCCCAGTATAACCAGTATATTCACCCTCTCTGTCCCAGTATAACCAGGTAACTCACCTCTGTCCCAGTATAACCAGTTCACTTACCCTCTCTGTCCCAGTATAACCAGTTCAGTCACCCTCTCTGTCCCAGTATAACCAGTATATTTATCCCGTCCCAGTATAACCAGTCCATTGACCTTCCGTGTCCCAGTATAACCAGTCCATTGACCTTCCCTGTCCCAGTATAACCAGCGCAGTGGCCCAGTCGGTCTCAGTATAACATTGAAGGAAAATAAAATTGGCGCTTTGGCGACACCGTGTGGTCAGAAGAAGAAGTGCTTTATTCTCGGCTCGTTTGTCACACACAACTTGTGGATGTTGTGACATGAAAAACAGCTATGACGTCACACCTGAGGCAGGTGATTGGTCCACGTGTGGGTCCGTCTCCTCAGGACAGTAGTCAGCCTTAGTTCACATTCTGCAGCCCTCAGAGGAGCCCTGCTCAGAGGCGGAATCTGGATTCTGCCGTGGGCGTAGAAGGTACCTGATGGCCCACTGCAGCCAGGCTGTGCGGACCATGAAGCGACTCAGGTCCTGCAGGTTCTGACCCGACACTTGGTACGAGTACGAGAAGGACCTGCCGTCGCTGTGAAGGCTGGGGGTGTTCCTGAGAGCGCTCTGCTGCTGCTGCTGCGGGGCTCCACAGTCTGTCTGAGTGTCAAACAGCCAAGATGGCGGACTCCTGCTCGCCTCAGCGTCCTCGTCTCCCTCTGCAGGCTGCCATCGCCTCCTCTTGGCCCCGCCCTCTCCTGGTCCCTCAGAGACAGGAAGCTGCAGCTGTGCAGTATCCGTGGCTCCAGTAGAGGCCTGTGAAGCTCCCTCAGAGGTGGAGGCTCCGGCGGTGGCGTGCAGGTGGAGCAGCAGAGGTTGCTGGTACGGCGGTAAACAGCTGCGCTCCGGCTGCAGCGGAGCGGAGGCAGAGGCAGCGGGACTGCGGCAGACCTGAGTCGGTGTTTCTGCTGCAGACGCTTCGGACGAGCCGGGGGAGTGACCCGGGGGGGTGAAAATGTCCCACGCGTTGGACGGAGGTCTGACGCTGGCGTCAATCACGCCGCCCATCATGTGATCCTCAGACACGGGGAGGTTCTGGCTTGCATCCAGCTCCGTCCCTGCAGCCGTCTGCGCGCGGCTGACGGGAGGACACAGGTCACAGTCCCGCTGAGACGCGCCGTCCTCAGGGACAGCCTGACTGGTGGGGTTTTCTGCAGCCTGCAGCTGGACAACATCTGGAAGGAGAAGACATCTGACGGGGACGCTGAAGGACTTCTCCGCCCTAAATCTGAGCCTGTCAACATCCCAGCTGGTGGATGCGTGTGGGCGGGTGGGCTCGGCGCTGGAGGTGCAGGGCAGGCGGCAGGGCAGCTCCAGCAGTCTGTCCTCCACGTCCCTCAGGATGTCCAGCATGCAGTCCTGGTGCCACTCCCCCAGCAGCATGGACAGGTCCAAGCCAGACTGGCTGCTCTGGGAATCCTGCCCCTTCTCCTCCAGCAGGCCCTTCCACGTCTGGCAGATCTTGCGCCTGACGGAGGCCAGCGTGGTGCAGCAGGGCGTGTTGCAGCCAGAAGGCCCCGCTGAGGTCATGGCCAGCTCCCCCACCGATAAAAAGAACCTGCATTTAGTCTGCTCCGGGGACATGTGGAACTGCAGCCGGTAGTCCTGAATGACCACCGTGCTGTTAACCAGGCCGTCCAGACTGTCCCGGTCTTCCTGCTCCTGCAGACGCTCCCAGGCTGCGGCGGTCAGGACGGCCGGGATGAGGAGGAAGCCGTCAGACAGGAGGAGCAGCCCTGTGGGGCAGTCGGAGTGCTGAGCCTGGGACTGAGACATCGGCTCCACCCTGATCACACGGGCCTTCAGACGCTCGCTGCTGCTGCTGCTGCTCTGCTCGCCGCCATAGCTCAGGATCAGAGCCTCTATCCACGGACGCAGTTTGCTGCGGGCAGACGGAGGCATCTTCAAAGTGTGGGTCTCTGATTACAGTCCGTGGGGGAAACATTCACCACGCTGGAGTTCCTCCATCAGGCCGTTCGCTGGGCAAGGCTAGAACCCAGAAAAAAACCCCAACAAACACGCATTAACGCTGCTCAAAACAACCACAGAGCTAAACGTGAGGAATAATAATATACACGCATTGTATTACCTGCATGGATTTTATGAAATATCACAAAGATCCGTTTTGTCTTCAAATAGCGGTACTTTCAAACAACCGAAAAAAGATGAGTTTAAAAAAAAAAGAACAGAATAAATGCGAAAGTATGAACCACTGTGTATATTCACCCAAACGGACCGCAGACTTTAGCTTGGAATAAATAAGCTCTAACGTGGCTCGTTGTTTATGAAATAACAATAGACCCAAACAATTCGAGCCACAGTATGCAGGCGCCGGATACAGTATTTTAGTTTCCGGTTGATATGGGGCTACGTTCGGTTTAGGTTGCGTTTTAAAAACACTTTACACTTTTTTCGCAAATAAACAGTGAAACCTATCGTTTTCATTTTTCAACAACATAAATCACTTACGCGAAGAGATGGCACACATATTTGACGGACAGCAAAAGTGTTTTTAATAAATTTGTTGACGCTGGGATCGTTGTTTTAGGAATGGAACGCAGTTTGAGTGCTCGCTTCCGCCTCGGCGATGCTGCATTCATTTGCAGTCAATATTTAAAGTGCCTCGTTTTGTACCCGAATTAATAAAAGCCAAAGAATGAATTTTTTTCTGAATATTAATCATGGGTGTGATAGCGCACGGGAGTTATATATGAATACGCCAATTTAGTATTTAGCTCTACGTGTTACGTGGCCAGTCAATAACAGAATGTCGAAGTTCCGAAAAGTTCCAGTTTTTGAACGCAACACAGTTCAGGAGTGCTCCCCCTCTTCCATTATTTCTTCATGTAGGTGAGGAAAATTTATGGAAACATTCTGTAAACTCTTCCGGGAAGGACTCGCCTTTAATTTATCCGGTAAGAAAATGACATTTGTAAAATTGTGTCGAACAACTCGATCGCGTAACCGAAGTGCCGAGCACGCGGAGCTGGAAACTCACGTTTAAAGCGTCTGTAGCTTCATCGTTTGCTGTTGTGGATTTCTGTTGACACTTGTGTTTTCTGAGTTGCCTTTTGGCTGCTAATAACAAGCATGGGCAGGTTTCTTTTGTTGACCCCTTTGAAATGCTCGTTAGGGCGGGTGCTTTGCAACTAGCTTAGCCCGGTCTGTCACAACATGCTTTACGACTGAGAGTTCGAACCCTCGCCACTGTGTTCAAAGGCAAACTTGGAGATGTCCAGTTCGGAGTGTGAAACCAGCTGCAAGGTTTCAGACCCGCAACACTCACAGAAACTCCTCCGGGTCCTGCGCACCTTCTGGCTGGAGCAAAGTTTTCACGATGCTCTGCTGGTGGTTGGTGAAGAGGAGCTGCCCGTCCAGAAGAACATCCTGGCGGCTGCCAGCCCTTACATCCGGTCAGCACCCGCTCTGATGAAGCTGGTGGAGGCCCGCGGTGCAGCTCTTCTTTTCATCTCCTAGTTTTCTCTTCCACCAGGACCAAGTTGAACTATAATCCTCCCAAACAAGACGGGTCTGCCTACAGAATTGAGCTGCAGGGGGTCTCCATGAGCATCATGAAGCAGATCCTGGACTACATCTTCAGTGGCGAAGTGAGTATTTCCTGTCGTGCTCGGGGGGGGGGGTTTGCTGTCATCATCCAGTTGTTCTGTGTCTGTGCTTCGCTCAAAGATCACTCTGAATGAAGAGACCATCCAGGACATGGTCCAGGCGTCCGACCTGCTCCTGATGACTGACCTGAAGGCCCTGTGCTGCCAGTTCCTGGAGAGCTGCATCACTGCGGAGAACTGCATCGGTATCCGCCTCTTTTCTCTGCGCTACTGCCTGTACCACGTCCATTACGTGGCCACCGAGTTCCTGCAGACGCATTTCGGAGACGTGGCTCGCTCGGAGGAGTTCAGGGAGCTTCCGCCAGATCAGCTGTGCGAGCTGCTGTCCATGGAGAAGCTCAACATCGGAAACGAAGAGCACGTCCTGGAGGCCGTGGTCCGCTGGTTCGCGCACGATCCAGAAGATCGCAGGGTAGCCGGGCAGCAGCAAAGCCCCTCTGTGTTCAGGCTGAGGATGGTAGACGTGTGGGCTGACTTCCTGCCTCTGCTCACCGCAGGCTCACATGAAGGAGGTGACCTCTGCCGTGTGGATGGATGGTCTGGAGCTGAGCTACCTGAGAGAACAGGTGAGGAGGCCTCCACACGCTCTCCACGTCTGCACCAGTGCTTCACCAGGCGCTTTCCCATCAGGCTGTGGGGGAGCCGCTGATGAGGGAGGTGATCAGAGACCACTGCCAGCCGGTGTTGGAGCGCGGTCAGCTGCACGGCGAGGCTCTGCTCGCCACCTTCAAGCCCCGAGGATACTCGGAGTGCATCGTGGTGGTTGGAGGAGAGGATCGCCAGTGAGTCCTCGCCTTTCCTGCCTGCCCGGAGGACGTTCTTGTCTTTTCACTGGTCGATCAGCTAGGACCCGTGTCTCCACTGCTGCTTTGTCCTGCAGGAGCAGGAAGGCCACGGCCGCCATGCGCTGCCTGTGTCCGCTCTACGACACCAACAGACGCACCTGGATCAAGCTGCAGCCAATGAGCATCGCCCGCAGCGGCCACGGGGCGGTCGCCGCCGGTCAGTGCTGGCTTCACCCCCAGCATGACGCACGCACCCATGTGAAGTGACCTGTTTCTGCTCTCCTAGAGGGGTTCCTGTTTGTCATGGGCGGATCGGATGAGAACAAGACTGTCCTGGACAGCGGAGAGAAGTACGACCCCGACTCCAACACGTGGACCCCCATACCCCCGATGCTACAGGTGAGCTCCTCCCTCTCTGGAGCTGCAGCGCTCATCAGCGGTTTTATCGGCTGAAACACTGCGTTGTAGATGCAGCGAGCCAAGTTGGAAACTTCAGATTTGCACCCGAGCAGCTGTGACAGAAGACCACGGCGTTGCTTTGCCTTAGCGGGCAGACATGCGCGAGTTCATGCACGTCGGTGCTTTACAGATATGTCTTGATACATATTTACCATCATTTGTGACCTTCGAGAACCTTAAAAAAGTTCCAGCATGACTGATTAGTGAAACAAATGCATTTTAAATCCCACTTAATGTTTAACTTGACTAAGTCAAGGCTACAACAAGAAGTTGGAGCCGAGTCACACTCTGGCTTGTAGTGTCGCCGAATGGCCACTAGGTGTCAGTGCTGCTGCGGCTCCTTGTGGGCAGAGAAGAAAATACTGCTGATTCAGTGGGCACTAAAACCATGACAGTAACCATAATAATTCTCTTACCTGTAATGTGTGCATTTAAATTTGCATCTTAAACTTTTGCCGTCTCATCCCTGTGCGCAGACTCGCCAGAACTTTGGCGTGGTGGAGCTGGACGGGCTGATCTATGTCCTCGGAGGAGAGAACGAGGTCACGGAGCTGACCACCGTCGAGGTGTTTGACCCCCACTTCAACACTTGGAAGCCTCAGACCAGCATGACCATGGTCCGCAGTGTAAGAGCACAGAGAGCGGAGCTGGCCAGAGGACTAAATGACCCTTGTCCCCACCCTGCTCCTGACTGTGACCTCTTGTCTTTAAGGTCGGCTGCTACGCCTCCATGAACAAAAAGATCTACGCCATCAGCGGAGGCTCCTACGGAAAGCTGTTTGACTCTGTGGAGTGTTTTGACCCCAAGACCCAGCAGTGGACGGGCCTGTGTCCTCTGAAGGAGAGACGGTAAGGACGTGGTCTCCCGGGGTGACAACAGTACCTGTTGACCTGTTTCTACCTGTCCAAACGTCCTCCCAACTGGATCGTCCTGGACACCGTCACACCAGGACAGTCCGGCCTCGGCTCGCTGGTAGCGAAGGCCGGAACATGAAGTGGTCCAGAAGTGGACCAATCCGCCTGGACGACAGTGTCCTGACACGAGCCCTGAGCAGAGGGAAGACCCCCAGGAAGAAGACATGAAGGCCCTCTGTCCCTGTGTCTCCCTGTGTCCCTGCTGCATCACTTCCTCGCTTTGCTTCACTGGACAGTCTGTTTGATTTGGTCCACTTCCAAGTGTACCAAGACCCATATTTTCAGCTGGACTTGAGAGTTTGCTTGTTTGGTCCACATCAGAGTATCAGATCAGAAAACAAAGTGGACTGTCTGGTGAAACAGACTCTGGTCCGTTTAAAGTGGACCAAAAGGCTCTGGTTCGTATAAAGTGGACCAAAAGGCTCTGGTCTGTTTAACGTGGACCAAAAGGCTCTGGTCTGTTTAAAGCGGACCAAAAGGCTCTGGTCTGTATAAAGTGGACCAAAAGGCTCTGGTCTGTTTAAAGTGGACCAAAAGGCTCTGGTCTGTTTAAAGTGGACCAAAAGGCTCTGGTCTGTTTAAAGAGGACCAAAAGGCTCTGGTCCGTATAAAGTGGACCAAAAGGCTCTGGTCCGTATAAAGTGGACCAAAAGGCTCTGGTCTGTTTAACGTGGACCAAAAGGCTCTGGTCCGTATAAAGTGGACCAAAAGGCTCTGGTCTGTTTAACGTGGACCAAAAGGCTCTGATCCGTATAAAGTGGACCAAAAGGCTCTGGTCTGTTTAACATGGACCAAAAGGCTCTGGTCTGTTTAACATGGACCAAAAGGCTCTGATCCGTATAAAGTGGACCAAAAGGCTCTGGTCTGTATAAAGTGGACCAAAAGGCTCTGGTCTGTATAAAGTGGACCAAAAGGCTCTGGTCTGTTTAACGTGGACCAAAAGGCTCTGGTCTGTTTAACGTGGACCAAAAGGCTCTGGTCTTAGGGTTAGGGTTCTGGTCTCTGTTCTTGTGGTAGTTTCTCTCTTGGACCCACGTTGCTCACCACTTCCTGTCCCCTCCAGGTTCGGTTCCGTGGCGTGTGGCATCGGCCAGGAACTCTACGTGTTCGGCGGAGTCCGAAGCCAAGAGACCCAGAACCCGGAACGGCGACAAATGATGACCTGCAAGTCGGAGTTCTACCACGAAGAGATGAGGAGGTCAGTGCGTTTGGTGGCCGATCAAACCTCTTGTGTTATTTGACTCGTTGGTGCCTGTTGGGGTCGTTGCCGTGCCAACGAGGTCGATGCTGGGTGCAGGTGGATGGTCCTGGATGACCAGAACCTTTGCATCCAGACCAGCTCGTCCTTCATCTACGGCGCTCTGCCCATCAGAGGGGACATCTACGTGGTGGGAGACCTGGACACGGGTGAGTGGACCGGCCGCACGCTCCCGCCGCTCGTACCGAACGTGAGCATCAGTGTGGGCCCTGTTTGCAGGAACGCACTTCGACTATATCCGGGAGTTCCGCCGCAGCACCGGGAGGTGGCACCGCACCATGCCCATGCTGCCCTCCGACCTGTCCAAACCCGCCTGCGCCGCCCTGCGCTTCGCCAACTGCAGGCTCTTCCACCTGCAGCTGCGCCAGGGAACCTTCCGGCTCAGAGTCTAGCTGCGGCAGGAGGCCGCGGCCTTAGGACCAATCCGGCATCTCCGCTGGTCTTTTGGGGGATTTTGGGGAACCTGTGCGCTGACTCGACACGTTTGCTTCTTGCTTTCAGGCAGCTCCGCTGTTGCCGTGTTTTTGGGGCTTTTTACGGGGATGAGAAATGATGTTTAGCAGATGATTAGCCGCCGAGGCTAAGAACAGCCTGGAAACAGCCTGAGGATCCACAGTGAGCCGAGTTCAGGAGCAGACGCGGAGCTCTGACTCGGCTCTGGGTTATCAGAAGATCAGGCCGCCGCGTTCTTCCTCCTGCAGTCAGGTGACGCCTCACCTGCGCCATCTGGTGGCGACAGGAAACCCACAAATCTTAATTTCTGAGTAGATTTTCTCTGTGTTTGCGGAACAGAAACCATCCCAGAATGCGTTTGTTTGTGCTGCCAAATAGCTCGTTGCGATACTCGCTGCTAAGTTGCCGTCCGCTCGGCTGCCTTTCGTGACCTTTGCCCTGGCTTTCCTGCAGGCCCAGTTTGGTCTGTGACTTCCAGCTGCTGCCGTCTGTCCTCCGCGGCTAACACAGCGCTAGCATGCAGCACAACACCAGCGCAGCAACACGCTCACCTTTGAGTCGGTTAGCGTTGTCCCAAATTGCCTGAATGGGTTTGTGCCGACAGGCCGCAACGGGAGGGCGGCTGCAAAGAGTCGCGCAGAAGCTTTGGAGGTTGTTCGCAGCGACACCTACGCAGCAGCAGAAAAAAGGATTTCCTGGAGGGCTGAAAAACCGCAGAGCTGTCAGCTGCTGCAGCCTGATAGCAGCTTCCGTATTTAAAGGTTGCACCATCTCCAGCCACGCCGGTTAGCAGCAGGTCGCCGTGACGCAGTCACGCGGAACGCTGGCAAACCAGCATTTGACTTGGTCAGTGTTAGCGTTAGCGCGGTGAACCAGAGGCCCCAGCGATAAGCAACATGCACTGCACACTCGTGACGTTTCAGAGGCGTGTCTGTTGGCGCTGCGGTCGCTCTGGGGGGTCGGATCCCGTCAGAGGTGCACCAATCCTGACGGCTTGTGGGAGGAGCCACACAGCCCTCAGGTGTGGTTGTGCAGTCAAAGAGCAGGAAGCTAGAGCTGTGTGCTGAAGGTTGCTTCAGGCGGGGCCACGCAGTCGTCAGAGCTAACCAGGGCATGGTCCAGGTCCGCTCCAGGCTGGGCCTCGGGGAAACAGCCGGTAAGGAAGAGTCGCACAGGTGCGTCGCTCTGCTTCACACCTGCTGCTAGAAGATGGATGAGCGAAGGAACTCAGCCGAATGTCTGGACCCACACCGCCGTTACTATGACAACCAGCTAATGTTGCTACATGCAACAGCATGGAGAATATTCCTTATACATATAATAAAAGTATGATATAACAATGATATAACAATACAACATGGCTCTGTGGTCCTGCATGTATGTCCTGTCATTTTTGCACGTTAATATTTGCTTACGATGCATGGTTGGCTCCTCCCCCTTTAGATAACCAGACGCCAGCCAATGAAAAGCTCTGCGATGAGGGCGACCTGAAATGGCTTTGATCTGGTCTCTGCTGATCCAGGTTCTATGTTCTATAAACAGCGGCTGGAATAATCTGCTCAGGTGTAATGATGTAGCCTCAAGTGTAATAACCCACCACCCCCCCCCCCCAGGTGTAATAATGTAATAACCCAATCAGGTGTAAAAACGTAAAAATGTGTAATAATGTAATGTCGCCATAGTGTAATGATTTCTGCATGTGTAGTAATAGCTGAGGAGTAATAATGTAATACCCCCTCAAGTGTAATAACCCACCATCACCTCAGGAGTAATAATGGAATACCCCCTCAGGTGTAATAACACCTCCCCCCGCCCCCCCGCTCCCATGTGTAAGAACCCCTCTCGTGAACGCTGCACAGCTGCATCGCATCGCATCCATCAGCGACAGCGCCGCGTGCGCCCTCGCCAGACACTAGACACGCGGCCCATCCGCTCGCCTCCCCATTGACGTCAGTCTGGTGTCACGTGACCGGGCGCGGGCCAATCGGCGGCGCGCAGTGGGAGAGCGCTGGCTGCCTCACAGAGACGGGAAAGGCTGAATAAAGGAAGCCGAGCCAGAGCGCCTGGAACCCGCACAAAACCCTGCGAAGAAGCCCACACTCGGCCTCTCCGGACAGTCCGGCCGTTTTCGACCCGCTCCCTCGCGCTTCCGGCTGTGGATTATAGCGTTTGGTACCGGGGGTGGGGGGGGGGACGGAGCGGATATAAGGCCGTGGCCCTGACGTATTGACTAGCCTGTTGGTGGTGGTGGTGGTGGTGGTGGGGGGCAGAAGACGAGACGCGCACCGTGGAAACGGTTCATGGATCTTTGTTCGGCCTGGAAAATGGTGGATTATTTGCGGTGTGTGTCAAAATCCTCGCCCCGACTCGAGAGGCTGCCGTGAGAGCGTCTGTCCCGGCGGTGCGTTCAGGAACCAAGGTCGTGTTCTCGCCGTCTGGAGGTAGGGAGCCCCCCTCCAGTCCGATCCGTTCTGGTGAGCCCTACATGCGGGATCGTGGCTTTGCCGTGACGAGTTCGCTTGGCCGACATCTGGAGACCATATAAAGTTCCTGGATTACTCAAGTATGGATTGCGGCGGCGGCGGCGGCAGCGAGCTGCACAACAACCAGTTCTACCAGTGCGAGGAGAACAAGCCTCTGCTGGGGGAGATGTCGGAGGGGAATAACAACACCAAGATCGGCGCAGGGCCGTGCAAGAGGTCCCTGCACCACTGCAGCAGCGGCGGGATGCGATACAAGCTGCTGCACGAGGGGGACATCCAGGTGTGCGCGCTCAAACACCCCCGCACCTTCCTCAGCAAGATCCTCACCTCCAAGTTCCTGCGGAGGTGGGAGCCGCACCACCTGACCCTGATGGACGGCAGCCTGACCTCCGCCACCGTGAGTCGCCTCAGCGTGCGTGTGTCTGACTGAAAGGATGGTTGTTTTTGTCCACTCTGGTGTGTGTGTGTGTGTGTGTGTCTTCTGGGCCAGGTGGAGATTCTGGTGGGCATCAGAACAAACATGGATGTAAGAAAGAAACAAATTAAGTCAACCCGGTTCAGTACTTTGGGTCAGAGAGGCAGCGCCCCCCCCCTCATCAAACCTGTGTCCCTGGACCCCCTCCAGGTCCCTGGACTCTGCCGGGTCCCCACGTGTCCACGCCAGCAGCGGCCACAGTTGCAGGTTAGCGTTAGCTGGACTCAGAACAAAGGCTGTGTTTGTTTTCCCTCGGATAAACAAACGCGCTCCTCGTGCGCGGGCTAGCTCGTAGCTCCGACGGCTTCTGGGGGACTCGGACTGCTGCAGCAGCCTGCAACCGAACCTGCAGCATCAGCCGTGCAGCTCAGGCGGTGACCAGCCTCCTGTTGTGGTTGCAGCAGCCAGAGTGACCCAAACGTTGCTTCTCATTGGTTTCCAGGGCGACTTCTGGCCAGTCACTCACACCAGTCAGTCAGCTCACCCTCAGAACCAGTCAGTCAGCTCACCCTCAGAACCAGTCAGTCAGCTCACCCGCAGAACCAGTCAGCTCACCTCTGAACCAGTCAGCTCACCCTCAGAACCAGTCAGTCAGCTCCCCTCAGAACCAGTCAGTCAGCTCCCCTCAGAACCAGTCAGCTCACCAACTAGCCAGTAAAGCAACGTGACACCAGAAAAGTTGCTCATTCCTGAAGGGAAACTATTCTAGCTTTGTATCACTCGATGCTAACGCTAATGATTTTTAAAAAGTTTAGTGTGTGTGTGTGTTTGCGTGTTTGTGTGTGCGTGTGTGTGTGTGTGTGGTTGGAGGATGAGGAAGGCCTCGAGGTGAACCCTGAGCTCATTTCCCGAGTGCGGTTGCGAAGCGACGTCCTCCAGCAGGGCGTGTTGACCGTGCATGGCCGTGCACGCCCCCACGCATGTTTGCGACGGCTGCCAGAACAGACTGTGTGCGAGCTGAGACGCTAGCGTCAGCGCTCGTTTGGACTGTGACTGTGACTCACTGGTCTTTTCTTCTTGACAAGCACGCTCTCGTCGCTAACCTGCACCGCGAGTGCGTCAGTAGGATGGGAGTTGCGGCGACCACTTCCTGTGTGCTGCCTTGCTCGTGGACGAGCGTGTGAGCCAGCGCACGTCGCAGGTGCGAGGGCGGGGGCGGGAGCGGTTTCCTGATCACACAGGTAGACTCCAAGGACTTGTCTCCTCTTGTGTGGAATGTCGACAGTGTTGTGGTTACCACGGCAACCGGCTGAGCTGTCAACCGTGACACTCGACCACCGCGAGTGTCGCGGTTGTTCAGATTCAGGAAGTCTGAACAAATAACGGAACTAGCGCCTAGACTTCCAATGTCAAACTGTGAAGCTAACTGGAGCCGCGAGCTGACGGCCACTGGGACCAGCACCACTGGGACCAGCACCACTGAGCCCTGGTCAGGAACCAGTAGAAGCTCCCAGTAAAGCTGTTTTCTCTCCAGGTGGGGTCACAGCGCAGCGGTTGCCTACTTCCTGTTTTTGCCCGTCTGACACAAACACCATAAAACCATCGGGTTTATGAGGCTATGCTAACTTTGCCCTCGCCGCCGTTGTCGTAGAAACGCCGTCCTCCTCACGTCCGCCTTTTTACAGCGTAAGGCTGTTTTCTTCTTCGTGGTTGCTCGACCACTTTTTAACCAGCTTCAGGAGTTCTTGCTAGCTGTGAAGACTGTTTTTGCAGCCTGTTTTCAGGACTCGGCTAACACCAGAGCCGCACGCTAACTTCCTTCACGTGCACACGCATCCAAGTGGGCTCTTTATTTCCTGCTGTGCACTTGCGCGGCAGTGTCATGAGTTCTTGCTGAACCCAGGACTCTGACAGCCTGTTGGTCCAGAGACCTCAGCACAGGGTCAGCAGGTAGCAGCTGCTGAGCTAGGACGCGCAGAACGTCCGGTCCAGTTCCAGCCCAGCTGGTCCAGTTCCAGATCAGCTGGTCCAGTTCCAGCCCAACTGGTCCAGTTCCAGATCAGCTGGTCCAGTTCCAGCCCAACTGGTCCAAAAAACTCCCTTTTATCAGGAAGAAACCTTGACCAGATCAACTGGTCCAGTTCCAGATCAACTGATGTGGTTCCAGTCCAACTGGTCCAGTTCCAGATCAACTGGTCCGTTTCCAGTCCAACTGGGCACCTTTATACACATGTTCAGTCGGACTAACGTGGTGGAGGTGCTTTAGTTGTCATGGAAATGTTCCGACTATCAAGTCAGCACCAAACATGTCGGCAGTGCTGTCGTCTGAGGGTTCTGGATCATTTCATACGTGGGTGTGTGTGTGTGTGTGTGTGTGTGTGTGTGTGTCTTGAGGAAGCAGAAGTGTGGTGGCGTCAGCTGACAGCACTTCCTGCTGCTCATCAGAGCAGAAGCAGCTGGTCATGATCAGGCTGTCAGAGATTATTAAATACCAGTTAACAGGAAGAGAAAAGACTGATGAAGACCTGACCCTGCTCCCTGACCCTTGACCCTGACCCTCCTCCCTGACCCCTGACCTTGAATCTCCTCCCTGACCCTGACCCTAGCTGCTGTTACTGTTGCTTCTGCTGTTGTTGTTGCTGCTGCTGCTGTTGTTGTTGTTGTTGTTGCTGCTCCAGGTTGCCCCCAGCCAACCCCCATGTCTGCTCTCATTGGCTGTAGCTGTTTTTACGTCACCAGACTGGGTGTTTAGCGGCCAGATATGGGTCTGAGTCAGGTCAGCGAGGTTGCCGAACAACCGACTCGGCGACCTGATGATTGGGCAAAAATAGTGTTTGAACAGGTCTTAAGCTGGTCAGTCTTGATGCTAACCAGCACCAGAACCCTCAGCTCATGATGAGCCGGGGCAACTCGGTACTGCAACCAGTTGATAGCAGCCGTGGCAGCATCATGATTAGCATCACAGAACTGAGCCACGGTAGAACAGCCAAGGAGCTAAAGGAGATGCTAACCTCTGTCAGTACAAGGCTGCAGGTACAGCAGGCCTGGTCTGAAAAACACTGCGCTAATTATTCAGGCTGTGTGCTTCTTAGAGAGGCTGCAGTAGAAGCTAACAGCAGCAGACGTTAAAAGCAGCAGATGCTTACAGCAGCAGAAGCTAACAGCCCCTTAAGCTAACAGCAGCAGAAGCTAGGAGCATCAGAAGCTAACAGCAGCAGCAGCTAACAGCAGCAGCAGCTAACAGCAGCAGCAGCTAACAGTAGCAGCAGCAGAAGCTAACAGCAGCAGACGCTAGGAGCACTGTGAAGTAGCAGATTTGGATTAGCAACCTCTGGTGTGTCAGTGACATCAGGCTTGTCCTCAGCAGAAGATGGCTGCCATGTCTGCTGCTGCTGCCTGAGAACAAACAAACAACAACATACATCTCCATCCCCTGTTGCTATGGCAACTCAGCTACAAAGTGGGGGGGGGCTCAACCCTTTTGGAGGAAAAACAGAACCAAAAGAAAGGAACAAAGAGCATGAGCAGAAAATGGTGGAGGAGAGAAAAATGGAAAAAGGGTGATGGAAACAGAGGTGAAGGAAGCGATCACATGGTCTGGTGCAGGATGAGGTTTCTATGGTAACCTCAGCTGGTTAGCAGAAAAAAGGAAGCTCCTCCGTGTGTGTGTTTGTCCCAAACCCGCCCTTACACACACACACACACACACACACACACACACACACACACACACACACACACACACACACACGCACACATATACACAGAGTTCCCAGTCTCCCCAAGACGAGGCAGTTCAAAGGCTCCACTCGTCCACTGGTCTTTGGTCCACTGGTCCACTTTGGGACAAGTGGAAACCAGCAACACAAACAGGTCTGAGAGGAAAACCCAGTGAGGGAGGGGCATAACAGGGCGGGGCGACTCCATCCGGGGGTGGAGTGACCCAGACTGGGGGCGGGGCCAGTCCAGCTAGGGGCGGGGCCAGGCTGCTCTAGTTCACTTTCAGATGTGTTTGTGTCTTCTTGTCAAGCTAGCAGATGCTGTTGGATGGTCCACAGTGAAGTCTTTTGGTCTGTGGGTGTCCAGTTGGACGCCACTAGGTCTCCACTGGGTTCTAGCTTTAGTCCAGGGTCATGGTTCAGGCCTGGAAGGTTCACTCCTTTTAGCCCCTGGGCCTGACCCCGGCCTAGCCTCTGGGCCTGGGCCCGGAAACTGCTGTCCCTCTGTCCTCTCCATCTCCTGGTTCTGTTCTCGTTCTGTCTCCGTCCTCTCTGTCTCCTGGTCCTGTCTTTATCCTCTCTGTGTCCTGGTCCTGTCTCCTGGTTCTGTCTTTATCCTCTCTGTCTCCTGGTCCTGTCTCCTGGTTCTGTCTTTATCCTCTCTGTCTCCTGGTCCTGTCTCCTTGTCCTGTCTCCTTGTTCTGTCTCCGTCCTCTCTGTCTCCTGGTTCTGTCTCCGTCCTCCCTGTCTCCTGGTCCTGTCTTCTGGTTCTGTCTTAATCCTCTGTGTCTCCTGGTCCTGTCTCTGTCTCTCCTGGTGTTTACTCAGGGCAGCTTGTCATCTGTGTCTCAACGGAGACGATGGATTGACATCCTCCTCTTTTCTCTTTCCTGCAGCCCACCGGCTACATGGAGACGCCGTTGTCCTACAGCGCCATAGAGGACCTGCAGCTGCTGTCCTGGGACAACGCTCCGAAGTACTGTGTCCAGCTCAGCGTCCCTGGAGGCACTATCCTGCTCCAGGTAACGAAGGATCAGATCCCAGATGCATCTGATTGGTCCGTCAGTCTTTTCTGGTTGGACGGTTAAACAGCCGAGCTACTCAGGCTAATGGTCGGGGGGGCGGGGGGGCGACGCTGAACCAGAACCGCCCCGCTAACCCCCACAGAGTGGGACGAGAGCGTCCTCGGCGCTGCCTGTGTGGAACCCCCAGAAACCTGGAGAGCAGGCTTTAGCTTTAGCTTTAGCTAGCCGGTCGCCCTGCTCCTCAGCTGCCTGTGAGTTGTGTAACGGTGCGTTTACGTGCTGGCGGACGCTTCCCGGTGGATCTGACGCAGCTCTGGATTCCAGAGAAAGTTTCCCAGCTGCGTTAATGGGTTCCAGTCTCAGTGCTGGAGTCCCAGTCCGGATTGTGGGTCTGGAATGTGGGCCAGGCCAACGTCTCTGAGGAGAAGGATCCCACAGCAGAATCAGGGCGGCTCTTCCCGAGAACACTAATATTATCTGCTGTAAACACTGGGAGGCTCCCCGTCCGGGACGCACTGTTCCCAGAGCTTCCTCCGGCATCGTGATGCCACGCCCATACCCCGAAACCCTGAACCCCTAACCCTGAACCCCAAACCCCTAACCCTAACCCTGAACCCCTAACCCCGAAACCCTGAACCCTGAACCCCTAACCCTAACCCTGAACCCCTAACCCTAACCCTGAACCCCGAACCCTGAACCCCTAACCCCAAAACCCTGAACCCCTAACCCTGAACCCCAAACCCCTAACCCTAACCCTGAACCCCTAACCCTAACCCTAACCCTGAACCCCGAACCCCGAACCCTGAACCCCTAACCCCGAAACCCTGAACCCCGAACCCCTAACCCTAACCCTGAACCCCGAACCCTGAACCCCTAACCCCGAATCCTGAACCCCGAATCCTGAACCCCGAATCCTGAACCCCGAATCCTGAACCCCAAACCCTGAACCCCTAACACCTAACCCTGAACCCCGAACCCTGAACCCCGAACACCCAACTCCGAACCTCGAACCCTACACGTCGATACTCTTAACAAACGTCAGCACAGACAGGCATCAAAACGACCCGAGAGCATCCAGACCGGACGCTGGACCTGCGTGTGTCCAGCTTAGCCAGGACAGCGGTAGCGCCGGGCTAACCTCCAGAGGAAGCTCTGGAACCCGTCAGGTCCGAGTCCAGAGGCTGGTTGAGACTGGACCTTCGGGTGTTGATGAATGGTTCTATGATTGTTTGTTCTCTCTCTCTCTCTCTCTTTATTCTCTGTCCTGTCTCCCTCCTCTTCTCCTCCTTTACCCAGCTGACTTTCAGCAGGATGGTTCCTCCTTGTAAGCCTGGTCCTGCTCAAGGTTTCTTCCTGTTATAGGGAGTTTTTCCTGCCACTGTGCTTACCTGGGGGTTCCGGCTCTGGGTTTCTGCCTCTGGAAAGCACCCAGAGACAACTTTTATTGTTAAAGGTGCTATAGAAATAAAGCTGAATTGAATGACACACTGACACGTCTGCGTGTGCGTTGCTACAGGCTGCCAACAGCTACCTGAGGGACCAGTGGTTCCACTCCCTGCAGTGGAAGGTAAGCAGCTCACGCCTCCGCCTTGACCCCCGGTTGCATCCCTCTCTGTCTCTCCATAAACGCGTCCGTCTCCGTTCTGTCCTACAGAAAAAGATCTACAAGTACCGGAAGGTCCTGAACAACCCGAGTCGCTGGGACGTGGTGCTGAAGGAGATCAGGGCGCTGGTGGACATGGCGCTGAGCTCGCCGCTGCAGGACGACTCCATCCACCAGGCCCCGCTGCACATCATCTCCACCCTCCTGGCGGAGGTAGTGCACGCTAAGAGCTAGCTCACCCTAACCCTTTCAGAAAGCGGGTTTAGTAAAAACTCTGCGTTAATTTGTTGTGATTTAGGGGAAACTCAGGGTTTTCGGTTTCAGAAAGCAGGTTCACTGTAACACTGAGTCCGTTACCGGGGTAACATACTCTGTGAAACTAACCTGCTCGCGAGCAGGTTTGTTCCAAGTAACCCCGACTTTCTGCTGCTCTCTAAGCCTGCAGACTGCCGGGAGAGGAAGATCGGCCCCCGATTAGACATTTGATGAAGCCCCGATGGGAACTTCTGAGAGCGTTACAGATGTATTTGCACCCTCGATCATTTATTAACAGCATTCTCAGCCCTCACGTCGCGGAGTGGCTCTCGGCTCGGAGCTAATTCTTTGTACTGTGTTGGCCCACTGGCTACTAGAAAAACCAGTGGGTCCAGTTGTGTCTGTGATTAATGGTGACATTCAGTGAACCAACACTAGGTGGCGCTGGATCACCTCAGCCTTTTTCTGCTGCTAGAATGGAGATAAAACGTCAACATGTTCAGAAAACACAAATGTGGAGACATGTATGTATAACAGACATTTAAGGCTTTCAGACAGAACTAAACACTGACTGATGGAAGCTAAAGATGTGTCTTTTTCTGTGTTTAGGGTTTTCTCTAATTAATTAATCTAGCTATCACAGGTTAAATGAAGCCACTGAACGCTGTTGAATGAGGACAGGCTGAACACCAGCACAATAGCTGGGACTGAAATCATGTCTGACATGTTTGAACTATATGTTTGTATTTCATCTGAACTGTCTGCCAAGTGTGTTTGGGACCTGGTGGGCTGCTCCTGGGGCCTGGTGGGCTGCTCCTGTGGCTCAAACACACACATCAGAAATGTTAAATGAGATGACCAACCAAGAACAAACTTTTTCTTTCTTTTCTTTCTCGTTTGTCACTACCACAGTATTACTTTTTCCCCTGTAAATATGCTCATTTTCGGTGCACGCGCTCAAGAAATCTTCCAACTCCAGCGGGGAGAAGTGTGACCATCAAGGTCTTTTTTCACGTGTTGCCCTGGTGAATCACGTTATCTGCGTTCCATTGATGAGGCTTTTTAGCTCTCCGTGCACGAGCGTAACCCTGCGTCAGTGTTCACCAAACCAGCTCTTAACACCTGTTCTGAAACTGAAAAACCTGAGTGGGACTTTGGCAACACTGCGTTCAGGTTCGAACTCCGAGCCTTGAAAACCCACTTCCTCAAATGGGCCCCTGAGCTGCTTAGCTCAGGGGCCTGGTCAGGGTCAAGTGCTTTATGTTCTTTAGCTAGGCTAGGCTAACCCTGACCTGACCCCGGGGAGGTCAGACCCTCCGTCTAAAACCTTCTCTGGCTCCTCAATCCCAGCTGGGTTAGAACCTAAGCAGGACAATCTGGGCCGACCCGTCCGGCTCTAGCTGCCGACCTCAAAACGCTAAGTTCAAGAAACAGCTGAAGAGCCTGACCTCTGACCTCTGCTCCTGCTGCAAGCCCAGGTCAGAGGTCCTCCAACGCCTTGATGCTGTTTGACCGACTGTTTGCCGTCTGTTGGTGCCGGGTCCGGGCTGAGTCGGTCAAAGAGCGCCATGGTTCTCGCTGGCGGTGTTTCCTCCTCTGCTGATGTCACTTCCTGTTCCAGGACATCGTTCCTGCAGAAGCCCTCAAGCTCTGTTGTTCTTCTGCTCCACAGAACTCCAACCTCAGCACTCAGGAGCACGAGAACATCATCGTGGTGAGTGTGTGTGAGTGTGTGGAGCACACACACACGTTCAGCTGTCCGCACACACCAGGAAATAGCCATGTTCCACGTGTGTGAGTGTGTGTGGCTGTCAGTCTCTGGGTGGAGGCTGGTCCTGAGGGAGGTCGCCATGTTTGTGCCCAGAGGCTGAATCTCAACCGCAGCTGTCAGCCTGGCTAAAACAGAGCTATGTGAGTATTTATCTGTGTGTGTGTGTGTGTGTGTGTGTGTGTGTGTGTGTGTGTGTGTGTCCAGGCCATCGCTCCTCTTCTGGAGAACAACCACCCACCACCTGACCTGTGTGAGTTCTTCTGTAAGGTGAGCTGCTGCTCTCACACGGACAGACTCCGACCGTTGGTGAAGAACTTTTGAAGTATCTGTGTGTTTCCCGTGTGTGTGTGTGTTTTCCGTCTACGGCAGCACTGTCGGGAGCGGCCGCGGTCCATGGTCGTGATTGAAGTGTTCACTCCTGTGGTCCAGAGAATCCTCAAACACAACATGGTGAGATGCATTAAACCTTTTCATGCTAGCATAGTTAGCAGGTTAGTTAGCGGCTTCCCACCAGTCAGGAAGGCAGACGGGACCAGAACTCCCAGTCTGACAGGACTGGCTGTCTGTCTGTCTGCAGGACTTTGGGAAATGCCCGCGGCTGCGTCTCTTCACTCAGGAGTACATCCTGGCTCTCAACGAGCTCAACGCCGGGATGGAAGTGGTCAAGAAGTTTGTCCACAGGTGGGAAATCCAGTGGCGGGAACCTTGAAGGAGGCACCGTCGCCTGATTGGCTGCTCTGACGTGTTTCTCTCTCTCTCGTGCGCTGCAGCATGCACGGGCCAACGGGGCAGTGCCCTCACCCTCGAGTCCTCCCAAACCTGGTGGCTGTGTGTCTGGCTGCTATTTACTCCTGTTATGAGGAGTTCATCAACAGGTCAGCAACGCGCTAATGTTTCCAGCTGTTCCCAGCTGGGAAGCTCCACCCGGCTATCAGCGCTACCGTAGCGATGTTATTATACGTGGTCTTTAGAAGCTTTTATTTTTAATTGGCTGTCTGCGAGGAAGCATCTTTAAATGATGGTATTAGCTGCTGGCCTGACCCTCTGGGGCGGCTTGTTGACTGCAGCTAATTAGCCTAGCGTCGCCTCAGAGGGCTGACAAACATTCTTATTGTTTTTCCGAAAGCTCGCTCCGGTAGCTTCGCCTCCTCACGCTCTCCTGTTGCTGTTTTGGTCACATTGGGTCTTCTGACCGGTCTGACTTGTCCCCCCAGCCGGGACAACTCCCCCAGCCTGAAGGAGATCAGGAACGGCTGCCAGCAGCAGAACGACCGCAAGCCGCCGATGCCTCTGCGCCTGCTGCGCCCTGAGCCGCCCACATCTCCCCCCACCGCCACCCTTCTCCCACTCTCTGCCAACACCAGTCCCGCGCAGGCCCCGCCCCCTGCCCCCTCAAACGCCACTCCGACCATTCCCATCAGTGCACCAACTCCGTCCTTGCCTCTGTCTCCTCCGCCCTCGGTCGTTAACTCCAGCGAAATCCTGGTGGAGCTGGAGCGAAACAACAACTCGGCTAACACCAAACAGAAAGGCGACCCGTCCGGAGGAAACGACGAACCCAACCTGATCGACTGTCTGCTGGTCAGCCCGGCCGTCAATACCCTGTCCATCCAGCTGCCGGCTCAGGCCGACCGAGTGTTGGGCTGCTTCGCTCTCATCCTCAAGATGCTGTGAGTTTAGCTGCGCTGCTACACTAGCTTCCACTTACCCACCTGGATTGTTTCCTGTGTTTGGTCCACGAAGTACACACAGCTGAGGGCGTTGTGTAGCTCGTTCCTCACCAACGTTACAAGGAAGATGTTTTAGTTTCACTTTGGTTTCAAACTCGGTTGTTTTTTTATAATTTTGAGGAGTCGTAAATGGAAATAATTAGCACTTTTACTCAGTTTACACGGTGCTTTACAGTTATCCATTCATCCATTTTCCACCACTTTTCCCTCACTATCCATCACACTTACAGTCAATTTGGCTTCACCAGGTCACATGTTCACACGTCTTTACAGTCAGACATCAAAACTACAGTCAGTAACTCCTGTTTTAACTACAGTCAGTAACTCCTGTTATTATAGTACCTCCTGTTATTATAACTACAGTCAGTAACTCCTGTTGTTTTAACTACAGTCAGTAACTCCTGTTATAACTACAGTCAGTAACTCCTGTTATTATAACTACAGTCAGTAACTCCTGTTATGAGTACAGTCAGTAACTTTTGTTGTTATAACTGCAGTCAGTAACTCCTGTTATAACTGCAGTCAGTAACTCCTATTATAACTACAGTCAGTAACTCCTGTTGTTATAACTGCAGTCAGTAACTCCTGTTGTTATAACTGCAGTCAGTAACTCCTGTTGTTATAACTGCAGTCAGTAACTCCTGTTATTATAACTGCAGTCAGTAACTCCTGTTATAACTGCAGTCAGTAACTCCTGTTGTTATAACTGCAGTCAGACACATCTCTGATCATGTAACTAACAGATAATAAAGTCATCTTAGAGAAAAATTTTAGATTGTGCAAATGTGCCAGCACACTAACGTCCCCAGAGGTCAGAACGCTGAGGAGACGCCTTCCCATCCAGAACTTGGAATGGTAGCAGAAGGGTTCTGTGGCGCGATGGGTTGTGACGTTGTGTTTGTTTACCCGTCAGGTCGGACTACGATGACTGGAGACCCGCCCTGGCCAGCCTGCTCCAGCCCATCCCCTTCCCCAAAGAGTGAGTACACCCTGTCCTTCGGCTAGCGTCGGGTCGCCGAGGTTACTTCCTGTCTTCTGTATTTACGTGGTGAGCACTTCCTGTTTAGCCCTACATCGATTGTAGATTCAGATGATGTCACGGGTAAACGGTTTTCAAAACAACAGCGTGACCAGCTCCGCATCCTCCACGAACTCGCCTCGGTGTCTTCGGGGACGTAAATGTGCGTATAAACGGTCCTGCTGGGCCCGGGTGCTGACGTAGATGAGGCGTCCCGGGGCTCGGCGTCTCTGTCCCGAGGGTCTCCTTTAATTGGCTACAGCCGCGAGTGGTCTGGCTGATCCGGAGCTTCATTAGCTAACTCCGCCGCGAACCTGTTGCTCACCATCGCCACTGTTGGTGAGCCCAGTGGATGGCCGCAGGCGGCATGGGGATTGACAACCATACTCTCCAGCATTCTGTAGCTAACCAGACGGCACCGTCGCACCATCCATCATCACACATTTCCCACAATGCTCAGGGCAGCATCAGCTTCTTTTAGCATGACTTCCTGTTTGCTGACGTGTGTGTCTTTGTCTCTGCAGAGCTCTGGCACACGCCAAATTCACCAAGTAAGTACAGCAGAACGGTTGCGGCGGTCTGAGTCGGGTCCAGGCTGTAAACGGTTTCTGTCTTCACAGGGAGCTGAAATACGTCATCCAGAGATTCGCAGAGGACCCCAGGCAGGAGGTGAGTGTGCCGCCGGGACCACAGGTGTGTGTTCAGGCTCGGCCAACAGGGTGGCGACAGAATTCAAACACTCGACACAGAAAGTCACTCTTTTAAATGGAACCACGACTATGACACCGAAACCTTGTTAGATCACTTCTGGGGCAGAAAAATTACTCCTAAATTATAACCAGGACACCAGAACTCTGTTAGAACTCTCACTTATGATTGGTTGCCCCAAAAGCAACTTGGTGAACATCTCCGTAGTCCTTTCCCTTCAAATCCGCCATTAAGGGTTGAAGGTCAAGTTTAGATTGTAATTTATTCCAAAAAGCTAAAGACCTTCTGGTCAGGGTTCAGGGTGAAGACCTCCTGGTCCAGACCCAGTTCAAGGTAAAGGGTTCCCGGTCCAGACCCAGTTCAGGGTGAAGACCTCCTGATCCAGACCCAGTTCAGGGTAAAGGCTTTCTGGTACAGGTCCAGTTCAGGGTTGAAGGGTTTCTGGTCCAGACCCAGTTCAGAATGAAGACCTCCTGGTCCAGACCCAGTTCGATCAGAGACTAATAGATCTCTAGACGGGTTCTGGAACTTGCACAGACTCACTCTGGATGTCCTTTCTCAGGTCCACTCATGCCTCCTCAGCGTTCGCTCAGGTAAAGACGGCTGGTTTCAGCTCTACAGTCCAGGGGGCGTGGCCTGCGATGACGACGGCGAGCTCTTTGCCAGCATGGTGAGTGTCCTAGCTGGACTTTAACGTTGAGTTTTAAAATTGAACGTGTTTGTTTGAGGTCCAGCTAAAGCGGTACAGTCCAGACACAGTCAGCCCGTCAACCGGCTGACTGTGTCTGGACTGTACCGCTGAGATGGAGATTCAACATTTCTCCAGATATAACCGTTTAACAATCAACAACCGGGGCAAACGGCGCCGTGGTGGTGGTCCGACAAAGACAGATCCAGGCAGGCTCTTCCAGAACATGGCCACCGTGGTGGTACCAGGTGGAAGTTCCACCAGGTGGAAGCGTGGAGGAACTGTGGTGGAAGCCTGGTGGAAGCATAGTGGATCCGTGGTGGAAGCGTGGTGGATCCATAGTGGAACGTGATGGATCTGTGACGGAAGCGTGATGGAATTGTCGTGGAAGCGTGGTGGAAGAGTCATGGAAACATGGTGGATCCGTGGCGGAAGCACCGTGGATCTGTGGTGGAACTGTGGTAGAAGCGTGGTTGATCCGTGGTGGAAGCATAGCGGAAACATGGTGGAACTGTGCTGGAAGCGTGTGGGAGGCGTGGCGGAAGCCTGGTGGAAGCATAGTGGAGCCGTGGTGGAAGCGTGGTTGATCCATGGCGGAACGTGGTGGATCTGTGGCTTAAGCGTGATAGAATTGTCATGGAAGCGTGGTGGAAGAGTCATGAAACATGGTGGAAGTGTGGTGGAGGCATGGTGGAAGTGTAATGGAGGTGGGGTGGATCCGTGGTGGAAGCGTGGTGTATTCATGGTGGAAGCGTGGCAGAAGCGTGGCGCTGGGGGTTAGCTTGCTCTACTGCCCGTCTGCTCTTACACTTGCTGCCTGCCGTCTGTTGCAGGTCCACATTTTGATGGGCTCCTGCTACAAGACCAAGAAGTTCCTGCTGTCTCTGGCTGAGAACAAGCTGGGCCCCTGCATGCTGCTGGCCCTCCGTGGAAACCAGACCATGGTGGAGGTAAGTCCGTCTGGTGACGCCCGTCGGCGGTGAACGCGGCTCACTGCCGTTGTGCTCTGGGGCTCCAGATCCTGTGTCTGATGCTGGAGTACAACATCATCGACAACAAAGACACCCAGCTGCAGATCATCTCCACGCTGGAGAGCACCCAGGTGGGCCTGCGCATGTACGAGCAGCTCTGCGACCGCCAGCGAGAGCTGAAGGAACTGGTGAGTGCCACGCCCACGCCCACGCACGTGAAGAGGTGCTGACAACGTTTCTCTTTCACACCAAATATATTAATATCGGCTTTTAGTTTGAAAGTTTCTTCAGCGCTGGTCACACGCTGCCCTAGTGTCTGAACACTGTAACTGCAGCCCTCAGACGCCATCTTCTTCTTCTTCTTCTTCTTCTTCTTCTTCTTTTAATTTTTTTCTGTCGTTGCAGCAGAGAAAAGGAGGCCCCACCCGTCTGACGCTGCCCTCCAAGTCCACGGTGAGAAACGGGGCCGAACGGTGCAGGAAAGAGCGCGTTGGCTGCGTTGGTATTCAGCTGTCTGGCTTCTTTCCCAGGACGCAGACCTGGCCCGCCTCCTGAGCTCAGGCTCCTTCGGGAACCTGGAGAACCTGAGTCTGGCCTTCACCAACGTCACCAGTGCCTGTGCCGAGCAGCTCATCAAGCTGCCCTCGCTCAAACAGCTCAACCTGTGGTCCACGCAGGTAGGCAGGCGCACAGCGCCAGGAGCCCCCCCCTGACCCCCCTGACCCCTCTGACCTCTGACCTCTGCTCCCTGCTCTAGTTCGGAGACGCCGGTTTGAGGTTGCTGTCGGAGCATCTGGCCTGCCTGCAGGTTCTGAACCTGTGTGAGACTCCGGTCACCGACGCTGGTCTGCTGTCCCTCAGCTGTAAGAGCAGAGCCAGCAGGACTGAGACAGTCACTGCTAGCGGACCAGAACCTAGCAGGACCAGGGCTAAGTTCTGCTTCTCTTTTTCAGCCATGAAGAGCCTGTGCAGCCTGAACATGAACAGCACCAAGCTGACGGCTGACACCTACGAGGACCTGAAGGTAAGACGCAGCAGATACCCGGGTCCAGGTGGGTCCAGGTGGGTCCAGGTGGGTTTAGGTGAGTTTAGATGGGTTTAAGTTGGTTCAGGTGGGTTTAGATGGGTCCAGGTGGGTTTAGGTGAGTTTAGATGGGTTTAAGTTGGTTCAGGTGGGTTTAGATGGGTTCAGGTGGGTCCAAGTTGGTTCAGGTGGGTCCAGGTTGGTTCAGGTGGGTCTAGATGGGTCCAGGTGGGTTCAGGTTGGTTCAGGTGAGTTTAGGTGGGTTCAGGTGGATCTAGATGGGTTCAGGTGGGTTCAGGTTGGTTCAGGTGGGTTTAAGTTGGTCCAGGTGGGTCCAGGTGGGTTCAGGTGGGTCTAGATGGGTCCAGGTGGGTTCAGGTTGGTTCAGGTGAGTTTAGGTGGGTTCAGGTGGGTTAGATGGGTTCAGGTTGGTCCAGGTGGGTCCAGGTTGGTTCAGGTGGGTCTAGATGGGTCCAGGAGGGTTCAGGTTAGTTCAGGTGGGTCGGTGGGTCTAGATGGGTTCAGGTGGGTTTAGGCGAGTTTAGGTGGGTCCACTATCACAGTCGTGGCTTGATGTGTCCACAGGCCAAACTGCCCAACCTAAAAGAGGTGGATGTCCGGTACACGGAGGCCTGGTGAAGGCATCTGCTGCCATCTACACACCAGGAGATCTGAGGACCACCTGCTTTCACCAGACATCATCATCATCATCATCATCATCACTGTCATCACCATCATCATCATCATCACTGTCATCACCATCACTATCACCCTCATCATCATCATCATCACCATCACCGTGCCCTGTAGTGACCATCGATCACTCGACAGGAACCTTGTCTTTACGGACCTCCACCTTTCCTCCACCATTGTTTGGTTTCACTGACATTTGGTAAAGGACGGTTTTCCCCGCCCAGCCACAGCCACAGCCCCGCCTCCACCTCTGAGCCCCGTCATCAGGAAGTCCTGCTGTTTCCGTCCCTCCCGCCCTCACATTCCAGTCCGATCCGCATCCGGACCACGTTTGCCAGGGCTGGGAATCCTGAGGTGGTCCCTTGGAGACAAGACTGTGCCTCATTCCTCAGCAGCACAGGTGGAGCCGCCCCTGAAGCGTCCCCGGAGCCTGGCGGGACGGCGCTGGCGGGACGGCGCTGGGAGGCCTTGTTCATGTGTTTTCAGTGTAATAGTGAAGGTCTGCCATGAATATTTAGCAGGCGCTTGTGTAGCAGTAGGACGGCGGTCTGGGACCGCCCCGTATTTATGACCACGGTCTCATCTCGTCTGTCCCCGATTCTTTTCCCTGTTCACTAAGAAGCCAATGGGAGCGGCGCCCGAGCCTGGCGCCCTCTGAGCGCCACCATCTGAACTGGTCCTGACGTGGACTGACTGGACCGGTCAGACCCAGCACCAGCTGACCCCTCAATATTTTCATGCACCCGTTTCTGTTTGTGAGGACTAGAGGACAGTTAGGAGGACGGCTGGTGTAGAACATGCACTGCTGAGCCAGGCTCCGCCTCACGCTCTGACTGACTGTCCTGACTGACGCTTCTGACTGATGGTTCTGACTGATGCTCCTGACTGCCTGCCCTGACTGACTGTCCTAACTGCCTGTCCTGCCTGATGCTCCTGACTGCCTGTCTTGACTGCCTGTCCTGACTGACTCTTTTGCCTGTGCTCCTGCCTGACGGTCCTGCCTGTGGAGACTCCGGTACTGCTCGTCCGCTCCTGGGTTCCTCTGTGGTTCTGCTGGGTGGGCCGTCCTCCAGGAACAGCTGGACGTTTTCAGGCTGTGAGCGACCCAACAGTCGGACATCTAGCCTCTCCAGCTCAGAGACGAGATGGAACGGACGCCTTTGCGTTGATCGTGGCGGTACGGCGCCTGGGAATCGGACCCTCCCCTCGGCTGGCAGCCTTTTCTTTACCGCTCTGAAGCAGGCGGCAAGTTCCTGTGCTATTTATTGGGTGCCATGACAGTTCTGCGTCCGGCCTGTAGGGGGCGTCTGTGCAGCCATCTTGTGCTCTTTCATATCCTGTCTGGTGTACATACGAGTGTATATAGGTGTTTCCACCTTTCTCCCTTTGATCTTCTTCCTTTTCGTTGACTGTCGCCTTTCATCTTAACGTGTGTGGGTTCTGGTTTTTCACAATAAGAGCACTGTCATACGTGTTTTGCTAATATCAGAAAGTCCTCGTCTGGACTGCGATAATCAGACATTCTTCCTGTGTTTTGTTAGCATGTACATGTTGCTACATCACTCACTTCTTTGATTTTGTGTATTTTTAAATGAAAAGGGTCCGTCATCAGGTTGGATGGCCACGCCGCCAGGGTTAAGGCCTGAAAGAGCGAGATCTTATCCAACCGTTTTTGATATTGCCAGGATCTTCCCCGAGGTTGGAAGCCAAGCCCGGAGCCGGTACGGGCCCGGTGGACCACACCCACGCTGTTTGACTCAAACTGTTGGCTCTACTTTGAAGCACACTGCGGCGGGACTTTTATCGTCAGTCGTCAGGCAGATTCTATTTTTTAATTAGAGCGGGACGGTCGTGGTCTCCGGTTATCTTAGCATAAATTATGGAAACTCTCGGTTTATATTTGTTTTTTAAGTGTGAAACGTCTCCGTCTTGCATGGCAACGTACGTGGGAAGAATGGGCAGCGGAGTCGGCTGGGCTTGGTTTTTACACAGCTTTTATTTTGAAAGTGTGCCTTCAGAAGTGCTGACGAGGCAGATTTTCTTACAGGTGGACGCCACTACTGTGGGACTGAACTCAGGCCAGCCAGCTTACAGCGAGCGGGTTTTGTATCCCTGTAGAAACCGTAAGGAGTTTTTGTTCCGTGGTGATTCTGTAGCTACGCTGTGCTCCGCTTTCATTTCCTGTTTTTTTTTCTATGAGATTCTCCACAAACTGAATGTCCGAGCAGCGTGCGGCTGCAAACGTCTAATCACGCCCAACCGCGGTTCTCTCTTCTTCCTGTCAGTCTGCTTCTTCTCCCAAATCATTATTATTATTATTATTGTTATTATTATTATTGCTGCTGCTCTGTGGCTGTTGTACTAAAATGACAAACGATCATCGACAGGAAAATTACAATTATGTGAAATCATTTTAATTCAAAATAAATTCTGTGAAGATGTTCCAGTAGCGCCTCACGTCTGCTCTCTGGGGGGTGGACGGCTCTTCCTCCAGCGGAGGCTGCAACCGCAGCGTCACCAGCACCAGTAGCTACTGTATACAAGGTCACATGGCTTTGGAAGAACAAAGGCCTCACATGACGTCCCAGGCAGCGGTAATAAACTGTACTTTAATAGCAGTTACACACGTTCACGGTTATTATCATTATTACATCCTTTTACAAGCTGTTGCTGTTACTCGTGTTGGCCACCAGGGGGCAGGCGCGGGCTGTTGCCAGATCAGGATTTGATTTTAAAAAAAGAAAAAAAGCTCGTTTACATTTCAGAAGCTCAGCGCTTCGATCATACTTCGCCATCACCTGAAAGCCGTCACCGAGGGGTAGTTCTTCTGGACCACCACGGTGGTGGTGCCCTTCACGTCTTTCAGTCTGTCCGAGTCAAAGTCCACCAGGAGGTGCCTGACGCCGGGCCGCATCGGTGAGAAGGACAGCTCCACGGACACCTTCTGGCCTGGGGCTACAGGGTTGCTAATAAGAGAGCGAGAGAGCGGTAGAAACCTTATCCCGATCCATAAAGCCTTTGACCGTCGATGGATTGGTTGCTTACTGGAGTGGGATCTGGGTGGCGGCCAGAAGGCCGGCGCCCTCCACCGTGAACACGCCAAACCTCAGGGGCACCGGGAGAGGGTTGCTGAAGGAGATGTAGGCTGTGATGTTTCTCCACGTGGTAGCTTTTCCAGGAACCTGGAGGAGGAGCAGAAGTTGCGGTGTGAAGGTGCACGGTCGCGCGCCATCCTCGTCCTCCCCCAGACCGAAGCACCTGCCCGGTCCCACGCTGTCCAACCAGCACCTGGGCCTCACCTGTACCAGCAGCTCAGGTGTGCTCAGAGGGATGTTGGCCACCGCCATGATGGGACTGCGGCCGGTGGGCTTCAGGAAAGCCTCCACCCGGATCAGGTGATCCTCAGAGGCCCTGGCGGCGTAGTCGTCATAGCGAAGGCGCAGAACCTCCTTGTGGGCTGGACGAACCATCAGAATCAGTCAGTAAACGCGTGACAGAGAGGCTTTGTTTTCGGAGCAGCTAACCTGAACTAGCGGGCACGTTCACGCTGACGCTCTCTCTCCGGCACTCCCCTCGGAGCAGAGAGTTGTAGGTCACAGCCTTGGCCAGAACCGTCAGGTGGCCGCTGGCGCTGCTGCCCTGGAGGTTCTTCACCTGCGCACAGACGCTCTGGAGTCAAACACCACGCCGCGACACCTGCGCCGAGCATTCAGCTGCCGCCTGCACGCACCTCCACGACCACGTCAAAGTCCGTCCCAAACATGGCCGTGGCGTGTTTGACCGACAGCTGCAGCGGTTCTGGTTCTGGCCCGGCTGGCTCCGCCATTCGCCGTCCCGCCTTCAGGTACACTTCCCTCTCCTTGGCCGAACCTCAGGGACAAGAAGGAGGTCAGACACACGGCTTCCGCCGAGGACGCTACGGAAGGTGGGTCCGGGTCCTGGTCCAGCTCTGGGCTTCACACAGGCCAGAACCTGCGCTCGGACCTACCTTCGGGGTATTTGTAGTGCTGGGTCACATCTTCTCTGGAGTCGCCAAACACACTTTTGGTGCTGATGTTCCTCCCCACGCTCCTGTGGTCCTCCTCGATCTGTCGGGATAAAAACCAGCACTCTGACCCGTCTGCCTAACCTTTGGAATGAGCCGGAACCAGGAGAAGAACCCGCCCTCACCTTCTCCCGCCGGCCGTCGCTGTAGGTCATCCAGCGGATGATGTCAGCGTTGACCTCGGCGAACACAAACGGAGCGTCGTACTTCACGTCCAGGTTCCCCTCCCTGACGGCCGCCACTGGACACGGCCCGCAGCAGAACTCCCCTAGAGGGCGCAGACACAATCAGGCACCACGCGTGAGGGGGCGGGGCTTCGTCTTCCTGAGAGCAGACTGTACCATCGCTCCGCTCCTGAGGGGTGGGGTCTAAAACCTGCCAGCCATGGTTTCCTGCGGGCAGGTCGTCCCTCTTCATCCAGGACTCCACCCAACAGTGGAAGTTCCTAACGTCAGCCGGAGGTTAGGACTCGCTTCGGACTGTCCAGCGTGTGTGGGCTCCTCCTACCATGTGCTGTCCTGTTTGCCGCGGCTCTCCAGCCGCTCGTTCAGCAGGATGTCCACCGAGAGGTTTCCGTCCACGTCGTGGGCCGAGGTGAAGTTTGTGATGATGCGGGTGGGGATCCCCAGGCAGCGCAGCACTGCGGAGGACACCCCCGTCACAGATCTGGAGCACCAAAACTACCGCAGCTGAGGAGGCCTCACCTGTGCAGGCGACGGCGGCAAACACCCAGCACTGGCCGTACTTGACCGCCCTGGTCCCGGCCTTGCTCCACTCCTGGAGGATGGGCACGCTGCCGGTCCATCGGCTCGGCGGAACGCCGTCGGGGTAGGACTCCGCCCACCGGCCGGCCAGCACGCCCCTGTCGTCGTTGGCGTTCACCTGGGAGACGGGAGGAAGCGGTGAATGGCCAGCGCGAGCGTGACGGTTGAGGCCCAGGTGAGGCTCCTCACCATGGCGGTGACGGTCCTGCTGACGTAGACGGGGTCGCATCTGCGCGAAAGGTCCTTGGACGTGTTCTTCAGGGCCTTGTTGGAGTTATCCAGGACCTCAAAGCAGATGTCCAGCACGTAGTCCTCAAACTACAGACCACAGAGAAAAGGCTTCAGATCAGCCAGTAAACTTACTGACTGTTTCCCACCGAGTCAGCATTGTGTGTGTGTGTGGTGTGTGTGTGTGTGTGTGTGTGTGTGTGCGTGTGTTACCTGTCCGTAGCTCCAGGGAAGACTCCTGATATAATCCCAGCTCCCCGTGTAAATGATTCCATCCTCATTCATGATGTATTCCTGGAGCAGATGTTCATCTGGGAGGTACACTGTGTCATCTGACACACACACACACACACACACACACACACACAGGTGCAGGTTCAGACTGGGTGAACTCGGGGTCAGGGCTGGTTTTCACTGGTTTTTAGCTGGACTCACCTTTGCACCAGGGGTTGAACAGCAGGTGGAACTGTATTTTGTCAGCCTGCTCCACCACGTGACCGCCTGGTGTCATCACCGACACAGCCAGGCGGTAGTGGCCTATGGCAGCATCCGCCGGGCTGTGCATGGTCAGCAGTGTTTCATCCTGGACCCCCTGCTGGCTGAACCACCACCGGCCTCCAGGCCCCGGCTCCGCCTGCACCTTCACCACCAGCTCATCCTTCTTACCTGAGAAGACGACGTTGCTGAGCGCTAACCTAGCATCAGGAATACGATCGTACTCGGTGTAATTACACGTCACATGTCGGTTTTGCTCTTGTGGTCCTAGCGGTGCTAATCTGTTAGCATGTTCCGACGCTCTGACCCGAGCTAGTGCTTGTAATATTTGCACTCGCGGCTCCAAATGATTCACGACTGATAACTGCCAAGTTCACATCTCCAGAAGTCTAAAAACAGACTCGGAACGCTCCGAACACAGATGTGGGAGGTGGGCGGGGCAGAGAAACAGAAGCTGGATTTGTGTGTCTGTTAAAGCCTCTGTTACCATTATTTGTCTGACACACTGGGGCGATGCCTTAAAGCAGGGCATCACGGCCTCGTAGTGCGCTCATGTGGACCAGACGGGACGTTTCAGGTGTCTCCTCCTTTGACTAAATGCTAAAGGCTCAGCAGCTGATATCAGGCCATAGAATCGCTGTCAGAGGTTCTGATTCAGCCACAGCCGTCAAACACACACACACACACACACACACAAACACACCCTGATCCCTGATGTAACCCTGTAAACCCTGATAGAGCCAGGAAGTGCTGAGGACATGCTGATGTTCCCAGACGTGCAGCACTCGCTCACCCAGGTGCAGGACCAGGTCCAGGTAGTGTTGGGGGAGCAGAGGTCTGGGGCCCTGCAGGGTCACAGAGAAGGGTTGACCCCTGCGTACGATCAGACGCTCCTGGTCGATCTCCCTGGTGCGGTGAGCCAAGTTGTTCTCGCGACATCTCAGGTCGACGCCAACAGTGGGGCCTGGGAAGAGCAGAGGTCGGAGGTCAGTCTCCTGCCGGGTCGTACGGGTGTGAGGTCAGGACCTACCTCTGAGGCGGTCCATCCTAGATCTGTCCTCACTGCCTTTACGCTCTCAGCTCATCAGCCTGTCCTATTTATACAGCTCACAGCCGGCACCTCCCTCACACACACACACAGCGAACACACACACCCACTGACTCACTTCACCTCGCCTGACCTCGGTGACCTCTGACATCACCAGCAGAGCTAAAACAGTCGCTCGTGAGTCTGAGTTGTTGTCTTTCATCGTTGCCGTAACACTGAAACTTGAAGTTCTTCTCTGAGCGAGCTGCAGGGCTGCGAGTGGGCGTGGTCAGTGGGAACCTGTCGCTGGTGCACAGATGCGTGGCGCTAAACCTTCAACATTTTTAAAACTCTGCTTCTCTTTCAGGGTTTTGTGTTTATGCTGAGGTTCTGTCTGTTCTCGCCGTGATGAAAAAGATGATGAGTTGTTCAAGGGTCACATAAAGGTGAAGAAGATAAGGACGGAGGTGATACAGGGGGCGTGGCCTCGTGCAGGAGGACCAGGACGAGGTGATAAGGTGGTAGAAACCTGTTTTTGTTAGACTGTTGATATGAAATCAAGCTTATTGAAAACTTGTAGTTGTGGTGGAAGATTCTCTCTTTCAGCTTCAGCACCTGGAATTAAAAGTTTGCTTTTGTCCTGGCTGAGCTGCTATAACTTTGCTGCCATCCACAATTTAATATCTAAGATCCAATCATACTGCATGTTGCCAACGTAGCTCTGCAACTTTATGCTGTGTCGCCAAGCGGAAGCACGCACAAGTTAAAAAGGATTGGGCCTAGTATGGAGCCTTGAGGGACGCCACAGTTCATGCTATGGGTCCATATTAAAAAAAAAAAAAAAAAGTTTTCTAAATGTTCTAAAATGTTGGGGTAGGTGGTTGGATACAGGTCGGTAGTTCACACTGTTCAACAAGTCACCCTCAAAAAAAAAACTCTAGAATGGTTTTAAAAGTGAGGAGGTGGGAGTCAGCTTGAAAAGGCAGGTTTTTGGGTTAACTTGGGAGAAAACGCTACGCACCATCCCTGGAACAACCAGGACAGAGACTGTGGGGACTGTCTGAGATCCAGGTTCCTGTGGTGGTAAAAACAGTCACCTTGGAGCTCCTGCCTTTTCTTTTCAGATGTTTTATTTGATCATTTCTCTGTGGGGTGTAGTTTGTGTTGGTGGAGCCACTGAGTGGAGGCTCGACCCGATCGCTGGGTCAGCAGGAAAGTTGTGTCGCGTCAAGAATCAAGGTTGCGGCCACTTCAGAAGTTGGAAGACATTTCCTCACTGGGGCCTCCTGATGGCCAAAGCTACAGAGTAAAACCTAAAATCCAAACAGTTTAGAAGGTCTAGAAACTCCTTTGAGATGGGATCAGACTTGGTGTCCACGTGCAAGTTAAATGTGTGACTGATATACTTGGGAGGAGGACTGCTAAAAACACAGGCTTGAGCATCTGGGGGTCCGGGTCTAGAGCCAAGGTCCCTGCACGTGTCGGGCCGGCCCCTTGCAGCCAGGTGGAGCTGCTTCCTGGTGCAAACCTGTTCCAGGTAAATCAGCGTTTTCATCTGCTCTCAGAGGAATGCAGACCTGCAGACACAACATTCCACATGCTGATCTCCTCCGCTGCACCTGTGGACCAGGCAGACATTCTTCTGCAGCCAGCGCCCTGAGCAGAGCAGCCTGGACAACAGGCAGCAACAACAGTCAGAGCAACAGCGTTACACAAGCCTATGGTCGACGTTTCCCACCCAGAAGGACGACGGTGGAACGCTGGGACGCTCATGTTTCAGTAAATCCTGGTTTGCCTGACCTCAAGCCTCTAATCACACCCAAGTGTCAGCAGTGACACATGACCGGGCGTGGCTCCACAACCGCAAACATAACCCATCCATCCATCCATAGGGGTTGGAGCCTCTCCCGGCCGCCATCGGGGGCAGCAGGCAAACTGTGGACTGTGGCAGGAGGCCCAAGAACCCAGGCAGAACCCAGCAGAGAACCCAGCAGAGAACCCAGCAAAACTCAACAAGCATAAACAAAGTGAAATATTTTCAGACTGTAAATCATGCAAAGGTGATCTGGGACACAAAGAATAATCCAAAAGGCATATTTGGGGCTCATCTTAATATTCGAAGTCTTCTGCCCAAGATAATTGAATTTACTGAGCAATTCCAACATTGACTGGAATGTTCTCATTTTTTAACCATGAGTGAAACTTGTCTAAATAAGCACGATCAATACACCTGGTTATACATGTTATAGGAAAGAAAGGTTTTGATCTAAATCCAAGAGAAATTTCAACGTTGTCTCTTTTGGGATTGAATGTCCTGTTTTAAATGTTAACCTACCATCTACAATGAAATTGAATTTATTAGTCTTATACAATCCGCCCTCGCATGGTGCATCTTTTTATTGTGAGAAATGTCGAAGCAAATACGCTTAAAAAAATGAAACTATTTTAATGGGAGATTTTAACATAAACTGGATGGACAAATGTAAAAAGGACAAATTAAAATCTATAGTGGCAAAACACAAACTGGTCTAAATTATAAAAAATCCAGCAGGAATTACCAAAACTAATCCAACGCTGTTAGACCTGATATTCACAAACAAACCAGAAAGAGTGATTCAAACTTTTATTAATTTTGTTAATTTTTAAACTTAATTTTGTGACAGGCTTGTCAGATCATAATCTGACATTGACGGCTTGAAAATTGACCAAGAAACGTCTAGAAGATTTTTTTTACATCCCGAACATTAAAAATTGACAAAGGGTAACTCCAAAACACAAACTTCCTGACTTTGAAAATGAACTGAACAACGTGAACTGGGATGCTGTTACACTAATGGAAAATGTAAATCAGTGCTGTGACGTGTTAACTGGGACCTTAAAAAACATTATCCAGAAATGTATTTGTGTTCTTAAAATCAATAGAAAGCAAATGTGTCTGTCTTGGATGAACAATGCAATTATTCAACTTATGAAAAAGCGGCACATGGCATTGAAAAAAATCAATAAAATCAAAACTACAAACAGATATGACTGTCTTTAAGGGATTAAGGAATAAAGTTGTAAGTGAAATGAGAAAATCAAGGTCCTCATACTTTATGCAGCTGTTTGTTGAACCACGAGGAAATAATTCACTTATCTGGAAACATATTAACAAATTAACTAATCGCCAATCCAATACAGGAAATTGGATAAATAAACTGGACATGAATGGAATAATTAGGACTCTCTAAAAATTACAAATTAATTTAACTCATATTTTATTAATTCAGTAGAACAACTTGCAAAAACTTTTCCTCCTGTATTGCTGCCATGCAATGATGCGGAAAATGCACCCTCTTCACATCATAACGGCTGATCAAAATAAGATTCATGCAACTATCGACCAGTCTCTATTGTTCTTTCTGTTGTGAAGGTAATTGAGAAGCTGGTAGCTGAACAGCTGATGATCTACTTGGAAGAAAAAAACGTTACTTACTCCTAAACAATTCGGATTCGGACCAAAAGCACTCTACTGAAACGGCTACAGAAATGATCAAAAGTAGTTTGGATCAAGGCAAATGTGGTTGTGTTGAGAAAATTAAAACAGCTGAACTTTTCTGAACAAGCCTTAAATTGGTTGGGTTGGATCCTATCTTGAATTTAGATAACAATGTGTTAAAATAAATGGTGTAAAATCTGGGATCCAAAATTGTAATCTGGGTGTGCCTCAAGGGTTCATTTTGGGTCCACTGATACTAGTTGTCAAATGTATGCAGATGTCATGTGTGACAATGACACGTGTTATGTGACTAGACACTCCTAAACAGGCTTCAGAGCTGTTAGTTGACTTACCAAAATGGCTTCATAACAATTGTGTAACTTTAAATTATGCCAAAACTGTCTCAATGTGCTTCTCTTTAAAGAAGAAAAAAAAATCGTTAACTGAATTTAAAGTTAACATTGATCAAACTCATATAGAAGAGGTGAGCAAATTCAAATACCTAGGGGTTGTTTTAGATTCTAAACTAAAATTTGATGCTCATATTCAGAAAATGAGTAAGAGCATAAAGACAAATATAAATTGCTTCCGTATGATTGGACCATGTATCATCTACTCAAGCTGCTCAAGTGTATCTGCACGCTATGATTCTATCTCACATGTCCTATTGCACCATCATCTGGGGCCAAGCTACACAATCTGCCCTACAGCCTTTAGAGTCGCTGAATAAACGGCACTTAAGGTATTTGATCAAAAACCAATAAAGTGGCATCACTGTCAAATTATTCAAAAATATAACATGATGACTTTTGATAATTTCATCAAGTTCTCTTTTGTAAAAGCAACATTTGAGTGTCTTATTGATCTTGCTCCAGGTGTAATGTGTGAGCTATTAGAAAAATATAATAACAAAGGCATGAGGACAAGAGCTGGAACAAATGGGAACTGCGGAGTGAAAAGGTGTCGGACAGATCTGGGTCGGTCAGCGTTCTCAGTGGAAGCTGCAAACCTGTGGAACGCTTTGCCGTTGGAGCGTAAGTTACAGACAGAATCAAGCTTTTCACCACAGAATTGAAACACTGGCTTAAAGGAAATCAAACGTGTGAGCACTGAGCTGGGATGTAGAGTGGACAGATGTGTTTTAGATGTACATCGAGTGTTCTTACTCGTGCCTTTTACTAACTTTCTTTTGTATTTTTGTCTTTATGTTACTAACATTTCTAAAAGCCTAACCAGGGACGGGGGCTGCAAATTAGCCTTTGGCTAGAAGCCTTATGTTCATGGACATCGGTTACTGTTCGGTGGCAATGTCACATTGTACTGTCCCTGTCAAATAAATAAATAAATATCCAGCTCAGAAAGACCCCTGGCGACTCGAACCTTTGAGCAAGGGGCAAGGACAGCTGCCTGTGACAAACAACGATCGTGGCTAACAGTCGTGGTAAAACTCGCTGCGGTCAAAAGGGTTTTGACCTTACGTAGGATTTAAGTTAGCCTTAGCTAGCAACCGCTCATTATCTAGCACTAGCGTTGTGCATTGATGTAAGAGGTAGAACGGATCAACATTTTTGCTCCGTTCCTCCTTCTGTCGCTTCTTTGTTGCTCCTCATCTCGGCTCTGAATCTACAGCAGGACCATGGACCTTCTTGTCCATGCTTTGTGAACCATAAAAAATGGACGGCTGTTCAACATAGCGTGGAAGGATGTCGCTAGATAAGATGCGATCAGACAAGACGACCTTTACTGGATCAGACCAGACTTGCAGATGAAGAGATTGGTGCCGTTTAGGAAAGATGACGAGGCTGTAAAAATATCGCTCCCATTAAAAAGAAGTAGTTGGACTCATGGTCAAGCATTTGGCCCTGACGTCTAACCTGTCTGAAATTTCACACGTGCGTGACAAACCCACCCTGGACATTCATCCAGTGGAAACAGGAAGAAGCCTTTCACCATTATGGGATGTCGCTGCAAGGAAGGAGAGGTGAACCAAAAAAAAGCTGACCAAATACCTCGGTGGAGCACCTCCTGGGGACACCGGGGTAACGGTATCAAAGACCACTGGTCCCAGTACAGAAGCTGGTGGGACGCCATCAGTGGCGGGTGATTCACCCCTCCTAAAGAGTTGGATCAATCATTCAGTTCATTTAAGGCTGATTTCATGACAAGATGAGTGATGTCAACGGTGAAAGAGTGAGGGCAAGCGTGAAGATCTAATCAAGCATTTCAGCTTCTTATCTAGCTTCCACAGAAGAACTTGCTCCGCCTGCTTCCACCTGCATTTTTGCTTTTTATTTAAACCCTGACTAAAACTCTGGTGTGTTGGTGTTTGTGTGTTTTCTGACTCATCCGGTGTGACGGTGAGTTGTGGGAACCCCCAGGGGTCACTTCTTTGACCTCTCCTGGTTTTAGTTGACATGATGTGTGACATCACCTCATGATAGTCATTTCCTGTTTATGCAGATGACACACTGTTGTTTAATTTTTTTTTACCACATGGACGACCAATTTCACAACAATGACCTTACAGGCCTGAAGGCACTGCATTTCCTCAAGCTGCAACTGAATAAACATATTATTATTATTAGTTCTGATCAGGTCCTGAGCCCCAAGAGGAGAGGAGAGCATAAGAGAGGACAGGTGAATAAGTCCATTCCGGGTTTTCTATCCTACTAGTAGACATCACTTTCTCCTGGGGTCCTACTTCTCTTGGCGAAAGCGTTTTCTGCCTGGTGGGACACAAAAGCTGGCCTGAATCCGGCCCTTGAGCTCTGGCTTCATCCACCGCTGTAACAGCACACCTGTCAGGTGTTTCTGTCCTCAGCAGCCTCAGCCTAGAGCAGCATAGCTAAGATGACGCTAAAGGTCAGCTGCATGAGCGCTAGCTTAGCGTAGCATAGTGACGGAGAATTACTGACTTTGTTGTGGAGGGAATCAGAGCTGGAACTTATCAGATGCTTGCAGGATTCATCTGCTGGAGGTGGAGCTAGAAACAGTCTGAGGCCTCTGGTCCACATCTTACTCATCTCGTGTGGGGGTCAGTGCAGAACGCTGCTGCTTCACGACTTTAAGGTGGCGCAAATGGACGTGAGCGCGTTTCCCCATCCCACCTCCCGCCGGCTGCCCACACACGGGATCCATTTTAAAAATCTATTTGTTTCTGAGCCCGCCCTGCGGACCCCCGCGTGGCTACAGCCGTACACTCCTGCATGCTCCCTCAGGTCAGCTGACCTGCTGATCCTGGCGCCTGAGCTCAGAGGACTTTCCCGGTTGTAGCACCAAGGTCGTGGAACGACTTACTTCTCCACACCAGCCCCTTTCAACCCAAAACCTGCCTGTGACTCCACAGACCTTTACTAACTCTACCTGTCCTGTCTTTTAGCTTGTTTCAAAGATCGGTGTGACATCATGGACCCTTCCTCCACGTCCAACCACAGGAGCAGCCCCGGTGGGTTCATGCCCTAGAGTTACACTCACCCATCTTCATGTTGGCCATGTTTTATTCATCCACACCGGGGAAGTGTCCCCTTTAGTTTGACTCTTTCAGACCATTTCCACAACAGTGGTGACGTCCCTGCAGACACGCGTCAGCGCGCTAATTCAATTCAAGCGTGAGGTGAACGCACAAACCTCTCCTCAGTCGTAGACACACATTTTAATGTATATTTCATTTCTGTATTCATTTAAAAGTCACTACAAATGAATGCAGGTACAAAAGAGTCAAAAATCACCTGCATGTGCTGAAAACTGTGACTGCAAACATGTGGGTACTTTCCTAATAAGTTGGCTGTGGCGCCCTCTAGTGTTTCGATCTGGAAAAGCTCCAGTCCAAACGTTAATGCCACAGTAATAACGTAAATGACAGCAGCGGCAGCATATGATTTCGACGGTCCGTCTCAGCTCGGTGCAGACGCAGCCCTGCTGACAGACCTGCTAAGCACCCGCTGCACAACCGGGTACAGCTTATAACAGCCCTCGATGCAGGTCCGGACCCCAGCCGTCAGAGTGTCCTCTGCCATTTCTCCGTCCGACTGCAGTCCAGAAATCTGGTTCAGGCTGGGGAGGAAGGCCACAGTCAGGCTGCCCTGGTTGCTGCCGAGTGAACCCCGGCTGTTCTCCTCGGCGTAAGAAGGGTCGGCCACGAAAGAGGCGCCGTCCTGACGGATGGAGCATCCCAACACCAGATCGTACATTTCAATCCCAGCATCGGCGAGCGCCAGAGAAGCACATGTGATGGCGTGGGCCAGGACAGAGCCGCCGTTCTCAAGAACCATCAAGTTGACCTCGATCTGAGAGCGGGGATACTTGTGAAGGCACACGGCGGGCTGCAGACTCTCCTGCAGCATCATGGAAAAATCCCTCTCCTGGCTTCCTTGGATCCAGGAACCCCTCTCCGGGCAGGAAAATGGGGCGAAACGCATGTCAGTGGTCAATCTGGACAAAAACAAACACACCTTTAAGGAAATCCTGAGGCATGAGTTTAAAAAAAAACGTAACATTGACACGTAGAACTCCTATTAAAGATGTAAGTAAAGTTTATAAAGTCGACTGTCCAGATTTTAAATACACACATACGTATATACATTTGTTGCTGTGAATGAATAAAGATACTCGCCTCCCACATTTCATATCAGTCTCATCTTTCCTCTCAGTTTCTCTGGGTCCGTAAACGCAGCACATCAACTTGGTGCTTCCAGCCTCGATGTACGCGGAACCTTTAGCCTGGCTCACCAGCCCGCACCGAACAAACACCGGCCGGATGTCCACCTGATCCCGCTGCCGGCGGTCTGCTCTCGGGCCCTGCGAGGACACAACGTCCGCTGGCTTGCACAGAAACAGCGACGGACTTTGGGAGACTTCTGGCCCGCGCACACGTTTGGTATCCGTCGGCATGATGTCCAAACAGGAACAGGAACTGAACCGCGTCGCCGCGAGCTCGCTGAGCAGCACTCAAACGTGAACCCAGGAAACACAACTAAACGGAAAAAGATTCCGCGATTGCGTGACAGCTGCGGAAATTGCATCAGTGACAACAAACAGCTGCAACGTTAACAAATATGAATTTGAAATCGAGATTAAATCTCAAAATCACAGATTATCAAAATGTTAATAAGTAATGCGGTTGGGACACAAAAATCGAATCAAATCAATGAAAATAACACCAGAAAATATCATGAATAAATGAGTTACAAGCTTCTATTGGGGGCTAATACATAACCGCTGTTGTTAATTAAGAGAATCCAATTAAAAGTAAACGGTGACATCGGCCTTTTCCATTGCATCAGCCGAGGAAGTCCGAGCCACCGAGGTGGCGGGATGAAAAATGAATGACAGCAGATTTGACCAATAGAAATGGACGATGGCGGCCGCAGTCGCTGAGCTAGACCAATAAGGTGCTTCTGTAGGCGTAGCCAAGCCAAGCCGGAGCCCTTCGTCTTTACGGTCGAGCAGCGTGGGTTTCAAGGTGTGTTATTTCCTGAGCAGTAGCGCAGTCATTCTGTCAAAAAGGCGACTTCTGTAAGTATCACGCCAAGCTTTGCTGCTGTGTCATGACAGCGTTTACTGCATCGTAGGATGCAGAGTTAGAGTTGCGTGTAAAGTGTCTGTCTGTTGGTAGCAGGCAGCTAGCCTGCCCTGCTAACGTCAGCCAAACAAGCTAACGCGTCTACTGTCGGCTGCAGTTTGTTGCTTGCTGGAGGCATTTAAATGCTGTCAGGCTGACAAGGTTGGGGTCACTGGATGGCTCTGAATGCGGTGTGAAGGTAATCTTCTCACCTCAACACTGAGTCCGTTACCGGGGTAACATACGCTTTCAAATGAACCTGCTCGCAGCAGCATTCTCAGCCCTCACGTCGCTACTGTTGCGGATGGCTCTCGGTTCGGAGCAAATTCTTTGTGTTGTGATTCGGTTTTTTATCCTCTTAATCATCAATCCTCTTTTTTTTTTAATATAATATAATATAATATCGGTGAGCATGTGTCCAAGGTAACTATCGAGCTGTCTTAAACGTTACTCTTGGACATCTTGAAACGTGTTTGTAGCGTTAAAAAGTCCCAGCCAGCCCAGACATCTGATGGAAGTGTCCTCAGAACTGCAGGTATCAGTTTAATCAATAAATAGATGAGATCTGAAAGCAGCAGCAGCCAGTTCCATAGGACTCCTTCTGCTACCAGAAAAACCAGTGGGTCCAGTTGTCTGTGATTAATGGTGACATTCAGTGAACCAACACTAGGTGGCACTGGATCACCTCAGCCTTTTTCTGCTGCTAGAATGGAGATAAAATGTAAACGTTCAGAAAACATACATTTGGAGACCTGTGTATAACAGACATTTAAGGCTTTCAGACAGAACAATAGCTGGGATTTCATCATCTGACATGTTTGAACTATATTTTTGTATTTCATCTAAACTTTCTGCCAAGTGTGTTTGGTGCCTGTTGGGTTGCTCCTGTGGCTCAAACACACACAGAGAATAGAAATGTTGAATGAGTGGACCCCACAAGAACAAACTTTTTTTTTTTTTAATCTCTCTAAAGTTATTGATCACACACGGACTCTCTCAGTAATTTTCAGCCACATGATCTTTCTTTTGCCACTGCTGCAGTAATATTTTTTTTCTTGTAAATATGCTCATTTTTAGTGTACGCAGTCATGACATCTTCCATCTCCAACAGGGAGAAGTGTGACCATCAAGGTTTTTTTTTTTTTTTTCATTGTTGCCATGGTGAATCACCTTTTCTGCGTTCCAAGGCTTTTTAGATCCTCGTGCACGAGCGTCACTCACGGTAACTGTGGCTCAGAGTTGATTAAACCGGTTGTTAACTCGTGTTCTGAAACCGAAAACTCTCAGCCGCACCGTTCAGGGTGTGGCGACCCTGAGCTTTGGCTCTGAGTCCGACTTTGGTAAACCCGCTCTCTGAAACGGGCCCCAGGATATCCCTGACAAGCTTGGGTTTGGATGTGATGGATGGTGTCTGCTGTCGTATTTATTAAAAAAGACCACTTTGTTTACACCAGCAGGTTTTTGTCTTCACCTTAAATTTCCATCCCATCCACACCTGAACGCCCCGGCAGCAAGGTGCTTGTTGTAGTCAGGACGGGGATGCTGGCTGTTTACGGTCGGTTTGCTGATCCCAGGGATCTGAAGGGATCAGCTGTGTTCCTCTGACAGTCACATGACCAACCCTTGAGGAATTCGGCTGTGGTGCCTTCGGGCTGGTTGATATTTGGCTCATGCCACGTGAGGCTCCTGGAACGTGCAGAAGGATCTCCGCGCCATACGCAGTCCTGTCACACGCTGCCTGTGCATAGGCAGGACATGTAGCTGCTGCGCTGCGGTTGAGGAGCACCAGATCCAGATCTGGCTCAAGCCCAGATCCGGATCAGTCCGCCCGTGTTGCTCTGCAGCAGCTTTGGACAGATTCCTGCTCAAGGAGCCGCTGCCTGACTGCACTGTTTCCCTCTCTTCAGAGAGCTGGTCCAGAATGGATTCCACCATGACTGCAGCTCAGATTCGCCAGAAGTTCATCGACTACTTCATCCGCAATGAGCACGTTTACGTGCACTCGTCGGCCACCATCCCGCTGGACGACCCCACGCTGCTGTTCGCCAACGCAGGCATGAACCAGGTAGGAGCGGCTCTCCGCCTCTGGCCAGCTGGTGGCCTGAACGCAGCTCTGACTGGCCTCTCTCCTCTAGTTCAAACCAATCTTCCTCAACACCATCGATCCGTCCCACCCGATGGCCAAACTCCGGCGTGCCGCCAACACCCAGAAGTGCATCCGAGCAGGAGGCAAACACAACGACCTGGACGATGTGGGGAAAGACGTCTACCATCACACCTTCTTCGAGATGCTGGGGTCCTGGTCCTTCGGCGACTACTTTAAGGTATCCGGGACTGTCTGAGAGACTGCTCAGATGGAGATCTTTACCGCTCGGCTGCTGAACCGGCTGCTCCTAATGAAAACGCGCTCTGCTGCTCGGTTTGTCCTCCTCCTGTGCAGCAACTGGCCTGTAAGATGGCCCTGGAGCTTCTGACCCAGGAGTTTGGCATCTCCATGGAGCGTCTTTACGTCACCTACTTTGGGGGCGATGAGGAGGCGGGCCTGGAGCCCGACCTGGAGTGCAAACAGATCTGGATGGATTTAGGGTGAGCAGGACGCCGCACATCGCCCCTGATGGGTGTGTTTTTTTTTCCTTTGGCGAGTGTCATTTGGGTCTGTCGTTTTCAGAATGGATGAGGCTCGCGTCCTGCCCGGCAGCATGAAGGACAACTTCTGGGAAATGGGCGACACGGGGCCCTGCGGTCCCTGCAGCGAGATGCACTACGACCGCATCGGCGGGAGGGACGCGTCTCACCTGGTGAACATGGACGACCCCAACGTCCTGGAGGTCTGGAACCTGGTCTTCATCCAGTTCAACAGGTACCGGAGACATGGACTCCTTTATAGCCTTCTGGCTGTTTGGGTGAAAGAGCGCTTCCAAAACCCAGCAGAGTGGCGTTAAGCGTGCTGCCCCGGCGCCCGTTCAGCTGCCTTCGTGTGTTAAAGCACCCAAAAGGTTGTTTTGCAGCCAAAGATGATGCGAGCGCCGAAGTGTTGACGTAAGCGTGGATGCTGACTTCTCCGCGGCTCCGTCTGCAGAGAGTCTGAAACCGTCCTGAAGCCTCTGCCCAAGAAGAGCATCGACACGGGCATGGGCCTGGAGCGGCTGGTGTCTGTGCTGCAGAACAAGATGTCCAACTACGACACGGACCTCTTCCTCCCCTACTTTGAAGCCATTCAGAAGGTGGGAACTTCCTCTGGAAGATGTTCCAACTGGTGCCGTCGAGTGGACTGTCGTGGCAAATAAAACATCTTTGTTTCAGGGTACAGGCGCTCGGCCCTACACCGGTAAAGTGGGCGCTGAGGATGTGGACGGCATTGACATGGCCTACCGCGTCCTGGCTGACCACGCCCGCACCCTCACCATTGCCCTGTCGGACGGCGGTCGCCCTGACAACACAGGAAGAGGGTGAGGCAGACTGGCAGCTTCCCGGAGTTCAGGAACGGTCAGTTTTTGGAGGCTTTTGTAAGAGTGAGTCTCCTGGTGATGTCCAGGTATGTGTTGAGGAGGATCCTGCGCCGAGCTGTCCGCTACTCCCACGAGAAGCTGGGCGCTCAGAGGGGATTCTTCGCCACTTTGGTGGACGTGGTGGTCAACTCTCTGGTGAGGTCTTCAGAGTGATCGGTGCCTGGGAGCAGGTGTGAGGAGCATCCAACCCTCTCCTCTCCATCAGTCCTCTCACCTCTGGACCTGCTTCTCCTTCCAGGGGGACGCCTTCCCAGAGTTGAGAAAAGACCCAGAGATGGTGAAGGACGTCATTAACGAGGAGGAGGTGCAGTTCCTCAAAACGCTCAGCAGAGGGCGCCGGATCTTGGACAGGAAGATCAACAGCCTGGGCGATTCAAAGACCGTCCCAGGTAAACGTCCAGGTAGAAGTCTCCAGGACGACGGGGCCTCTCCTCGCCAACGCTGGTTGTTTGCGTCCAGGTGACACCGCGTGGCTGCTGTACGACACCTACGGGTTCCCCCTGGACCTGACCTCCCTCATCGCTGAGGAGAAAGGCCTGAACGTGGACCTGGCTGCTTTCGAGGAAGAGAAAAAGGCAGCACAGGTGGGTGCCACACCTTCGTCTGACTCATCCAGTCGGTAAAACCGGAATTAATTTTCTGCTGCGCTGAAACGATTCATCGAATAATTCGATGACTAAAAAGCTTCTATAAAAATGATTTGTGTGGAATCTTCGTTTAAATTCTCTACGTCTGTGTTTTTCACGGATCCTCATGTCTGTTGCTGCTTTGGCTGCGGATCCGTCGCTGCAGATCCATGTGAGGAGCAGATTGAAGGGATTTAACATTAAAAGAAAAGCAAACGTAGAGCAACGTGTCTACTGGAAGATGCAGCTAGCTTAGCATAATGGCACAGCGCTGCTGCTGCAGCAGCTCCAAAGGAAACATCCGCTCTCTGCTAAAAGTCCTCAGAGCGGACCGGAAACAGCGAGCTAAGCTAACGATAATTAGCAGCAGTTAGCAGAAACCAGTGTGATCATGAGTGAGAGAAGTCTGCTAGCTAACACACTTTGTTTACAGCTCTGTGGAAAGGCTGATTCACAACTGTAATCAATGTGGCGGCTAATCTGCTAGCTAGCACGTTTACCCAACTCAGCTAAGTTTTTGCATAAGATAATTAGATTATAATAATAATCCATGAAAAACAAAGTGTTATATATATGTAGTGAGTTTGTTAAAGCCTGAACTTCAGTTAGTTAAACTGTAAAAGTCAGTTTGAATAACTCTGTAGCTAAGTTTGATGTTATTTTGAGCAGGTTCAACAGAACAAGAGCGTTATGAAAGCTTTTAAATAAAGTTAGAGTGATGTAAAAAAAAAAAAGTTGCAGTGTGCAGTATACTTCTTATCCGATGACTCGAATCGCCAGAATAATCGATAGAATAGTGGATTCCTGAAATAAGACTGCTGGTGCCCTGGCTGGGACGTCTGGTCCTCAGGACATCTGAGAGTTTGGAAGCCTTTTTAAAGGCTGCACATAGTTGACAGACCTGTAAAAGTGCTGATTCCAGCTTTCAGCTGAGTCTGGTTCAGATGTCAGGATTTACCAGTGTGTGTGTGTGTGTGTGTGTGTGTGTGTGTGTGTAGTTGAAGTCCCAGGGGAAGGGTGCAGGTGATGAGGACCACATCATGTTGGACATTTATGCCATTGAGGAGCTCCGAAACAAGAACGTGGTCGTCACAGACGATTCCCCCAAGTACAGATACGCCTCGGACGAAAGTGGGAAATACGGTGAGCGTCTGAGTCGTCCTGGTCCTGGGTTCGTCTAGCAGCATTCTCACCACGCGCGCGCGTGTGTGTGTGTGTGTGTGTGTGTGTGCGCGCGCGCAGTGTTTGAGCCGGCCTCCGCCACAGTCCTGGCCCTCCGGCGAGACCGCGCCTTCTGCACTGCCGTGACCTCGGGTCAGGAGTGCGGCGTGCTGCTGGACCAGACCACCTTCTACGCGGAGCAGGGGGGTCAGACCTTTGACGAGGGGTTCATGGTGCGGGAGGACGACAGCACGGGCGACGTAAGTGCGAGCGTCGGGGTTCTGTAGCCTGGCGAGCAGAGCGCTCACGCCTCTCTCTCCACAGAGGATGGAGTTCACCGTGAAGAACACTCAGGTCCGCGGGGGCTATGTCCTCCACGTGGGGACGGTCTACGGAACGCTGAAGGTCGGAGACCAGGTCACCTTACACGTGGATGAGGTGAGAACGCGTCCACTGGGTTGTAGATCTTGATGAAGGAGCCGGCCAGGTGGGGCAGGAAACCAACCCCCCAAATTGATGGACTATAGAAAATATAGCCTGTAAACTGGTCCACCTAGAGATGGACGATGAAGCTCCACATGATGTTTGGCCCCACCTTCTTGAGAGGACATGTTAGCATGCTAGCTGAAGGGGGGGTCTGAACCTTTTTCTAACCAATCAAGCTGACAACCCTCTTCACTTGGCTTCTGGAGGAATGATTGTGAAGGCTCTGAGGGCCGGATTCAATAGTTCATGGGGCCACATGTGGCCCCCGGGCCTCAGTTTGCCCACCTCTGGGGTAGACGGCTCCAGGTCTGACCCGCTGGCGTGTCTTCAGGCTCGGCGGCGGCTCATCATGAGCAACCACACGGCCACGCACATCCTGAACTTTGCTCTGCGGGGAGTTCTGGGGGAGGCGGACCAGAGGGGCTCCCTGGTCGCTCCCGACCGCCTGCGCTTTGACTTCACGGCTAAGGGCGCGCTGAGCACGGGGGAGGTGCGGCGCACGGAAGAGATCGCCTGCGCCCTGATCAAAGAAGCAAAGGTGCGTGGAGCAACAGGCTGGGGCAGAAGGCTTGAGCGCCTGGCGTTTGCCCGTTCACGTTCGCTCTCTCTCTCTCTCTCTCTCTCTCTCTCTCTCTCTCCCTCCCTCCCCCTCTCTCCAGACGGTGTACGCCCTGGAAGCCCCCCTAGCACAAGCCAAGGCTATCCAGGGTCTGCGCGCCGTCTTTGACGAGACCTACCCCGACCCGGTCCGGGTGGTGTCCATCGGCGTCCCCGTGGAGGAGCTGCTGAAGGACCCCGACAGCACCGTCGGCTCCCTCACCTCCATCGAGTTCTGCGGCGGAACGTGAGTAGATGAGTGGGGCTCAGAGTGGGGTAACCACGGCGACGGGCCTCACGCCTGTGTGCTGTTGCTGCTCTCGTGTGCAGCCACCTGCAGAACTCTGCTCACGCCGCGCCCTTCGTCATCGTCTCCGAGGAGGCCATCGCCAAGGGCATCCGCCGCATCGTTGCCGTGACGGGAGCAGAGGCGCAGAAGGTGGGCCAGGCTCGTCTGGTGAGAGACCAACGAAAGGAGCCGCCTCCTTCTGACCCTTCCTCTCTCTTCTTCCTCGCCTCCTCCTCCTCCTCACCAGGCCCAGAGGAAGGCGGATTCCCTCCACCAGGCGCTGTCGGCGCTGGGGGACAAGGTCCAGCAGCAGACGGCCCCCAACAAAGACATCCAGAGAGAAATCGCGGAGGTGACGGAGGTGAGTGCGGTGTCTCTGCAGCCAGGCTGCAGCTGGAAGGCTGCTGAGCAGCCTGTCCGTCCCCACAGTCCATAGGCACAGCAGCCATCTCCCAGTGGAGGAAGGACGAGATGAGGGACGCTCTGAGGGGCCTGAAGAAGGTGATGGACGACCTGGACCGAAGCTACAAGGCTGATATCCAAAAGAGGGTCCTGGACAAGACCGCCGAGGTGATCCAAAGCCGCCCCAACCAGCCGCTGCTCGTCATGGAGATGGAGGCCGGAGCTTCCGCAAAGGTGAGCCAGGAGGACGTCCAGCAGGTTTCCAGGCCCGAGCCTGGGCCTGGACACGTCGGCCCTCGTTTATCAGCGTTGCGTAGAAACGTGCACAGATCTGAGCGCAGGAGTCACGCTACCAAAAGACGCACGTGCGATTCACGAAAACTTCGTATATCACCCACCCAGGCGTGGGAATCAGTGGGTCCCGATGAAGGTGGAGGCTGAAAACCTTCCTCATTAACATGTTCCGCCCTTAAATAGTCATGCTTCGGAGGCTCCGCCCACTGAAGTCGAGCGTTGAGGAGAAAACTGAGAAAGAAACCAAACTTTTCCAGCTGAAGTTGATCCCTGAATCTGAGGGGGAGGTCAACAAGGTCGTGACCTTTGAGCGATAAATGCTGATGCTAGCGTGGAAACGGCCGTGCGTACGGCTGATAAATGAGGGCCAACGTGGCTCCGCCCGAGGACCCGTGGAGACGCTGCTTCCTGTTTGTCTCCTCATCTCTGTCCCGTCTCCCAGGCGCTGAACGAGTCGCTCAAGCTGCTCAAGTCTCAGTCTCCTCAGACCGCCGCCATGCTCTTCACCGTCGACCCCGAAGCCGGCAAAGTCATCTGTCTCTGTCAGGTCCCGCAGGTAAGAGGCTTCCTCCCTTCCGCTTCCTGTGCTGGAGCCGTGGGCTCACCTGACCTGCACGTCCCCTCCTCCCCACAGGAAGTGGCCAGTGGCGGCCTGAAGGCCAGCGAGTGGGTCCAGGAGCTGTGCCCCCTCCTGGACGGCAAAGGCGGCGGGAAGGACATGTCGGCTCAAGCTACCGGGAAGAACACTCGCTGCCTGCAGGAGGCGCTGCAGGTGGCCGAGCAGTTTGCTCGGCTGAAGCTGGAGGAAAACTAGGAGCAGCGTTCTGGGAAGACTGGACCTGATCCGGGACCGGAAGTGAGCAAGAGCAATATTCAGAAGAGCCTCCAGGCGCCGCAGAGCGCCACGTGTGCATGTTTGGGGAGAGGGGAAAGGGATGTTCTCTGCATTGATTTAGTGTCCTAAAATAGCGTACTGTCAGCCCCCGCGGAGGGCGGAGCCTCTGGGATTACAGGCTGCTCTCCACAAACATCTGCCCTGTTTCCAGCTCAGCTTCCAAAACTAAAGTCAGAGGTTGGCTTTTGATCTGGCCTCAGAACCGCGTCTGATTGGACGGATTCCAGCTGTGGCTCCTCCGTTGTTCCGCTCTTCAAACGACAACCAGCCATTCCCTTCACAAACTGTACAAACCGTCGCCACTGTCCACAAAAAAAGTGTAGACCTGAGTCTAGCTGTTCCACGTACGTTGTCGAACTGGAATAAATATAATGGTACATGACCCGCGTCCAGCCTTTTCTTTACCCACCAAGCCCCGGTTCCCTCCGGAGCCAACGTGTAGACCAGGGGAGGCCTGAAGGGCCACAGTGGGTTGTAGATCTTGATGAAGGGGCCGGCCAGGTGGTTCAGGAAACTAACACCCCAAAAGCGGGTTTACCAAACTAGGATAGGGTCAGAGCCGAAGCTCAGGGTAGCCAAACTCTGATAGTTTTCGGTTTCAGAACACGTGTTAACTGGTTTAATGAACTCTCAGCCACAGTTACCCCGAGTGACGCTCATCCATTAGGATATAAAAAGCCTCATCAATGGAACACAGAAAACGTGATTCACTATGGCAACAAGTGCAAAGAAAAACCTTGATGGTCACACTTCTCCCCATTGGAGATGGAAGATTTCATGACCACATACACTAAAAAAAAATTAAGAAAAAAAAAATACTGCAGCAGCGGTAAAAGAGCGATCGCGTGAAAATTACTGAGCGAGTCCATGTGTGATCATTAACGAGAGATTTAAAAAAAAAAAAAAAAGTTTGTTCTTGTGCGGTCCACTCATTCAACATTTCTATTCTGTGTGTGTGTTTGAGCCACAGGAGCAACCCAACAGGCACCAAACACACTTGGCAGAAAGTTCAGATGAAATACAAACATATAGCTCAAACATGTCAGATTTGATTTCAATCCCAGCTATTGTGCTGGTGTTCAGCCTGTCCTCATTCAACAGCGTTCAGTGGCTTCATTTAACCTGTGATAACTAGATTAATTAATTAGAGAAAACCCTAAACACAGAAAGACACATCTTTAGCTTCCATCAGTCAGTGTCTGAAAGTGTTCTGTCTGAAAGCCTTAAATGTCTGTTATACATACATGTCTCCACATTTGTGTTTTCTGAACGTTTACATTTTATCTCCATTCTAGCAGCAGAAAAAGGCTGAGGTGATTCAGCGCCACCTAGTGTTGGTTCACTGAATGTCACCATTAATCACAGACAACTGGACCCACTGCTTTCTGTGGTAGCAGGAGTCCTGTGGAACTGGCTGCTGCTGCTTTCAGATCTCATCTGTTTATTGGTTAAACTGATACCTGCAGTCCTGTGGACACTTCCACCAGATGTCTGGGCTGGCTGGGACTTTTTAACGCTACAAACGGGTTTCAAGATGGTTTGAGTGCAACGGTAACGTTTACGACAGCTTGGACACATGCACATTCCGCCAATCACAACAAATTAACCCAGAGTTCTCGCCGAACCCGCTTTCTGAAAATGTCACTGCAAACGTAGATTTCGCTGCCTTTATTCCACCATCAAATCTGTTTGCTGGCTGCCGCCAGCGGTTGAGCGGTAAAATGAGAACCTGGACTCAGATTAGTTTCACGGAGCTTTTACTGGATACAGAAGACACAAAGAGTCAGGTCACATCTGGTTGACTGCCTTCTAGAAGCGGTTCCAGCAGAGGAAACATCAAATCAGGCCTTCTCCCTGCTGCCTCGATGCTGCTTGCAGGTTCACTCATGAAGCAGCTGCAGCCGGCTGGTCCCAGTTTAAGCCTCCCAGTTCAGAGGAGCTTCACGTCAGTGGTTCCTCCCAAGGTTGGTTCAATATCTGACCGGTCACATCTAGAAAATCCTACAAGCTGAAGCGACGCTACCAAAGCTGACAGCTGGAGCTCAGATGGAAAACCTGGTGCGGAGCAGCAAGGAGAGGAACGCAGGAGACGACTGAAGCAAAAGGCAGAGCGTGTGTGTGTGTGAGTGTGTGTGTAGCTCTAAAGGCACAGCTCTAGGCCAGAAGAAACAAGCTGTAAGTGATGGTCGTCCAACAGCAGGACAAGGCACACAAGTGCGTGTGTGTGTGTGTGTGTGTGTGTGTGAGACCCTCATTGTGAATTCCCGACTTCAGTCCACAGCGTTCTATAGAAGTAGGAACAGCCTGTAAGAAGCAGATTGAAAGACAGTGATGTGTAGTTACAGCGTAATAAGACAGAGACTGCAGCCCTGCTGGGATCCTCCAACGTCCGAGTCTGACTCCATCCACCTGGCGTTGCTATAGCGACGGCCCTCCACCAGCCTCTGCGAGCCCCGCCCACTCCAGCCTGCAGCGAGAGGACGGAGAGCCAGGCTGGCTCACTGTCCAGGCCTGACCAGAGGGACCTTCCACGGCACCAGCCATGAGAAGAACCGGTGGTCTGGACATGAAGTGGTCCCTGGACTAAAACACAGACTAGTTCCTGCAGGAACCATTCCCACCTGTGGTGAAAAGCAGCTAAAGACCCGAAGAAGAAAAGGTTCCCCAGAGGTGCCCCGTGTTGGGTCCCTCCTGCAGTTCTGGGGCCGTTCTTTCCTTTGTGAGGTCCCAGTGTAGGTCTCATGTTCCAGACCTGCACCGGGACCTGGGCCGAGGCTCACAAGGGTCTGGTGGACTTCTGGAGAACCTCTGGAGTCCACACGAGTCGTGCCTGATGCGTGCTGGATAAAAGGGGCGGAGCCACTGAGATCCTTGGGGCGGTCTAACGGTCTCCATGGCGACGGCCACACCTCTTCAGCTCCTCCCCCGAGCAGTCCTCAGAGGACAGTCCTGGTTGGCAGGTTAGGGTGCGAATCTGGGGCAGTAATATCTGACCTTCAGCTGACCTTGACAGGGAAGCTAGGCTAACACAGGCAGCTAACCGCGAGCTCCTCGGAGGATCCTCTGGTCACTTCCCGGGGAACACTGTGATCTTGCCGGCCTGGGCCAGCCGCTGGACCAGCTGGGCCTCGTAGTCGGCGTCGTGCACGCCGGTCTTCCTGAACTCTCCAGAGTAGCGGTTCTGCTCCCAGTAGTGGTGCCAGTTCCCACGGCTGTCGGCCCCGAAGCCAAAGACGTTGACCTGGAGGACAGCAGAGCCGCGTCAGAAGCCGGCAGCCCTGGGGGAGCGGGCGTGGCGGAGGCGGGGGCGGAGACTGACCTCGTCGCACACGTGCAGGGCGAAGAAGAGCACCAGCATGCCTGTGGACGGGTAGCGGCCGTGGTGCCTGGTCCAGTGGTCGTGCACGTACTTGAAGAAGGCAGGGTTGAAGATCTGGACCTGGAGATGGACACAGGTGAGAGTCAGCCAGCGTCAGAAGATCACCCACAGGTCCAGGTCCAGGTCCAGGTCCAGGTCCAGACCCAGACCGTCCAGGTACACACCTTGTCTTTGTCCACGCGCAGGAACTGCTTCACTGGCGCGTACGTGCTGGGGGGACAGGAGGCGGTTAGTCTGCCAGCTGGGCTGCAGCTGGGGGGGGGTGGGCGGGTCTACTCACAAGCGTATCTGACCCGTGGACAGAGCGCTGGTGATCCACACCAGGTCCAGGGTCTTGAAGGGAACCAGGACGAAGCTGACGTTGGCCGCCAGGTTCTTGGCGCTCTCCGGGTACATGAAGTGATGGGTGGTGCGGCTGCCCGCGTCCTCCTCGAAGCCCACCGTCGGAGCCAGGTTGATCCTGGGGACCGAGCACACGCACGCCGCTAAAGGCACGCTTCAGGCAAGAGTCGGGAAAACACGCCAAGAAAACCAAGAGATGGAGCAGACGGTCAGCAGACTTACAGCCTGGTTAACACGTGTCCACACTAGGCCACTACAACCCCAGCAACCACGAAAACCAGGAACCAGGAGCAGATTCTGGGTCAGTGAGAGAAGGTTCCTGCTCTTCTAGTCTCTGCTCTGGACTCTGGTCTGGATTGTGGTCGGGACTCTGGTCGGGACTGTGGTCTAGTCTCTAGTCTGGATTCTGGTCTGGACTGTGGTCGGGACTGTGGTCGGGACTCTGGTCGGGACTGTGGTCTAGTCTCTAGTCTGGATTGTGGTCTGGACTGTGGTCAGGACTCTGGTCGGGACTGTGGTCTAGTCTCTAGTCTGGACTCTGGTCTGGATTGTGGTCTGGACTGTGGTCAGGACTCTGGTCGGGACTGTGGTCGGGACTGTGGTCTAGTCTCTAGTCTGGATTGTGGTCTGGACCGTGGTCGGGACTCTGGTCGGGACTGTGGTCTAGTCTCTAGTCTGGATTGTGGTTGGGACTGTGGTCGGGACTGTGGTCTAGTCTCTAGTCTGGATTCTGGTCTGGACTGTGGTCAGGACTCTGGTCGGGACTGTGGTCGGGACTGTGGTCTGGGCTCTAGTCAAGACTCTGGTCTGAACCTGTGCTCAGGTCCAGCAGGGGGAATCAGAGGTGGAGGAACTAGGAGTTCATCGTTCCTCTGAGACCAACGGCTCCATCTCAGACCAGCATCAACAGTCTGGTTTGGGAGTAATTCTATTCTACTTCTATAGCACCTTTTACAAAAAAGTTGTCTCCAGGTGCTTTACAGAGGCAGAAACCCAGAGCCGGAACCCCCAGGTCAGCACAGTGGCAGGAAAACCTCCCTGTAACTGTTTGGTTCCGTTCATCCACCTTTAAGCTCTAACAGACGTTGACGCTATTGAACATATTAAACAGTTTAAATCTGATCTGACCTCTGGCTCAGGCGCTGCCTCACCTCATGATGTGCTCGTGCCCGTCGATGGTTGGCCCGTATCCGGCCCCTCGCAGATTTCCGGAGTTCCCCACCACGGCGCACCGCAGGCACCGCCCCGGATCCCAGGACCCATAAGGTGACCTTCCTGGGATCACCTGGAACAGGTACAGATCCACCTAGCTGAGTTCCTGCTAAACAGGAAGTGAAGCCACGCTCGTGGCAGCACTGGATCAATGAGGGGCGAGGCTGGCTAAGATACTGGACTAAACTGGTCTGGGTCTACACTGGTCTGGGACTATACTGGTCTGGGTCTACACTGGTCTGGGACTATACTGGTCTGGGACTACACTGGGTCTACATTGGCATGGGTCTACACTGGCATGGGTCTACACTGGGTCTACACTGCTCTGGGTCTACACTGGGTCTACACTGGCCTGGGTCTACACTGCTCTGGGTCTACACTGGGTCTACACTGGCCTGGGTCTACACTGGGTCTACACTGGCATGGGTCTACACTGCTCTGGGTCTACACTGGCCTGGGTCTACACTGGGTCTACACTGCTCTGGGTCTACACTGGCCTGGGTCTACACTGCTCTGGGTCTACACTGGCCTGGGTCTACACTGCTCTGGGTCTACACTGGCCTGTGGTTGAAGCTCAGGTCTTCGTGCACAGCCTCCATGTGGGCATCTGCTGAAGGTGAATGATCAGACTGGGGTACCTGGAAGAGCTTCAGCAGGACCTGCTGGATGCTGTGGGGTTTAAACTGGGGCTGCAGCATCTACAATGGAGGAGATCTGAGGTTAGAGGCTGTTCACCAGTTTGCTTCCTCACCTGCTCAGCACCAAGAACTCGTCAGCATTAACCAAGTTAAACCTCTGGACCTCACAGCATCTCCGTCCACCCTGAACCTGAGTGGGAACCTGTCCTCAGGGCCGTGGAGTCTTCACACGCTGGAGCGTCCTGAGCATGAAGACTCGGCTGCTATCAGACCAGAGCCTTCTGCTGGACTCCGTCCTGATGGACGTGTCCAGCAGCACATGTCCTGTCCAGCTGGGCTGCAAATCCATCGGTTAGTCCTAGAAGACGACACCAGCATCGACCCAATGCTGGCTTCCATCTCCTGGCTGACTGGTGCAGGATTAGAAGCCGGGGATTAAACAGGCAGATGAATCTTCTAGAAATGTGTATTTAAGCTCTTCTGGCCTGATGAGGCTGGTTCCTCTGATGTCAGAGGGACGCTCTGAGGACGGAAGGATCCATCTGACAGAGGCAGCCTGTTGCTGGGCTTTGGCCCTTTCCTTCTCATCGTCACTTCTCTGGCTGTTTCTAGTGTTTTACAAGCTGTTTTCATGTTAGACCAGAGGTGGGCAAACTGAGGCCCAGGGGCCACAGGTGGCCCAATGACCTTTTTAATCCGGCCCGTAGAGCCTTCACAATCATTCCTCCAAAAGCCAAATGAAGAGAGTTGTCAGCCTGATTCAAACCTGATACAACCTGTTTGTATCATTTGCCCATCAGGCTAAATAATTGCCCACCCCTGTGTTAGACTGTTTCCTGCCACGCTGACCTCATCCGGCCGCCCCGGGTTTAAACGGGTTCTGTGAGCCCGCCCGTGGAGCAGGCAGTAAGAGTAGACAGTAAAAACAGGCAGTAAAAGCTGCGTCACTGTTTCTGGCTGGTTTTTAGGGGTGCAAATCCGAATGATGGCCTCATTGCTTCGACCTCCCGGGGGCTAAAAGCTAGCTGTGTGACTGGAGCGTACTTACCACCCACCAGTAGTAGACATCCGAGGGCAGCTGGGCGTTGTCTCTGGTCCACACCGGAGACACATCCGGGTCGTAGCTCTCGTCAAACCAGTCGGAAAGCCCGGGGTCTCCCACACACCGCAGGCAGGCGCACGTCTTTGTCTGCGTGCTGTCAGCTGGAGACAGTCGGTGCGCGCCCGCGTAGCTGGGCACCAGCTTCACCCGCCTCGACTCCTCCCACCCCGGCGCTTCCAGGTAGCTTAAACCCACGCCCCCACGGAGCGAGGCGGAGAAGAAGAGCGAGGTGAGGAAGATGAGCGTTAGCGAGACGAGGAAGACCCAGATCCTGCAGGAGCACCTGGTCTTGCTTCCTCTGTCGGCCCTGCCCAGCCCGTCCCCCGCCGGACCCAGCAGCCCGCCGCCGGGCCAGTCCCTGAGCTCGGACAGCCTGGAGGCGTTCCTGGACGGGAGCCCGGCCCAAGACCCCCAGCCCCACCGCCTGTCCCGGTGGAGGGTGGAGGAAGGGCTGCGGCCCCCCCACGGCCACGTGCCCACCCCGAGGCCTGCCACGGTCTCCACTCAGCAGGTCCTCTTCCTGGACCACCCAAGGCCTCCCTGCAGGCTGTGACTGGGACCAGCCAGCAGTCAGAGCATCAGGCAGCGCACCCTGCACGTGCACTGGCGCGGTGCGCTGCCCTGCGCTCTCTGTACTCTCCGGATCTCAGCCCAACCTCGCGCTACTTCCCCTCACGCCAGCGCCGCCCTCTTCCTCCTCCGCCCTGCTGGGGATTAACGGCGGCGTCCGGCGAAGTCAGGCGCTGGGCTCCTCCATCTGCCATCCGCTGATCCTCAGGCCTGCTTTCTGTCTGGCTGCGCGGAAGCCACAGAGCGACGGAGGGAGAGCTGGCAGGCTATTTCACAGCAGCAGAGAGAGAGAGGAGGAAAGGAGGGATGAGGAGGAGGGAAGGGGGGCTGGGGAGGTGTGGAGCCATCCCAGCACGCCGCGATGCTGCTCCTCTTCCGTTCCAACCTTCCCTCAGGCTTCCAGCTCTTCACCTCAGACCTGAGCTTCCTCAGACCAAGAGACCAGCTTCACAGACAGGAAGGACTGGTGGATGTGGACAGTGGTCCAGGTGTCCACACGCTGGAGTGTGTGTGTGTGAGCACCCTAGTGGCTGGCAGCATATGCTTCCTGAGCTGCTGGCTCTAATCTGCTAATCCCAGGGACAGGCCCAGCTGTCTGCTTCCTCCACGTGTCCAGCGGTTGTCTCACCTGGGCGGACACACACTCCCCCGGGCGGACACACACTCCCCCACAGCCCGGTTCTGACCCGTCTGGGCTGTCAGGCCCCTTGGTTCCAAGTCCAGTAGAAGACCTGTAGAGGGCGAGACCAAAGGCCGATGAGCATCACCGCCGTCTTTGACCCACATGTCCTCTCTGCAGGACGACCTCTGACCCCTCTGCTGGAACACTGCAAACGTAAGCTTCTGATCTGAGTCTGAACACGGGTCAGGATGGTCTTCACTCTTTCACAGGACCCGGGACGACGTCCGCCCGTCCTTTCTGTCCCTCTGTCTAGCTGTCCTTCCACATCTCTGTCCTTCTCTTCCTCTGTCCATCTGTCCCTCTGCATCTCTGTCCCTCTGTCTATCTGTCCCTTGGTCCATCTGTCCCTCTGTCCACCTGCCCCTTGGTCCATCTGTCCCTCTGCCACTCAGTCCATCTGTCCCTCTGCATCTCTGTCCCTTGGTCCATCTGTCCCTCTGCATCTCTGTCCCTCTCTCCCTCCTCCTTTAGACTCTGCCTCTCATCCTCCTGGTCTTCTCTTTCATCCAGTTTGCATTCCTCTATCATCCTTTTCTTTCATTCCCATCACCATTGTTCTCACCGCAAACTGGAAATGTTTTCAATCTCAAAAGAACTAGACTGACAAACAACAGCAGTGTCTCAGGAACAGTTAGACAACAGTGAGACCAGACTTCAGAGTTTCAGCAGTGTTAAAACACACACACACACACACACACACACACACACACACACACACACACACACACACACACACACACAGGTCAGAAGGTGCTAACAACGCTGTGAGAAACGCAGCCACTGTGGCCCATCAGCAAATATATCGAGTACACCCATTACTGTAGACGGCCGTTGTCATGGAAACCCTTAATTTCCCCTTTCCTGCATCCAGGTCATTTGCGCCCCACCAGAGCTGCTTACAGAACTGCTTTACATGGCTGCTGCTAGCCTGCAGCGCTACAGAGAGGACTGGGAGGGACTGAGACGGAGACCAGGAGCGTCTGTACCTGGACGACTGGACCACAGGTTCGTTAGCTTCCTGTGGAAAAGGTCATCGTGTCTCGCCGTCAACAGCAACCCATCATCAAAGACAGCGTGTTCTTGAACCTGGAGCCGACGTCTGCAAGGACACGCAGACACGGAAACAGGACATGGAGTCAGAGCGTGTCTGATGGACACGCTGAAGGCACGCTTCACGGAGGATGTTCACCACGCACCACCGGGGTCCTGACCTCACAACCTTAACAATCTGTAATCACGCCGAGCTCCCACAGGCCGGACAACAGGAATTCAATTCATACAATTTACATAATCTGAAGTGGAGGATGCAGCTGCAGCTTACCCAGTTCCTGCATACAGAGATTATGGGAATAATGGCAAGGCTTCAAACGTGACGCATGCACGTGCACGGTGCTCGGAGGAACAGACGCTGTCCGTCTGACAGAAGGATGGAGGAAAATACACCTGAACTAATGTGACCCTCACAAGAAGGTCCACAGAACACACGGGGCAACATTCAATGGGGTATGCAGCGCTAACCCGCTAGCATGTGGCTAAGTCAGAATCCTGGTTCACAAACAAACCCACGAGACGGTCTCTGGACCTGGACTCTACATCACAGAGCTTGGCTGCTTTTAAATAAAGTGTTGAGCTGAAAGCGCTAAAAAGAGACAGGCTAACCCCTGCAGCTGTTAGCAGCAGGACCAAAAGCTTCTAAAAGCTATAGTTTTACTGTCAAATGATCTTATGACAGAGGCTAACATCACTGATTATCTACGTCATGAGCAAAGTCAATCTGCCGGTTTTGTGGTCGTAGCTAAGCCTCAGCCGTCTTTATTTCCTAGGAACAGAACAAGAGCAAACTCTTGCCCTTCTTTTGGGTGTTCTTCCTCATTCTAAAGTGAGATAAGCTGGCGAGAAAAGACAAAGAAGGTTACTGGGAGATGAAGGCTTGAGACAACAGCCGCGGCTAATCCTGCTTCTTTCAAAAGAGAGGCCTGGAGCCAGCAGCTTCTTCCACGGGCCATCCAAGAGAAAATACGGCGTGCGCAAGGCGAGAAGACCAGGGACACAAGACGTGTTCCAGCTTCACTGGAACGCCCCTGAATATTCTATGCTATGTGGTGTCTTTTATGGTGGTCAGCAGTAAAATTAGCGCCCTCTGCTGGTAATGTGACTTGTAAATGACAAAGTGTGCGCCGACCCAGTTTGAAATCCCTCCAGTTCACAAGGAAGAGAAATCTCTCATCAAAAAGCAAAAGAGGTGAGTGGGGATACGCTAACCCAGTTAGCTTAGGGAGGCTCTATTAATGTCTTTCCTCCTGGTATCAGATGAAGGCAGCCGCGTTAATGAGGCCGGTCAGGGTTTGGGCCCAAGGCTGCAGCCTCGCTGCTCTGTTCTCCAGGCCAGCTGAAACCAGCTGAACACACAGCAGAGCCAGAGAGCCAGAACCAGAACAAGACCAACCAGCAGCCGGCAAACTGATATGGAGCCGTCCTGAAGGTCTACACCCCCAACAGCAGCTCAGGGGCCACTGGGGCCACGTGAAGGACCCAAAACCAGGAGAAAACAGCATAAATGTAGCTCAGGATGTTCAGATATTGGCCTCCTTCTCCCATAGCAACCACAAAGAACAACAACAATAATAACAGCAATAATAAGACCTTCAGTCCTTATCCTCAACCTGACTGGATAAAACCAGGACTGGGTTCGGGGTCAGGGGACTGGGTTTGTGGTCAGGGGACTGGGTTCGGGGTCAGGGGACTGGGTTTACGCTGGTAAAGAAAGCCCTACAGCTCCACAGAGTAAGGCTGTAGGTAAAGGAGGGACAAGGAGATGCAGAGGTCTGAGCTGCTCTCTCGTCTTCTTCACCTTCTTTAACCAGGAGAAGACCCCGACTCGTCTTCAAGGGAGTCCTGGCCCAGACGGGCAGCAACCGACACAAGAGAATCACACGCAAAAACCAGCCAAAGAGTTGAACCTCGAGACTGGTTCTGGTTTGGAGCACTTGGTTCCAGCCTTCCTGCACCTCCCTCCACCTGCCTGGAGGGGCACCACCACACCCTGAGGAGGGCTTCCAGACTCCAGATGTGCCGAGCTGCTGCAGCAGTCAGGCGGCGCGTCAACGGTTGTCGCGTCTAGCCCCTCCCCCAGATCTCCTTCAGATGGGGTGGTGCCTTCCTTCTGAGGAGGTCCCATGGAGCTGACCTCCATCAGCTGATCCTGGATCCTTTCTGCACAAGACCTGGACCTTCTCTCGTCCTAAGCCCAACTCATCACTGGAGAGTAAAGATCTCCACTCACCGTCTCCACGAGGCCCCCTGCTGGGTCGTCTCAGCACTGCCTCTGTCTACAAACGTGCGCGCTGCTTCTGTCTATATTAAATTATTTATATCCACTGTGTGGTCTGTCCACAAGGCACGTGAGGAGGGACTGACCAAGACACTCAGATGTACATTTCCAAACTCTTCTGTGGATTACTAGAATGTCAGACAGGAATAATGTGGTGTGTGTGTGTGTGTAGGTACACACACGGCTCAAAGGTAAAAAATCCTGTTAGCAAACACTTAACTCAGAGTGACTAAATGGCTAATGTTAGTGAGCTCATGGGTTTTAAACTAGCATCTTAGCTGCACTAATATTTCCTACTTACTGTAATACCTAGAAGAACCTGGACCAATCACAGCGCTGCACACACCCTGGCCCCTCCCACTGTCCTGCTCAAGGACACTTCAGCATGCAGAACGCAGGAGTCTGGAATCGAACCCATGACGGAGACGAGACCACGTCCAGCAGAAAGCAGCCAACAAGCTTCATTTTCCAGCGTCTCCTCAACACCTTCGCTGCACTGAAAACACGTGACCCACTGAGAGGAAGCGAGAGCACGCTCACTAACTTCACCCAACAGGCAGAGCCGCATCTCCGTCCCTCACTGCGCTCCGATGGCTGCTGTCTCCTAGCAACACCTCCAGGCTTATCAATGGAGGAGAGAGAGAGAGACAGGGAGATGAATGAAGGGCTCACGGGACAAAAGAGTGCACATGGACGTAGAAATAAAGAATAAATGACAAAAGTGGAGATGTGGAGGAGACAGGAGGGATCCAGATGCTTCAATGTCAGCTTGGTTTGAATTCTCATCATCTCGATGCTGCAGCTGAAACACACTTTACACATATTTTAGCTTCCTTGTTGAGACTAAAAGGGTCTAGATTGTGGATGAAGGCCTAAGGTTGTCCTCAGACTCGGACCGCTGGACCATGTGGACAAAAGAGGCTGCGGGTGGTGCGGGGCAGGGGACAGAACCAAGGAGGACGATGGCTGCCTCTTCATCGCCATCGTTTCAAACAACCAGTGCAGGCAAAGAAAGAGGAAAACCTGGCTGAGCAGAGCCTCACCTTTCTGGATGAAACCCAGACAGAGCGCTGCCGTCGCTGTCGGGGGTCCTTCCGCTGCCGCTGCTGCCTCCGCTGAGCGTCAGAGATGTTGCGGTTCTGGTCCAGAAATAAAGGCGTGTTTTCCGTCTCCCGACACCCCGGTCCCCACGTAGAAGTTCGCTGCTGCAGGCGATGGTGTTTCAACTGACCACCATGTCTGAACTAGCTGTGAAAGACCCGCAGCTAACAACAGGCTAACGGTGCTAACAGCGCGCGCTGCAACAAAACAACCACGAAAAACAACAATAAAAGGCCACAAACCGACGTCTAGTCCGACACAAAGGCCGAGGAGCGAGCTCTTTCATCGGGGCAGCCCTGAGCGGCGAGCAAAAGGAGCAGGAGGCGGCGCCGGCTATGTCTTCCGGCGGGGTGGGACGAGACTGTCCTCAGACCCCGGTGGTCTCTGCTGCTATGCTAACTAGCATCCACAACTTCCTGTTTCAGCATTTTATATGTGTGTTGTTGTTTTTTTCAACACGTACAGAATAAAAGATAAGCGCCAAAAATGTCTCCAGGCATCAATATTATTCAACAATGGAAGTGTTAATAATTCATTTTGATCAATTAAAAAAGCTATTGAATGAACGGAAGATAAATCAATCTCTGCCTTCAACACAGCATCAGTTCTTCTCGGTACAGTTGCAGTTTTGGAAGGAACGGGGCTGGTACACCTTGGAGAACCACGTACAGATCTTCCTCTAATCCCAGACACACTCTATGATGATGATGAGGTCAGGGTCAGGGTTGGTTAGGGTGGGGGCCACGCCATCACGTCCAGGACTTCTTGTTCTTCATTAAGCTGAAGGTAGTGCTTAATGATCTTGGCTGTGTGTTTGGGGTCAATGGGGCCAACCACAGGCCTCCCTGCTGGTATTACATGATGGATCAGAATCTGCCCGTATCCGTCAGCATTGAGGACTTTAATCCTGAACAGATCTGGCTCCAGTTGCAGAAATAGAGCCCCAAACCTGTATAGAATAGAATAGAATAGAATAGAATAGAAATACTTTATTGATCCCAGACATGGGAAATTGACTTGTCCCAGCAGCCTCGTCAGTATTAACATATTTACAACATATTTACAGTATAACAGTGTAAATATCAGTGCAAATGAGTGGTATTACTGTACATGCAATAAATAATTATGACAATGTGCCACATGAAAGTACTACTGGAGCACATCACAGCACCAGGGCTGTGAGTCTCCGTCAGACGGACTTATTGAACAGGGTTATTGCACTGGGCAGGAAAGATTTCCTGTATCTGTCTTTATGGCAGCGGAGCTGAATCAGTCTGTTTGAGAAGGAGCTCCGCTGCCTGTCCAGGAGTGGATGGAGAGGCTGGTCCGGGTTATCCAGGATAGCTAACAGTTTGTTCAGCATCCTCCTCTCCACCACAGCTTCCAGGGTGTCCGGTTTGCAGCCAATCACAGAGCCAGCCTTTCTGATCAGCTTGTTCAGTCTGTTGGTGTTGCTGGCTGCAATGCTGCCTCCCCAGCAGACCACAGCGTAGAGCACTGTAGGATCCTGCATCAGGCTTCACCGTTCTGACTACAACCCCAGAAGACCCCTGACTTGTTGCAGGTGTACATTTTGTAAATTGAAAAAAAAAAAAAAACAATCTTTATTCTGTGTGTGTTTATTTCATGTATTTTTTAATCATGATTCCACGTTGGGGCTGTTATTTCCTAACACGATCAACTGTGTAGTTTTGAGGTCGCACCAGCAGATGTTCCTCGCACACCTGGATTGTCTTACATTTAAGACCTCAGCTCCTGCAGCCTTTCGCTGGTCCAACCTCTGACAGTTTGGCTCAGTGCTGACAAGGTTCTCGCACCTCTGAATCAGAACCTTTGCTCCTTGTTCATGTCCAAAGGCTCCAGCTCAGTGATGTTTCAGGGCTTCTGTGCTGCAGCTGACCTCTAATCCCACCAAAGTAGATTCCATTCTACTCACTGACAAGGCCACCCCAGGACTTTCCAGCACCTTCTTCTCAACCAATGGTTGACCTGGAAAGACAATGACCACCAAGGTTATATCAGCAGATGGAATCCATCTTCCCAGAAACACCAGGTCGTTTCTGGGAATCCATGATGGCAGGAACACCATCCAGGCCATCAGTTCCTGCCCCACCACCCACCTCACTTCTTGGATCCTTCCGGCCCAAGTGCCACACAAACAAACTCTATCCACCTTTCTTCTTTCTGATTAACCTTTCACACTCCTCATGGTCATGTATGGAGGGCCTGCCCATTTATTCATCCAAGCGTCGAGCACATGCACCAGCCTTCATCACGTCAGTCTTCACGCCATCCTGGAGCACACTCAGTCACATCATAAGTGACAGAAGTTGACAAGAAATTACAGAAAATTTAGCATGAATGTTAAAAACATACTTGTAATAGTGTTTACATGTGCGAATATGAAAGATGAATTAAACTGATGATTAATAGAAAGGTGTAAAAACATAGTGTATGTTTAAGGCCTGAGTGAGTGTTTAAGGCCTGTGTCTGAGTGCAACGGTGTGGTATGGAAACTGCACCTCACAAGACAGGAAGGACTTGGCCTGGGTGGTGAAAACTGCACAGGGGATTGTGGGGATACGACAGCCGGGTTCAAACAAGGGCTTGCCGTATACAGTTGAAACCAGACGTTTACACACCCTACATAAAGAGGCACATAACCTTTTTTTTTCTCAAAATCTAAGATTTGAGAAACCAGAAAGAAAGAAACCAGTTCTGGACCCACATGGGCTGAAAGGCCACTTTCCCAGGAAGAACCATTACTCCAAAAGAACCATACCAAAAGCCAGATTTGCAGATGCACACAGGGATACAGACCTTATTTTTGGAGACTTGTCCTGTGGTCTGATGAAACTAAAATTGAACTCTTTGGCCATAATGTTCATTGTTACATTTGGACTATAAAGGGAGAAGCTTGCAAGCCTGAGAACACCGTCCCAGATGAGAACTCTGGGGGTGGCAGCATCATGTTGTGGGGTTGTTTTGCTGCAGGAGGGACTGGTGCACGTCACAAAAGAGATGGCATCATGAGGAAAGATTATGTGTAAATACTGAAGCAACATCTCAAGACATCAGCCAGGACGTAAAAGCATGGGTGCAAAAGGGTTTTCCAAATGGACAATGACCCTCAGCAGACTACCAACATGGTTACAAAGTGGCTTCAGGAGAACAAAGTCAGTGTTCTGGAGTGGCCGTCACAAAGAGCTGGTCTCAGTCCGATGGGCAGAGTTGAAGAGGCTCGTGTGAACCAGCGGCCTGCAAATTTGGCTCAGTTACACCAGTTCTGTCTGGAGGAATGGGCCCAAATTCCTGCAGACTACCGTGAGAAGCTTGTTGAAGCACATCCACAACGGTTGACCCGAGTCAGACAGTTTAAAGGCAACGCTACCAAATACAACTGAAATGTAAGTAAACTTCTGACTCTCAGGAAAGTAATAAAAAAAATGTCTAAAAAATTATCCCTTTTATTATTCTGGCATTTAGCAAATAAAAATAATTTTGGTAATCCTACATGACCAAAAACAGGGAAAGTTTAATCTGATTTAATCTTAGACATTGAGAGAAAAAAATTTATATATATTCACAACCAAGAGTTGCTGAAAAACAATTTTGTTGTGCCCTGAACAGTGACAATAAAAACCCTTGAATCCTTGAGTGATCTCATGACCTGAGGTTTATGTAAGATAAAAGCAGTTCGCAACTGAGACCCTAACCCCCAACATTCCAACAACCCAACAACCCTAACAACCCTAACCCCCAACATCCCAACAACACTAACCCCCAACAACCCAACAACACTAACCCCCAACAACCCTAACAACCCTAACCCCCAACATCCCAACAACACTAACCCCCAACAACCCTAACAACCCTAACCCCCAATAACCCAACAACCTTAAGCCCCAACAACCCAACAGCCCTAACAACCCAACAACCTTAACCCCCAACAACCCAACAGCCCTCACAACCCAACAACAGTCAGGACGGGGCTGTGGAACGTTCTCCAGACAAGAAGAGTGACTGAGGTCAAAGATGCAAACTGTCATTTTTTAGGTTAAAAGGTGTCAAATGGAAGTCAAACAAACTGAAATGAAGGTGAATTTAGAGTCAACACGTTCAAGGGGACCAGAACCAAACTGGAGGGATGGTCCTCAAAGCTGGAGCTTCTGGAGCAGAAACCAGTCAACAACTGAGACTCTGAGTTTGAGCTGAAGTCCTGCTAAAACAATCTGGACATTCACAGCTGTTACAGCTCATTTCTGGATTATATTTTTCCCTTTTTGAAGTTGGATCATCATCCGCTCACGTGTGATTGGACGATTCTCCACTTTCATGAAAATACTGAATCCAGACTCTGAACGTTTCCTTTTTCATCAGAATTGCCCTCAGAATTTGGCTGATGCTCATCAGCTGTTGCTCCAACTGGTTTCAGGATAAGATTCAAGGGTTCTAAACGGTTTCTGTAGCCTCTAAACCAGTGTTTCTCAAAGAGTGGGCGGCCCCTAGTGGTCCGCGAGGTGACCCGTAACAAATCACATTATAAAAATTGAAATTTCAATACTTGAAATTCAGTGTAAAATCAGTGTTTCTTGAACTCCCAAGATTTAAAGAATTCACTTTATTGTATATTTCCTGATGCATCTGTCATACCAGCCCCCGATCGTTACTTAGCATGTTGTTTTTGGGGCTATTTAGAGTCAGGTGGTCCGCAAGAAAAAAAAAGAAAACTCTAATCTGTTTCATTTTATGGGATAAAAGTAATAAATGTGGGTTTTTTTTCCTGTTTTTACTATTTGGTTTGAATTAATTATTGTTCCTCTGCAGCCTGAAACAAACTTGTAAAGGAGATGCACTCAGTCCTCTGCTGCCACCTGCTGGTCAGACCATCAAACGCAATGAGTGACGTCACCTGACTGGACGTCTTGGTCTCGACTACTGTCTAGTTTCATTGTTTGGATGTCTTTCTTTTAGTGTTACCAATGTCTCTGTTTTCTGTGCATATGTATTTTTATGGACGTCCTGACCTTCGTGTCTTTATTTTATGTATTTTAACCGCCTGAGGTCATCCTAACATCTGGCCAGACGACCACAGCAAATTAGTCTTTGGCTAGCACTGGCACATTGACAGAAATGTGCATAAATGCTGTCCGCTAACTAAATAAAATAAAATTAAAACTGGAATTTTATGTCAGGAAGGGGGTCATGTGACTGAGCATGACAAACATCACTGCCCACCTAGCGTGATTCCATCCTGGTACCAAGTAGCCCTTGACCCACAGTAGCAGGCTAGCAGACGCGCAATGAAACGAAATTACCCTGTGCTAAGCTAATACTTTCCTAATCTTTTTAATTTTGATTGCTTCTCTGCAGCCAGGCTTTGAGGAAAGTTCACTTTAACTTGAAGTAATTCTGTTAGAAAGGTTTCAGATGTGGAAAGAAAAACTTGCAGAAATGTCTTTGTACTGTTCCGTGTTTACTAGTGCTGTATAGGGTTACGCCACTGTGATGCGCTACAGAACCATGGTCACTTCCAAACCTAGCTGCGAGCTAGCCTGTCCTTTAGTCCCAGAACTAAACGACAGAAATGATTGCTCAATAAAGTTTTTCTGTTGACTTCACCTCCTCTGGGTCCACTTTTCATCCCTGACAATTTTGCTATATTTGAACCAAAGTGCATCATTCTTAAGAGGCTAACTGAAGACACACGCTAACATGTGAATACCTAAAGGTGTTACCCTGGACAGCTGACTAGGCTGGTCGTATGGGCCCACTTTTATAGTGTTTTTATGGGTCAAGAGTCCAGCTCCTGGTTGTGTCCACTTAGGGACATTATCGCTTAGGTTGTGGTACTTTTATTCTTCACTGGTGTCTCACACTGGAGGATTACTTAGCAGGCTAGGTTAACGCGGCAGTGCTAACATTAGCAAGTAGCAATGACTGCCCAAACTTTGGTGTGTCAACGCTTATCCGAATTATTGCTACGCTAACTCCCGGAATGTAATTATAATCCAATAAAAAGATCCAGTGCGTTTAGATCTGCCGTCTCATTTTAGCAGTAAGTTGGGGAGTTTGAGCTTGTGGAGAAACTCCCAACCGCGTTGGTGCACTCAAACTCTGCAGCAGCTGAAGGTGCTGAAGTCCTCACCTGTAATTTACAAACATTCCATCTATGAAAATCTATCTATGAAGTGAAAAGAAGGTGGAGGCCTGAGGCCAGAAAGAGAGAAAAAAAAAGCTCTGCAGATAAGACAGTAAGTTCCTCTGACTGCTGCTGAGCAGCAGGTCCAGCTATCAGACCGCTGGTGACCCAGGATAGGACCTGCTCCAGGTGACAGCAGAACCAGGCCGGTGCTCAGTACAACCCCCCCATGTAGGGTCAGTCAGAGACGGGAGACCGTCTGCACATGCTGGAACTCTTTATTGGTAGCTGTCGCTCAAACAACAGTCAGCACGGAAACAAGTTGGAGTTGACTTGTAGAAGACGCCAGGCTGCTGCTGCTGATGACGAGGATGAAGGTGGGCCACTTGTCTCCACCTTCACAGGTGTGACGAGAAGCATCGTTAACCACGAGGGAACAACCCTGAAACAGAGGCTGGTCAGGTGGGACCACTGCTGTCTGCCTGCTTCTATCACACACACACACACACACACACACACACACACACACACAGCTGTAGGTTCTCTCCTCACCCCTCATGTCTGCAGGTTGATCAAGGCTGAGATCATCCATCCACCCATCAACAGGCTGAAGGTCGCTGGCTTCAGCTTCACCTGCCAACAGAGCCAGAGGTTGGACTGAGCTCTTCCTGGGGGGGGGGTGGTGTCTCAAATATAATGAAGATTCAAACATGACTGTTTAATCAGGAAGTATTGAGAGTTAAACTGAGGTGTGTCGTGTGTAGTTAGGCTGAACGTCTCCTCAAGCACTGTCTCGGTTCAACCCTCCACCGGGAGAGCAGAGACGTGCTGGCGCTAATGTGCCCAATGAGGGCCTTGAGGGCCTTGAGGGCCTATACTGCTGCTGTAGCACACAGTCACTGGTCAGAAGAACCCTTCCTTTGCCACCGGGGCAATAATAGCGGTTCTCCCTCTCTAAACAGCTCCTGTCCCACTGGGCCGTGGACGCTAGCAGCCAAGTCTGCAGGGAAGCACCCGTCCCGTAGCCTCTGGTCAACGGTCACTCTACCAGGAGTGTCTTGACGTTGGGCGGCCCTCATGGGTGTCACCCGGCACTTTCTCAAGATTTTACAGCGTAAATGTCTCCCTGCCCAGTAGGTGTGGTCCTCTTAGAAGGGTCGTCTGATTCCGACCCATGAGGTTTGTGATCAGGATTCCTCCTGACTTTGCTGCTATCAGTCATTCGGTGCTTTAAGCACCGCCTCCGGCGCTCAGCAGGGATTCACAGAAGCGCAGGTATGTACGGAACTGTTGTTTTACAGTTGGAAGTGAAAAAAAGTAGTGATGAAAAAAGCAAACCTGGAGAGACGCTCAGCCTAACTACACACGACACACCTCAGTTTAACTCCCGATACTTCCTGATTAAACAGTCATTTAAATCTTCATTATCTGACAGTATGGCTGCAAGGAACCTGGGAGTGATCCTGGACCAGGACATGTCATTTCTCCCTCATATTAAACAGCTTTCTAGGACCACCTTCTTTCACCTCCGTAATATTGCCAAGATCAGGAGCATCCTGTCACAGAGTGATGCTGAAAAGCTGGTCCATGCTGTTGTTACCTCTAGACTGGACTACTGCAACTCATTACTGTCAGGATGCCCAGATGATTCCATTAACAACCTGCAACTGATCCAGAACGCTGCAGCCAGAGTTCTGACAGGAACCAGCTCCAGGGAGCATATCTCTCCAGTTTTAGCTTCTCTTTCAATAGCCCTCACATCTCACGTGATGAAGGTTCTGGAGAGGCTCGTCTTGGCCCACCTTCGTCCGCAGGTAAGATCTTCTCTGGACCCTCTGCAGTTTGCTTACCAGCCCCGTCTGGGGGTTGAGGATGCCGTCGTCTACCTGCTGCAGAGGGCTCACTCACATCTGGATGGTGCTGGCTGCACAGTGAGAGTCACCTTCTTTGATTTCTCCAGTGCATTCAACACCATCCAGCCACGTTTACTGAGAGAGAAGCTGCAGACGGTGATGGTTGACTCACCCACGGTCTCCTGGGTTACTGACTACCTGACAGACAGGCCGCAGTTTGTCCGTCTTGGCGCTGCTCTGTCTGCTGTGGTGGTGAGTGACGTCTGTGCTGTCTCCACTCCTGTTCACCCTGTACACCTCAGACTTTCAGTACAACTCTGAGTCGGCCCACTTGCAGAAGTTCTCTGAAGACTCTGCAGTGGTCGGGTGTATCAGTGATGGATGGGAGGAGGAGTACAGAACACTGGTGAGTGACTTTGTGGAGTGGTCTGGGAGGAACCACCTGCTGCTGAACGTGGCCAAGACCAGGGAGATGGTGATCGACTTCAGGAAGAAGAGGACGGCCACACAGCCCCTGAGCATCCTGGGAGAGGACATGGAGGTGGTGGAGGACTACAAGTACCTGGGTGTGCACTTAGACAGCAAACTGAACTGGAAGACCAACACCGAGGCTGTGAAGGGGATGAGCAGACTCTAATTCCTGAGGAAGCTGAGATCCTTCGGCGTGTGCAGTAAGATGTTGGACATCTTCTACCGGTCTGTTGCTGCCAGTGCACTGTTCTACGCTGTGGTCTGCTGGGGAGGCAGCATCGGAGCAGCAACACCAACAGACTGAACAAGCTGATCAGAAAGGCTGGCTCCGTGATTGGCTGCAATCTGGACACCACTGAAGCTGTGGTGGAGAGGAGGATGCTGAACAAACTGTTATCTATCTTAGATAACCCGGACCACCTTCTTCTTCTTCTTCTTCTTCTTCTTCTTCTTCTTCTTCTTCTCTTCACTGGCTTCCAGTGAAATCTAGAATAGACTTTAAGATTCTTCTTCTAACATCTAAAGCTCTCAGTGGACCATCTCCATCATACCTGCAGGATCTCATAGTTCCGTATATTCCTAAAAGAACCCTCAGATCACAGAGGTCAGGTTTACTTGTAGTTCCTAGAATTCATCAAAGCAGACTGGGAGGACGAGCTTTTAGCTATCGGGCAGCTTTACTGTGGAACCAGTTAGCAACCTGGGTCCGAGAGGCAGACACCACGTCTGCCTTTAAGATCAAACTTCAAACCTTTCTGTTCAGTGAAGCGTACAGCTAGCCTCAAACAAAGTGTGTAGGGCTGATAGATCTAGTTCAGTCAGTTGTCACAGTTACAGCTAGAATAGGACCATCAGACTCTTATTCCTCAACCTTTAGCACAGCTATGCTGCTACAGGCTACGCTGCTGGGACACAAACATGATCCACTGAGCAGTTCCCCACCTCCTCAACACCAACCACTCCCTCCCCTCCTCTGCTCCTTTTCTTTTTTCTCACCGGGATTATCTGTGTCCAGTCTTCCTTGTTGTTCTGTGTCTCTCTCTCTCCCCCCCCTTCTCTCTCTCTCTCTCTCTCTCTCTCTCTCTCTGCAGGTCTTCCATCTCCAGACCTTCATGCTGCACAGATCTCGGCCTCTGACAAACCCAGGGTCCACCCTCAGCACCTGCCTCTGCTGTTCCCTTTTATTAAAACCTGCTATGCTGGATTATGCTTGTTGTGTTTGTATATTTGTGTCTCTCTCCCCCTTTCCTCTCTCTCTCTTTTTTATCTGTCTGTCCTGTCCCCCTCCTCTATTCCTCCTTTACCCAGCCGACTTTCAACAGGATGGTTCCTCCTTGTAAGCCTGGTCCTGCTTCCTGCTTGGTCCTGGTTCTTCCTGTTACAAGGGAGTTTTTTTCTGCTACAGCAGCAGTATAGACCCTCAAGGCCCTCAAGGCCCTCACTGGGCACATCCAGCTCGTCTGTGCTCTCCCAGTGGAGGGTTGAACCGAGACAGTGCTTGAGGAGACACTCAGCCTAACTACACACGACACACCTCAGTTTAACTCCCAATACTTCCTGATTAAACAGTCATGTTTAAATCTTCATTATATTTGAGACACCACCCCACATACACACACACACACACACACACACACACACACACACACACAGTGACGAAGGTGTGTATAAAAGGCAGGTGGAAGCATGAGAGAGCAGAAAGCAGCTCCTGGAGGTGAGTTCACACACTGGACATGAATGATGCTGCTTCCCTCTGTGGAGGCCTGGAGGATCTACTCTGGTTACACTCATGCTAGCTAGGTTAGCTAGTTTACAGAAAGGTGAAGTGTGTTTGTGGCAGAACAGACTGAGCTAATCCAACATGAGCCTGCCGCTGGCTCAGCTGTCTGTCTGCTTCTTGTCCTGCAGAACCATGAAGCTCCTCATCTTCTTCCTCTTGCTGAGCGCCGTCTGTCAGACTTCAAGTCTGCCGCTGGGTAATTCGAGCTGACTCTGTCGTTGATCTGCATCCCAGAAGAATTCACAGTCCTTCAAATGTCCCAGGAAGAGCTCAGTCCAACCTCTGGCTCTGTTGGCAGGTGAAGCTGAAGCCAGCGACCTTCAGCCTGTTGATGGGTGGATGGATGATCTCAGCCTTGATCAACCTGCAGTTGAGAGGGGTGAGGAGAGAACCTACAGCTGTGTGTGTGTGTGTGTGTGTGTGTGTGTGTGTGATAGAAGCAGACAGCAGTGGTCCCACCTGACTAGCCTCTGTTTCAGGGTTGTTCGCTCGTGGTTAACGATGCTTCTCGTCACACCTGTGAAGGCGGAGACAAGTCGCCCACCTTCATCCTCGTCATCGGCAGCAGCAGCCTGGCGTCTTCTACAAGTCAATTCTTCCAACTTGTTTCCGTGCTGACTGTTGTTTGAGTGACAGCTACCAATAAAGAGTTCCAGCATGTGCAGACGGTCTCCCGTCTCTGACTGACCTACATGGGGGGGTTGTACAGCAAATGATGAATGCTGAATTGGCCTCTGAGTGTGTATGAGTGACTCTCTTCCAGCTGTACCTGGGACCAACACCAAGCATGTTTTCTTCATTTCTATGTTGATGACGTTATGAGCTCTCCCTGTTCTCCACCTCCCACCCCTGAAAGCAGGGATGGGCTCCAGCCGACCCCTGCGACCCGTGTGGAAGAAGCAGGTACAGGAGATGACATTATGACCTCTGTCTGGACGATGATGGGAATTTGTGTGTGAGGCTCTGTGCTGGTGTGGTCGACCGTAGAAGCTGAAAACAGAGTTTTTCTCTGCGTAATTTGCTTTTATTTTACCGACTTTTATGTAACTTGTTTGCCTTCTCCTGCGTCTGCTCACAGACGTCAGTAGCGTCACGGTTACTGCCCTGGAGTCTCATTATTCTAACAGTTTGTTACAGTCTGCTGCAGAAGCAATTCCCTCTTTTTGCATCCAACATGTGGTTAACTCATCTTTTTACCCGCAATTTTTGACCGACAGAATAAAAGCTTACTTTAGTCCTTTCACCTGTCTGGCTTGAAAAGCCCCAGTTTTGAGAGGATCAGGACAAGTCTGGTGTGACCAGAGACAATCTGGTTCAGACCTGACCCTCAACATCAGCTCTGCCGGAGGCTGGACGTTCAGGTGGAGTTCGTCTCAAGGAATGACTCAAATCCACCTGCAGTAACCTGAGGACCATCATCTGTGACCAGCTCCCCGCTTCTCGTTAGCGAGTGCAGAAACTCTCTGAGTTTCATGCACATTGTCCTTTACTGAGAGACAAACTGTCCACGTTTGACAACCTGAACACTGATTGCAGTTCGGTTTTGGCATTGATTGTTGCATTAATGGTGTTGCTTGAGAATCCCGGTCACTATATATATATATATATATATATAAATATAGATAGATAGATAGATAGATAGATAGATAGATAGATAGATAGATAATCCTAATTAAAATTAGGACATTTCGATACTAATAATAATAATAGTAATAATACAAATTATGAAGAAGAAGAAGTAGTTGCGTTTATTTATTCGACGTAAACAACACTTCCTGGTGGACAGGGTCAGCTGACTGTGACGTCATGAAGTCAACAGGAACATGCGTCTCCGACAGGAAGCTGTTATCAGCTGATTGTACTGACTGTTGTTGATCGTTCAACTCGCTGTTGCTTTGACGCCGTTTCTTGCTTTCTTCTCCTGGTACTAAAGAGGCGTCGGCCCTGAGGAAGAGACACGCAGGACATTTATCATTCTGCAAACTGGGGACTTATTTGCGGAACGTCCCGCGGCGTTGAGGCTAAATTTGTGTTGTAGCATCGACTCGCTAGCGTCAAAGCTGGAGCCATCGCTGACTGAAGAAAAACGGCAGAAATAACCGCCAGGTTAGCGTCGTTTCTTGATCTATGTCGAGCTAGTCTGAGCACAAAACAGGTCATTTTAGTCGTCCAAAATTTAGATTCTCCCTTCATACGCACTATTTGCCTTTGTACTTTTAACCCTTGATATTGCTCAGGCAGAAGAGTTAGCGTGTCGGCTAACGGTGGCTAGGAATCGGCGTTCTCGTCGAGCCTCGTCGTGACAGATAAATCACGGTGTTTGGAGAAAATACAAACGTTTCTCTGCGGGTGTTTTATGTTTTCATTTCTATTTTCTGTTGGCTGCTGATTTCTGGGTGCGTTAAAGGCGTTTGAAAGGGCGCCGTCGGTGGTCCTGCTTCGCTGAAACTTTGCCTCTTATTGATTTGAAACCCAGCCAGTTCAGGACCGTTTGTGTGTCTGACTTGTAAACTCTTAAAGTCGTGGGCGATCGGCTTCGGGATTTCTTCTAAATGTAGTTCCAGTGGCCTTTTTCTGCATCCCGTCTGCTTTACTGACAGAGATCTGCCCTCAGAGGGACTCGGAATCCCGGTTTGCTGCGGTGACTTGATCCGCCACTACTTGCCAATGCTGGATCTGGAAGTGGTGCCTGAGAGATCGCTAGGAAACGAGCAATGGGAATTTGCCCTCGGTAGGTAGATGTGAAGTTAAATTGATGGAGTTGGTACTGACCCAGGCTCCTGGCCCTGCCTTCAGGCATGCCTTTGGCCCAGGCCATCTCTATTCTGCAGAAACACTGCCGCATCATCAAGAATGTCCAGGTGCTCTACAGTGAACAGGTAACACTGGCCTTTCTCTTGCCTCCTTATCCCTGCATGCAGAGCAGAGCCTGAGCTGCTTCATTGTGGAATTTTACTGGCGCTGGGGTGCAAGTAAACCGCTGTACAATTCTGAACCGTCGTGAACGGGTTTGTCCACCAGGTGGCGCCATTAAGCAGCCACAGTCATTTCAAACGCGGTTGAACCAAACGGTTTTATTAGTATTAGCCATCACAACTTGGCTGGTTTTGTTTTCATGTGACTGTAAGCCTCAGACATCCCATTTCAGTCAAACCCCATAAAGGAGGGCTTTGGCTTTAAGTTTCTCTTAAATACTGGCGTAGGTTCTGAGCGGCTGGTTCCAGTAGTTCGGCGCACCACCAGGGACCGGTCTCACACCTGAGCTTATTTCTGTGCCCTCTAGATGCCCCTCAGCCATGACCTCATACTGAATCTGACTCAGGATGGCATCAAACTGCTCTTTGACGCCACAAATCAGAGGCTCAAGGTAAATTTGATGTGTGGAAGAGGGTGAATGAGGTGTGTATTGGAGGGCTAGTGGGAGGTGTTACCAGCAGAGGAGCTGCAGGCTGCTGCTCACAGCCGGCCGTCTTCTTTTCACCTGACAGGTGGTGGAGGTGTATGACCTGAGCAAAGTCAAGTTGAAATACTGGTGAGTGTCTGCGTCATTTCAGAAGGAAACCTTTACAAAATGAAGGGAACACACGTGTGGAGACTGGCTGGCTGGCTGACTGACTGGTTTGCGTCTACTGTCGGAGCAGATTAAAGCTGTCCAAGCTTGTGTTTGTGTTTCAGCGGAGTCCATTTCAACTCGCAAGCTGTTTCCCCCACAATCGAGCAGATAGACCAGTCGTTCGGAGCTACACACCCAGGAGGTACCTGACCCCACACACACACACACACACACACACACACACACACACGGGCCAGTCACGTCATCCTTCTCAAGCGTGCTGCCGTCTGTTCGCCGCAGTTTACGTCGCTGCAGAGCAGCTCTTCCATCTGAACTTCCGTGGACTGTCCTTCTCCTTTCAACTGGACTCGTGGAACGAAGCTCCCAAGTATGAGGTGAGAAGGTCTGCACACCTGCTGCCTGGAGTCGTAGTCCTGTTTCCTGTTTGCTGCACCAGCCGCTGGTGGCCTCTATCAGTAGTAGAAGTTCCTGGTGAACCAAGGTCACCCTGGAAGGCCGTCCTGGTGAACCAAGGTCACCCCGGAAGGCCGTCCTGGTGAACCAAGGTCACCCTGGAAGGTCGTCCTGGAGGCCTGGTGAACCAAGGTCACCCCGGAAGGCCGTCCTGGTGAACCAAGGTCACCCCAGAAGGTCGTCCTGGTGAACCAAGGTCACCCCGGAAGGCCGTCCTGGTGAACCAAGGTCACCCTGGAAGGCCGTCCTGGAGGCCTGGTGAACCAAGGTCACCCCGGAAGGCCGTCCTGGAGGCCACGTTGAGCTGATCTTCTGCTGTGTTCCGTTAATGACTCCGCCCACACTGGCGGCTCTGATGGGACCCAGCGTTATTTCAGGGGAGCATGTCGGGCTCCTCGCCGTGTCCTCTGGGGGTGAAGGCTGCTGGGACGTGCAGGAGATCCCTCAGAGAACGTCAGCAGCAACATCAGCCATACCACTCTGGCCATTAGAGTTCAGCCTTCAGGAGTTAGTGTCTCCCCTGTGCACGGACGAAGGGATCAGAGACGTGCACGGGCCCGGGAGCATCCTCCCGCGCCCTCGCTCTGGGCCAGTCCGCCTTTAGGCCTTGTTGGACCACATCTGGACGCAGCAGGACTGAAGGAACACAGGACAGGCTTTCAGCTGGGTGCATTTAAACAGGAACCTTTCTCTGCTGGGGTCCCTGCTGCTCTGTCCCACACCCGTCCTCACGTGGCTCTGCTCTCCCCACAGATTCCACACGGGGCCATGGTCAAGAGGATGCACATCTACTCTGGCAACAATTTGCAGGAAACCAGGTGAGATCACAGAGTAGGAACCATCGCCTGAGCCGGCGGTGTTTGACGGAGGGAACAGCTGATGATGTTCCTTCTGCAGGGTTGTGAGAAGGTTCTCCCTTCCAGAACCTTTCACCTTGTCCACAAATAACATCTTGTGTTCTTGTGCTAAAGTAAAAAAAAAAAACTGCAATTCTCTCACCAAGCTGCTCTCAGGACCAAGTCTGCTGAAAGGTTCCTCACCCTCTGAAAGGTTCCTCACCTTCAGAAAGGTTCCTCACCCTCTGAAAGGTTCCAGTTTCTGAAAGATTCCTCACCTTCAGAAAGGTTCCTCACCCTCTGAAAGGTTCCTCACCTTCAGAAAGGTTCCTCACCCTCTGATAGGTTCCTCACCCTCTGAAAGGTTCCACAGTTTCTGAAAGATTCCTGACTATCAGAAAGGTTCCTCACCCTCTGAAGGTTTCCTCACCTTCAGAAAGGTTCCTCACCCTCTGAAAGGTTCCACAGTTTCTGAAAGATTCCTCACTATCAGAAAGGTTCCTCACCCTCTGAAAGTTTCCTCACCTTCAGAAAGGTTCCTCACCCTCTGAAAGGTTCCTCACCCTCTGAAAGGTTCCTCACCCTCTGAAAGTTTCCTCACCTTCAGAAAGGTTCCTCACCCTCTGAAAGGTTCCTCACCTTCAGAAAGGTTCATCACCCTCTGAAAGGTTCCTCACCTTCTGAAAGGTTCCTCTCCAGGCCTTGAGTCCTGAATTCTTGCCGATGGTTCTGTGACTGAGGGATGTTGCCGTGGGAACCAGATGTTCCAGTTCTTCACGTGATGGCCTGGTAGCCTCCCTCACCTGCTCAGACAGAGTCTATTGGAATGGTTCCTGGCACTAATGGGGCCTGGGGCATCTGCCTGGGTTCCCTTTGTCTGACGTTCTCTGTGTGGTCTCCTGAGGAGCCTCTGATGCGCTGCTTTTCTTCTTCTTCTTCTTCTTCTTCTCTGTGCAGAGCTCCAATGATGCCGTTGGCTTGTTTCCATGGTAACGTGTATGCAGAGTGTGTGGACGTCCTGCGAGACCAGGCGGGCCCTCTGGGCCTCAAACTGCGGCTCCTCACTGCAGGTATCTGCTCTGGCCAGTGAAGCTCCTGGCCTGGATCTTCTTGTCAGTGGCGGCCGAAGGTCAAAGGTCACCTGGCCTGGAGACCTGGAGACCTTCAGACCTTCTCGTCCATGGCGTGTGTCTTCTCCCTCAGCCTGCAGTCCTGGTGTCATGGCCGACACCAAAGCCAGGTCTCTGGAGAGGAGCATCTACTTCGGAGACTCCTGCCAGGACGTTCTGGGAGCTCTGGGCTCCCCTCATAAGGTCTTCTACAAGTCTGAGGACAAGGTTGGTGGCGCCTGAGACGAGCTCCTCGCGTGGTTCTCTGATCAGCAGCAAGCAGCCATGCTTCTTCTTCTTCTTCTCCTTCCAGATGAAGATCCACTCTCCATCGCCACACAAGCAGGTCTCTTCCAAGTGTAACGACTACTTCTTCAACTACTTCTCTCTGGGCGTGGTTCGTACCTTCAGGTCCTCCTCAGATCCTCTGGAGGAGGACCGTGACCCAGAGCCCGGTTCTGTCTCTGTCTTCCAGGACATCCTGTTTGACTCCACGAGTCACCTGGTCAAGAAGTTTGTCCTCCACACCAACTTCCCGGGACATTACAACTTCAACATGTAAACACCTCCCTCGTTCTCCTGCCTCCTCCACGGTTGCTAGGACGACCCATGGTTGGAGAGCCTGTGTGTGTGTGTGTGTGTGTGTGTGTGTGTGTGTGTTGACGTGTTTCTCCTGTCACAGATATCACCGCTGCGACTTCAAGATTCCCCTGGTCATCAGGAAGGGTGAGTGTTCTCAGTGCTGATCCAAGATCAGCTGTGATCTCCTGCTGACCTGCTCTGTGTGTGTGTGTGTGTGTGTGTGTGTGTGTGTGTGTGTGTGGCTGAAGGATCTGACCCTCAGACGGAGGAGTGCACCCTCAGCACCTACAGCAAGGTCAGAGCGCACGGGTGGGGGCATGGGTGGGGCACATTCACACCTCAGCTCAGAGTCGTCTGTCCCACTGATGCAAGCGGAGGACTGGAGGAGCTACCAGAGGAACCTCTGGAGGAGCCTCTGGGGGAACCACCAGAGGAACCACTGGAGGGACCACCAGAGGAGCCTCTGGAGGAGCCACCGGAGGAACCTCTGGAGGAGCCACCGGAGGAACCTCTGGAGGAGCCACCAGAGGGACCACCGGAGGAACCACCGGAGGAACCACCAGAGGAGCCTCTGGGGGAACCATTGGAGGAGCCACCGGAGGGACCACCAGAGGCTCCTCCAGAGGCTCCTCTGGAGGAACCACCGGAGGAGCCTCTGGGGGAACCACCAGAGGCTCCTCTGGAGGAGCCACCAGAGGAACCTCTGGAGGAGCCACCAGAGGAACCTCTGGAGGAGCCACCGGAGGGACCACCAGAGGAGCCTCTGGAGGAGCCACCGGAGGAACCTCTGGAGGAGCCACCAGAGGAACCTCTGGAGGAGCCTCTGGAGGAGCCACCAGAGGAACCTCTGGAGGAACCACCGGAGGAACCTCTGGAGGAGCCTCTGGAGGAGCCACCGAAGGAGCCTCTGGAGGAACCACTGGAGGAGCCACCAGAGGAACCTCTGGAGGAGCCTCTGGAGAACCTGCAGACCTCTGGCTCCATCTGGGATTAGCATTAATTAGCATGAGAGCAACAGAAGAGGAAAGCTGGATTCAGAGCTGCATCCACCGACAGACAGGCAGGAATAAATGTGCCGAGCGGTTCTTCTCGGAGTGGTGAGACGAGGACGCCGTCAGTGGTGGACCAGATGAAGCTACGCGCTGAGCAGGCTGTTGTCAGCGGTGGCCGCTAACACCACCTCTCTTCTCCTCTGCCAGTGGGATCAGTTCCAGGAGCTGCTGGGTCACCCGATGGAGAAGCCGGTGGTGCTCCACAGGTACCGCGGCTGCTTGTGGCCGTGTGACTCCTTCATGCGCTTTTGTAGCAGTGACGTGTTTGTGCTGCGCAGGTCCTCGTCTGCTAACAACACCAACCCCTTTGGCTCCACCTTCTGCTTCGGGCTGCAGAGGATGATCTTCGAGGTGAGTCCTGGCTGGAGCCCGTCTGGACCGGCCCGCTTGAGCCGGCCCGCTCTCAGCGTCCTGTCCCCCGTCTCCGCAGGTGATGCAGAACAACCACATCGCATCGGTGACCCTGTACGGTGCTCCGCGGACCCCCACCCAGGCTTGACCTCAGACCACGTGTTGGTCCCAGGCAGGAAGGATCCAGAACCGCACCCCACGCCGGGCCAGTCGTGCATCGGTGTCTTTACCGACTGATCAGCAGAGCCAGTACATCAACCACACGGACCCGACCCAGAACCACCCGGAGATCCAGCCCAGAACCACGAGCAGAACAGAGACCCAAACCCTCCGGGTTCCTGAGGGTCCTGATCAGGCTCCCCAGTGGAACCAGAACCTGGAGCCCAGCCAGAGCGACAGCCAGCACACTCAGGGTGTGCGGAGATGTGGCGTTGGCCCCCAGGCCAGTGGCGTTGGCCCCCAGGCCAGCAGCTCCTCAGGCTACGGCGTTAGCCTGCTAGCACGTCAACCCGCCTCAGGCCCAACAGTCGGCCTGATTTTCTGGAACAGCCGTGTTTTTACGCCTTTCTGATACCGTAAAGCTGGTCTGAGCCGAGCGCAGCAGCCTGTTCTACACCCTGCTGACTTCTGTCTGCCCCGTCCCCGTCCCGTCCCCTGCTTTCATCACTTCCTGACTGATTCCAAGCATGTCAGCAGCCTGTCAGACGCAGGCTCCTCCTCCTCCCCGTCTTCCCCCAGCGGCTCTACTGGCAGGCTGTTTGGGACGCTGCCCGACTGCTGATGGTGAAACTGTCCAACCTGTTGTCCCGTTGTGAGTGTCCAGACGTGGGACGATTGTAATTTAATTTGACTGTTTGACAGGCGGCAAATAGGACAGAGGGTCAACAGTCGGGTGAATTGATGTGTGGATCTCAGATATTTCTACTCCTAAACGTTTGAATAAAGTCTTCATTCATTTTGCTGGACGTGTCCTCGGTCCTCTGCTTTGTTACTGGCGGACAGGTCCTCGGACTGCTGACGCTCACCTGGGTTTGACAGGAAGTCAGGACAGGAAGTCCATCAGCTGCTGCTGCTGCATCTCCACACTCACCTTTGGCCTGGTCCAGCTGCTGTCCCCACCCTGTCCCCAGACTGTCTTCAGCATGTCCTCCCTGGGTCATGGAGAGCACAGCTGTGGACAGCTGTGCCCACCCTGTCCTCACCTTGTCCCCAGCCTGTTCCCTGCTTGTCCTCACCCTATCCCCATCCTATCCCCACCCTGTCCTCACCTTGTCCCCAGCCTGTTCCCTGCTTGTCCTCACCCTATCCCCACCCTGTCCGCAGCTTGTCCCCAGCCTGTCCTCACCCTGTTCCCTGCTTGTCCCCAGCCTGTCCTCCCTGGGTCATGTAGAGCACAGCTGTGGACAGCTGTCCCCAGCCTGAAACCTAGAGGGAGTGAGCGTCTCACCAGTCATGAAGAAGGTTCACATTCAAAGTTCCCGACTGTTTAATTTCAGAAACATTCTGCTCGCTGAACAAAGACCTTGCTGCCTGGTTGTTGACGGATGAACTGAGCCGACTGCTTTTGGACGGAACCACACTGAACCGGCCAGTTTAGTCCTGCCAAACCAAGCTGGAGGCAGCTGGAAAACAGTCGGTCCACTCCTGGAAGCAGCCTGTAAGAGGCTCCAGGCTGGGCTGATGGACCTGAGGAGCAGCCAGATCAGCCACTAATGCCAGACAAACACGTCCCTCTGGGCGTAGTCCGCGTCCCCTCCCGCTCCCGCGCCCCTCCTCCAGACGAAGGGCCAGGACGTGGAATTGGTGCGGCTGTGGCAGCGGAGTCCCGGGTCGTGCAGGAGCGTCCACATGAGCCAGATCTGGGGGACGCTGAGGCTGTGGACCACCATCAGCTCCCTGTAGAAGCAGGGGTCAAAGGTCTGCAGGTGGGGCGCTGCCGACGGCTGCGGGATCCCGAAGGTGCGGAAGCCCTGGTGGTGGGACGGTTTGAGGCCCATCAGCTGGAGGCACATTCCCAGGAAGACGTCATCGATGGGAAACAGCTCCACCTGCTGGCGAGAAGCGGCGTGACTAAACGGCCTGCGGAAGAGCGAGAGCGCGCGCTAGCGTGCAGCACCTGCTCGCAGGCGGAGCTGAGTCTCCGAGCCGTATACCCCGACATGACGAAGCCGCCGCCCCCGGCGTAGGTGGGGTACGACGGCGCTCCGTAGATGAACTCCGGCACGTAATACTTGGAAGTGCGCCGGCGAATGGGTTTAGCGTTGATGATGATATCGCCCACGAAGAAGTCTTCGTCCGGCTTTTGGCCCTGCAGCATCTCCAGGATGTTCTCCACGTTCACGTAAACATCAGCATCGCCCTTGAAGATGAAGCTGAGAACACACACACACACACACACACAGATCCATGAACAGGAAGGAGGTCCAGAGCCAGCGTGAGCCTCACACACACACACACACACACACACACCTGACCCCAGGACAGCTGCTGTTGACCCACTTCAGGAAGTGGGTCTCCTTCAGCGTCAGGTTGAAGAAGGTGTCGTCAAAGTCCCACAGCAGGATGTCCTGAAAGGTCTGACTCTCGTAGGCCAGGAGCCGGTCCCACAGGGGCAAGCCGGTCCGCTTCTTAGGAACGCCCAGCAGGAAAATGGTACGGATGGACAAAGCGTCCCCGAAGACTCCTTCCCTGCCCCAGGTCGCACGGACAACCTGAGCCGAGAGAGACGGATTGAGGGAAGGAAGGGAGTAAAGACATAAACGACAAGAAGTGGTAGCCACAGATGGATGCGATCAGCGGGGGGCGGGGACAGAGACAGCTGAGTGGACACACGTTACCTGGCGTTTGTCAAAATCTGCAGCCAGAGACTTGACGGCGATCAGCAGGTGTGGAGCAGCGGCGCCGCCCAGGACACACTTGTCCGGCTGGTCCAGGATCAGCCTGAAGTCCCGCTTGTCCTTGTCCCTCACGTAGCTCAGGAAGTCAAAGGTGGGCAGTGTGGGCTGCTGCAGGGCAGGCGTCGCCGTGGCGCCGCTCCTCCTCTTCTTCTTCTTCTTGGCCCTAGGCTGCAGTTTGGGCTGGAGGCGGCCGGACTTGGGCTGAGGGTTGCACGGAGGCAGCTGAGACGGTCCAGAAGGACGCTGTGGGGACGCGTCCGTCCCAAAGAGACAACAACCGCGTTGACACCAAGGCAAAGCCTGCAGACGCTGGCGCTCATCAGCACCGAGTCAGAGGTCAGAGGTCGCGCAAAGATGTTTCTAACAGCACCGCAGACGCTCAGAGCTAACGCTAACGCTAGCTGCAACAAAAACAGTCATTTCACCCATATAATAATAATAATAATAATAATAATAATAATAATAATAATAATATTGAAGCAGTAAATGAGTCTACTTTTACTTCATCTCATTTGTTTAAGATCTAATGAAATAAAATCACAACCACACTGTAAAAAAAAATCTTGTCAAAAAAGGAACAACAGTGGACACTAAAAAACCAACCATGCTTCAGTGAGGACGGATGGACAGACAGACAGAGGGATGGATGGACAGAGGGATAGACAGACGGATGGATGGACAGAGACAGATGGAGGGATGGACAGAGACGGATGGATGGACAGGGACAGACAGATGGATGGACTGAGACAAATGGATAGACAGAGGGATGGACGGACAGAGGGATGGACAGAGACAGACGGATGGATAGACAGACAGAGGGATGGATGGACAGAAGGATGGACAGACAGACAGATGGATGGATGGACAGAGGGATGGACAGAGACAGACGGATGGATAGACAGACAGAGGGATGGATGGACAGAAGGATGGACAGACAGACAGACAGACGGATGGATGGACAGAAGGATGGACAGAGACAGACGGATGGATGGACAGAAGGATGGACAGACAGATGGATGGACAGAGACAGATGGATGGACAGAGGGATGGACAGAGATGGATGGATGGATGGACAGAAGGATGGACAGACAGACAGACAAATACCTCCATGATCTCTCCTTTGCCTCCTCTGGTGCCCAGAAGGGTCCTGCTGGAGCTGGTGGAGCCGTGGAGCTGCAGCCTCCAGGCGGGGGCGTCCCACCCAGCTGAGAGGACGACCTGAGCAGGAGAGTCGGCGTCAGGGGCGCGTGCACGTGAGCGGTGGCGTGAGTGGAGGCGGCAGGTTACCTGGTGGATGTAGAGCAGCAGCAAGAGCAGCAGCAGCAGCAGCAGCGTGCACGTCACATCTCCCTTCACCTGCAGGAGCCTCCTCACGCTCACAAGCCTCCTCAGCATCACCTGGCAGGTCACAGGTCACAGGTCACAGGTCGCAGATCATTTTTGATCTGTCTAAGTGATCGGCATCGTTTGATCTTCTGGGTTTTGACGGAGCAGTCGTCGTGTGTTTTGTTTGCGTAGTTCTGGCTGCCTGGACTCCACTTCCTGTCTGAGCTCAGCAACAAGACCACTGATCACTGGCCCACCGTGGCTGCTGTCGCCACGGTGACGGTTCAGTCATTCAGGGGTTTGAAGGCTTGTCGATACTGCTGTAAACAGTTGTCTGGGTTGTTGATGTTCTTCTTTCCTTAAATATTTTAAAGTTCTGCCATCCCTTAACTCAAATGTTTAGTTGGAATGGTCACACTTTTCATTCTTTTATTTAACAAAGACGTTTTAATTCAACACAAAATGTGAATTGAAACGAGCAGATAGAAGAAAATGTCTGATATTTTCTGACCACACAAAATCTTTCCTTTAAATGAATTAAAATTGTCCTTTTAGCATCTCCATTTAAATACTTTTGCTATTATTTCCTACCTTGGTCACAGAAAAATGCCTTCATTTCTGGTTCATAATACATGATTTTATTGTTGTTAAAGACCTGATGGTTTGCTCCTTTAGTTCTATTTCTGTCTGCATCTATAAATCAACATTTGTAACAAACAAACCCTGAAAATCGCTGGTAAACCAGAGATTCGTGATAACTTTTGCTGGAAACGCTGGTTATTCCAATTATCATTGGTCTGAATCACATGTTTCTGTTGTTATAACCAAACAGGTCACATGTTTCCTGTTGTGGGTGGACTTTTAAAACTGGACGGTAATAACAGCCTTAATAACGCGGCTTCTCAGCTGACACTGGTGTTAGTGTCCCAGCAAGAGAGGGAGCTGCTCGGACGTGTCCGGCACTCACCATCATCTGTGGACGAGCTCCCAAACAGTCAGCAAACAGTCAGGAAGCAGGTTTGTCCGTCCACCATCCCTCCTCAACCAGATCTGAAGCGTGCTGCCTTCACTGACCCGCTCCAGGATGACCAGCAGCTCCCAGCATCAGCAACGGTGCGTTCAGGGAAGTTTGGAAGCTCAGCCTTCACTGAATCACGTCCTTTACAACATGTAATAAAGCACTTTATTACACATCAGCCAGCAGCGTTTTCACTGATTACAGCCGTGTGTGTGTGTGTAAGCCAAAATGTAATCTGCTTTAAATTTACCAATAAAACAAACGTTTTCCTGGAACACCCCCGCCACGCACACGCACACACACACACACACACACACACACACACACACACTGACTGTAAATTTCCTTCGCTGCTGACTTCCAGGAGGAGGAGGGGAGGCAGGGAGAAAGAGGATCGTGGACCGTTCGGGGGCTTTTCCTCCCCGTCCAGCAGCTCCGAGGACACTCTGTCCCAGCTCATGTCCCCCCAGCAGACGTTCTCCTCATCACTTCTCTCCACAAACTGTCCACAAGCACTTCAACCCTCACACCTGCGTGAAGTGGGTGAGATGAAACTTACCAGAATCGACGAGCGCGACGTTTAAGCGCGTGCCAGGGTGCTGCAGAGGCGCGGGCGGGCTCACGCACGCTCCATTTCCGAAGCCTTCAGGCTCGCAGCTCCGTGAGGAGAGGACACATCTGCCTGTGACGGTCCGGTTATAACTCATCCCGAACTTCGCAGTCCGCTGGCCGAGGCCCCCTGAGAGCTTCACGTCTGTGGGAAATCCCAGACTCTCCCCGCCGCGGCTCTGAAGGAACCGCTACCCCGGAACCGCCGAGCAAATAGGCGGAAAATCTGCCACACATTCACCAACCGGATGAGATGGTGGAAACTGAGGCCGGGACAGAAGGTTAAAGCATGAATCCACGCGGCTTACGAGGTCCGCAAACACCCACCATGATAATAGTTTACATCACTTAACATCTGACTAAATTCACCATCACAGTGCACCACTGTAACACACGCGTGCGTGTTGTGAGTCCGCGGGGTAGTTCATCAACCACCCATTATTAAGTGTATGGTGATTATGCCTGTAAATTAGTTAGAGCTAAGGAAAACGAGCCAACCAAGGACCCCTGAATGCAGCACCCCACATTTTGGCCACGTGACTTGAGAGGGGCGTGTCCTGAAGCCAGACGCCAACACAGCAACTGAGGAAGAGGATGAAAAAGAGGAAGGAGAGTCCTTTATCGGGTCAAAGCAGAGAGGTTGTGCTCCTCATTGAGGATGAGATCAAAGAGCCAAGAACAGATTAAAGAGGAGAAAAACAGTGATTTATTACAAATTAGCCTAGCTTCAAATATTACAAACACAGCAGCAGCAGGAAACGCTGCGCTAAAGCTAATCAGAGTATTTACGTCTCTCAGCAAGCAGTCGCCGTGGAGACGCTGAGCGCTGGCAGACTGCTCTGTGGAGGTTGCCCTCGTCTGTCCGACCGTCCATCCATCCATCCGTCCATCCAGCGCTAGGAGGACGCGGTGCCGGCTCTCATGACTCTCAACAGGGCGCAGACGTTGTTGCTCTTGATGGCGTCGCGGCAGCAGGAGATGACCTGGTTCTTGGGTTTCCCCACTGAGGAGAGGCAGTGAAAGGCGTGAGAACATGAGACGGTCGGCCCCGCCCACACCTGCTCCCTGTCCCCTGTCCAGGTGTCCCGCGTCTTCGCTCACTGCAGAGTAAAGGTTTGTTGTTCCTGAACATTTCCACTGTTACTGTCCCCGGTTTGACCTTTTGACCTCCTCACCCAGGCTGGGGGTCCTGCATCCTTTGGTCCCACTTGCGGGACATTAGTGGACAGGACTGGGAGCCAGGGGCCTTATTCCTTATCCCAGGCTGCTGCCATGGAAGAACTCAGAGGAACTTTAACGTGACCTATACCATGAAGCATCCATCAGAACCAGTGAGGGTCACCCTGGTCAAGGTTCCTGGGTTCTCCACCTGGATCTCCAGGAGTCTCCATCCATGTCTGGGCCTGCCAAACCCACGGTTCCACCATGGCTCCACCAGAAGCCAGAGGTTCCAGCATGTGTGGTGGGGTGTGAGCAGTGGAGAACCTCACCACCATCACCAGCAGACACATCTGGAGCACTCTGGCCACGCCAGGCTGCTCGTTCTCCGCTGGATGGTTCATGCTACCGCCTAAATGCTGCTCTCAGGATGTTCCCACCCCAGGAAGCCCACCTCCTCCCAGCCTGGACCTGCGTGGAGCTCGGCTGTAACCCACCTCGCAGTCGTCCAGCCCGCTGGATGGCCTGGTTGACGGACTTGAGGCAGGCCAGCAGAGCGCTGTGGTTGTTGGAGCGGATCTTGTACTCGTTGATCAGGTCCCTGTTGAGGTGGTACAGCTCTCTGTAGCGCCTCTTCATCGACCTTCTGCAGAGGGCACAGAGTGCAACCACACAGCTGTAACAGGCAGGTATGGGAAGGAAGCCTTCAAAGCAGCTCCAGAGATGCTTCTGAGGAGGAACCCTGCGGCCTACTCACATGTCGTCCATGAGCCGGGCATCCTCCGCTTGCACCAGCATGTTCCTGATGTAGTTGGAGTGGTCAGCCATGGCTGCGTTCAACTTCTGGTGGACCGAGTGGAACTCATCCACCTGGCACACACAAACGTTCAGCTTTAGTGACCACTATCTGCTCCCATGTGGAAGGAGGAGCGGGAGGCTCCTTGAGCAGAGCCCTGCAGGAGGGGCTCCAGCAGAGGCCCCACCGGTGAGCAGGCTGAGTCCACCAGTGGAGCCTCTGCTCCCGGACCTCCTGACCTTTGCCTGAGAAGGGTCAGCAGATTCTTCCCAGAGCTTCTGAAGATGATGTGGAGCAGCTTCTGCTGCCCGCGGTGCTCCGCGCTATGCTAGCCAGAGGAGCGCTGCTAACTACCGCCGCGACGATGCTAGCGACTGGCCCACGTCTGGAGAATCCACAGACTCAGACCTTCCTGGAGGTTGTAACAGGAGCCTTTCTTCATGGGATCGGTGATTTCAGGGTCTCCTGTGCTGATCTGGAGAAGGGGACAGGAAGTGTTGGCATGCGGGCGTGGTGCACACACCTCAGTCAGGGTGGTCTGCAGCTCCTCGAAGTATCCTGGGAAGTCTGCTTCTGCAGACAAGTCCTCTATGGCCAGGAAGGAGGCCAGCGACTGGACCAGATCTCCTGCCAGGTCAACGTCATCGGTCCTCACAGTGACCTGAGGGCCACACCAGACGCTTTCGTTTCTGCCCGCGTGCCTACGAGCAACAATCTGAACGTGGAAGCAAACACACAGCTGATGCGGTACCTGTCCGGTGGCGGCCATGGTGATGGACAAAAGTCCTCCACCTCTGAGGGAGGTGAAGGCGACGTCGGTGCTGTCCACGCCCTCGGGCAGCAGGAAGTTCTGATTTAACCACATGACCACCTGCAGACGGACACAGACGTGATCACCCAAAGAGCGCAGCACCAATCAGAAGGGAGGGGGAGGAGCTACCCGCTGCGGCCGCTCGGTGATGCTGAAGGTGACCCATCCAGAGGGAGGAGCAGCCGCCGGCTCGGCCGAGAACTCGTACATGGAGAAACGAGGAAGCTGGCGAGTGATTTCAAAGACGTGGAACTGCGTGCTGCAAGCGTGGGAGGAGGAGGAAGCACAAGGCCATTTCAAGGTCAGACGGAGGTCAGACTGCAGCTCTACCAGCAGATCTGCGTCCTACCTGGACTTGCCTCCAACCAAAGCCTTGATGTGCAGGTCTACTGGGATGTCCTTGGGAGGGACGATGGGGACTTTGATGCAGCCCGACAGGTTGTGAGCACTGGGGTGAACGACGTGGCTCTCGCCCTCAAAGATGCCCTCGGCGAAGATCAGCACGGCCCGGATGATGGTTTCTGGGGCAGACAAACAGCTCGTCCATCTCGTCCTGGACCATCTCTGGTCCAGGAGCAGCCTAGCTGCAGAGACCCTACCGTTGGGGGTGGAGATGCTGAGCTCCACGTGAGCCTTCTGGGCTGGGCTGGCAGGTCTGATGGCGAGGGCGGTCTGCAGCTGAGTGTTGGCTGGGATGACACCCATCCCATCTGTGTCCGACACACACTGCAACAGAGCCGCGCACGTGTGTGTGTGTGTGTGTGTGTGTTTCAGACAGATGTGCTGCTCTGACTCAGGACGAAGAGGGAGACAAGCAGGAAGCTCTCCTCCACTCACCCACCAGGGAACTCAGATGGAAACTTCCACGTAGGCGTGGACAACATCCACACAACCAGCCGTTCAAATGGAAGAGCAGCCTGTCAGTGGCTGCCTTACCTTGGCGTTGTCGTCATAGTTGCGGAGCTCCAGCAACAGATTGCGTTTGCGCTGACTCAGCTCTCTGATGAGGTCCTGCTCAGCAGAAGAGTCCATCAGGTTCCCTTTAAGCTCCTTGCTGGCTGGAAGGTAACCCCGGACTGCAACAGACAGGCAGGAAGGCAGTCAGGGACACCTCAGGGACATTAGAATTCCAGTCAGACGTCCCAGCTGAGCAGCCTGTCTGTGAACCGGAGCAGGCTGACCGGCTGCTTCCAGCTGGTGGAGGTAAGCAACCGACCGTCTGACCCTTGCCTACCCCTACCAATACCCCCTACCATTACCCCTTAACCTAAGGTGGGCAAACTGAGGTCCAGGGGCCACATGTTGCCCGATGAACTCTTTAATCCGGCCCGCAGAGCCTTCCTTCACCATCATTTCTCCAAAAGCCAAATGAAGAGGGTTGTCAGCTTGATTGGTTAGAAAAAGGTTCAGACCCCCCCTTTAGCTAGCATGCTAACATGTCCTCTCCAGAAGGTGGGGCCAAACATCATCTGGAGCTTCATCATCCACCTCTAGTTGGACCAATTTACAGGCTCTTCACAATATTTTCTCAGTCAATAGTCCATCAAGCAGGATTTTTAGTTAACCTCTGATCCTTTTAGTTAACCTCTGATCTTCATCAAGATCTACAACCCACTGTGGCCCTTCAGGCTAAATAGTTCTCTAACCTGGATCAGGACCATGCTCATGTTGGGAGCCTCCTGATGATGGGTAATAGAGGAGGAGGAGGGAAGGACAGATGGAGGAAAGAACTGACATGCGTCATACATGCTAATGCATTAGCTACAGTGAGGAATCAAAGCTGGAGCTGAGTGGTCAGAGGTCAGTGCACGATTATGGGGTCGACCACACCTGCATTTGTGGGCGTTACCATCCAGAGTAGAATGACTAACGCTACAACAGAGACAGCGTGTGTCCAAGGTTGGTACCTTCTCCGTCCACCGAGGTGCAGATGAGCTGCTGCTGCCCGTCCAGCCGGTAGTCTCCCTCCACCACTCCGGCCACAGACGACAGCAGGTTGTCCTTGAAAATCACCTCACCTGTGCGCTCGCTGCGAGCGTCGATCTAGAGAGGAGACAGGCAGTCAAAGACGGGCCCTGGCTGCCTGCTGCCACCAGCGGGTTCTGTACCCACCTTTCCGTTTGACCAGCCGGTGATGAGCTCCACCACGCCGTCAGCATCCAGGTCGAAGGCGTGGATGCTCATGGCGTGATTCTTAGACTGCAAACGGTCACATGTTCAGATGCAGATCAGGAAAACCAGCCAGGAAGGCCGTCGCGATATATTACAAACAACTGTGACCCTAAGCCCTAACCCTACGGCTCCAACGTGGGCACTTACACGTTTCCTTCAGACCGTTCTGACCTGAGAGTGTCTGGCATGTGCAGAGCGCGGTCCCTGACGGTCAGAGCTGACAGCAGCTGCACCTACCTTTATTCTCCAGTAGCGGGCGTTGCGGTCATACACTCCCACCGTGCCGTTGGCCAGGGCGTAGCCAAACCGGCTGTCGTACATGTGGCACAGAGACGTGACTGTCTGCACGCAGGAGAGGCGGACGGTCATGTGACAGTACAGGTCAGTCAGTCAGTCCATGATGATGAAGATTCACCTCATTTTCAGTTATCTCTGATACGAGTTCATCCTCCCTGAAGACACGGATGTCAAAGTCCTCCGATCCTACCAGCAGCTGAGAGGAGGAGAGAAGAGGAGGAGAGGAGGGAAGTGGAGAGGAGAGAGGAGGGAAGGAGACGAGACGAGGAGACGAGGAGGAGAGGAGAGACGAGGAGGAGAGAGGAGAGGAGGGGAGGGGAGGGGAGGAGAGAGGACAGGAGAGAGGAGAGGTGTTGAACTGGACCTCGTTGCTGATGTCGTCATGTGTGCTGATCTTTCTCTCTGTCACCTCGTTTTTTCCGTCTCCAGTAAAATCACAGAGAACCAGAGATCTGACGTTGTCCCCGGTTACCTGGAGAGAACAGGCGGTCAAACATGACGGAGCAGATTTCTCTGACTGTTGCTTGATGGCTGGTTCACACACTGGCTGTTTCTCAGAAGGAAACAGGCTCTAAACAGGCTGTAGTGACTGTTCTTCCTGACTGATGCTTGGGCTCCATCACCTCGTCCCTCAGTGTTGCCATGGTTACTGCTGGCTCTTCTCACCACTTCTCCACACCGGTTCAGCCTCCAGCACAAACCAGTTTAGTTCCTCTGGAATCCTGCATGTGTTTGGGTTTCTGTACCTGGAGACCCAGACCTCCCACCCTGGTTTGGTCTGGGCCTCCCACCCTGGTCTGGACCGGACCCAGACCTCCCACCCTGGTTTGGTCTGGGCCTCCCACCCTGGTCTGGTCTGGACCCAGACCTCCCATCCTAATCTGGTGTGGACAGGACCCAGACCTCCTACCCTGGTCTGGTCTGGGCCTCCCACCCTTGTCTGGACCGGACCCAGACCTCCCACCCTGGTTTGGTCTGGACCCAGGCCTCCCACCCTGGTCTGGTCGGGGGCCTCCCACCCTGGTCTGGGCATCCCCTTGTCTGGTCTGGACCCAGGCCTCCCACCCTGGTCTAGTCTGGTCTGGACCCAGAAACCCGGTTAGAGCTAGAACTTCCTTTTCTGGGACAGCTGACAGCTGTCAGCACCTTTACCTCAATTCACCGGTGGCCAAACCAAGAAAGGTCAAACCTCTGACTGAATGCAGATGTTTCCATAGTAACACCCTGTTTGTCCTTACGGTCCAGAGGTGGTCGCTGCCCTCGTAGTCGAAGCCCTGCAGGGCGCAGTTTCCCCCAATGATGGCAAGAGGAGCAGGAATGTCCCCGAGCTTCCCCAAGACAACGGCGTTGGCCCCGTCCGCCACCTGCAGACACGCATGTGCGCACACACACACACCGCACACGGTCACACACACACACAATTCAAGTAATGTTTCTGCCTGTTGCAGCAGATGGTGACCGTGTTCTGGAGGCTGACGTTCCAGGTCTGACAGGTCTCATCCACCTGATTTACGATTTAGATGAACGGATGAAGGACAGAGGAGAGCCTTCTGGAGCGTGAAGCCCACGCAGGTGAGCTAACACCTGAGCATCTGGTTCTGGTTTCTCTCCCCATCCCAGAGGCTTCAGGTCAGACCAGTTTGCTGGCTGTTGAGGCTGTTTTTGCTCCTTCTGGGTCAAAGAATTTGAAGATGGTAGCAGCTCATGAGTTTGTGGGGGGATCTAAAGACCAGCCGTCTGGACGACAGCCTACAAGCGGAGGACCTTCAAACCAAGACCAGGAGAAGGTGGAGGTGGAGGAGGTGCTGCTGCTGCTGCTGCAGGACCGGAGCAGATCTCCATCACAGAGGAGATGCTCCCACTGTCCTCAGACCAGTGATAAATGCAAACACTGGACAAGGAAACTGGTCTTTTACAAGCTGCCACACTGTAGCGGCCAATCAGATTCCTCCGTCGAGAGGAGAACAGCAGGTCTGACGCTCACCTGATCTGATCTGACTCACCTCCTTGTAGAAGATGTCGGCGTTGTCGTGGACATCGTAGGCCAGCAGGTTGGTCTGGGATCCCACCACCAGGGTGTCCCCAACGCTGTTGGGTCCCAGCGCTCCCGCCGTCAGACAGCTGACGGTCTGGTTGATGTTGAGGAGGCACACGTCCGAGTCCTGGCTGCTCTGCGTCACTCTGTGGGCCGCGGCCCTCTGGCCGCGCACGTGAGGGTTGTGGATGAAGACCTTCCAGAGAGGAAGAATCAGAACCAGAACCAGAACCAGATCCAGATCCAGGACCAGGCGCAGAAGCGTCTGACGTGTCTCACCTTCCCGGCTTGTGTGGCAGCGGTGAGGCATGGGTGGACTCCATCAAAGGTCCCCACCGCCACCATGCGAGGGTTGATCTTGTGGTTCAGTTTAAGCGTGAATATCGGCACCAACATGGCGACTAAAGGCCACCAGACACAGCAGGACAAGCCTTTACTAGGATGGAAGCGCCTCTGCTCTATCACAGGGAAAAGTCAAAGCACTAATGTTATTATAGGCTTTACCGTCCGCGTGCAATAAGAGTCCCGTTGCCTAGCAACAAAGAGCAGCGGACTAAAGCTTTTCATCTGGCTAATCTCCAGGCCATTAGCTTTACAAGAATAAAAATGTATACGTAAACACAACAGAACTCGTCACTTTAACTAACCACTCACAACAAATACGTCAGCGCAACATATAACGTTTACCTTTAACTGTGACGGTAGCCTGGCAAAACTAGCCCGGGTGATTTAAGCTAACATCGACGACGCCGACTGAAGACGGAAAGCTGACTTTGCTGACCGAACCCGCTAAAGGAAACAAGACCTGGTCTCCGGATGGATGTCTGACTGGCTTCAACTGGAGCGCGACCAGTCAAAGGCAGGGTTAACGCCACTGTTGTCCCGACCCGGCGGCCCCCATCCACAGAACCGGACCTAGCCACCGCGCTCTTCCGGTAGGGCACTTTCAAAATAAGAGCTTCCTTTTGCGACCAGAGAGAGGGAGGGTGTCTATATATCTGTTATTGAGTAGCCAGGTAGTCGTCCACCTGTAGAGTGGAGCCCTCTGTCAGCCCTGCTGCAGGCCTACTCCAGGGTACTCAGGCGGCTTCTCCACAGCTCCAGGAGCTGGTCAGTACTGAAAAAAATTCTGCTTTCACACTAATTTTTGGAGCTAACGGTGAATTCATTTTTTTTTAACAGCGTTTTTAGTGTTGGATAGCAGGGAAGCGTTTAAAAGCCTCTCTGATCCGTTCACAAACACCGTAAACGTGCAGACGCTCCAACTCAAGCCATTAGCTACTGATGCTAGCATCTAACCTGAAGGTCCAGAGGAGGACCCAACATCTCCAGGTGGTTGGTTAGGCGATATCTCAAATATGCAGCTTCAAAGGCAGCTTCTCCTGTTGTGTAGCTGCCCAGCACATGACTGAAGAACACAGCTGCTGCAGATAGAATGCTTTATTACCTGTATGTATGCATACTGCAGATCAGTAGCAAGAACTAAATGCAAACTAGAAAGGACTACAAAATGCACATATGGACCAATACATTTACAAAACATTCAAAATGTTACAAAATGGGCTGTATTGGTCCTATTGGTTTTTTTCTTTCCAATTTGGATCTTTATACAAATCAAAGTAGCACGTCGCCTCTGCTTTGCACAACTGACCCCAGCCAGAAGAGGCTTGCAGTGCCAGAGAATCTCCAACAGAGGCACCAGAAGACCCCATTTCATTTTCATGGTGCAGCCATCAAATGAAAGAAAAGAAACACAGCTTCCTCCTTCAGGGATCTAGCATTCAGCATCAAACACAAGTCAAATGGGTTGCTATGGGAGGGAGGCCAAACAAAACTCTGGAGGTGTGTGAAAATATGTCTCAATAGCTTTACATGCCAGGATACGCTTTTGTGACATGTGATTTGCTTTTTATTTATCTACACTGCTGTGCCCCTCCGCCCTCTCCCTCCCTACAATATTTACATCAGACCGTTGAAAACAGTACGTGAAACAGCATCTGGACCCGTCCTCTGCTGGGCCCCGCAGGCCAACAAGAGTCTAGCTCAGATCCAGTAGTCAATCAGTCCACATCTTCAAATGGATCGGTGTCGGTTTCTCCAGTCCAGAGGTGGGCGTGCACGTGCCACGCACACTAGCTGGCTCCAGTGCCCTCCATCACCTGCTGGGCTTGCTTCTGTCCCATGCAGCACTGCGCTACTGACTGGAACAGCCTGGCAAAGCGCGAGAGGAGACATGAGCGTCTGTCACAGAACACGGTGGCCAGCTCGTGCTACTGCGCAACATACTTCTCAATCTCCGGGGCACAGTGCACAAAGTCGTGGCTCCAGAACTTGAAGGCAGGATTCTTGATGAGCTCTATGAAGGTAATGAGAAGACCCCAGGGGTGTGGCCTGTTCACGATCAGCCTCTCCAGCAGTACCCTGAAAGACCAAGTTCAAGTTGTCCAGGCGTCACTGCAAACGTGTGTGTGTGTGTGTGTGTGTGTGTGTGTGTGTGTGTGTGTGTGTGTGTGTGTGTGTCTCACCTGGTGATCTGCTCCTGGATGGCCTCCGTGTTGGCCTCAGCAAACAAGTAGAGCATGGTGCAGCTAAAGTAATGGGTGTGGCTGTTGGGGTAGCGCAGCTGGTTGGCAATGGCGTTCAGGAAGAGGTAACGCCCTGCAGACACGCACACGAGGAGGAGGCTCAGTTTCCCAACACACACACGCAGAAACTTCACTTCCACTGGAGCAGATTTACACACGCTAGCCTCGCTCAGCGACAGTCCTTACTTCTCTACCATCTAAACCTACGCATTAATCACACTGAGCCTCATTGATGAGCCGCGCGTACGGCAGAAAACGGTGCGCGCGGCCATTTTCAGACGAGGCTCGGCATTTATCAATCTGGACGCGAGCGTATGAGCTGCCCAGATCTCACGTCAGCTCTGCAAGTGAGATCTGTATGCAAGTCAGAGTCAGTGTGGATTCGTGGTGCAGCGCAGTAAAATCACAAAAAAAAATTATAAAAATAATTATACAAACCTCAAACTGGTCACTAAGCATAGGCAGCCACATAATCCATTCAGATGAAAACAAGTATCATTGAATAAAATCTGTTTTTTGCAAAATATAACCATTTTTTCCTGAGAAATTCATGTTTAGTTTGGTGTAATTATTTCTGTTTTTCTGGCTTAATTTCTTTGTTTTTTAAGCAATCTTGTCCTTTTTGTTGAAGTAAATGTTTTCTGCTTTTCGTGGTAATTGACAGAATATCTAATAACTGGTGAAGCTGCCGCAGAGCAGCAGTGCAGCTTCAACAGTGCGCGCACACGCGTGACCGTGTCAGGGCAGAGACACGTCTGTTCGTCCACGGCGGCGCTGCTCCCGCCGCTGTCATCGTTCTCCAGACGGCGTTTTTCTGGGCTCCTTTAACAGCAGTTTTCATGCTTCCAAAAGCTCGTCCTTGTTTAACTTCCACCTCAGACTCGCGGGAAACAACTTCCAGCTCAAAAAACTTTCGATTGTTTCTCAGTTTTCTCCTCTTAGCGCTTGACGCCACTGAACCTGAATGTTTAAGGGCGGAGGATGCTAATGATGATTTATCAAGACCCGCTGATTCGTACGCTGGGATTGGCCATATACGGAATTTTCATAAATCACACGCCCATCTTCGTACCATGACTCCTGCAAGCACATCTGCACACGTTCCTACGCAAGATTGATAACTGAGGGCAACTATCTTTGCCAACCATCTCTCACCATTCAGTCACATGACCACACAAACTGGCAGCACTATCGGAACAAAACACAAAGATCATGAAAAACGATGGAGGCAACTGTCTCCGAGGAAGGGGGACATCCTGCAGCGGCTGCTACATCTGCCAAAACAAGCCAACCGCTCACTCAGGGCTACCCTCAGAAAACACGACGTTAGCCTTATGCTAAAGAAGCATCTTTCACACAGTTCATAAACTCATTTTTTGGTCAGATTAAAGTACTTTTAAAGGTCATTTGAAAGATCTTCCAGTACTGTATGAGCTAAATATTTAGTGCAGCTCCAGCCAATCACGGAAGAATTCCTGCTCATCTATTCAGACAGCGTAAGGGTGATGGAGGTGAGGGCCTGAGACAGAGGACATGTGGAGACAAGGCCACAGGGGGCGCTGCTGTGATGGTCAGCAGCTCTGCATGTAAAAACGCAGGAAACCTGCTCGGTTTCCACTTTGGTTCTGAGCTTCTTTGTTCAATATGTTGTTGATTCTAGTTAGATAGAAACACCGTAACTCATTAACATTAAAAGAAGTCATTAAATAATGACTGTTTCACAGAGCTCTGCTATCCAGCCGGGTGGTAGCAGAGGATCCCCGCGTGTCCAGGGTATGGTCCAACACACGTAAGGTCATGCATAGTTAATTCTAGAAGGAGCACCCTGGTGTAAGAGCGCCCTGCGTGTGCCGTGTCCTTACCCTCCGTGTCTAAATCCACAGCCAGGTTTTGGAAGATGTCCATATGTGCAGAGTGGGTGATGGTGCTCATGGATGGCGTGCTTCCCTTGTTGTGGATGTGAGCAATGGCCTGTGTGCCCACATACAGCACCAGCGCGTTGATCAGCTGAATGTTGTACCGGTTTCCTGGTTCATTAGACACCTGCAAGCCAAAAGAGGCCAATGAGGCCACAGGTCCACAAGTCATTACTACACCTAAAGCTTGTGCTTGATGCACGGAGCTCCAACCTGCAAGTTGCTACGCAGCTCCGACAAGAAGGTAACAGGTGAGCGAGTCTTCAGGTACGAGTCCAGGTCCTTCTTGAACTGAGAGGGCATGACCCCGGTGAAGTTGGTGAGGATCCGCGGAGCTATGTTGATCTCGCTCAGCATGTCCACCTGTACCAGGACGGAATCAGAGTCCACTGGTGAGACCCGCGTCTGACACGGCTGCAAGCAGAGACGGCAGCGAGTGCTCGTCTACCTTCAGGTTGGGTGTGAACGGGTCAGGGAGCCTCATGTTTCGCGGGAAGGCACTGAGGATGAGATTGCGAAGCTGGATGCAGTTTGGTGGAATAACATCACAGAAGCCGTAGTGGTAGTCACAAAGGAACTCTGGGAAATCATGCAGCAGCACCAGCAGCACACGGAGCGTGCCCTGAAAAAGCCCAGACAAAGAAGACGACGTAAACACACACACACACACACAACCACGCACGCAGGTGGCTGCCAGCATGGAGAACTCACCTTGTAGAGGATTTGCATAGGCTTGTTGAGCTCCACGTTCCTCAGGAACGGGGCCAGGTACTTGAAGAGGTCGATGAGCAGCTGCGCGTACATGGGCCAGCCCTTCAAAGCAGCAGCACACAGTTAGCACCTTTGCTCGTCCAAGCGCAACCAGCTGTCTGAGGTGTTGGTGCTGCATACCTTCTGCTGAGGCGTGTGCGCCAACATCCGTGCAATGAAGATGCGGTGGGAGATGAGCTCCAGCCAGGCGTAAACAAAGCCAGGCGCCTTCGTGGGTCTCAGGATGTGGAAAGTATTACTGCAAAACAGGCGGCAAAGGGAGGGTGAGCGGCCGAGGACAGCCCCAACCCACATTAGCGGTACAATCTGAGGAGAGGATGTTTACCAAAAGGCGGTGAGCGTTTGGAAGTTGATGGTCTCCAGGACATGCTCAGGAGCATTCAGCTCCAGGAGCAGCATGATGAAGATGCGGTGGTAGGGCAGCTGCTGGAATTCTGTCTGCCGCACGTCATGGTCCTGGATCAACACTCCAACCACGATACCCAGCACCTAGACGAGCCAGCAGAGTCAGTCAGCAGCTGCTTCAAGCAGACAGCCTGTTCCCTTCAGCAGTCAGCAAGGCCACACTGTTCAAACCATTCGTTTTTTTTTTTAAAGCAGGCGAAAGGGCCAGGTGAAAAACAGATGTGCTCCACTTCCATCAGCAACTGCCCGTGTTTGCTGCACCTTGTTGAGGAGGTTGATCTTGGTGACTGTGTTGGTGGCCTCGCCCGAGTGTTTGACCAGCAGGGCTATCAGCCTGACGAAGGCATCCAGGTTGTGGTAACATTTGGCTCTGATGATGGCCGCGCTGGCTGCCGGGTTGTGCTGCTGCTCGGCCTGTGCACGGTAACTTATCTCCACGCACATTTCTGTGCAGAGCCGGAAGAACCTCGTGATCAGGTCGTCGGTCTTCAAGATGCCCTGCTGGTGCATCTGCAGACACAGAGAGATCAGCCATGGAAACGAGGCTCCTGAAGATGTCTGCTGGCAGGCGGTGATAAACGAGCGTTAACCTGGCCAACAAATGCGGAGAAAGCCTTGGTGCTGTCTCTGCCAGCAGCAGCCGAGTGGTACAAGTTGACCCACTCTCTGAGCAGGTACTCTGCCTTCTCTCTCAAGCCGGGAGGATCGTCGTACTCCGAAGCCTGCGAGATCCCTGAATGCATCATAAAGTTGGGTCCGCCGTGGGCGCGGTCGATCATGGCTTCGTAGTTGGAGCGAACGACATCCATCAGCTGGGGGAGACTGCAGGGCACGACAGAGAGCAGTCAGCTTTTGCTAGCATCTACTGTAGCAGAGGCTGCGCTAACGCCCCTGCCGTTGATAATTACCCCTCGGGTGCGTTGGCTCGGGAGTGTGCACAGGTCCTCATGAGGGTCTCGATGGTGTGGAAGAAGTCTGCCTCTGTGACGTGGCTGACGCTGCGCTCGTCCACCAGCAGCAGCTTCACCAGCTGCATGGCAAAGGCAACCGCCATGTAGTGCAGCCCGTTCTCCATCGACTGAGAAAAACAAGACGCACTGGTTACTTTTGAAATAAGGGAGCCACGCCATTACCACCTGCCCCTCGGAAGAACAACCAGCTTACTGGGCTAACTAGAAAGAATTGTTGGGCTAGAGAAGCGTTGGCTCCTTGATTTTGAACTCACTGTGGTGATATGTACAAATAATTAAAAAGACTACAGCCCAGACAGTAGAGAGCGTCCTAACCTTAAAGGGAACCCGCCCGCCTGAGCCTCGTTAGATCTCTTTTGGGGAACAATAAACGAGCTACCATGTGCATTCACCCCTTCCTTTAGTGAAGTGTACAGTCCCAAACGGGGTAACAATGGTCCAGAAAGGAATGAATTACTGATGGTGAGGCATACCTGTGCCAGGTGGAGGTCATACTGCTGCATGTTCACCAAATGGTTGCGAATTAGAAGTTCCACCGCCTCTACATTGTATTTATACTCGTCACGACATTCAATCAGACACCTGCAAACAAACAAGAGGGCCGTCTGTACCGCACCAGAGGGAAATACACCTTTACCTTCACATGGTCACTTTGTGTCCCTGGAGTGAGTCTAGAAGAACGCTCCACAACACTCTGAACGTTCACCTTCACGGAGGTGGCTGGTGTCCCACAGACCAGGGGACGTTCCAAAGGCATCAGCCCCCAACACTCACCTGGTGATCTGCTTGTTGCACCACTGCGGTCCGTAGGCACGGCCATCCTGCAGGGCTTTGAGGACCAGAAGGTGACATTCCCTGTAGCGCAGCAGTAAGTCAGCATCAGCCCCGCTGGTAGCATCCAGAAGTCCTTCTACAGCCTGGTGGGAGGAGGAGATCAGATAAATAAAGCCCAGCTCAGATGAACCCTGAGACAAACCCTTCTCTGAAAGGCCTGACCTTCTGCAGGAGACCAAGTGCGGCGATTCCATCCCTGGAGTTTCTGGCCAGCACCACAGCCTCCAGCAGGCTGCGCAGAGCCTGGGTGAGTGGGTTCATGGCGAGGCCCGGAGTAACGGCGTGAAGGTGCTGCTCCAAATCTGCTATGCACTTATCGTAGATCTGAGCCACGTCGTCTGTGGCCCACGCCTGCTGCTGTGGGGAGCATGCCACAAGTGACAGTTAAACACCGTGGGCTTGGAACAGGCGGCACTACTGTAAAACAGCTTGGCCACGTGACGGAGCGCACAGGTGGAGTCGGGGCAACTTCCTGTTCTTCACTCACCTTCATGGGCTGAGCCAGGAAGCCAGTGGGCTGTGAAAGATCGTTGCTGGGTAAGAATCCTGGAATGTTCCTGGCAAACTCCTCATATACCGCCAGCTGCTTCGCATCCACCCCTCCAACCTGAACACCAACACACGCAGGTGATTTCACATGACTGTTGCACCGTAAATGGCAAAAAGGAACCTGAAGGAGAGGTTGACCTTGAGTCTGATCTGCTCAGGCATTCGCTCTGCCTGGTAGGTCAGCACCACGGGATCACAGTAACGCCGGCCTTCCTGGCGCGCGTGCTTCCTCAGCTCAAATTCCTGCATGGGGGAGAAAGGAGTCGTCGCACACTCGTACGGGAAAGGTATTCATTCATGGAAGCGGACTTGTTCTTTTCTTACTGTTGCCAGTCTCTTGTCCATTTCAGGCCCGGCCTTCTCCACCGCCGTTTTCTGGATGAAGCAGCACGCCAACTCACAGTTGTCCTGGGAAATCCGGGCTGCAGCCTCCTCCATCATTTCCCTCTGTTGAGGGGTTGGAGTCTGGGGAGAAGAACATTCCAGCTCAAGACCACACCTGACAAGGTGAAGGTACCTACTGCCAAGAGAGATGTTTAGGCAAGCAAGAAACAAGGGCAACACGGCCAGTTGGTGGGCTTCCCGACTTGGTGCCTCTCCAAGCAGCTTACCCTGAGTGCTGCCGCAAAGCTGTTCTTCAGGTTGGTGGCGATGCTCATGAGCAGAGGCTCGCGGCACGTGATCATGGCCATCCCAGCCGTCAGGTTCCTCATCATATGGTGGGCTGCCAGACGCATACGCGATTCTTCGGAATCCAGCGCAAAGTCTTTCCTGATGATCTGCTCACAGGTCGTCATGGCGATTTTGATGGAGCGATCAACCACAGGGTGCACCAGCTCCTGGACGGCTCGCTCTACTGACTGACGCACACACTGCTTCAGCTGGGGGTGCGCCTGCAGCAGCGAGATCTGGAAAGGCATGGAAGGGCTGTCAGCACACAAGGCCTCTCAGTCAGCAGCCCCGCCCCGACCTCCCACTTACACTGGTGTTGATGTTGATGTGTGGAGCCAGGCCTGCCAAGGCATACACGTTGATGTCATGGTAGCTGAACTGGGGGGTCGGGGGCCCCGTGGCTGCACAAGAGGCTGTGGTCACAGCTGGCGTTGAGGGCGGCGCTGCAAACGGAACAAACTCTCCTGCTGGGCAAAAAAAAGGCAGATGTTACAGCTACGAAACAACCACAGGAAGCCAACGTGAAGACTTGTGGACGGACGAGCAGTAAGCTAGGGACAGGCGAAACCTGGACTCAGAGCATGAGGAACGCAGTCAGCACCTGCTGTGGAAACGGCCAAGGTCTCCTCTGGAGGTTTGCTTTCTTTCTTGGGCGCAGACAGCTGCTCCTCCAAGTTCTTCAGCTTGTCTTTGTCCTTCAGCAGGTTTCCAGGCTTCAGTTCATTGATGTCCAGAGACAGATTCTTACACAGCACCTCGATCTCAAACTTTAGGTTGAGCTGCATTAGAAAGGAAGAAGAACAGCAACAATTCATGATGGCATGTAACCACTACAGACTCTCTGGGGTCTTAGAGACGCGTCCTTACCTTCAGATCATGCTCCTGATGGAGCTCAGCCAGAACATTCATGATGGCCATGGTCCAGGGGTTCTGGGGTCTGAAGACCTGCAACAGCGTGAAGAATTTATGCCACGGTCTGCTGTGGTAAGCCAGTTGATGAAATGAGGCATACTGAAGCTAAAGCAAAGCGTTGCAGCCAAACTGGATCCAGGTATAACAGGTCTGCTGGTCTCCACTGTGAGGAGACAGGCTGCTCAGGCATTAGTGGGACTCAAACCGACCGCATGAGCATTTAAACGAAACAAAAGCATTAGTCAAGAACACGCTCAGGCCTAACAAGACTAGTTCTGACTGCAAAGTCAGCCGTGTGCCCCGTTATCGTTACTACTCACCATGCTTCTCAAACTGGACTCTAAAACTTTGGCCACAAAGGGAACTACATACAAGAGCTCCTGCTGGCCCTTCACGTATGCTTCCAGTAGCAGCGATTTGACTTCCAGGTCCTGCCGGGAGGAGAAGAGTGCGTTAACAGCCTGGAACGCTCGCCAAGGTCAACGACAGAGAAGAAGCGAAGCTTAGAGTGGAGGCTGGTTTAACGGCTAAGGCTTACAGTGTAAAGGATGGGCTTGTTCTTGGCCAGCGTAATCATGCCCAACCAGTGGCCCAGGTTCTTCAGCAGGGAGCGATCCGAGAAATTGGCTGCTGCCTTGTCTGAGGTCAACAAAACCTGCAAAATGATGGAAAGAGACCTTCTAAAACCGTACAGAAGTAGTCAATTGTAAACAACAAAACATCCAAGAAGCTCTTCTCATTCAAAGGCTTTAAAAAGACCGGTTCAACGTCCTACCTTGATGTTCCTGTAGGTCTCATTTAGGACCATTTTGACAAACTCAGGGTTCTTTAAAGTATCCAAAAAGTTGGAATAGAGACTGTGGAAGTTGGGTTCAATGCTGACACGTTTCATCACCAGGTACTGAGACACCCAGGGCATGAATTCATCCTTCACCGTCTCCTTCAACTCCTCCACCTGGCAAAAAAGGTGACGGCGTGAAAATGCTGCCACGATGACTCAGTGTGAACCCCACCAGGCTGTGTCAGGCTCCTGTACCTTCTGTGTCATGTTGGACTGAGACAGGTTGTTAAAGATGAAAGCAATCTTCTCCTGGACATTGTCTGGAGGCTCCACAATCCTCTCTGTCTGGTCAGTGGCCACCAACAAGGTGTCAATGTTGGTTGTGTTTATAGAGGGCTGGAGGCAGGATGAAAACAGATGAAACCAAACACACTCCTGTCCAGCGTAGCTGTACGACGCTAACAATCCAATGGTGCGTTCACACCAAGCACCAGAGGTGCACATTTTAGGCCAGTATCACTCCACGTACTCCCCCTCTGATCGCTCGCTAGTCATCACGTCTTTGCTTTGCACCGCTTGAACTTGAGATTAAGACAGACTTTACTATTCCCAGGGTGGAGAAATTCACCGCTGATGCAGCCGACACAAAGATAGTACTGGTAAAGTACAGGGTACATTTAAAAGAAAGATAGAATCTGTTGGGATACAAATAAAATATAACAATATTACATTACGCAGAAAAAGCAGCTAACGCGCAGCTAAACAGACCAAAGGAGCATTCCCTCACATGAGAAGGAAAACAGGCAACTAAACAACTAAACTGTTGGGTGGTTCAGTCTGCTCAGATGAAGATGGATGCACCAACAACATATCCTGGAAGGGCAATAAACGCCTGAACCCACAAGTAGTTACGTAGCAGAGAAGACAAAGGCAGATGGCGCAGCAGTCTTCTATATAAGCTCATGAAAAACATAACAGCTGGAGACATTTGACGCGTCCCAAGGAGCCTCCACTCTTCACCATCCACATCCCTAACCCGGACAAACACAATTCAGCTAGGCTAAACAAGCGTGGGACTGCACAGCTGCTTAGCAGGCTATGCTAACTGGAGCTCATCTAGAGCAGTGTTTCTCAAAGAGTGGCCCGCGGACCACCAGTAGTGCAAAGGCGACCTCTAGTGGTCCACAAGGTGACATTTTAAAATTAAACATTTCAATGCTTAAAATTCAGTGTAAAATCAGTGTTTTTTGAACTCTCACAATTTAAAGAATTCACTTTAATGTATATTTCCTGATGCATTGTTAAATAGCCCCCATACTGTTTTGGGGGCTATTTAGAGTCAGGTGATCCACGAGTGTTTGTTTCTCAAACATTTTCAGACCAAGGACCACTGAACCCATAAACACTGTTCTAGAGGACAACCAAGAGCTGCAAACAAGCCCCAGACACATTTAGCCCCCTGTGCGTTTGGTGTGAACGGAGCTTAGCAGGGATGAGGGTAAACACTGAACTTACAGGCACGTCCTTCTTGAAGCTGCTGGGCGTAGGCCTGGTGATGGTGGTGGTCTTGGCTGTGGTGGTTGTTGTGGTAGTGGTGGTGACCAACGTGCTGGGCTGACCTGGCTGGGGAGCCTTGGGGCCTCCGGGCTGCTGCGACTGGGCCTGCACGTGTGCCAGTGCCAGACTGCCAGGAGTGGTGATGGAGCCTTGCATCTTCACTGGTGGGTCCCTCGATTGTTGACCATATTCAATATACTGGACACAGTTCAGCAGCTTTAGGACACGACTGGGACACAACGCTCAAGTGTGGTGAGCTAAAGGAAGTGGAGAAGATGATTACCTCCTGTAAATGGTGGGGAAACTGCAGGAAGTGTGCGATTGAAGCCAGGTGCTGACAGTACTGTGGGTAGTCCTTCAGTCTAGGCGTAGAACACAACGAGTCAGAGAAGAACCTTTATCTCCTCAACACTCCTAAAAAACCAAAGCTGCTGTGTACCTGTTCTTAAACCGATCCAGAGCAGCAATTCCAAAGTAGTACATTTTGGAGCCGTAGGGTTTCCTCAAGGCTTCCAGAACATAGCGGAGGGCCAGGCCCAGGGCCATGTAGGTCACCAGGCCCTTCTCAATGATGCCCCCAAACAAGCAGGCAGTGATGTGCAGCTCCTTGTCAGGGTACTGGGGGAAAAATCTGTACTCCTCAAACAAATTGCGGAGCATGCAATTGAAGACTTCTCTCTCCCGTTTGATGGTGGAATCCTTAAACCTCTGGAGCATCTCCAGGACCTGGATGAGAAACCGGCGCAGGAGAATGTGAGTTCGAGCGAGAGCACACACGGGGTTGGGCCAGGTGGATCTAAGCTGGCCTGTGTGAGACTACATACTTCATCTACAGACATGGTCGGGTGCGGCGGGTGGTTGTAAATCCGCTGGAAGTAGCTGTTGGCTTCGTCATCTATCTCCTTACTAAAGTGCTGGTTCGCTTCAGGCCACACCTGAGAGAGGTCAGCTAGAAGAAGAGCACAGTCCTTCTGCATTAGCTGTGGAGTTTACACACCCCGGTAAAGAAAAAACAAGGTGAAGCTCATCTACTTTATCAACTTGTGGGCATAAAAGAACAACCAAGCAAACAAGACGCCCACAAAATCGAGTGAGAAGCCTTTTTCTGCAGGAGGGGTCACATACAAATGACAGAAAAGGGGGCTGTAAGCATAAGCAGACATGAATGGAAGACTGATCTGTATTTCCTCTGATTTACTGTATTTTTTTCATTTGCCATATAACAACAAGGGCTGTAAAATGGCCCACTCCAGGAAGGAATGAACAGGGGAGCGATGGCCGTTAGCATCAGGAGGAAATACAGCATGGAGCGGCGCAGGGCGGGGCTCTCAGTCACACCACCACCACCACCACTTACAGGCCTTCATCTTACTCTGCTGAAAGGTCGGTGGGTTCAGGCCGGGGGTGCTCATCTTCCTGGTGCCAAATGGGTCCGTGTTTACCGTTTGCATCCCCAGACTGGAGCCGATACCTGAGCCCAGAGGACCTGCTGGTAAAAAACATTCAGACAGGTCAACAAATGGATGACAGGCTAACGCTGCTAATAACCCAAATGTGGAGCTTGAAGCGTGTGAATACAACTGTTAATGTTCTGGCTACTACCAGGCCTGCTCACAGCAGCAGCAGGTTCCATACCAGAGAGCTGAGAAGACAGGCTGCCAATCCCTCCAAACGGAGTGCTGGGGTTGGGGTTGGACAGAGCTGGGAAGGCCTTTGCTGGAGACTGGGGGTTGCTAAAGGCAGAGCTCAGCGAGCTGGGGAATCCAGGCATATTTTGAGTGTGTGACGTAGCTGTGCCCCCCAGGTTCAAGGAACCCATCCCAGACAGAGGATCCATCTGGAGGAAAGCACGGAGAGTCAGCCCTGACACCGGCTCTGCTGCCACAACATTCCCACATGAACGCTCGTACCTGTACAGGAGATATGGCATCCAAACTGCTGGTGCTGGGGGCACGCCCCTTCGGCATGACCCCCGGCGGCGGCTGGCGAGCTTTATTCATCACGTTGCTGCAGTTGGCCACCATGGTGAGAATGGTCTCCGACAGCTCCTGGGACACACTCCTGCAGCGGGGGGAAACAGCTCAAGGTCAAACTGAGCAGGACTGGGTGGATCGTCCCCAGGCCCGGCCCCAGGCTCACCCAGCACAGGACTGCAGGCAGGCCAGCATGGTGGCCAAGGTCTCTGGGGGCAGCTGGGAGCTTTTGGGCTGGTCCTTGTCCGGGGGAAGACCTCCCATTATAGAAGGACAGCGCCGCTTCAGGAATGTTACGCAGGCCTGGATGAACGGCTCCTTCGGGCGGAGAAAGTATTTTTTTTTTTTTTTTTTTTTTTTTGTTTTTAAGTAGAATCCTTCAAAACACCCACATTTGTGAGACTAGCAGAAGCGTGAAGACATACTCCGTGTTCCCGGATTTTGTCCGTTAGCCATTTATCCAGTTTGAGGTATTCACGACGAGACGCAAGTGCAGCAAGGTCAATAACGAAGGCAAACGGGGTCCCGTTCAGCAACATGGAGAGCGACTGCAAGGGGCACAAAACAAACAGCAGTGGGAACTTGGATTCTTTGAGGCCCTGTGGGAGATTCAGGATCAATCCAAAGCATTTTTACAACAATCGGGCCTAATTAAACAATCATGATGACCTCAGGAAGCAGCCAGGTCAAGAGAGAGAGGAGGAAAAGCCCAGTGGTAACCTGAGGAGGCTTCAGGAAAGGCTGAGGGAAGCTCTGCTCTGCTCAGACCCGACACAGCAGCGCTGCTGACACGTGCGCTCATCCTCGTGACTGGGCCAACCTTCCACCCTCACATTGAGATGAGCAACCTGTTTTTACTGTTTCAGCTTGGTTCTGAGTCAGCAAATTCTTCTAGAGCTGATTTATGACTCACAGCTTCAGCCAGGCCTCATCTCCACTAAGCTTTTCCAGCCTCTCCATGAGGGTCTTTGAGCAGCCCGAGGTCAGGGCAGGAAGAGCCTCGCATTATTACACACAATCTCACTCTCAGAGTGTGTGTGTGTGTGTGTGTGTGAGAGAGAGAGGGATGGGTTTTAGGTCTAAGCTGAGCCAAAGAATCTTTAAATACAAACAAGGAATCATTTTCTGGTGAGGTCGCTTTAGACAAAGTCCTCAGATTTCAGGTTGGAAATCTGTCTTTTTCTCTGTTATTAAAGACCGCAGCCACACAAGAGTTAAAAATAGACATGTAAATGTATAAACGGTGGGAGAAATCTTTTGGTGGTGCGTGTCCCATCCTCTCTGGCTAACCGCTCAAGTCCCCGGTTGGTGTCCGATCACAAACCTTCAAGTCCTGGGCCACATCCAGGATGCGGGACAGCTTAGCCTGGTCGTACTGCTCTCCTCTCATGTACCACTCTGCCATTGAATGCATGATCAGCTGGCGGATGGAAGGAGACTGGCCCTGCAAAACCAAATCAACACCTCGTCTGCTAAATACAGTCAGAACCCCAGAAGAGCCTGTGTTTCCATGGCGACAGTCTGCGTCGCTTGGGGTACCTGTCCATGCCAGGCGTAGTGAAGGATGATGGCGGAGTTGGGGTGGTTGCCAAGAAAGATGGGCATCAAGGTGGAGATGAGCTCATGGCGCAGCGTGTGCCAGGAGGTGGAGATCTGCAGCAGCGCCAGCACCAGCATGTCTGGGCAGTGTTTGATGGGGAAGCCGAAGAGCTGCTTCACCTGCTCATACTGGCCCACCTCTGAGAGCCTGAGCAGGCTCTCCACCAGGTCCAAACTCTTCCTGTGAAGGCAAAGACGACTGCTGAAGGCCAACGCTCCATCACTACTGCACCCAGGGCTGCAGCAGCCCATTATTTCACTATTCTATCCATTATGCTGGCCATTTGAGTATTCGGATAAGAACTATACTGCGCACACTGTGACTTTTTTTTTTACATCACTCTAACTTTATTGAAAAGTATCCATAATGCTCGTGTTCTGTTGAACCTGCTCAAAATAATACCAAACAGATGCAGACTTAATTAAACTTTTTCAATTTAACCAACTAAAGTTCAGGCTTTAAACTCACTATTGCACTCTATTTTCTGTGGATTATTATAATATAATTATCTTTAGCAAAAACTTAGCTGAGTTGGGTAAACGTGCTAGCTAGCAGATTAGCCGCCACATTGATTACAGTTGTGAATCAGCCTTTCCACAGAGCTGTAAACAAAGCGTGTTAGCTAGCAGACTTCTCTCACTCATGATCACACTGGTTTCTGCTAACTGCTGCTAATTATCGTTAGCTTAGCTCGCTGTTTCCGGTCCGCTCTGAGGACTTTTAGCAGAGAGCGGATGTTTCCTTTGGAGCTGCTGCAGCAGCAGCGCTGTGCTATTATGCTAAGCTAGCTGCATCTTCCAGTAGACACGTTGCTCTACGTTTGCTTTTCTTTTAATGTTAAATTCCTTCAATCTGCTCCTCACATGGATCTGCAGCGACGGATCAGCAGCCGAAGCAGCAACAGACATGAGGATCCGTGAAAAACAGACGTAGAGAGGAGAGAATTTAAACAGATTCCACACAAATAATTTTTATAGAAGCTTTTTAGTCATGGAATTAGTCGAATAATGGCTTCAGCTCTAGTTGAAACAAGGCCATCTGGCTTGATAGATGCTGGTGTCAAACTCAATGGAGTGACAGAGGTCTTACCATGTGGCGATCTCTTTGTTGTCATCCTCCGGCGGGGCCTTCAGGATGTCGATAGCCACGGTGTGGCAAGGGTAGTCGGCAAAGCAGAACACTTCTGGGCTCATCAAGGAGTGTTGAATGAAAGACAGCTGTGAACAGAAAGTGATTTAGAAGAACAGCTGATGGATGCACAGGCCAATCGCTGATCACCATGAAAAGCTGAGCTCAACCAACCGTCTCATTTTCAAGGAGGGTTTTTAATTTCTGACTTACTGAGAGTCTCAGACAGGTTAGCTAAAACCCTGCTCAGGAAAGCTGAGCTCCACACACGCAAGAATCATCCGTTAGTCACCTGTGTCCTCGTTCATTAACGGACAAACAAATGAAGAAACAGAACAACAACTATGCTGCATCCACGTCCCAACAAACCCTCCCAGGACTGCTGCAGAGCTGGGCAGGCTGTGAAAAGATAGTGGCACTTTCCACCTGCTTAACATATGCAAACAAGCAGTAAATGTTGCTCAGAAAGCATCTTAGTGTGTGGCACACGCGTCTCCATCAATCTGTGGACATGGAGCCTAACTTTAACACAATCGGACATCCGAGCCCTTCATGACTTACCTGCCCCTCCGCATTTTTCCAGGGTCGATAGATCAGGTCAACAGGGAAGACTTCCATGCCCAAGCCTCTCTGAACAGCATAAACCACAATGTGCAAGCCTTTGTTGTCCCGGATTAAGAAGCCCGGGTGATCCAGTTCATACGTGACCTCTTTGAAGTTCAGGCTGGGATTCTGTAACACAAAAAAACGCACAATTAGGGCTGAAACGATTAATCGAATAATTCGACTAATTCGATGACTAAAAAGATTAGAAAAAAAATGATTTGTGTGGAATCTTCGTTTAAATTCTCTCCTCTCTACGTCTCTGTGTTTTTCACGGATCCTCATGTCTGTCGGCTGCTGATCCGTCACTGCAGATCCATGTGAGGAGCAGATTGAAGGAATTTAACATTGAAAAGCAAAAGCAAACGTAGAGCAACGTGTCTACGGGAAGATGCAGCTAGCTTAGCATAATAGCACAGCGCTGCTGCTGCAGCAGCTCCAAAGGAAACATCCGCTCTCTGCTAAAAGTCCTCAGAGCGGACCGGAAACAGCGAGCTAAGCTAACGATAATTAGCAGCAGTTAGCAGAAACCAGTGTGATCATGAGTGAGAGAAGTCTGCTAGCTAACACACTTTGATTACAGTTGTGAATCAGCCTTTCCACAGAGCTGTAAACAATGTGGTGGCTAATCTGCTAGCTAGCACGTTTACCCAACTCAGCTAAGTTTTTGCTTAAGATAATTAGATTATAATAATAACCCACGGGAAATAAAGCGCTGTAGTGAGTTTGTTAAAACCTGAACTTCAGGTAGCTAAATTATAAAAGTCAGTTTAATTAAGTCTGCATCTGTTTGATATTATTTTGAGAAATAAGAACGTTACGAAAGCTTTTCAATAAAGTTAGAGTGATGTTAAAAAAAAAAAAAAGTCGCAGTGTGCGCAGTATATTTCTTTGTTTACTCGATTAATCGCCAGAATAACCGATTGTATACTGGATTACTGAAATAATTGATTGCTGCAGCCCTAGACACGATTATAAATAAAAGAGTTCCAAGCAGGGAGGAAAATCAACCTAAAGTCACGTCACAGTCAGAACCCGTGGTGTACACACACACACACACACAACTGGCTGGACGATTAGAACCTTACACAGTGACCTTCATTGGTCAGGGAGGGTTAAACAAAAGAATAGACAGAGTTCACTCACCACTTCTTTCACAATGTCGATGAACACCTCCACATTCCAGGTGTGCGGCTGTGAAACGTCGTTCTTATCTTTACCGTCGCTCCAGATACCACTCCCTGGGCTGGAGATGCTCTGAAAAGACACCAAAGCATCATTTCCTCCGGCTCAGACTGACTGCTTTCACGTCCACGCCTTCAGTTCCACTGAACTACACAGCCGTCACGACCCCACAGCAGGCCGCTCACCTGTAAGGGGATGCCATCAGAGTGGCCCGAGTGGGTCCGAGCCATCATGCCCAGCACCCTGGCTACCTGGCAGGCCGTCACCTCTCTCACCCCATACTGAAGGATGATGTTTCTGCACTCGTCCAGACTGGAGACGCACAGGTGAGACACACACACACACACACACACACAAACCTTAGAGGCTGATGCAGGCTTGCACACACCAATGAACAGCAAGAACCACTGCGGTTCAAGCTTGGTCCCTTTAATAAGCTACTTTACTTCAATTACACTGAAAAGATCCTGATCAAATAAGCTTTGCTGAAGTTAACCGTCTCGTTAGCCGAAAATCATGCGGAGCCAAGTCACCTAGCACAGAAGACGTAGCCAACTTCCTGCATGAATTCAGCAAGAGAACTCTCCATCATGGTCTTAGCTAGCTCTCCTGAGTCTGGCAGGATCCTGTCCATGGGAATGTCCCGTTTTTCAGGGTACAGCAGTGGTGCGAGCACCACGGGACAGCGCTCCTGGGGGAAATCTGCAAAGCAGCAAACACAAACACACGACATCGTCTCACGGACACCAAAGGAGGGCTATCCTGCGTGGTTAGGGTATGCTACGTTCATCTGCACTGAGCGTCTCAGTACCTCGACAAAGGGTCTTGAGGAAGGCGTCGATCTGCTCTTGTCCCACCCCACTGGCTCCCTTCTGGCCAAACAGTAGATGGGAGAGCAGCAGGTGCAACACCTCTATGGCAATGTCCTGGAAGCCACCTTCCTGATTTCCTCCCAGATCGGCGTCAACGTAGGACCGCAGGAGGTCTGGAAGCTTCTGCTTGATGAACTGGGCAGCTGAGACGCAAAATAAGAAACACTCGTTCAAGCAGGTGGTCAGAAAGCTGTAATGTTGGCTGCAGCCAGGGGATAAACTGGCTGGTTCGTGCTGGACCTGCCCAATCCAGAATGGATGCTGCGGGCCCTGCCTACAGAACGCTGCTGTCCCTAACAGCTATCATGAAAGGACATCATTTTGGAACAACCAACTATCATCTTGGTGTAAATCATGTCCCTCCAGCTTCAAGAGCACCATTTGGAGAAAGACTGAAGGGTTTCTGCTTCTGATGCTGGTGTTCAAGGCTCAGACAGAATTACTCACCAAAACCACGGAGGTCTGTGTTGCTGGAATTGAGCAAAGCAAGCCCAAATATCACCTGTCAAGAAATAGATATTCTGTCAACAGCTGAATGCAACACATCTGCTAATGTCAGTCTCTGTGAGCCGCTAACAATCCTACTGCTAACTTACCTCCTGGACCTTGCTGAGTTTAAGAACTTTACTCAACTGAGTAAAAAAGTGGGCCGATGGCTTCAAACTCTGAAAGACAGATCAAGTCAGACAACTTGAGATGAAGAGGAAAGCTCCTCTGTAAATTACAGCCATTTTCCCTGCTTTGATTCAAAGTTTGTTGACAGGTGAACAGCTAAAAAGAACAGCTGTACGTCCAGACTGCAAGCGAACATCGAAGAACAATGCTTCTCCTCTCTCCCGTGTGTTCCTTACCTTCTGGTAGTGAAGGGGATTGTCAATGGCGTAACACAGAGTGGAGATAAAATTTGGCTTCGATATCAGCAGCACGCACTCCTGGATCAGAAACTGTGTCTTGACAAACAACAAACAGAGGTGACAGTAAAGAAACAGAGACAGGTGAAGAAAACAGAAGCCAGACTCCCACAAATTCACAGTCTGAAATAATAATAATAATAAAAAAAAAAAAAAACAGGCAGTAGAGGGCTGAGCAGAGCCAAAATCTGTCCACGAGCATACATTTCAGCTACTGACAGGCCACAAACCATCTTTACAGGACAGCTATCTGTGTGTGTCATGGCTTTGGCAGTGTGTTTAAATGCGCCACATTGGCCTTTAGTCCGTCTAAATGTTTGAAAACATGAGAAAATGTGATCAGTTAAAAAAGATTTAAAGATAAGGGCAACAAACTACCTGGTGAAAATCCTTTCCACTGCTTTTACCATCTCCACTAAAATCCACATGGGAGAAGAGACAGCGTAGTAGATGCCTGTCTGCCTCAGGACCGTGACGATTAACAATCTAGTGGTGAACGACAGAGATATTAGCCCACATCAGCAACAGTGGGTGACATCAAAAGTGCCTGATCGCTATAGGCCTCTGCTTACATGCTGTATTTCTTGCTGGCTGGCTCGGTAGTTTTTCTTTGTTAAATTGTCCACCAGATAGCTGATTTGAGACAAAGCCAGCGAGAGCGAGTCAAGATTCATTGCTGGTTGGGGCGGAAGCAGGCGGCCGAGCGAGGCGCAAAATCACCATTATTCCCCTTTAGTCACTTCAATAATAGGTTACTTCAGCTACCCCCCCCCCAAAGGTGTGAAAGATGTTGACGTCCAGATGAATTCTGTCAATCGATGGCTCCAAATGTTAAGTCAGAGTCCTTCAGTTTAAAATCAAGTTCAGCATCTGTAAGACAAGATAAGCATTAACAACAAGACCTTCTGTGAAGGACACAAACAGGCTCAAACATATTACAGCACACGGACAAGATATTGTGACAAGTTTGGACTCCTCGGTGTAAAGAAATACACAAGGTGAAAAAGGATTTAAGCAGGACAAACAAGGAAATCTGTATCTGCCTACAAACGCACAAGTGTAGAATGGAAATGTTGGTCAAAGACAGAAAGTTTGGTGTACAAACGCCCTGAGATGTTTCATCCAAGCCCGCCACTAGGCCTGGATCCTACCTTCTCCAAGAAGGTACCCCTCTACAGTTAACCAATCTGTTTAGTAAAGAAATGCCCATAATGCTCTGAACAACACACTGTTCCATTAAAAGCGATCCCGAAACCAAAACCTAAACGCTTGAAGCCGGATACAACCACTGACTCAAACAAAGAACTCGCTCATGTATGCTAGCAATTCTTCCCAAATACACGCCAACAAAATCCTCGTTAATGCTTACAGATGGCATGTTTAATAAGGTATTGCCCCGCACCTTCGTGGTTTGCAAATAAATAAGATCATCACCTAAATCTAACCATATTTACAGCGGTAGAGACACCGAGCTGAAGCGCAGCGAACAGAACGTAGGAGCGGTAGCTAACAAGTTAGCTCCCACCACTCAGCTTTAACCATCAAATATGTTCAAGCGCTAAGCTGTTTAAACTTTCAACCGATTGCAAATGTAGTTATGTTGCTAATAATTGTTATCAGGCGAATCCAAACAAAATGCCCTTCTGTGGAACAAGCTAGTGGCTGCTGCTAATAAAAAATTAGCATTTACATGTGGCTACCATTAGCCGCATGGGCACCGCTTCGAGTGTCACAAATATCAAATTCACATAACGATTTTCATTACCAATTTATCCACATCACATAAGGAAATATATAGTATGATTGTGATCTTAAATGATGTGAATATGTTCGGCAGCTCTTGCATGATGCCCGCTAACACAGCGTTGACTAATTTACTGATACGCTATCTTTGTGGCTAGTTGCTACTTCTGTATACAGAGACTGCCAATATCTACCCAAACATTTCCAACCGTCCTGTTAAATTTAAGCTTTAATTGTGCATTGGGATAGTTCCATATAAAAACAATAATACCCAGTAAGCTGGGCTACTATGACAGCGACTTTTAGTACGTTAGAATTCTCTACAGCAGTGGCTATCGGTCGCATTTCTTAGTTTTCTCTAGAGTTGATCCTGTCGATAGGTAGTTTCGTTGTATTCATAATCTCACCGTGTTTCCAAGAAAGCGAGTCAGATTTTCATCTTTTCTTGAGTCTTACAACAAACTTTGCGAAAGGACAGAGACGATGAGCCTCCCAATTTGGTTTGATTTTCAAAATAAAATGGCGACCATCACCCCTTCAGCGCGCTCACGAGACGAGTGCGTGAACATATCCGCGCGACACGCGGCTGGCGGCTCGAGGACAGACGTCGCGGCGTAAATAAAAGAATTCTACTGTCATTTTTCTGCTGTTTGTCTTTATTTATACTGTATTTCGAATGAAACAAGAGTATATAATACAACCAAACAGTTGTTCATTGGTTTAAACTATATTTACATAATCCAATACATAAAAAAAGCTACAGATACAGAGGAAGTTCTTGGACTGAAACTGAACCGGAACCGGAACCACTCAGTTTTATTCCCTTCACTACCGATAAGAAACGTCCGCAGAGGATTTGGACGTTGAAAGGCTGAAAACGCGTTGGCGTCTTTGCGCCTAAAAGACTGTTTCATTTCTGTCCTGGGCCCTGAGAGAAGAGAACAGTCTCACACTCACGCACTTCTCCCGCACACCAGCTCAGGCTCCCCGGCAGTTCTTACCCACAATGCCTTGCGTTCATGGAGGCAGCGCTGATCCACTCGAGTTTGGAGGCTTTTTAAAATGTCCATGGCTCCAGAGCAGCGGCAAACCTGTAGTTCACCCACACCCACAGCAGAATCTACACCCCTCACAGCATTCACACCATTAAATCAGCACAACAACAGGGAGTGAACACCAGTACACAAGGCTGGATAGACCACTGGGTCCTCTCAGGCACGCCAGCTACATGTTAACGTTTTAAAAAGATGAAACAAAATTGTAAAAAAGCACTGAAGCGTCCAGTCAGATACAAATATGAGTGATGAGAAGACAGGTATTCTATAAGTTAGATAGATAGATAGATAGATAGATAGATAGATCAGTCTCTGGACTTTCTAAACAATGTGAAAGAATTTATCTGAGGTGACAGCAAACGGTTTCATGAGACCCCAAACATTCATTAATGAAATGTTTCCCACCACTTAATTTCAGTCAACGTCAGCTAAAATGATACTGCCACAAAATTGTAAAGTTATTAAAATTCTAATCAGTCCTCCCTACTTTAAATAATATAGGCTTTTTATTTTAGAATCACTTGTAATTATATCTTTATTGGTAAAAAAAAGCCAACAAGGTACATGGCTTGTCTTGATGCCTTAATAACATAAAAACCACTAAATGGTGTTCTTTAGTGTGTCAGTCTCATAGTTGCCGTATCTATAAAATATCTAACATTATTCTGAGTACTTTTTTACGGTTACGAGAGTATGTGGCGTAGAAACAGAAGGGTTCTTTGGCGTGCTTTATTGCTGTGGAGCACCTTGATGACGTCATCTTTCTTTCAGATACGTGTGTTCCAGCCTTGTACCTCATCACCAGCTTACCAGGTCAGAAAGATCCGTCCAGACTGCAGACAGGCTCAGTGCAAATGTCAGACCAGTCTCTCCGAACACTGGCTCAGGCCCCGACGTAAGGCAGGTGGTACTGCTCCTCCCGCTTGTTACAGCGTTTGGCCACAATGGCCAGGTAGAGCGCCAGGAGGATGATCCAGTAGCAGGCGTACAGTATTGCCCCTGATATCAGCAAGGCCTTTTCTGTCTCATTAAATGGCTCCTGTGTTTCATAATATATTGTATATGCCACACCTCCAAGAAGCACCAGAACCCACACTGTCACTGGAACAGCACCAGCAAGGTTGACCACAATGTTCCTGCGGCCCGATGTCCCCCATCCAGCCTTGTTGATGGTCAGCAAGGCAAATATTTTGGCTGGAAGTAAACTGGACATGTAGAGGAGAGAATACAGCGACATGAAGATCATGACCAGGCTGCCACGCAGGAAACAGGCATACGTGGCTTTCACCATTCCCACCAGCTGGACTGTCAGCAGGAAGAGCAGGATGTTCCACAGTCGGCCGCGGTAGAAAAGGTGGATGACCGTAGCAACCAGAAAGAAGGGGAAGAAGCCCGTGACCACCGACTCGTAGGTCATCCAGAGGCTGTGCTTGTGGAACCACAGAGCGTTGTAGAGCCACTCGCGGAAGTAAGACTTGCTCCATCGGGTTTGCTGGTTCAGCCAGCGTAGATACTGCGTTGGTGTTTCTGTCAGGCACCGGGAACGAGCCGTGAACTTGGTCTTGAAGCCAAAGCTTAGAACCCGATTGGTGAGGTGGCGGTCATCTCCGAAGCTGCACTTGGATCCCAGGAAGGTCTGGTGGTACCAAGGTTCCAGAAAGCGCTGGAGCAGAGAGTTCCTGTACATCCCCAGGGGTCCGCTGATACACTGGACACATCCAAAGTACGACTGGCAGGCTCGCTCCACGTTGAAGGCCATCCAGTAACGCACGCTGCTGAGGAAGGAAATCCAGGAGTCGTATTTGTTCAGGATCTACAAGAGGGGGCGACATGGAGAAACCAGTCACCCACATGAAAGCAGACAGTCGGGCCCTTTACTCAAACAGCCAGTTAACTCCCCCCACTCATCAACCTGTAGGAAAATTCCGGGAATTCTACCTGGACATCTCCACCAACCGCACCCACCGCTGGATCTTCTTCAAGAATCTTCAACATTTCTATGGTGCATGCTGGATCTAGAACCGTGTCTGAGTCGCACACCTGAGAGAAGAGTCCAGAAACAGGGGTGAGACGGGTGGACGGAAAGATACTCTACCCCCTCAGAGAGACAGGGACGAAAGACAGCTGACATCACGTCTTTAGACTGTCTCCTCATAGACTGTCACCTCAGGGACTGTCTCCTAACAGACTGTCTCCTCATAGACTGTCTCCTCACAGACTGTCACCTCACAGACTGTCTCCTAATAGACTGTCTCCTCATAGACTGTCTCCTCACAGACTGTCACCTCACAGACTGTCTCCTAATAGACTGTCTCCTAATAGACTGTCTCCTCACAGACTGTCTCCTCATAGACTGTCTCCTCACAGACTGTCACCTCACAGACTGTCTCCTAATATACTGTCTCCTCACAGACTGTCTCCCTCAAGGTTGTCTCCTCTGGAACTGTTTCCTCACAGACTATCTACTAATAGACTGTCTTTTCATAGACTGTCTCTCCTCACAGACTATCTCCTCATAGACTGTCTCCTCACGAACTGTCACCTCATAGACTGTCTCTAATAGACTGTCTCCTAATAGACTGTCTTCTACATAGACTGTCTCCTCACAGACTGTCTCCTAATATACTGTCTCCTCACAGACTGTCTCCTAATATACTGTCTCCTCAACGACTGTCTCCTCATGGACTGTCTCCTAATAGACTGTCTTCTCATAGACTGTCTACTCACAGACTGTCTCCTAATAGACTGTCTCCTCATGGACTGTCTCCTCATGGACTGTCACCTCACAGACTGTCTCCTAATAGACTGTCTTCTCATAGACTGTCTCCTCATAGACTGTCACCTCACAGAATGTCTCCTAATAGACTGTCACCTCACAGACTGTCTCCTCACAGACTGTCTCCTCACAGACTGTTTCCTAATAGACTGTCTCCTCATGGACTGTCTCCTCGCAGACTGTCTCCTCAAAGGTTGTCTCCTCACAGACTGTCTCCTCATAGACTGTTTCCTCACAGACTATCTACTAATAGACTGTCTCCTCATGGACTGTCTCCTAATAGACTGTCTTCTCACAGACTGTCTCCTCATGGACTGTCTCCTCCTTTGTTTCCATCAAGATGATTTGGTAGTAGTTTTGCTGCAATGGTGGTGATTGTAAACCAAAACGTTAGCATCAGGGATGTGTGATATTCATCCGTCTGCCAACCGTGGGCTGACCGTCTTCACCGAGCGGAGAAGCACCTTCCTGCCTGCTGAACTGCCCCCGGAGTGTTACGGCAGAGGGTATCTGGAGTCTACAGAAGAATTCCTGAGTGGCTGGAGTTCCTGAATGCTAACGCCCTGCTTAATTCACAGCTAAACTCCTTTAGCTAGCATCAGGTAGTGTGAGCAGATGACGTCCTGAAAGACCAGCGTGTATCTGGTATTTCCCGTCTGACAAGGACTCACCTGTATGTAGTCCACACTGTCCCCCAGCGCTTTGAAGGCAGTGTACATCACTTCTCTTTTCCCTCCCCACTCCTGCATGATACAGGTGTACTGGTAGCCTCTGACCAGGTGAACCACACGCGCCGCCTCTCCTGTGGGCCCCGGGCCTCTTCCATCACTCTGATTGCTGTGATAGTTTCCTTTCCACACCATAGTGCCAACCTGGTCAGCTCCACCCATAACCTCTTGGAAAATGTCCATCATGTAGCGGTCCTCCGGCCTATTCCCATCCACCACCAGCACCACCTTGAGGCCAGGGAAGGAGATCCGGCGGACACTCCTCAGACACTTCCTCAAGTAGTCTGGGTCCTCCTGGTAGGCGGCGATACAAAGAGCCACGGAGCAGCTCAGGTGCTGAGTCCTGGCCAGTCTCCTCATCTGACGGTGCTCCAGGAAGGCAAAGAGGCTTTGTAGAAACAGGTGGAGGGAGAGAACAGCACCATAGAGGCCAAAGGACAGGTGGTGCTGCTCTGTGTGGATGAACTGGTAACCTTCAAAAAGCACAGTGGGTCCAAACATAAATGGTGCAATTTTGGATTCACACGGACACGAGAGGTCTCGTCACACATGCTAGCGTCGCTACAGCTACAGGAGGCACGGCTGTTGCTAGCGTATCAGTCCAACACACTCCTGGAGTGTGGAGAAGATGTGATGTAGCTGATGTGCTGTCAACACCCACAAAGTCAGGACTGATGGGGCTAAAGGGGCTGACTGTGTTCATCATTTCAAAGACTCTACCTGTGACATAAGCCAGCAGGATGGTGAGAAGAACCAGCGCAGCAAACAGACTGGTGAGCACGATGTTCAGCGCAGTCCTGCAGTGAGAGGGCATCTGGAGGAGGAGAAACAGGAAAATACAGGTTCATCCATCCATCCATCTATCCATCCATCCATCCATCCTACAGTCACAGATTATAGAGAGGATCCTCTAACAAGGCCTCATCCACCCTGTTGACCAAAGTGTACCATTGTCAGCATGTGGTGGGCTAACCACATGTCCACCCTGGAGTCCTGAGGACCCACTCAAACCCTTCGGAGACAGAGGCCAAAGAACCCACTGAGAAGCCATCCTCAGTGTGGACTCTGGGCCTGAGGACTGTAACACTTCCTTCCGGGTCGGACGTCTGTGCGGTCTTCAGGCTACACCATCAGCTGTCGTGGACGACAACGCAAAAATGCGATGGGCAGTTCAGGTGTTCCCACCATGGTTCCACCAAACTCTTAAACGTTTCCTGGGTCCAAAAGACCCCAGAACCTTTTCCTGACTTGTTGATCGCAGCTGTTTTTTCACATCTTAACGATTCAGGGTCACCAAGCAGACGACTGCTGGGGGAGGAGAGCAAAAACCAGTCGGCTAAAATCGTTTAGTGTGAGCAGGACACAAGAACCATAAGAACCATGAGGAACCTGTGAGGAACAGAGCAGCTGCTGGTTGGGAAGCAAACAGCCAAAAAAATCATCTGCTAACCTGAGAGGACGGAGAGAATCTACACTGACGAAAAGGAAAGATCTAATAGTGACCTTTGACCTTGACATTAACATGGCTTTCTTGGTCAGGAAGGTGCAGGTGTGCCAAAAAGGTGCCAGACAGGGTCCAGACTGGAACCTGCTCTGGTTCCAGTCTGGACCCTCTGATCTTCTCCAGCAGGTGAAGCCTGACCGACTGTTTGGATCTTCTCTATCCTGGTACACCTCCACCATACTGGAGCTGTAGCCCGTCCCCAAGGTCTGAGCCTTTCTGTGACTCAATAACCGCTCTCTCTCTCTCTCTCACACACACACACACACACACGAAGGCAGGAAAGTGTTTTTCTGATGGTGAAATCTACCAAACGCTCCAGCACACTCATCTTTCGTCCACCTTCTGCGCTTTCTGTCCAACCATGAACTCTTGTTCCCGTCTTGCCAGACCTGAAATGTAACTGTATCTTTCAGAAAGCTTTGCCTGAAACACGTGCTGCACCAAACAAGACGTTCTGATCAAATTTCTCTTTTAATCTTACCTTCCTGATCCAGATTACCTTCCGTCTTCGTCTCCCTGTCAAGATTCCGCCCCCCCCCCCCCTCCCAGTCAGCGTCTGCCTGGGCCGTTTCTGGAGCTCAGACATCCACCCACCTCCTCTGCACAGCACACTCCTTGTTCTCCTCCACTCCTTCCACCAGCTCACACTACATCTTTATTCCAGCCTGCCAGCTTCTTCCAGGAGCTCCCCAGTCCAAAAATAAAGCCCGTGGCTCAAAGCTCTGCCCTCCGACGTTTGGGAAGCAGCTTTCCTCTCAGTCCAGCTCCTTCTCTGAGGATTGTTAATCAGGGTAGCCTTGAACACCCCCACCCCCAACGCCACCCCCCAGCTCCAGGCCGGCTGCTCAGCTCGCAGCAGCTCCTGCTGCCTCAGGTCTCAGCATCCAGCGCTGGAGGCGCAGACGAAGACGGACACGTCCTTCAGAGATGCTCCGTCTCTCCGGCGCTGCAGCATCCGTCTGACGTGACGGCGGGTTTCCACCTGCTTCCTGAGGACAATGGTGCTGCTCCGCTTCACCTGCACCACCTTTTCTCTGTCTTCCTCAAAGCCCCGCCCCCACTCATTCCTGAGCACCAATGGCTGTCTGCAGCACGAGCCTGAGGACGGTTATATCCCCCCGTCCTCCAGCCCTCCCTGCTCCACTCAAAGTTTCCTTTATGAGCTTATTTATGCACCCCTCTGCCCCGAACCCCACCAACCCCCACCCCTCCCCCCCTTCCAGTGTGGGGCTGTGGAAACACACTAAGAACTACAAAGAAAAGCCAAATCCACAGACAGAGAACACCAGAGGTCTGTCCTCCACACACTGGGGATGATGGAAAAATGACCTTTTTATTCACCCCAGACCAGTAAACAAACGCGTCTTTTTATTTACTAAACCAGCTAAAAGTGTGTTGAAGAGTCTTTTCCCAGAGGGAGCTGGTGCAGCGGCGACCAGCAGCACTGTGAAAACACGACTGTTGAGACGCTGAGGTGAAGCTGAGCTAGCCGCCAGGACAAAGGGACTATTGACAGCCAGATGATGAGCCTCTCGTCTCACTTTCACCCTCACGTCCTTTCAAACGTCTGCTCGTTTTAGGTTTCAGACCCTGAACCCTTGAAGGAGCGTGTGCATGTGTCTAAGACGACCTCCTCCAGGCGAAACGTTGCGCCGCCGCCAAGCGCTAGGGAAGGACGACGATCTTCTTCTGCAGCTTCTGTTCGGGGAAGATGAACCTTCTCGCGACGTTATCGAGCTCCTCCAGGGCGAGCTGGGCATGGAGCACGGTGACATCATCTGGATCAGAGCGAAGCACCCACTTCAGAGCTCGGTACAGGTCCAACAGGACCTCGCTCAGCACCTGAAGGAAGGCGGAGCGACCGATGACAACCATGCATTTAAGCCCGCCCACGCCGCATCTCATTAATATTAATGTCTCTCTCAACCGTATCAGACATCATTTCATGCACGATATGTATCTGTTCTCTCTCTCACACACACTCACACACTCCCAGACCAGACGGTGTGAAGAGAAAGACAGGGAGAGAGAGAGACAGAGAACCAGAGTGGGCATCGTGTCTTCTTTAAGGCTGCTGTATGATATCGTTGAGCGTTGGAGCAGGTCAAAGGTCGGGGCGTCCGCTGCTGCTGTGACCCCTTCTCCATCTCCAGGCACACCTGTCCCAACCTTTGAGTCTTCTGCTCTCACTGTGTATAATTAGCCTTTTCCAGCTGGCACTAATGAGAGGAACTGGCCTGAGACCAGTAACACAGCTGTACTTCCACTAGATAACCAGAGGGCAAAAGAGGCCTAATGACTGACACTCACACACCAAGGTTTAGCAGCCACGTCCAGGCCTTGGGAACGCCAGGAGTGTGTGAGTGATGGTGGATGTGGAGGAGGTGAAGAAGACCTCTGTGTCCGTCTCAACTCACACACATAAATGTGAGACAGAGGAGCTCAGACTTCCTGCTGCTGTCAGCTACGATCAGCGCTGCTACAGCCACTAGCCTGCTCAGTGATGCTGTAGTCTGCTGTAGCTTGCTGTAGTCTGTTGTAGTCTGCTGTAGTCTAATGTAGTCTGCTGTATTTTGCTGTAGTCTGCTGTAGCTTTCTGTAGTCTGCTGTAGCTTGCTGTAGTCTGCTGTAGCCTGTTGTAGTCTGCTGTAGTCTGCTGTAGCATGTTGTAGTCTGCTGTAGCATGTTGTAGTCTGCTGTTGTCTGCTGTAGCATGTTGTAGTCTGCTGTAGCTTGCTGTAACCTGATGTAGTCTGCTGTAGTCTGTTGTAGCCTGTTGTAGTCTGCTGTATCTTGCTGTAGTCTGCTATAGCCTGTTGTAGTCTGCTGTGACTGGGCTCAGCTTGTGTCTACTTGTTTTGTACCGTTTCATGTTCAGAGAACATGAGAACATGTTACCAAAACCTGTTGGTTCTTCTAAAAGACACTGAACTGTGCTATAGTTATAACACAGTAATAACTCTGTTCATGCTGTTATGAATAACACTTCATTATATTCTTCGTTCAGATGCATGTTTAATATATTATATGTATGTATGTGTGTGTGTGTACCTGGGTTGTTCTGTCAGACAGGCCCTGGAGCAGCTGGGTAATAACGTGGACAGCTGCTCTTCTCACCTCTGCTTCCTGCTCCGTCTTAATCAGGGCAGTCAAACAGGAGCTCAGCTGTAACACACACACACACACACACACACACACACACACACATCAAATATATTCGCCTCCAGAACCAACAGATTGAAACCAAAACAACCTCGTAGTGCCGGATCTTCTGTACTTGTGAAAGAGTGTGTGTGTGTGTGTGTGACGGGGGGGTGGTGGTTACTCAGTTGTTACTCAACGTGGGTTAGAACCATGAAAACCTTGAAAAAAACCACGACAACCTGGACTAGAGCCTTCATGACCTGGACTACAGCCATGACAACCTGGACTAAAAACACAACGACCTGGACTAGAGCCATGACAACCTGGACTGGAACCATGACGACCTGAACTGGAATCTTGAGGATCTGGACTAGAAACCTTGACAACCTGGACTAGAACCTTGACGACCTGGACTAAAAACATGACGACCTGGACTAGAACCTTGACGACCTGGACTAAAAACATTACAACCTGGACTGAAACCATGACGACCTGGACCAGAGCCATGAGGACCTGGACTAAAACCTTAACTAAAAACACAACGACCTGGACTAGAAGCATGACAACCTGGACTAGAACCTTGATGACCTGGACCAGAACCATGATGACCTAGACTAGAACCTTTGGATCATTAAAAAACACAACGACCTGGACTAGAGCCTTGATGACCTGACTACAGCCATGACAACCTGGACTAAAACACTGACAAACGACCTGGACTAGAACCATGACAACCTGACTAGAACCATGACGACCGACTAAAAAACACAACGACCTGGACTAGAGCCATGACAACCTGGACTGGAACCATGACGACCTGAACTGGAACCTGAGGATCTGACCAGGAAACCTTGACAACCTGACTAGAACCTTGACTCACTCTGGACTAAAAACATGACGACTCTGACTAGAACCTGACGACCTGACTAAAACATTACAACCTGACTGAAAACCATGACTTCACTCTGGACCAGAGCCATGAGGACCTGGACTAAAACCTTAACTAAAAACACAAACGACCTGGACTAGAAGCACACAACCTGACTAGAACCTGATGACCTGGACCAGAACCATGATGACCTAGACTAGAACCTTACTTAAAAACACAACGACCTGGACTAGGAGCCTGATGACCTGACCTCCCTCCTCAACCCCCTGTAGTTGCCTGCAGCTCCCTCCCTCAGAGCTGACGATAGCAGCTTACATTCCTTGAGGTCAACTCCTTTTGGAATGAGGACACGGAAGCTTATCGGTGTGGCTCAAACAGCAGCAAAAGGGGCGAGTCTACACTGATGCACCGTCACATCTGACCTCTCTGGAAGGTCTTCCTGGTTCTCTGGGAACCAAAGGCGAAGGTGACAGGTGCAGCCTCGTCCAGGGGCAACAGCGGACACAGCTAAACTTCTACTCTGGCCTTTACCTTAGCCTGCCGTCTCCAACGGTTCCTGTGAGACACCTGTCCTCAGCTCTCTGTGGTCCATGTTCAGTATAATCCCCGTCACCCCGGCAACAGCACAGTGCTCGGCCTTCAGCCTTGAAACAGGCAGATTACAGGCGTGAGGACACTTGTGCTACTAATTAGAGTTAAAGACGCGGTCACATGACCTCCTGCCTCCTTCACTGCTGGCCAGGCCAGGTCTTTAGCTTGTTCTTGATTGATCTGATTCTGTTTGATTCAACAGTGGATTCTCTGTATATTTTTGTGTCGCCAGGACTTTCAGTGACCAGTGTGGGGGTTTCTTTCTTCAACAGGAGGCCACCAACAACCTGTGTACGCGTGACGTGAAGCTTCTGTTGATTATTAACAGCTGCAGCTACGTCTGACGTTTAGATTCCGTGATAATTAAGAGTTTCCAGCCTTCACACCTCTTGCGCCAGCGGCCCAAGCGAGTAGTCCAACCTCTGACAGAGTACTCCCAGGTTAGACAGACTGCTGGCCCGGATGCTTTGGTCCGGGTCCTTGGTTCCCTGCAGGAAGACACCAACCAAAGGGTAGCCTAGATGTGGAGTTAGATCTCCTGGAGCGGGAGAAAAAAAGAATATATACTGGAAATCATCAGCAGGAAGTCTAGAAAAGATGGAAGCAAAAGCAGAAATGAGACAAATCAATGAGAGATGAACTTCTGAAGTGATGTTACCCATCGCTCTGCTGGCTCTCATCAGGACTTCTCCCATTTTGAGGCGAATCTCCAGAGAGGGAGCTCTGCCTGGCGAAGGAGTGGAGGAAGCAGGCCGAAACTCTAGTAGGAGTCTTTGGAGAATCCTCTCAGGGTATCGATCAGCCATCACAGCCAGGCCTGAACACAGGTTGGAATCAGTATCCAGCAGCTGTTTCAGCAAGGACTTCTTCTTCTTCGTCTTCTTCTTCTTCTTCTCATCTTTGATCGGTTCGATCATGTGACCGCCGCATCACAGGAGGAAGGTCTAAGGGCTGAAGCTGGTGTGGAAGTGTCAGAAAAATCAAACAAAGGCAAGAATAATGTTACCTTGAATGGCTGAGAGGTAGATGAAGGAGTCTTCATGCTCCAGGCTCTTTAAGAACACCTACAAGACATATTTAAATTGAGTTAGACGCCACGTAAAGTAAGATAGTAGAACAAAAACAAGCTGGTGTGTCTGGGTAGAAAAGAGACAAGATTCTGTAATTCCTGCTACTGTAGCTAAGGAGACCCAATATAACATAAGTAAGCGGAAAATCTGTGCATCCAACCATCAGAAGGAGAATAAATAAACTAAAAGAAAGTCACTTTGTCGTCGTGGTTTGGTTTCTGTATGTGGCTGACAGTAGGGGGCGTGAGTGAGCAGAGCTCCTCAGCGTCCTCTGGTGAGACAGTTTGAGGACAGATCTGCAGCTCACAATCGCTGAAACGACCTTTGACGAGTCTGAGCATCGTTATTCTGCAGATCATCCATTCTTTAGTAATTATAATGTATCTTGAGCGGTTTATTTTGGTCTACTGCTGCATCTCATCTCACCTGTTAAACAACTGCACTTTATACATAACAAGTGAGTAATTGGTAAAAATGAACAGAACAAGCAGAAGACTCACTCTGAGGATCTCCTCTTGGGCCTGGACGGCTTCTCTTGTTCTACTTTGCACCATCTTGGTAAGCTCCCTTAAAGCACCAGCCCTGGTCGGCACGTCCGGGTCAAACGCCTCCAACAGCACCTCAGAAAAGGCCCTCAGCTGTGTCTGAGCAGAACCAGTGTGGGCAGTCGTTTGAGGGTGCTTGTCTGTGGTTCGGGTCTTCTGCGTGTCCGTGGAACTCCTCCTGTGAGGCTGAGTGAGGTCCTCAGGCTGGTAGGCACCCCGAGTGGCAATGACACCTCTGAGGCTGAAGGCCAGCTCCTGGACCGCCGCCACAGAGTGGGCCTGAGACAGCGTCTCTAGGTGTGGAAGCAGCTTCAGCATGGGAAGGTAGTCATCTGCACTGAGCTGCACGGTGGGGCAGAAGATCAGTGAGAGACGGCAGGAGTGATGGTTGATGCGCACCGGTGAATCCTCATGCTGTCAGTACCTGAGGTTCAGACAGTAGAGTGGCCAGTAAGCCCATTCCCAAGCTCAGGGCCTCACTGTCCACCATGTTCACAAGACCAGGACGAGGGGTCCCATCCAGACCCACACAGGCCCTCTGGAACAGGGTTGCCAGGAAGTCCACCACCTGGAGAAATCAGATGATTGATCCACCAGCAGAGACAAGAACCAGGAACCAGGGTTAGAAGACAGAGCGGTAGCAGAAGGGCTTGGCTTTGGTGGTCGTCCCTCTGACCCCTGAAGGGGTTCAAGGGTAAAACACCCTGTTTTCATTCAGAAGAGGAGGGATTGTCATCCTGTCCCGGTGGAAGAATAGTTTTACACACTTTAAAAGACCGTCCTGAACAAAGGGTTGGGCTTAGGACAGGGGTGGGCTATTATGTATCCTGACGGGCCACAGTGGGTTCTAGATCTTGATGAAGGGGCCGGCCAGGTGGTTCAGGAAACTAACCCCCCAGATGAGGATCAGAGGTTAACTAAAAATCCTGCTTGATGGACTACTGACAGAGAAAATATTGTGAAGAGCCTGTAAATTGGTCCAACTAGAGATGGATGATGAAGCTCCACATGAGGTTTGCCCCCACCTTCTTGAGAGGACTTGTTAGCATGCTAGCTGAAGGGGGGGGGGTCTGAACCTTTTTTTAATAATCAAGCTGACAACCCTCTTAATTTGGCTTTTGGAGGAATGATTGTGAAGGCTCTGAGGGCCGGATTCAATAGTTCATCGGGCCACATGTGGCCCCCGGACCTCAGTTTGCCCACCTCTGGCGGCGCTCACCTGTGTGCGTTTCCTGAGCAGCACGGTGTGCTGCAGACATTCCACCATGACGGCCAGCACCTGAAGCAGAGCCAGTCTGCCGACACGTCGCACTCTGGCACCTGGCTTGTCCACTCCAACCTCCTCTTCATCATTTTCTTCCTCCTCACATGACGCCCAGTCAGTCAGCTCCTGTGGGACAGGAAGAAACAGAGGAAGGTCAGACAAGGTCACATCTTCCATGAACCAGGCTGTTCGCTCAGTGCACCTGGGAACCTTTCCTGTGTGTGCAGGTGTGGTTCTTGCCTGCAGGAGGAAGAGGAAGAAGGCCCCAGGCAGGTCACTGTCCTTCAGCTCAGCCAGCAGGTGCATCAGACACTCCAGCCTCCACTGCTCTCCTGACAGCTTCTCATACATGACATCATCCTCCTCAGCGTGAGCTGTGGGGACACTGAAAGGCCACGGCTCAGCCTCAACAAGACGCCTGTGACGTGAGTACACCCCAGCCATACCTGCAGCTCTCTCTGGCACACAGCCTGGCCCCCCCCTCACTCCCGGGCCTGAAGGAAAGGGAGGCTGCTGCCTGCTGCTCTGCTGCCTGCAGGCCGGACAGCTGCTGCAGAACCCACAGAGCTTCCTCCATGTCGCTGTGGCTCAGGAACCACAGCAGAATATCCTGGCAGGAGGTGCTGGAAGGACGCAGGACATGAACCAAACTCACACTGGGGCTTCTGCAGGTCACCTTCCATGACAGACTACCTCCTCCGTGCTTCTGCTTCACTTCATGTGTATTTTAAAGTAATCAAACACCAAAAACCACACAGGAACGTTTGTAACATCCAAGAGAAAAAAATACCGTAAGTGGGACACGTTCTGTCTGGTGAAACAGAAGAGTGTGAAGATGACGGGAAGCACTTCCTGTAGAGCTTTGAGGAGAGATTCTGGCTGACTGTTTCCCAGTACACAGATCTGAGAACAGTGGAAGAGTCAAAGACATCAGAAGGTTTGTGAGAAGCAAAATATAATGGAAAACAGTTAGCACAGTCAACACGAGCAAGAACTCAGGTTTGTCTCTGGTAGGGAGGGTGATGGGCTGAGGGTATTTAGGAAGGATGCTCTTCGTGCTGTCCCAAAACACGATAAAACCAGCCCCTAGATGCAGGATTTCTAATCTTTTATGACCTGTGAGGCTCGTCTGGGGCTTTAGGAGGGAGGGAAACAGATAGAATGCTCGGCTTCAGCCGAGTCTGCGTGCTGGCGAAGGACCTGTCTGACTGTTTCAGTAGGATGCAGAAAGAGCTGAACCTGTTGGTGATTTCAACTCGGCGGTTCTGGAGGCAGTGCAGGTATGCCAACAGAAAGCAGAGCAGAAAACCGATGAAGACTGTGTTTGATGGACGCACCTGGCTGGCCTCACCTTGTAGACATCATCGACACAGCGGCTCAGCTCCCACTCCTCCACAGCAGCTTGGGAGGGACACGCACCTGAGAAAAGACCACCTACACCTGGTAGCTGTCGACTGGCTCCAAAAAAGAGCCGAATCAAACTTCTTTCACGGAAAATGTGTCCCATAAATGGGCCAATAAGCCAGACTGACCTGATGTAGGAATGCAGCGCTGCAGCGGAGAGAAGAGTGGAAGCAGCAGCTGCTGCTGCGCTAGGCTGGGCCTCTCCTTCGCCATCAGGTGTATGGCCCTGACAGCCACGCGCTGGTACTGCTGCGCTGGCAGCTTATCTCTGAAGTGCAGCAGCTCCAGTATCTGCAATTAAAAATGCAAAAACTGGATCGGTTGCAAATTCTTAGGCATTCAAACCCAAAAGACAGAGGCAGGCGTGTCCTCACCTGCGGACAAACGGTTGTGTAGTAGCTGTCCGCTGAGGCTGACTGCTGGGGACATGTCACCAGGATCCTGGCCACGGCCTCACATTTCCTCCAGTCAAACTTCTCCTCTAAGCAACATCAAGCGTTTGTGGTGCCCGTGCTCTCTACAAGGCGCCTCTCAGTAGAGCAAATATCTGCCTGTCCCGCTTACCTGCACCCTGACCCAAGATGGCTGTGACCACAGCATGAACGCCGCTGGGCTGCAGCAGGCGCTCAGAGAGCAGCTGACCACACAGACGCCTCAGCCACGCTGGAGTCGCTGCTGGAGCTGCGCTGCTGCTGCTGCTGGGCCGTCTTCCTGACAGGGACTGAAGACAGAGACACCAGAGATAATCTGGGACAAAGGTAATCACCCAGAAACCAACCTTGTACTCCATGTCCCATGTCCAGAGACACTGGAGACGGCAGAAGCGCGTTACCAAGTCGGTCCAGTTCCTCTTCTTGGTGCTCACGACTGTGAGCAGCACAACAATGTGCTCACTCACTTACTGTCTGTATCTACAAGATTACCACAACCTGCCATTTATCACTACAAGATGTATCCTTTCAACTCGAGAAGTTCCAACTAAACACACACACACACACACACATATTCAGGTAAAAATAAAGTCACCTGACCTGATATATAAGCACTGTACAGCGTGGACAATGAATTTAAGGACCTTTAATTAATAAATGTGGACAAAAAGAAACAACATTTGCACTATTATTGTTACTGTTCATTCCTCATTACTGTGGATACCTCACGACTGTTTATAATGTATATATATTGTTAATTGCAGTTTTTTTAAATTTAGCTTAGAGTAGTTTTATTTATTCTTGCTGCACCATGGGTCCGAGAGGACTGTCATTTCAGTTACGGTGTATGTCGTGCATGTGCATGCACATCTGACAAATAAAAGACTTTGACTGACTGAAAAGGTCAGTTAAGTGCAATCTTTTCTTCTACTAAAGTGTGATAAGGCACTCTGCATGCTCTAATGTTTAATTAATAAAGAAAATGGGCAAACTGGGGGCTTGATGACTTCTTATCGATGGTGTGTCCAGTCTGTTTACAAAGATCTTGAATCGTGAAAAAAGCTAATTTCTCTGACAAAGGTCTGCTGCAACTGTGCACGCCCTCTGTCCAACAGAACTTCCCTTCCAGAAACAACGGTCCTACGGTCCCATGACTTCATTCCCCACTCGCTGCCATGACTACCTGAGCGTTACCATCTCATCTGACCTACTAGCCAGTGCTACAATGTTCCAACTATATGCCCACCTGTTTAGGACCATTTTGGAGAAGAAGCAGCTCTTGGATAACGACGGGCTGGTAGATGTTTCCTAGAAGGCGCCTAAGTGCCTCTTTGCAAGCATGACGTTCCTCAGCGCTGAGCTCCCGACTCTGAGAGATGCACAGGAACAAAAGCAAACAACCCTTATTAAGCTTGACTGTGATGTTTTGTGATATTTTCCCAACATACACCAATCATTTCTGTTGCCCAAATGAGCCATGGAATTAGTCTAAAGAACAGTTTCAAGTAAACTGGCTTTTTATTCGACATTCCTGAACGCGTTACCTTCTCTGCATCTCTTCCGTTCACAGTCTCCCTCTGGTAGCCAAGTTGGCACAGTGCTGCCATTAAATCATTCAGATGCTGCGTGAACACCGCTGTAGCCAGAGATGGCAGCTCTGCAAACCTCAGCAGGACAGTGGTGGTGGTAAACAGGCGCCGCCTTGGTTCCTGGACTCTCCCGCAACACAGTTTTTGCACCTTGGCACCAAACGCTGACCTCTGGGCCAGAGGTACACCAACGCCGGGAGCCAAGTAGGGACACAGGCCTAGAGAAACTACAAACTGAAGAGCGGATGCGAGCATCTTTTGCTGTGTGACACTGAGGATATCTGGAGACAGAGAAGGGACCTTCTCTGCAGGAGGCTGCTTTGCTGTCAGAGATGCAGAGCTACGCTCAAACAGCTCAACTTCGGCAGAAAGATGTCTTGCCAAAGTGAGGAGCAGTACGAGGCCCTCCTGGACAAAATCCCACGTGACATCGCCTGTGCTGCTGGAAAGCCAGAGCGCCTCTGCCATCACCTCCTCCCGCAGCCTCCTGACCTGCTCGAGTCTGCTCTCGTTCTCTAGCTGTTCCAGCAGCAGGGTTCTATTAGCTCTCAGCACTGCAGACAGAGCTTCTTCCTGGCTGCCCGCAGCATCACACCCTGATGTCTCTACACATCACAAACACACAGATGACGACAACAGATTTGATTTGTACTCATATCTTTACTTTCAATAAATATAATGTAGCAGTTAACTCTAGAATAGCCTTCTCTAACTAACTAAGTCTCGTCTGTGTGGATGAGAAGGAAGGCATAATCAATGACAACCATCCATAAACGCATCCATGAACGCATGTGCTCGGTCATGTGTGTGTGCTCTTAACAGTGTAATAATAAAGTTTACTTCACCAGATCTACGCAGACATGGGTAGGAATGTGTTTTTACTCTGACATAAAGGTCTAAAAATGTCTTTAACCATACGGCGTTTAAGTGTATCAAGCACGAAGGCTTTTTAAACAGACAAGTTTGTATGTCTGGTAAATGTTGACCCATCAACTCGTTCGCAGTTGTAGCGATAGCGTCAATATTCACTTACCGCCGGGAGGGTTAGTGAGAATATTAATGGCTGAGAGGATTAATGTGGTCATTTTCACGCTGTCACAATCACAGGACTAGACGAGCGAAGTCCCCATTTCATGTACATAATAACACATAATTCAACTACGACTACTACTACTTCCGCTCCTCCTCCTCTTCTTCTGCTTCTGCTTCTTCTTCTGCTGCTGCTTCTTCTTCTTCGTTGGTAAGAAAACCTGTAAAGCGCAACACTGCCATCTAAGGAGATATTGTCTACACCGTTTTATCGTTTTCATAGTGAAATATGCACAAGTTTCGCAACAAAATCCATCCCGCAAGCATGGAGGTTAGAAACAACAACAACAACAACAACAAAAATAAAACAAAAACAAAGAAAAAAACCCGAGCGTAATTAAAAATAACATTCAAAACAGAAGATGCAATTAAGGTCATCATATCTTTTGGTCACTGGACGTTTTCCCCAAAATATGGGCAGGGTAAACAAACAAACAAACAAACTGCATGCACCAAACTCCACCCTATTTCTACTGTAGTATGTTTATCATAAATGCTCCATGATCTTCTCAGTGTTCTGGTCTCTGAAACACAGCTGCCAACCCTGGTCTCACACGTTGTCTTGTACATTTTTCTTTATTTTCCTTTTTTTAACTAACTGTTATGACGTGCCTGAATATTGTTCAAGGATGGACGCCAAGAGAAAGTTACATGTGTTACATGTGTGTTCTCCTTCACACCCTCATGTATGAAGGTAGCTCACCATTCTTCTTCCTCTTGAACCAAAACCCTCCATCTTCCAGCCCAGTTCCCGTCCCAAGTACTCCAAAGTACTCCAGTAGAAGTACTTCATACCAGTTGTGGCAGTAGCCTGCCGTATAGTGATGGCAGCAATATCAATTTCATCACAAACATATGAGAAGAAAACATTTTATTCTTTTTCAAATTTATGGGTGACATCATTGTCATGATGTGTAATTTACAAAGGGATTAAAAAAAGGACACAGTAAAAATATTTCATACATATGTACTGATTACACCAATATTGAGTTGATCCAGAACTTATGGCAAAAAAAAAGCTTATATTCACTTTCAAATATTGCACAAGAGTCACATTTTCATTATAAAAAAGTACTTCATACTATGAGTGGTAGTAATCTAAAATGTACTAATTAAACCTAAATCAGTTTGAGGCGAATTATATGCCAAAACACTTTTATTCAAATATCGCAAAAAAGTCAAATTACTATTATGAGAAGTCACAAGAGGTGGTCCAACAGCACCGCCTACTGGTGGAATGAGAACTGCAGTTTAAAAGTCCCACCATCATCTGAGGGATTTTGACCTTTGGTCAAAGATCAAAGCCAAGAGGCTTTGATCAACCGACTATATTACGTAACCTTGTATTACTTCTGCTATACTATAGCACTGGTTAAGTTCTACAGTTATTTTTTAGTTGAAAAGCCTCCATTAAAGGGAGACAACTCTGACTCTCTCTGTAAACGCCTTTACTCTCTAACCGGATTAATAGTCTATAATCCTCAGTCATCAATCCTCAAATACAAGACGAGCAAAATACGGTGGCAGACAAACTCACTGAAGGAACTTACAGGTAACTACAACAGGAGGAAAGGCATTTTGATGTCAGTTTAAGAAGGGATAACTCAAAGGTTAGCATGAAAAGTTCTCGGTACTATTTGTTGCTATTTGTTATTTGGTTCTCGTTTCATCTGGTAGCTGATTTCCTCTTCAAAGTTCTAAATTAAACTATACTTTTACAACTCCTTGAACGCCGCTCTATTACCGTACTGCCGAGGCTAGTCGCGCATTCCAAAAAGAAAAGTGGCTCATTCGACCGTGCCTGTTCCACGATGAAAGACGAGAATCTGTCCGCGAGCTTTCCCAAGGACTGCAGGGCAAGTGATTGTGTTGCCATAGCAACGAGACGCTGGCCCGCAGCAGCGTGGCCGCCCTCTCTTCTTTCTGCCTCCATTTCAGAGCGAGGCGACCCGTTTGGGGCTGGTGGCGACCGCAGATCAGCTGACATGCCTTTACATTTCTCAAACTGGTCTTGGACCCAGAGCGAATCCACCGTTTACATTAATTTGCCTTTAAGAGGCGCCGCTGCAGGGAAGGTGGACATCGTGTCGACTGAGCAATATTTGAAGGTAAAGAGGCAGACGCAATTATTCAAACACAAGTTAAACAGTTCAAATGTGCAGGCAGGCGGACCTTCTCTTGTCTCTCTGTCCCCCCAACCCCTGGGACCGCTCATGGGTGGATGGGTGGGACTGTTATTGGATTATTGGTGTAAAGACATGGTATAACATGTGTGAATATCTTGCCTCCATGTGCCCTAAAGCAGTGTGACCTGTGTGCACAGGTCCATTACCCACCATATCTGTTTGAAGCTTTCCTGTTCCAGCCCGTTGATGACGCGGCGAGCACGGCGAGGGTCACAGATGCGTGTGTGTTCATCAGTTTGCCCAAGAAGACCTCCAGCCTGTGGAGGGATCTGCTCTCTGATGCAGGTATGCACACAGCCTCAGCCTGGTGGCCTGTTCGCGTTGACGTTGGGTTCGGTTGTGTTTGCTGCCGGCCTCTAGCTTTGATGTCTGTGGTGGTCACCTGAGGGTCGTTGGCAGGGTCGTTCACCTAGTTTCCGTTTGGGTGCTTCCCTTTTGTTGGGTCACATGGTGATGAGTCAGCAGGTCTGCTCAAACGGGGTGAACGTTTGGATCGTTGACGAAGAGAGTGGAGGACTGCACTACTCTCGCTTTGATGTTAACCACCAGTGTTAATGTCCCTGAGACGTCTCCCAGGGACTTGAACCCTGTCCCTCTTGCGTCCTCTTGTGGATTGAAATAAAGCCGTCTGGGTTGATGGTGATTTGTCTGTCCACCACACCAGGGACTGGACCACTAGCCTCGGCCACGCTAGCCTGGTTAGCCTAGTTCAGTTTTATTTCTATAGCACCTTTTCCAATCAGAATTGTCTCTAGGTGCTTTCCAGAGGCACAAACCCAGAGCCGGAACCCCCCAGTTAAGCACAGTGGCAGGAAAAACTCCCTTTTAACAGGAAGAAACCTTGAGCAGGACCCGGTTTGAACCACCCTGCTGAGTAAAGGAGGAGAAGCCTCAGTCACATGTTTCTCTGCTTCAGGTGATGAAGAAAGAAAGAAGCTGAGGGAGCGCGCTCTGCTGAGCTACCAGGAGAAGCTGTCTGCAGAGTCCAGACTCAGGACAGAGAGCAACCAGGCGGACAGCAGATACGCACTGAAGACCACGATGAAGGTAACGCCGGCGACGCCTTCACTCGGCTAGCAGCCGCACACCTGAAACACCTTTGATCTGACGGCAGCTGGAAGAGAAAGAACGAGAGAGAATCAAGGAAATAAAGGAAAGTGAGCGAGAGAAAATGGCCGCAGAGCTGAGAGCGTGGCAGCAGGACGAGGCGGGAAAAGCTCTGAAGGACGCAGGAAAGCAGGAAAAGGGAGCAGCGGTCCGACCGGGTACGCAGACCTGTGCGTGACGTTTGTGACAACGCTGGCTTCAGCTAACGTGGCGCCCGTGTTTAGACGGGAGGAGGAGCAGCAGCCGCAGCAGCAGCAGCCGCAGCAGCAGCAGCCTGCAGCTGCCTGCTCCACGAGCTTCAGGAAGCATCCAGGTCACATTCACCCCCCGAGTTTTCCCCACAGCACTCCGAGAATCACGAGTGGCAGAGGAGGAGGAGGTGAGCCTTCCTCACACTCAGCTCATCAGGAAACTGATCTGACCCATCAACACCACCTTCACCAATGTGTGTGTGTGTGTGTGTGTGTGTGTGAACTCCGCAGTGGCTGAGGAGACAGGCTGAAGCCCGACACGTGACCGCAGAGGCTGCAGAGCTGCAGGAGCTGCAGGAGCCGCAGAGGAACCCTGACTGGTTGAAGGACAAAGCGGAGTGAGTGGACTCCCCGTCTCTGAGCGCTGGAGACGCTGTCCAACCAACACTGAGTGCTGCTTGTTCTCCAGCAACTGTTTCAGGAGGGAGGACTACCTGGGAGCAGTCAGTGCTTACAGCCTGGCCATCAGGCTCCACCCCAGAATCCCAGCTCTGTACTCCAACCGGGCCGCGTGCCACCTGAAGCTGAGGAACCTTCACAAGGCCGTTGAAGACTCTTCTCAGGTCTGGCAGCAGCCACGCCACACTGAGGCCCATCTTTGATCCGGACTAACCTCTGCGTCCCCCAGCAGGCTCTGGACCTTCTGACTCCGCCTGTTGGGGCCAACGCTGCAGCCAGAGCCAGAGCCCACGTCCGCCGAGGCTCCGCCTTCTGCCAGCTGCAGCTTTACGCAGAAGGTCTGAACACGTGCGTGAGCGTTAGCAGCCGTTGGTAGGTGGTTCTAATGTCGCGTCTCCTCAGGACTCCAGGACTACCAAGCTGCTCTGAAAATCACCCCCACTGACGGAGCTCTGCAGGCTGACGTGCGCACCATCAGAGACATTGTCCAGGGCTCAGGGGACAAAGGGAACACAAGCCAGCTGGACTCAGCGAGCTGAGAATTCCCCAGCGGCTTCGATCAGGCCTTCACCAGAGAGTCCTGCAGGCGTTAGCGCCGTCTGGAGGCAGCACCGTTTAGAAGGTGTAGAAGAACCGGAGCCTTCAGCTCCTGCATTAAAGCTGTTACTTTGGCTCTTTTGATTCATTTGGTCGAAGAAGTGGAATAAGTGAGTGTGATGGGGAGGAGAGAGGCAGCCCAAATAGCGCTAGTCTCTTGACAGCCCCAGAGCGCCGTCTAGAGGACAAACTAGCGAACAGCACCTTGGTGACTCCTAAAGTCTTTTGTTGGGATTTTCCCAGTCCCATACAGGTGAAAGGACTATGAAGGTCCTCACAAAGATAGGGTAAGGGGAGACGGGGGCTTGGGTTATAGTGTGTGTGTGTGAGAGAGCGAGAGAGAGAGAGACCTCTTCCTGAAGCAGTTCACAGCCGAGCGTGAGCCCCTGGGATGACCATGGTCCTCCTGGTAAGGAGCTCAAAGGTAACCAGTGAGTCAGATCCTAACATTAAAGTTACAAGGTCTATTTTGACAAATCAGGATGACGTTTATCTCCAAGTTCAGAAGATAATCCATGACGCATCTTGATCGTTCCCAGCACAGTAAAGCCAGCGTTTGTGCAGCCTGGATTTTTATTGATTTATTTCAGATCATTTTAGCTGAGAACACGTTACACATTTAGGAATACCAATATGAATTCTATTTATATTTTATTATAATTTCTATTAGGCAAGCAAACACGAAAACAAGATGAATAAATGCAACAGCTCAAGAAGTTGAAGAAAAAAATGAGTAAAAAAAGCGCTGCTGCATAGTTTGACCACAAGACGACTGGTTTCATTGTTTAAACTATCAAAAGAGCAGGTTTGCTGTACTTCTAGAAGGTTTGTCCCGTAGACAGATCATTTATCTGGCAGAATTCAAGCTGTGATGGCTGATGGCTACCAGTCACACTGTAAATATCTGTAAAGAGGTGCCACAAGGGTCTGGTTCAGGACCACTGTTATTTTCCTTATATTTTAGGTATTAAAAACAGCTTCATTCAGTCATCTGCTCGACTGTCCCCTAAGATGATCTAGCTCTAGAAAACCTAAACTCTGATTTATGTGTAATCCAAAGTACTGTTGTTAAATCCAGGTAATTACAAACCTTTTACAAAAAAACCCCAAAATAAAAAAAAAACAAAAAAAACAAAACAAAACAAAAAACCAAACAAACCCAAAACTGTTGATTTGAGCAGCTACTTTTGATGGGACTCCTTCAGGAAGGCTTTCCTGTGATTATCTGGGCATCTGGATGGATGACAGTTGTCCTTTAAACCACACAACAAACTGAAACAAACTGAAGCCTTCGTTAACTTTCTGCTATAGAGACAGATCTGGCAGGAAACAAAACCATCCAAACTACTTTTTTTTATCAGTGTTGAACGACGTGTGCTTCTCTTGCTCCACTAAAACCTCCACACCTGGTCTACCACACAGTAATTAGGTTTATTACTGCTGGTGTCCAAAGTTAGATCTCTGTGTGCAAGTGCACTGTTAGGTGTTTCGCCTTCTCTCCAGATGGCTTCTTCAATTCAATTCAATTCAATTCAGTTTTATTTATATAGCGCCTTTTCCAATCAGAATTGTCTCTAGGTGCTTTACAGAGGCACCAGGTTACAAGGAGGAACCGTCCTGCTTCTTCAGTGGTTCATGACCCATCAGCTCTACCAAGATGCCCTCTGGACTTCACTGGCTCCGAGAACAGAAGGACATCCTTTACTGCTCTTTCAAGGCCTGACTTCACAAACTAGCTGTTAGCTAACGAACGCACTCGCGTTGAAGTTACTGACTGACTCCACTCGTGCTCACAGCTCTTAATATCCCAGATGTTGTTACTGAGGTTGGAAACGTGGGATTAGTTTAGTCAGAATTCCAGCTGGAGGCTTGGAATCCTTTTAATCATTTCAGGAATATTAATATGGAATTTCTGCACTCTGAGTCTACGTGTACTAATCTCAAACTTGTGGGCTTTATGTTTGTGGTTTGTATTTCTATGACTGTATTTTGTCTGTATTTCTTTGGTTTTATGATTGTATCTGTTCTCCCTCTCTCTCTCTCTTTATTCTCTCTGTCCTGTCTCCCTCTTTTATTCCTCCTTTACCCAGCCAACTTTCAGCAGGATGGTTCCTCCTTGTAAGCCTGGTCCTGCTCAAGGTTTCTTCCTGTTAAAAGGGAGTTTTTCCCTGCCACTGTGCTTACCTGGGGGTTCAGGCTCTGGGTTTCTACCTCTGTAAAGCACCTAGAGACAACTTTATTGTAAAAGGTGCTATAGAAATAAAATTGAATTGAATTGAATTGAATGTTTACACCTTACACACTCCCCCCCCCCCCCCCCCCCCCCACACACACACACCCAAATTTCTTTGCATGTTTGTCGCGCTTAAATGTTTCAGATCATCAAACAAATTTAAATAGTCAAAACACAAGTAAACACAAATTACAGTTTTTAAATTGAGGTTTTTATTATTAAGGGAAAAATGTAGATAGATAGATAAAAGTAGATGAACAAACAAAACATGACAGCTAGAAGACAACAGCTAAATCATAATTATTACTGACTATTTTCGATTCTTTTTTATGTTTTTTCTTAAAATTTCATCTTCATTTGTTTAGCAGCTTATAACACAAGTGTCTCTTCTAATATTCATGTCACAAACACGAAGCCTTTTTTACCCTCTTGGCTGCAGAGAAACACTCGAAGTTTTAGTTAAACTGCTTTTAGTCCGAACTTGAACTCCTGAGTTTCTTGTGATGCTGAGCTGATACTTAGATATTATATTGATGCAGTTATCAAGTGTTGCAGAGATAAAGCCAGGGCCACAGATAAGAGCACAATGGTTCCGCTGATATTCCATCTGCTGCGGCTGTAAACGCCTGGAGTCTGATGGTTGCCGGTAAATTTCCTGCCTGATTCGCTCTCGCCTGCTTCTCCAAACAGTCAAGATGCCTTTAAAAGTTTAACACGAAGCTCGTTCAGCTCTCACTACTGCTAACCCTAACCCTAACCCAACCTAAATTTACGAGACAAAAAAAAGGAAAAGGTGAAGAATGCTGATGTGATTGCCCCCCCCCACCCCATAAAAGGTACATAAATGATAAATGTTGCCAAACACGTGAATGATGAGTTTTAGCGAGGTCAGTGACCTTCATCATCGCTCAAGAGAGTCCAAGAAAATACAAAAACACCAGTTACATCTAATCCTTAGAGTCCAGTTGCTCACAGAGATCTAACTTTGGATAAGTAGGACCTGGATGAGGGAGAATCTACACAGACATCTTGCATCACAATTTGGGAAAGGTACCCTTCGCTTGGTGCGAGAGCATGAGAAGACAGCCAAGAAGTTAGCGGATTTCAGAAACCACCTGAAGATCACCCCCACCTGTCTACGCATCAGGTCAACGGTAAGCGGACGCAGAGCAGAAGTCATTCTTAAAACAATGGAAAAGCAGCTACTAAATGAGAGGATCAGGCAGATTCACTTCACTAGACACCCTGGAAGCAAGGTTCGACCAAAGAAGGGAGGAATTGTCCTCATTGCTTCCCCCTGAAGTCATGGAAGAAGTATCCAAACTGGTTTCCAGGACACAGTCCGTGCAACACACCAAGGTAGAATTTAACCGCGAACGGAACCAAGCCCCTCTCCTGGACGGGAAAACACCACACATTCTCGTCAGACTCGCAGTGGGAGAAATGGGTGGAAAACCCCTCAGACAGACAGGAAGCGTACACAAACCGAAGAGGACGGGCTAGCCAAAGGGCTGACCTTTGCAGTAACCCCAGAAGAAGAGGAACCGGCTGGTGACCTCATCACAGCCGCGGACAAACTCCCTGAAGCAGAACAGATTAGACTGAAGGCATCTGCTGCTTGATCTAATGCCAAAGCTCCAGCCTCCAACACCAGCGCCGAAGAAAAAAAGAGCCCTCGCATCATTAGCAAAAGATAACAAAAACAACCTCACGGTCCAGTTGCACACAGAGATCTAACTTTGGATAAGTAGGACCTGGACGAGTGAGAATCTACACAGACAAGTTACAGCTAACATTTACAGGGTTGGAGTGGAGATGTGGAGCACCACAACACACACACACACACACGCACACACACACACACACAGGCACACAGATAACTGTAATCCAGCCTGATTCTGCAACCAAGTCCAGAATTGAGCAACCAGCTCGTTAAAAGTTTTTATATAATCAAGTCCAACTTTATCTGTTGTATAAAATGCAAGGACGTCCTTTAAAGCTCTTGTAAAATATTTTCCACCTTAGTAGAAGGGAAAATGTTTATTTGATGATAAGGATGGATGTTTACAGCACCCACGCTCAGCAGAAGCTACAGCGAAGCAAAGTGTCAGAGTCATCTGTTAATCAGTGACGGAATGGAAAACAAGATGTCAGGTTATTACAGGCACAGAAACACACACACACACACGCACACACACACACACACACAAAGACAGAGTGAAGTTTCTGCTTCACACATGTTTATTCATTATACCCCAGACCAGACCTTGGGGCCCAGGCTGGGAGCACCCACTGAGGCCCCAGGCTGGGTGGACCCACTGCTGGACAGGCCCTCCAGTGGCAGACCGGAGAAGCCTGCATGTGGGGGTCTGACAGAAAGGGTCTCTTCCCCATCATATATGTCTACGTTTTCAGGTGAAATGAAACCAGTGGGCACCTTCCTGAGTGGGCGGAGCTCTGCAGCTCCTGCGTTAATGTGTTACACCTGCAGCAGATGGTGGGAGGGGACGCTTATCTGAGGCTGCATAAAAGCCTCCGCCCCAGCCGCCCGCCTGTTGTCTCCTTGAAGATGGGCAAAGGCTTCTACATCGGCAAACCCCTGGCAGCGGGGGCCGTCATCCTCGGGGTGGGAGCCCTGGCGACCATCATAGCTCTGTCTGTCGTCTACGTTCAGGAAAAAGACAAAAATGCCAATAATGTCTCACCGACGGATGGAGGGGCGCCAACAACAGCACCAACAGCACCTGCCACCACCGCCCCACCCGATCAACCATGGCACAAGTACCGTCTGCCCACGAGCCTGAGTCCCATCAGTTACAACGTCACGCTGTGGCCCCGGCTGAAAAAAGACAGCACGACCGGTCTCTACATCTTTACTGGTAAGGAGGAGCTGTCTGTGCGTCTGCCTGCTTGTCTGCCTGCTTGTCTGCCTGTTTATCCATCCGTCCATCCATCCGTCCCTCCATCTGTCATCTTTCTCTCTCACAGCCGTTTTTCTGAGTTGAGCAGAGCCAACCAGAAGCCGAACAGGCGACAGTTTCTGGTTGAAATCCTGCTATGATTCAACTTGCTTGTTTGCTTCTTTGACTTTTCTGACTTTGGCTAATCAGGACTTGTTGTTATTCTGGGGTTTATTCCGTGTTTCTCTGGGTTATTTCCTTCCTAAAGATGCTTTCGGTTGAGTTGTCTCAGGAAAGTCACCTTTCTGAGGGGCCGAAGGAAAAGGGTTAAATTCCTGGGGATTGTGCTTGCAGGTGAATCCACCGTGTATTTCCGGTGTGTCGAGGAGACCGACCTGATTCTTATTCATTCCAACAAGCTGAACTACACCAAACGGGACAGTCAGCTGGCTCAGCTCAGCGGGTCTGAAGCTCCAACCATCACAGCGTCCTGGCTTCAGCCGGTGACCCAGTACCTGGTCATCCAGTTGAATGCAAAACTGGTGAAGGGCAACACGTACAGCCTCTACACCGCCTTTACTGGGGAGCTGTCTGACGACCTGGGAGGCTTCTACAGGAGCGAGTACACCGAGAACGGGCAAACAAAGTAAGTCTGAACACCTGACCCGGAACAGCTTCTGTGTGCACGTGGTCCACATGTGACAGGAGTTCTGGGCTCCTGGAGCGGCTGAGCCGGCCGTGAGCTGGGCCAACAGTGGTCACCAAGCTCAGCTGTCTGTTCCAGGGTCGTAGCCACCACCCAGATGCAGCCAACTGACGCCAGGAAGGCTTTCCCCTGCTTCGACGAGCCGGCCATGAAGGCTAGCTTTAGCATCACTCTGCTACACGAGGAGGGAACCGTGGCGCTGTCCAACGGCAGACAGATGGGTGGGTTCCTCGGCTGTGCAACGACGACAGCGTGACGGGAAGCAGTCCGTCTGACATGTCCTGTGATCTCTCCAGAATCGGGACCGCACACGCAGGACGGTGAAAAGATGCTCAGGACGGTTTTTGAGGAAACCCCAAAGATGTCCACCTACCTGCTGGCTTTCATCGTCAGTGAATTTGGCTCCATCAATAACACCGTCGCTGATGTTCTGGTAATAAAACTCACTTTTTCTTGTCACATAACACAGTGGTGGACAGCCTGGGCCCGTTTTTGGATTTGATCTAAAACCGGACACCTGCTTTCACCTGAGAAGTAGGAAAGAAAACCTGCTGGGGACAGGCTGGCTGGCTGGCTGGTTGGCTGGCTGGGGTAAAGTCCAGTCATTCCTCAGACTCTGGTTCTGCTGAGCGCGCTAACATGGTTGTGTCGTTAGCGGCTGGCCGGAACTCTCACGCGCTCCCAATCACTCAATAACTTTCGCTGAGGTAAAACCTGACCTCAGGCGGTTCATCGTCCAGGATAAAGAGTGGGATCAGGGTTCAGGAAGTGCTGACGGAGCACAGAGAGCATATCCATCCGCCGAGAATAACCCTTCCATCTCTCTCATGTCTGATGTGGCCAGATCAGAATCTTTGCCCGGAAGTCGGCTATCGAGGCCAAGCAGGGAGACTACGCCTTGAAGATAACTGGAGATATCCTGAAGTTCTTTGAGGAGTATTATGGCGTCGAGTACCCTCTGCCCAAATCTGGTGAGTAAAGCTCAAATGAAAATATCCAAGCAGCAAACAGGCTCCACCCACTGACAGAGTCAACTGCAGCAGCGTCTGACGCTAACCGCTAACCCGAGGAGAACCCGGCTCTAACCGGAACCCCACTGGTGTCCAACAGATCAGATCGCGCTCCCAGACTTCAACGCTGGAGCCATGGAGAACTGGGGCCTGATCACCTACAGAGAGACGGCGCTTCTCTACGATCCCGCCTTCTCCTCCAACTCCAACAAGGAACGGGTGGCTACCATCATCGCCCATGAGCTGGCTCACATGGTAAGCTGGAGGAAGGACAGGAAGTTTGCCTGTAGGCTCTTTCCTCTGACAGCCGTTCTTCCCTTCAGTGGTTCGGTAATCTGGTCACGCTGCACTGGTGGAACGACTTGTGGCTGAACGAGGGCTTTGCGTCCTACGTGGAGTACCTGGGAGCAGATAAGGCCGAGCCCGACTGGAATGTGGTGAGAACTCCCGCCTCCACCTCCTGATGGAGGAAGTGACAGAGAAAGGGCAGCGATGAGCATCACATGTGTCCCTCAACAGAAAGATCTGATTGTTCTGAGCGACGTGCACCGGGTGTTTGCCATCGACGCCCTGGCCTCCTCACATCCGCTCTCTTCCAAAGCGGAGGACATCCAGAAGCCGGCGCAGATCAGTGAGCTCTTTGACGCCATTTCTTACAGCAAGGTAACGCCTGCAGACGCGTCCCACTCCTGATCCCGGCTCTGCAGCGTCTCACAGGAGCGTCCCCTCTTTCAGGGAGCGTCTGTTCTGAGGATGCTGTCGGATTTCCTGTCTGAAGAGGTCTTCAAGGCAGGACTCAAGGTAAGACTGCTCCGTTGGAACCGGTCAGGAAGTCCCAGTTTGGTGCTCAGTTTGGCCCAGCAGGACTGTCTCAGACCGGGGGACCACAGCCGGACGGAGAACACACAGCTTCCTGTCAGCGGGGACTTGCTCCAGGGCACCACAGGAAGAGAACTTTGGAGCTGGTTGCCGTGAATCACCACAGCTTTTTGACTGGAAATGAATGTTGTTGCTTCTGTCCCGACAGACCTACTTACAAGCCTTTCAGTTCGGGACGGCCGTCTACACAGACCTGTGGGAACATCTGCAAATGGCACGTTCACTCGTTGAAACCTCTGTGTGATTATCCAGCCAACCTGCTGAACGTCCCCGTCTCCACAGGCTGTGGACAATCGCTCCATCGTCCTCGGCAACAACGTGTCTGAGATCATGAACACGTGGGTGCTGCAGATGGGCTTTCCTGTGGTCACCATCAACACCACCACTGGCCAGGTGGCCCAGCAGCACTTCCTGTTGGACCCTGACTCCGTCATCACCACTCCCTCGCCCTTCGAGTACGTACACACACACACACACACACACACACACACACACAGGTGCAATGGTTGCTGCAGCTGACTGTTTGTTTTCCAGTTATAAATGGATCGTTCCCATTAACTGGATGAAAAGTGGAACCCCGCAGGAACTCCAGTGGCTGAGGACTGAGACAGGTCAGCTGTTTTCATGCTGTCGTAGAGGATCTGGCTCTTCTGTGCACGCTGACGCGCTCTCCTCTGCAGCCACCATCGACGCCATGAAGACGGATCAGTGGCTTCTGGCCAACACCAACGTGACTGGTTACTACAGGGTTAATTATGACCAGGCCAACTGGGAGAAGCTGCTCCGCACTCTGAGCGTCTCTCACGAGGTGAGACGGCCGACGCGCCCAGCGCCGAGCCGGAGCCGCTGGCCGCGCTGACTCGCTATCGCTGCCTCTCTTTCAGAGTATTCCGGTGATTAACAGAGCTCAGTTGGTGGATGACGCCTTCAACCTTGCCAGGTCAGTCCCAAGAAACAAGTCAGGGCCACTGGGATTGACGGGGCCCCGGCGGCCCCTGAAAGCCAGTCAGATTCGTCACATCTTCTCCCAAGGCTGGCTGCAGGCTTGTTAACTGAAGGTCTGTTTTTAACATCTCATTCTTTTAAAAACAAAGAGCGAAGATCATCAGCACCGTGCTGGCCCTCAGAACGACAACGTACCTGAAGAATGAAAGAGAATACATGCCTTGGGAGTCGGCCATTGACAACCTGGGCTTCTTCTACCTCATGTTCGACCGCAGTGAGGTTTACGGCCCCATGCAGGTAAACATCCACCGGCCTCTCCGGGTGCCTTCGGGCCCTTCCACATCAGCACCGCGGCTCACGCCTCTTCTGTCTTCCCTTTAGGTTTACCTCAGGCAACAGGTCGAACCTTTGTTTCAACACTACAAAGTTTTAACTGGGAACTGGACAAGGGTTCCAGCGGGACACCTGGACCAGTGAGTACCCGCTGGAGCACGCAGCCCGTTCAGACGTAGCACGAGAGGACATAACAGTGAGGAGAGGTGCTTGCGCCAGGCTAGCCATGCGCTGTCCCCTGTTTGTCCCCAGGTACAATCAAGTGAACGCGCTCAGCCTGGCTTGCAGGACAGGACTGAAAGAATGCCAGGAGCTGGCCAGCACCTGGTTCAGGAAATGGATGGACACTACGACCAACAAGTACATACGTGCACGCCCTTTCACACAGTTGCTCTCTAATGTCTGTGCTCTAGCGTAAACATATGACCCTGGAAATCTGCTGAACCCATGTAGCATCCATCCCAACCTGCGCCTCACCGTGTACTGCAACGCTATAGCAGCAGGGGGCGACGCTGAGTGGACCTTTGCTTGGGAACAGTTTCAGAACACGACCGTGGCTACCGAGGCGGAGAAGCTGCGCTCTGCGCTGGCCTGCACCAAGCAGCCGTGGCTGATCAACAGGTGCGGCACACACGCTCGATGACGCTCAGCAAAGCTAACACGTCGTGTCACATGACATGACAGCAGCCTCTTCTGCTCCACCCGGCAGATACCTGGAGTACACCCTGGACCCGCAGAAGATCCGCAAGCAGGACGCCACGTCCACCATCGTCTACATCGCCAACAACGTGATCGGGCAGTCCCTGGTCTGGGATTTTGTTCGGGCTCGGTGGTCCTACATCTTCACCCAGTGAGGGTTACACAACTCTTTATCCTCTACGTCACCGTCTCCGGGTGAAGACGTTCCTTTTATGTTTATGTTTCTCCCACGTGACAAAGTGCTAAAAGAGCGTAAAGTCTGGAAGAAAGATGATTGGCCGGGCTCCACGCCGGCGCTGGACTGGGCTCCGGCTGGGCGGTATAATAAGCCCTATAATCACCGTTTTACAGCCCCTTTTATCTTTACACACAGCTTTTATTGCCAGTTCAGTCAGCAGAAAGCTTCTCTGATAATTTCCGACCCCTCATAAAGCTCACAGAGTGAAACAACAATCAACACCTTCAGCACCTGAAGGTGTTGAACACCTTCTGCTATCTGGATGATAGCAGATGATGAGCGGAACCAAAGGCCCTGAGGGCCAGAGGTCCAGAGCCCTGGACCCAAGGACCCAAGCTGCTCTCTGCGCTCGGAGGCCTCACTTTGGACCGTGTCCTCCACTCGTTGGAGCGATGTCTTCCTGCTCGTCTGGTCTTAGCAGCAGACTGAAACGGTGCTTCTCCCCTCACAGGTACGGTGGTGGATCCTTCTCCTTCTCCAACCTCATCAATGGAGTCACGAAACGCTTCTCCTCCGACTTTGAGCTTCAGCAGGTTAGAGACACGAGTCCTGAGAGCAGGAAGCTCAGAGCCTGTTTGATCAGCGCTTGTTCTTGAAGGCATTTTATTGAATTCTTCTGCTGCTTTTGTCAACAGCTACTGCAGTTCAAGAAGGACAACGCAGAGGTTGGATTTGGTTCTGGGACACTGGCCCTGGATCAGTCCATCGAGAGGACCCGGGCCAACATCAAATGGATCACAGAGAACAAGCAGAACGTCTTGACCTGGTTTGAGGAGCAAATCAAAGGGCTCTACGAGGGGCTTTGATTGGGCTGTGTGTGCCCTTTCAGGTCCGTGAGCTGAGTCTGGACCGTCCCGCTTCTCCCTGGTGGAAATAACGAGCTTGGCTTCTTTTCCCAAATTCAGCCATATCTCACTGGAACGCCCTGATGATCCTTCACAGCTTCTTTGTTTGCTTTATTGCTTTTATTAGGATTTTGTATAGTTCAGCTGTTTGTGTTTATGCACATGTCGCTCTGGATGTATTTGATGCTGGTGTGTGTGTCCTGTGCTCTCTTCGGATCGGAGCCATCACGGGCTGTGATGCCCCACACGGGATGGCTGGTATTTATTTTTTAGAGCAAAAAACAGTAATGTTTTCTGTCTGAATCACTGTTTAATTTGACAAATGTATGTGTCTGAAATAAAAAGATGAGCTTCAGAGAGAGCACGCCCTCAGAAAGAATGAAAGAGCACATTTGATACAGACGACATGAACATCGTAGTGCTGCGAGGATCTTTGTTGTGTCTGTCGGCACTGTGACCACACAATCAGCCTGTAACTACAGTCGTCACACATTAAAGCAAACTTTTGTATCCTAAATGTGTCGCTCTTTTCAGAAATGTAACATGTGCTGGTCAAGATGGTCAGACTGGTAATCCTGGTCAGACTGGTCAATTTGTCCAGACTGGTCAGCCTGGTAAGACTGTTTAGAATGGTCAGACTGGTCATACTGTTCAGGCTGGTCAGCCTTGACAGCCTGTTCAGACTGGTCAGGCTGGTCAAACTGGTAAGCCTGGTCAGACTGTTTAGAATGGTCAGAATGGTCAGACTGGTCAGACTGGCCAGCCTTGTCAGCCTGTTCAGACTGGTCAGGCTGATCAGGCTGGTCAAACTGGTCAGCCTTGTCAACCTGTTCAGACTGGTCAAACTGGTCAGCCTGGTCAGACTGTTTAAAATGGTCAGGCTGGTCAGGCTGGTCAAACTGGTCAGCCTGGTCAGACTGTTTAGAATGGTCAGACTGGTCAGACTGGTCAGGCTGTTTAGAATGGTCAGACTAGTCATACTGGTCAGCCTTTTCAGACTGGTCAGGCTGATCAGACTGTTTAGAATGGTCAGAATGGTCAGACTGGTCAGACTGGCCAGCCTTGTCAGCCTGTTCAGACTGGTCAGGCTGATCAGGCTGGTCAAACTGGTCAGCCTTGTCAACCTGTTCAGACTGGTCAAACTGGTCAGCCTGGTCAGACTGTTTAAAATGGTCAGGCTGGTCAGGCTGGTCAAACTGGTCAGCCTGGTCAGACTGTTTAGAATGGTCAGACTGGTCAGACTGGTCAGGCTGTTTAGAATGGTCAGACTAGTCATACTGGTCAGCCTTTTCAGACTGGTCAGGCTGATCAGACTGTTTAGAATGGTCAGAATGGTCAGACTGGTCAGACTGGCCAGCCTTGTCAGCCTGTTCAGACTGGTCAGGCTGATCAGGCTGGTCAAACTGGTCAGCCTTGTCAGCCTGTTCAGACTGGTCAAACTGGTCAGCCTGGTCAGACTGTTTAAAATGGTCAGGCTGGTCAGGCTGGTCAAACTGGTCAGGCTGTTTAGAATGGTCAGACTAGTCATACTGGTCAGCCTTGTCAGCCTGTTCAGACTGTTCAGACTGGTCAGGCTGCTCTTGTGAGATCCAAACTGATTTATAAGCAGCCGTAAAGCCATAACCTGTCAGCTTTATTTTCTACTTCCTCTTTATCAGCAGTTACAGCTGCAACATTCCCATGGGAGGGAAGCCGCGACTGTGTGTGTGTGTGTGTGTGTGTGTGTGTGTGTGTGTGTGTGTGAGCAGTTATATACTCTTACTCCAGCTCTGATGCCGAGTTTCAAACCCAGTCTGCAGCTCTGTGTCCGTGTGCGCCACCATGGCCAACAGCTGCAGAGTTAGCAAACTGTGCGTTCTGTCGGTGATCTTAGCGTGTGTCTCCATAGCAACCATTGTCACACTGTGGACTATCGCACTGACGGGAGGAGACGGCAGTGAGGAGACAGCTCCGTGGAACAGGTAAGACAGCTGCTCCTGCCTCAGAGAGCCGCCATGATGAGGAGACTCACCAGGATCCTCCAGGACCTGAGCACAAGATGGATGGATGGATGGATGGATGGATGGTTGGATGGATGGATGGATGGTTGGATGGATGGATGGATGGATGGTTGGATGGATGGATGGTTGGATGGTTGGACGGATGGATGGATGGATGGTTGGATGGATGGATGGATGGATGATAGATGGATGGATGGATGGTTTTGATGGTTGGACGGATGGATGGATGGATGATAGATGGATGAATGGATGATAGATGGATGGATGGATGGATGGATGGTTGGATGGATGGATGGATGGATGATGGATGGTTGGATGGATGGATGGATGGATGATAGATGGATGGATGATAGATGGATGGATGGATGGATGGTTGGATGGATGGATGGATGGATGATAGATGGATGATGATAGATGGATGGATGGATGGTTGGATGGATGGATGGATGCTAAAGTTGCTAATGGAAGAGTGGACTGTAGAACTGTGTTTTCCCCCTCTGGATTCGTTAGCAGAATTGATAAGATAAGAATCGATAACAGCATTGATTCTGATAAATTCTTATCACTTCCCGCCCTTTTACTGCTCTGAGGTTGTTGGTTTCACACGTGTTACTGCTGCATGTGCAACCTTGTTCAGGTTCAACTTGAACAGTTTAACTGTGTTTGTGGAGTCAGGGTTAGGGTTACGGTCAGGGTTAGGGGGTTAGGGTCAGGGTTGACAGGAGCAAGGTTAGGGGGGGTTAGGGTCAGGGTTAGAGGGTTAGGGTTAGGGTGTTAGGGTTATGGCTGACAACAGCAGGGTTAGAGGCATTAGGGTCAGGGTTAGAGGGATAGGATTAGGGTTGAGAGCAGCAGGGTTAGGGGATTTAGGGTCAGGGTTAGGGGGTTAAGGTCAGGGTTAGAGGGTTAGGGTCAGGGTCGGGGGGTTAGGGTCAGGGTTGACAGCAGCAGACAGGATGGAGCAGCTGCTCTCCTCTACACAGCCTGGGTGCAGCAGTCTGTCACTGAAGGAGCTGGGACAGCTTGGCGATGGTCCTCCTGTCTCCCACCTCCACCACTGAGTCCAGGGAGCAGCCCAGGACGAAGCCGGGCCTCCTCATTAGTCCGTCCAGCCTCCTGAAGATGGCTGATGCCACCACTGACTCATCAAAGGTCCTCAGTGGTTCCTGTACTCTGAAGGACCTCAGCCTCCTGAGGAGGAAGAGTCTGCTCTTCTGGAACAGGGCTGATCAAACCTGTCCAGCTTCCTGTTCAGCTGAAGACCGAGTACTTGTAGGAGGTGAACCTCTTGATGTCTGTTCCCTGGAAATTCTCCAGTGCCAGTGGGGAGTGTTGGTGCCTCCAGAACCAGCGCCTTGGTGACAGATTTGGAGTGCTCTACCTGAAGTCCGACCGGGAGAAGGATCTCGGTGGTATTGCACCTAAATCGCTTCCGCGTTGGCTACGTCCACCTTTGATATAACGTTCATGAATTTTCTCAGCGGTTTCCAGAGGACCAGCCAGAGGCTCACAGTCCTCTGGCTGGTCCTCTCTCTCAGCACTCTTTCTGGACTGTGCTGGAAACACAAACCACACAGACCTTAGAAGTCTTCTCACCCCTGTATGTTCCTGGGAATACAGGTTCCCGGCTGGGAATGCTGCCAGGAGGTGGGTTGGAGGCGGCTGGATGAGGAGGCCAGGCTCACCAGTCAGCACCAGTGGTTATACTGGTGAGCCTGGCCTAGGAATAGACGCTCAGATCTTTAATGATATTCTTCCAAGTCATTTTTCTTTTCAACCCTTTCCTGGTGAGATTCCACGTGACTCGAGGTTTCCTTTATCCCCGTTTCCTTCCTGTCAGACACCGGCTCCCCGCTGACCTGCTTCCGGAGTACTACAACGTCACGCTGTGGCCTCGCCTCCTTCATCAGCCGCTCCCTGGCCTCTACATCTTCACAGGTGATTGTGAAGCCTTTGGATGTCCATCAGAGATTAGACAGATTATCAGGGCGATGGAGGTTCCTGGGTCATCTGGGGGTCACGAGCATCCTGAATCCGAACGAGTCACCTTCACTCTGCTGCTGTTCTCACCTGGAGAGTGTGTGTTCCCTCTGCTCACCAGGAAACTCCACCGTGACCTTTGAGTGTGTGCGAGAAACAGACCTGGTTCTGATCCATTCCAACAAACTCAACTACACCCAGCTGGAGGACACACACATCGCCAGGATCAGTCACTCAGGTACACACACACACACGGCTTCCTTCACCACCCCTAACCTCTAACCCTAACCCTTTCTGGTGGTCCAGGTGGTGGTTCTGTCTCCATCAAGTCCTCCTGGCTGCAGCCGCAGACGCAGTACCTGGTTCTCCAGCTGAACAGCAAACTGAGAGCCGGACAGACGTATCAGCTGTACGCAGAGTTTACAGGAGAGCTAGCAGACGACCTGGTTGGCTTCTACAGGACGGAGTACGAGGAACACGGAGTCCGGAAGTAAGTTCTCCAGCGTTCTGAGAGCATTTGTACCCTGTTACAGAGCTGGGAAATCATCCTCCAACTAAGCCCCAGTGGGGAGGGGGGTTAGCGATAGGTCCACTGAGCAGGCAAGGTCAGCTAACAAAGCAATAAAACAAAGAAAATCAGCCATTTCCTTCTTTCTAGACCAGGGGTGGGCAATTATTTTTCCTGAAGGGCCACAGTGGGTTGTAGATCTCGATGAAGGGGCCGGCCAGGTGGATTGTGAAGGCTCTGAGGGCCGGATTAAATAGTTCATTGGGCCACATGTGGCCCCCGGGCCTCAGTTTGCCCACCTCTGATCTAGATAGTGATATGTGGTCAGTTGTTGATCTGGTGGGGTGCTGTCAGACCGTGTCCGTTAGAAACGACAATAAAATCCCTGGAATAAGAGTTTTGTTGTCATTAGGATTGTTGCCACATCTCAGATGCATCCCACACATGCCAGGAAGACGTTCCCATGCTTTGATGAACCAGCGCTGAAGGCTGTTTTCTACATAACCCTCATCCATCCTCCTGGAACCGTTGGTCTATCAAATGGCCTGAAACAAGGTCAGTTCACTCCTCAGGTCTTAAAATGGAAGCACTCGTATAAACAAACTGTCAAATCAGACTGAAAATGCCCTGACAGAAGCTGTGATTCCACAGAAAGTCAAAGAACGTTTGTTAGACAGCCACCAAAGACGTGATAGGAAGGGAAACTACAGTCCCTCCTTCGTGAGCGGTGAAACTGCGCTTGTTTTCCTTGTTTCCAATGCCAAATAAAGCAGAAAATAAAGCTCTGTCAGAAGTCCAAGAGGAACGATAAAAGGAATAAAGAAATACGTGCATGAGTGAAAAGGTCCTCAGGGTTAGCAAGAGTCTGGAAAACGCTTCCACTCTTTGGCGCAGCTAAAGCAGGCAGAGAAAAGCTGCTCAAGCACCGTCAGGCTCAATGAAGGTGTGTTTTTCAGGGTCGAGGCTCCTCACACATCCACGTTAGCTGTGACACAGCTAGCTCATGTCCACAGCCTGTTTCTGTGTTCCAGAGGCCGTTAACACCACTTTGGAGGGGCACGCTGTCACGGTCACCAGGTTTGAGCCCACAGAGATCATGTCCACCTACCTGCTGGCCATCATCGTGTCCGACTACACAAACATCAGCACCAAACAAGGAGACACTCTGGTAAAACCGCTTCAGCGCTCCAGCTCGCCAGCAGCCACATCTGTTGTCTTTGCGTATCTTTGGTCTGTCCAGGAAGAAATGCTAACACCAATCAGGAACACCTCCATCCGTTCCCTTTAGATCCGGATCTGGGCTCGCAGGACGGCCATTGACCAAGGACAAGGAGACTACGCCCTCAACGTGACTGGACCAATACTGGACTTTTTCCAGTTGTACTACAACATCTCCTACCCTCTAAAGAAGTCAGGTGACCTTTAACCCTGTGATGAAGCCTATAGCGTTGTGGTGAAGGCAAGTGTAGCCATGTGGTGACCAGGGTTCATTTCAAGGTTCGAAGTGAGCCACATCTTAGGGGCCCAGCTGACGGGTGTAGTTTGGTAGCAGAGTCTTGCGTGGTTGGAGGAGGTGATTCTCTTTCTTCTTTCTGCTACTTTTCATTCATCCGTAATGGTCCTTTTTCATCGTGAGTCATTCCTTCCATGAACGCTGCCCATCGGTCTGCTCCTTCTCTGCCTCCCAGATCAAATTGCTCTGCCGGACTTCTTCTTTGGTGCTATGGAGAACTGGGGTTTGGTGACGTACAGAGAAACCAAACTTCTTTACGACCCAGGAACCTCATCCATCAGAAACAAGGAGGCCACTGCCACCATCATCGCGCATGAACTCGCGCACATGGTGACTTGAGCTGATCCATCCCAGCAGGAAGTAGATCCCCGTCTGAAAGTGATGATGTCATTTCTGACCCAGTGGTTCGGGAACCTGGTGACTCTAAACTGGTGGAATGAAGTGTGGTTGAATGAGGGCTTTGCCTCCTACGTGGCCTACCTGGGAGCTGACCATGCTGAGCCTACGTGGAACGTGGTGAGGCGGCACTTTGACATGCACGTAACCAGATCAAAGCAGTCAACCAGGTTTACAGATGATGCTGCATGACTTTGCTTTTTTCTTTTCACTTCAACTTTATTTATACAGCTTTTGTTACAATCAGGAGCGTCTGTAGTTATGACAGAACCCCAGAATCTGTCCCTAAACAACAGGAGGAAATCTAGAGCAGGACCAGGCTCCTGTGGGGGTCTGCTGGTGGACACTGAAGAGAGGAAGAGATAGAACAGAGAAAGGACAGACAGAGGAAACATGTATGCGTGCCAGAGGACAGTCCGTTGACAGGAGAGATTGTGGGTTAGGGTTAGGCAACCCAAACCCTAACCCTGACCACCCTTACCCTGACCCCAATCCTGACCCCAACCCAAACCTTGACCACAAACCTAATGCTGACTCCAACCCTAACCCTAGCCCCAACGCTAACCCTGACCCCAACCCTAACGCTGACCCTGACCCCAACCCTGACCCTAATCCTGACCCCAACCCTAACCCTGACCCCAACCCCAACCCCCACCCTGATCCTGACCCTAACTCTAACCCTGACCCCAACCCTAACGCTGACCCTGACCCCAACCCTGACCCTGACCCCAACCCTAACCCTAATCCTGACCCCAACCCTAACCCTGACCCCAACCATAACCCTAACCCTAACCCTAACCCTGACCCTGACCCCAACCCTCACCCTGACCCTAACCCTAACCCTAACCCCAACCCTAACCCTGACCCCAACCCCAACCCCAACCCCCACCCTGATCCTGACCCTAACTCTAACCCTGACCCCAACCCTGCAGGAGTTCCTCACCACTCTGCATCTCCGTCTCTGCAGTATAGATGTTTAGTTCTCACAGCATCTGTCCATCCATAAAGGAAGTGGTGGACGTGGGAGTGAATCAGCTGAAAGCTGATATTGATTAGATGATCTTGATTAGAGATCTTTCTGTGGTGGAGCCTGTGTTTGTACAAGGAGAACCTGGACGCTGAGGTGAAGCGAATGAGTTTTCATTTGTCTCTTTGGAACAGAAAGACTTGATCGTCCTTCGAGACCTCCAGCGGGTGTTGGCCGTCGATGCCTTGACGTCGTCTCATCCTCTGTCCTCAGATGAAAACAGCATCATGCTGCCTGAACAGATCAGTGAGCAGTTTGACGTCATCTCCTACAGTAAGGTAGAGGGACGAGGACCGACCCTGAAGCTGACACGCCTTCTTCTACCGTGGTCACCTGACTGACCTGGTGTGTTTCTGAGCTTCCTCAGGGTGCAGCTGTGTTGAGGATGTTGTCTGATTTCCTGTCCGAAGCTGTCTTTGTCCAGGGACTCAGCGTATGTCCTGACTCTGCTCATCATCTCATCTGCTGCTCAGCTACCTTCAAAGTAAAGGTCGCGTCTGTCTTTGTTTCCAGAGCTACCTGAAGGACTACGCCTACAAAAACACAGTCGGCGCTGACTTGTGGCACCATCTACAAATGGTGAGGTGTCAGTCAGTGTCAGGGTCAGCACGAGCGCCGCTGTAGCTTCAACTGTAGCGTCACCGATCGGGGAAAGTCAGACCTTCCTTAAGGATAAACTGTGTGAAGAGAAGAGTTGTGTTTGCAAGCTTTGTCCTGTCCTCTCCTGGGACCACGGCTGTAGATCAGGGGTGGTTTTTACATTGGGCTGTAGATCTTGATGAAGGGGCCGGCCAGGTGGTGCAGGAAGCTAATCCCCCAAATGAGGATCAGAGGTTAGCTAAAAATCTTGCTTTATGTGAAGTTTGGCCCCACCTTCTTGAGAGGACATGTTAGCATGCTAGCTGAAGGGGGGGTCTGAACCTTTTTCTAGCCAATCAAGCTTACAACCCTCTTCATTTGGCTTCTGGAGAAATGATTGTGAAGGCTCTGCGGGCCAGATTAAATAGTTCATCGGGCCACATGTGGCCCCTGGGCCTCAGTTTGCCCACCTCTGGGCAAACTAAACCCTCATGATAGTAAAGTCCTAGCTGAGAGGAGTGGGACAAGGAGGAGAGCAACCAGAGAAGAGAGGACATGGTAGAAACAGATCACAGGAAACCCACAGACACAAACTCCAGTTATGTCAGTCCTTCCAACCAAACCAGTTTGAACTGCTGCTGGTTTCATGGATCATCAGTGAAACTCAGCATCAGCCCAGTTAAACACTTGCTTGGTTATTAACAGCCTTGAGGGCGGTGTGAGGGTCGTTAAAACTCTTCATGGTTACTGTGGGAACCGGAAACACACTGTGGGCGCTAACAGTGTCTGCTGTCTTCATATTTGCCAACAGGCGGTGACGGCCAACAATGTCTCACTTCCTCACCATGTGAATGAAATCATGAACCACTGGGTGCTCCAGATGGGTTTCCCCGTGGTTACCATAGATACCGCAACAGGAAGAGTATCCCAGGACCACTTCCTGTTAGACCCAGATTCTGAGGTCACAGTCAAATCCCCGTACAGGTCGGTCAGACACGTGAATCCTGGAGGGCGAGGGGGCGGGGCCTGTTTCTCTGATCCTTTCCCTCTCTCCTGTAGTTACACATGGCTCATTCCTGTAAGGTGGATGAAGTCTGGCCAGGTCCAAACGTCTGCTTGGTGGCTCACGGAAAAGGAAGGTGTGTAAGCATACGCCAGACAGATTTTGGTTGCTGTTGCCGGGGAAACTTTGGACAAAGCCTTCATGAATCCGCGGTGATTGGTCAGCCTGGATTGAACTCTTTATTTCTCTGTCAGTGCTGAATGTGGAGATGAGGAGCAGCAACGCCTCGTGGATCCTGGCCAACCTCAACGTGACTGGATACTATCGTGTGAACTATGACCCTGAAAACTGGGAGCGCCTTTTAGCCCAGCTGGGTTCGGACCCCCAGGTAAAGTGCGGTGGGCTGTTGCTGGTGTCCCTTCCAGATGATGTGCTCTCCAGTAAAATGGCTCCTTCCGTTGGGTGTGCAGCTTGTCCCCCTGCTGAACAGAGCCCAGCTGCTGGACGACGCCTTCAGCTTGGCTAGGTAACGCCCTCGGCGCGGCTCTTCTCCACACCGAGGACTCTGGGAAGCATCTAAATGTGTTTTATCTTTAGAGCAAAGCTGATCTCCACGACGCTCGCTCTCAGGACCACGTCCTACCTGTCCATGGAGACAGAGTTCATGCCGTGGCAGTCAGCTCTGGATAGTCTGCAGTATTACTTCCTTATGCTGGACCGTACCGAAGTGTTCCAGCCCATGCAGGTTCTCCTCATGTCTGACTTCCTGCAGCCTTTCCCACAGTCTTTATGACGCCATATTTTCATGATTGTGCCCTGTCAAACATCAGCACCATTTACGCTGGAATCCCTCTGCAGGACTACATACGGAAGCTGGTAAAACCTCTTTTCCTGCACTTCAAGACCATCACAGAAGACTGGACGACTGTTCCTGAGAGGCTGACTGACCAGTGAGTACAGTCAGAGCGAAGCACCACAGGGTGGATTCTGGCTGAAGTAAGCACAGGCTCCCCGGCTCATCAAACACTTTAAAACATTCAACAAAAATCTTCACTAACAACCACTAAACAAGTGCTTCTGCTCAGGAACGCGCGTTAAAAACTAATGTGGCCTATAAATAAAACAATAAGAACACGACAACTAACAGCAACAACACAGCCGGTTTTCAGCAGGATGGGTCCTCCTTGTTAAGTCTGGTCCTGCTCAAGGTTTCTTCCTGTTAACAGGGAGGTTTTCCTGCCACTGTGCTTACCTGGGGATGCCCGCCACATGAAGCGGCGGAATAGCTCAGTTGGTAGGGCGAGAATGAAGCGGCGGATTAGCTCAGTTGGTAAGGCACCGGACTGGTAGTTGGGGGACCACGGTTCGATTCCCGGCGGGCACAACGAGCAATACAATGTGGGTCCTTGGGCAAGGCTCAGCACGTGAAGCAGTGGGAGTTGGTAAAGCGACGATGAACTGGCGCAATAGCTCAGTTGGTAAGGCACCGGAGTGGTATACGGGGGACCACGGTTCGATTTCCGGCGGGCACAACGAGCAATACAATGTGGGTCCTTGGCCAAGACGCAACACATGAACTGGCGCAATAGCTCAGTTGGTAAGGCACCGGACTGGTAGACGGGGGACCACGGTTCGATTCCCGGTGGGAACAACGAGTAATACAATGTCAGTCCTCGGGCAAGATGCAACACATGAACTGGCGCAATAGCTCAGTTGGTAGGGCGAGAATGAAGCAGCGGATTAGCTCAGTTGGTAAGGCACCGGACTGGTAGATGGGGGACCACGGTTCGATTCCCGGCGGGCACAACGAGCAATACAATGTGGGTCCTTGGGCAAGACGCAACGCATGAACTGGCGCAATAGCTCAGTTGGTAAGGCACCGGACTGGTATACGGGGGACCACGGTTCGATTCCCGGCGGGCACAACGAGCAATACAATGTGGGTCCTTGGGCAAGACGCAACAGATGAACTGGCGCAATAGCTCAGTTGGTAAGGCACCGGAGTGGTATACGGGGGACCACGGTTCGATTCCCGGCGGGCACAACGAGCAATACAATGTGGGTCCTTGGGCAAGGCTCAGCACGTGAAACAGTGGGAGTTGGTAAAGCGACGATTAACTGGCGCAATAGCTCAGTTGGTAAGGCACCGGAGTGGTAGACGGGGGACCACAGTTCGATTCCCGGTGGGAACAACGAGTAATACAATGTCAGTCCTCGGGCAAGACGCAACACATGAACTGGCGCAATGGCTCAGTTGGTAGGGCGAGAATGAAGCGGCGGATCAGCTCAGTTGGTAAGGCACCGGACTGGCGGCAGAGGGTTTCTGCCTCTGGACTCTAGGCCTCTGCGCTATATAAATAAAACCATAAGAATACGACTAATATAACAGCAACAACTGTGAAGAGGAGCTACTGTGCATCCACAGCGTTTAACCAGAGGTGTTTGCAGAAATACGTCGCCGATCAAACAACGTTGATGAACGAAACGACCCCAAACCCAACCCTAACTACAAAATACTGCTCTAAGACCAGATATATGCTGAGATGTTTTTATTGTATTAGTTCATCTCTTATTGAAGAAGGTGTGGTGAGTGGTGAGTGGTCCCAGCGATGGCTGGGAAGCTCCTGGGTCGCTCCTGAGGTGCTCAGCAGCTCTGCCTTCCGCACAACCAGCCAAGGTGGCTTCACTAGCGCCTCCCACCACAGCTGCAGGTCTTCTGCTGTTGTCCCCTGACTTCAGGAGGTGTGGGCACCTCCAGGAAGTCTGTCGAAAGGCCCACATGTTGATTTGGATTCAGAATTTAAAGCACATAGTTTAAAATTCAATGGACTTTTGTGTGCGTGGTTCTGGTTCCATCCAACCACCATCCAGCCAGACCTCCAAGCCAGCCACCGAGGAGAAGCTCCACTCTGGAGCTGACTGGTGGAGCTGCACTGATGGTTGACCTTCTGGAAGTCGGTCCCATCTCTGGCTTCTTTCTGGAGCCGCTGGGTTCCGGTTTGCTTCCCTCGGCCATGTTGGGCTGCTGAGAGGATCCATGAGCGAGCAGATTTACACCTGCCTCTGAAGAACCGCCCATCGCAGACTGAAGTCATCTGTCATCCATCTGCTTTCTGGGTTTTTTCCCGGCAGGTACAACCAGGAGAACGCCATCCGCATGGCCTGCCAGACTGGACTCAGCGAGTGCCAGAACCTGACCAGAACATGGTTCCGTCAGTGGATGGATGAGCCACAGCACAATGGGTTGGTGTACTGGCTTCACCCTCACTTATGAGCTGGCCTGAAGCAGCCTGATCACAGACTATCCTCCTCAGGATTCATCAGAACCTCCGTTTGGCAGTGTACTGCGCCGCCGTCGCAGCGGGCGATGCAGCCGAGTGGGACTTTGCTTGGTCGCAGCTACAGGAAGCTACGGTAGCTAATGAAGCTAGCGCCCTGATGTCAGCGCTGGCCTGCACTGGCCACGCCCACCTGCTGCAGAGGTGGGTGTTCCTGCTTCTCCGATGACCTTCCTCTGGACACCACTTCAACCTCGTGGCAGCTTTAGCATTGGGATACACACACTCAGCACACACACACCTTTCCTCTTCTAGTTTGGACTCGTAGCCATAACACTAACCCTGTGCTGAAGCCTGACCCTCAGCTGAACCTAAACCCAGTCCTAAGCCTGATCTTAAACCCAAGGCTGAAGCTCACAATCCAACCCCTGAACAGAGAGGAGAGGAGGAGGGAAAAGAGGTGGAGGGGAGGGGAGGAGAGAAGAGAGGATAGGGAGAGAGGAGAGGAGGGGAGGGGAGAGGAAGAGAGAGGAGAGGAGGAGGGAAGGGGAGGTGGACGGGAGGGGAGGAGAGAGGAGAGGAGGAGTCTGTTGTAACTATAACAACCGTCCTGACCAGAACAGTGACTGTAGCTCCAGAATCACTGACTAGACCAGAGGTGGGCAAACTGAGGCCCGGGGGCCACATGTGGCCCATTGAACTATTTAATCCGGCCCTCAGAGCCTTCACAATCATTTCTCCAGAAGCCAAATGAAGAGGGTTGTCAGCTTGATTGGTTAGAGACAGGTTCAGACCCCACCTTCAGCTAGCATGCTAACATGTCCTCTCAAGAAACATCATCTGGAGCTTCATCATCCATCTCTTGGACCAGTTTACAGGCTCTTCACAATATTTTCTCAGTCAATAGTCCATCAAGCAGGATTTTTAGTTAACCTCTGACCCTCATCCTCAACCTCTGATCATCCATTGGGGGGTTAGTTTCTTGCACCATCATCAAGACCTAAAACCCTATGTGGCCCTTCAGGCTAAATAGTTGCCCACTCCTGGACTAGAATCTGTCTGACAGGAAGGTTTTCATCTTCCTCTACAGCAGAGGGAGTCATCCTCCCGTGTCTGGACAGGTACCTGGTTCCACAGCAGGGGGCGCGATAGCTGTAGGCTTAGCCCCCCCCATTCTACTTTTACTGGGAACCAGTAGTAGACTAGCTCAGGGAGCAGAGCGTCTACTGGGTTGCTATGATGCTGTTAGCTCCTCCAAACAGGATGGAGCTGGACCTCTGAGATACGGTTTGTGGAGCAGCGTTTTCTGATGCTGATTCTCTTCCTGACTTTGTTTCTGATGATTCTGATCTGATCCATGACAGCTTCTCAGCATTCATTCATTCTCTTCACTGATTAATGAATCAGATGACTCTAGATGAATTTCAAACTGGTGTCCTCAGGGAAACGTCACGAGATTATTAATGTGAAAAAGGACAAGGCCCCAGGACTAAGCACAGAGCCCTGGGGGACACCATACGTTATTGATGTCTACCAGAGTAAAACCTTCATGTCATGTCAGGCTTTTCTGCTTTTCCTGCAGGTATCTCTCTTACACCTTAAACTCAACTTTAATCCGTAAGCAGGACGCCAGTTTGGTCATAACAGCGGTGGCGAGCAACCGACTGGGACATAGTCTGGCCTGGGACTTTGTGCGGGAAAACTGGGATTACATGTTCACAGAGTGAGTAGCAACTGCTGCCACTGGAGCAGCATCTTAGCCTCTCACTGATGCTAGCTTTCACCGTTTACCGGCCCTGCAGGCTGGTTGTTAGTCGTTCTAAACTGACGGGACGTTTATCAGCATCCAGCCACACAAAGGTTGTTGGTTCACCATCAAGTTATCATCAGGTGTTGTTTTTCAGATATGGCATCGGCTCCTTCTCCTTTTCTTCCATCGTCAGTGGGACAACAGCTCGCTTCTCTACACCTGCTGAGCTACAACAGGTGTGACGGTAGGAAATCATTCCCGTCTCTGTCCTTGTCTGTGTCCTGAACTTTTCCGTGTTCCGTCTTAGCTGGAGGAGTTTGTGGAGCAGCACGGAGGCGCCGCCAGCTTCGGCTCAGCCGCGCTGGCCGTGCAGCAAGCTCTGGAGAGGACCAACATCAACATCAAGTGGCTGCAGGACAACAGGCAGGAGCTCTACGACTGGTTAAACAGTCAGGCGCATCAGTCCGGTTAGGACAACAGGCAGATTCCTACAACCTGTAATCACCTCTGGGTGTGCAACACCGATGCTAATTAAAGGACGGATGGAATATTCTTCTAAACCAGAGACTTTGGTTTAATCACAGTATACCGGTGTGACCTAGGGTCCACCATCACCACTCTTTGTTTACTCGGGTCTAAAGGCTGCACCGCTGACATGTTCCCATGGCAACGGACACAGGAAGGCCGTGCAGCCCTTCACCTTTGCCTCCAGAGAGATAAAATTTAACAATGACACAGACCCAAGTTCATCTGTTACTGGTTCCACTGGTTGTTTCTTATATAACAGGTCTTACGTAACTGCAATTCATGCGTTTTTAAATGGCCCAAACTGCGTTGCTGCACTGGAGATCAACCCCAACCAGGTCACGATTCTCTCAGAACTGGGCCACACACCCACAGCCGCTTTAAGGCAATCAAAGGGATCAAAGGGCAGCCAGTGGAGGGAGGCCAGTAGGGGGCGACGTGATCATGTCTGGGAGAAGCCTCGCCGCTGCCTTGGTAGCTAGTTGTAGGTGAGAGAGGGACTTTTGTGTTATCACACAGAAATAAGATGACAGATTATTAGATGATTTGTGGTCTTAATTCAGTCTAATTTAAGTCTCCGTCAGCCAGAAGTTTCAGTATCGGCTCCAAATCAAGTAAAGTTCAAAGCCGCTAATTTAACAAAACCTCACACTGCCGAAGGGACACTGATGGAGTCAACTAAATTAATTATTAAACGTGAAGTAAACGTGTTTTACAAGACAAGCAGACACAGGTGGAACGCCTCAGGGCGGGCAAACCAATCGCACAGGTGCGAAACTTGACAGGAAGACGAGGATGACAGCAGACTTCAAAATAAAACAGGAAGCGGTGGAAGGAGTTGACCCGATCTGGTGCGGGTTCAAGTCTCAGCTCGGACAATAACCCTAATGTTACAGTTCGTTGTGTTTAGGACCCAAACGCAGGTACGAGGCAGGCACTCAAAAGCAAAAATGCCCCTTTTATCGGGTGTACAAAAAAGGTGTGAACAGAAAGCGCTCCATGCAGAGGAAAAACAGTCATCAGAAAAACTCCAAAATCCAAACTCTTCATGGGGGTAGGTTCCACTGCGGAATGTGCAAAGACCAGAACTCAGAAACTCTTCTCAGGGGAACGAGGCGTCCTTGGAAACAGGGAAAAACACGAATGTGACGCCGTTCAAGGAAGCACGGAAAAACATCAAATCTGAGTCCTGGTACCACTCCGCAGGTGAAGTAAGAACAGTGATCCAGCAATGGGGACCAGCTGGCAGCGTCCTTAAATCAGCCGCTGATGAACCGATCAGCGACAGGTGCGCTGCCACTGCTGGAGCCTGGGAACCTGAGCCCATACACACAGGGGAGAACAATACACACAAAAGGGGACCGACAAGCCGGACCCTGACAGTACCCATCCCTCAATGGTCTCCTACCTGGTCCCTCTGGATGGCTCCACGTCCATCATCCAGGGTGGGAGGAGGGGTGTCGGACTGAGGGACCAACTCATCCTCAACCTCCACCAGGTTCTTAGGCTTGGGGGCTGCTTTAGCCTGGCACTCTGGGGCAAATTTGGCCTCTTCAGGGGCAGTCTCCACCACCGTCTCAGGGGCAGCTTCAGTCTCCTCCGGCGCAGCCTCAGAGGCAGCTTCCGCTTCCTCGGGGATGACCTCAGCCTGGGGCTCTGGAACGGCTTCAACTGCCACCTTGTAAGCAGCATCCACTCCTGGAGGGACAGCCTTAGCAAAGAGTTTGGGAGCACCTTTAGCTTCAACAGGGGCAGCCTTAGCCAAGGGTCTGGGAGCAGCTTTAGCTTCAATGGAGATGGCAGCCCTTGCCGCAAGAGTCGCAAGCTTTGCTGTGGGGGTCACAGGCCTTGCTGCCAGGATCAGGCGCTTGGCTGCAGGGGTCACAGGTCTCGCTGCGGGGGCCCGGAGCTTCGCGGCAGAGGTCAGAGCCTTAGCTGCTGGGGCTCTTTCAACTTCTCTGCTCGGCTCATCACTGCTGGAACTCTCCGCACCGGGCCTTGCCCTTTTGGCTGCAGGGCCGTTTGTGGTTTCTTTCTGGATCGGAGGTGCCTTTCTTTTCTTGGCCTTCGGAGACACACTCCCCTGTTTCCAAAACTGCTGGGCCACCTCAGTCGGCAACATGGGCTGAGTCCACCTCAGCTAAAAGTCCCAGAGCTGTCAGAGAGCAGGCAGGAGCCGAACCTGGGCCCTCTACAGGGGAGAACAAAGGGCAATCCATACACACAAAAGGGGTGCGGTGTTCTGTCGAGATTTCCTACTTCTGCAAAACGTCCCACCGTCTGACGAGGTAGCACAGATAAAAGTCAGAAAATCCTACCGTTCGCTTCCAGTTTCATTTTTTTTGTCATCGCTGTTTTAGAAGAAGAGCAGCAGCAGCAGCAATACAGTAGAAAAGAATTGAGATTATATTGATTAAAAAGAAATAAAGATATTTATAGATAATTTTTTTTGCAAGTAGGACGTTGAAACACTAAGTAACCGCCTGAAATAAAACGTAGATGTATGCAGAAGGTTCTGACAGTTAATATTACCCCCTCAGAATATGCTACCGCTTTGCTTTCGCTCAGAACAGCTGGTAGGAAAAATTCCCGACGAAGCTTTGATAAATGATGCAATGATTTGTGCGCATGCGCAGTGAAGCTTGGTCGGAATTCTCGATGGGTAGGAAGGATTTACAGAACACCGGCAAGCCGGACCCTGACACTGGGTGACGCTGGATCACCTCAGCCGTTTTCTGCTGCTAGAATGGAGATAAAATTTAAACATTCAGATTTTGAGACATAGAATAGAATAGAATAATGGGGGAATTGCAGTGTTCCAGCAGCAGCATACATTAAGAAATAAATACTATTAGACTTTAGAAAAATAAAAATAAAAAATATGTCTAACCTTATATATATATATATATAGGGTTAGACATTTATATATATATATATATATATATATATAAATTCCCTTCTCACCCCCCATGGGTGGTTCCTCCTCTATTCTAAGCTCGGGTCCTCTACCAGAGGCCTGGGAGCTTGAGGGTCCTGCGCAGTATCTTTGCTGTTCCTAGTACTGCACTTTTCTGGACTGAGATGTCTGACATTGTTCCAGGGATCTGCTGTAGCCACTCCTCCAGTTTGGGGGTCGCTGCCCCGAGTGCTCCGATCACCACGGGCACTACTGTCGCCTTCACCTTCCAAGCCTTCTCCAGCTCCTCTCGGAGCCCTTGGTATTTCTCAAGTTTCTCATGTTCCTTCCGCCTGATGTTGCTGTCACTTGGTATTGCCACATCCACCACAACGGCTCTCCTCCGCCCTTTATCAACCACCACGATATCTGGCTGGTTCGCCATCACCATCCTGTCTGTCTGTATCTGGAAGTCCCACAGGACTGCAGTAGAAATGATGAACGGACCAAGTTGAAGGTGTGGAACGAAGGAGCACGGAGCAGGAAAACGTTCCAGAGAAACCTTTCACTGGATCATTCTGCAAGAAGATCCGCAGAGAGGCCACAATACTGACTCCGCTCAGTCAGAAGCTCAGGTTTTTAGGCCTCTGTTGATCCTGAATGATCCTGATTGTATCGGGCAAACCTTCCGCCCTGAGGCAGAGGCAGCCCGTCCTGACCAGGGGACGAGTCCACTCTATAAAAGCGTTTTTAGGGGACTTTAGTGCACGTTGTTAAAAGCTTCTGCAGGACTCTTTGCTGGCTGTCTCACTGCTCTCCTGAGGGAGGGGGTCATCTGTATGGAGGGCTGTCATTTGTGCCTAATTCCTCTGTGGCCTGTGCAGTTTGTGCTTTTATTGTGTTTGTGTCCCCCCCCCCCTCAGGGGTAGGTGGGGCTGGTCCAGCCAGCCTCCACCAGATTTAATCTCTGCAGGGAGGAAATGATGTCAGCGCTTTGGAGCAGCCAATCACAAGTTCCGATAGCTGAAAGCCACAGAGCAACGAACAGCTGATGAGGACCTGCAGGAGCCTCATCCAACCAGGAGAAGCTCAGTCCTCTTTGTGGGTGGGTCTGGAGGACTTTTCCTCATGCTGCTCCTGGTCCAGAACCACTAAAGTCCGTCGGTAAACTTTCATTTTCTACACACACCAGGAAGCGCTTTGCCGCCACCCCGTGGTCAGACTGAAAACTGCACCCGGATGCGTCCAGGGTTAATTTCCCAGCTGCGCTGCGCCTAATTCAGCATCAGCAGGAATGAAAGGCACGGATAGTGTATTTGGGTATTTGGTTGTATACATATAAATAATTCAGGCAGTGAAAACTTAAAAGTGACCCTATATTCTATATATTACAAGGACAGCATTGTTTGCCTGTACACCAGCACGTGTTTGCTTACAACATTAAAACCTGGTGAGTCATTTATTTCTTTTTACCATCAAAGCTCCGACCACAGCTGCACATACAGCCTGCGAATTGTTTTCTTTTAAACTCCATTAAAAAGCGACATCATCGTGATTTTTGAGGCGTGGCGTCATATTTGATCTGAACCGACCGACGACAGAATTTCAGTCTATCTTTGGAAACCGGACACCAGCAGTTTGATCCACGTTAATGACACGAAGCGTGTGCGTGTGCGGCGGTGCTGAGGCTGCGCTCACAAACGTCAGCAGAACGTTGATCAGCGGAGATGGCGGCTCGGCTCCCAACACCGGCGCGGCTTTGCTTACAGGCTGCAGGAGCACAGGAGCCTCGGGAACCTCGGGAGCCTCAGGGGACATGTAGGAGCAGCGGGAAGCAGCCGGAAGGCGCCGTGCAGAGGTAACCGACCTGCCGCCATCACGCGTCTGCAGACAGGTGAGAGAGCAGCGACGAGAAGAGCCGCTGCGCCCGGGAGTGTTTCAGTATGAGCCCCATCAGACGGAGGACCAGCTTCAGTCCCCCCCCGCCCCCCAACCAACAACAGTGGCAGGAACAACTCCCCTTTAGCAGGAAGGATGCTGAGGAAGGGATACATTTCAGCTTCATCCTCAGCATTTTCTTCTTCCACTTCAGCTGCATCATCATCATCATCAACATCATCATCATCTTTAGCGTCGTCAGCGTTAGCCGTAGCCATGGCCAAAACCATGAAGATGCCCCCAGATGAGTTTAAAAAGTGAAGCTTTTCCAGCAACCATAGAGAGGAAGTGAAGGTGTGAGGATGCCTCACCTGAGCTGGGCCACTAATGTTATTTACTGGACATGCTGGTCACTAGTTGAGGTGTAGCACAGCATATTTGTCAAGAAAGTCCACTTATTTATTTATCTCTGTCTGATGGTGGCGCTGCTGCTGGGTGGCTGCAAAATAGTCCGATAAACAAACAAACAGGCCATTTTTCTTCCATTAGGGGTTCAGTTTATTTATTTTAAAACATCTTCATTTCCTGGTGGCAGTGGCTACCTGACCTGCTGCAGCTAACAGCTAACATCAGAGCCTCGGGCTTCGTTGATTGATGCTGTATGGACACTGGTCCTGGACCAGTTCAGCCCAATTTCAGTTATCACTCGGTATGTAAAGGTGGAAATGAGCTGACGTTATCTTTCCTGCTGTCTTTGTTTCCTCAGTGTCCACATGCACGTGTCCCGCTAGCATGCGCTGTTTGCTAAAGTCGCTGGTGCTGCTGGCGTTAGCCTCCATAGCCATTCAGTACACGGCGCTGCGGACCTTTTCTTCCAAGCCTTTAGCGCTGCTCTGCTACGTGGTGCGCGCCGTGAACAGCAGCCTCAGGGACGTGCTAGCGTCACATCAAAGCTGCCGTTCCGCTCCAAACGGCACTTCCTCCAAAACAAACGGCAAGAAGAGGACGCACATCCTGATCCTGGCCACCACTCGGAGTGGGTCCTCCTTTGTGGGTCAGCTGTTCAACCAGCACCCAGAGGTCAGACTGGAACATGTGTTACTATGGTAACCTTTAGCCATAGCATCTGAACACTGGAAACAGATCTGTCTGTTTCAAACAAACAAGTCTGAATCTGTCTGGAGGATTGGGGTGCGCTGGTGCTGTTGGCTGTCCTGGAAACAGGTTCGTAGCGGTTTATCACCTGTCCTGTGGTCACACCTCAGGTCTTCTACCTGTTTGAGCCTCTCTACCACGTCCAGCTGGCGACGCTTCCTCGATCGGCCCAGAGCGGCAACCTGGCTGAGAGGAGAGCGATGCTGGGAGCCGCCAGAGGCCTGCTGAGGTCTCTTTACCACTGTCAGCTCCACAGCATGGAGAAGTACATCCAGCCCCGGCCTGCCAACCACTCCACCTACAAGCTGTTCAGACGCGGAGCCAGTAAGGACACGTTAGCTCAGAGGTGGGCAAACTGAGGCCTGGGGGCCACGTGTGGCCCAATGAACTCTTTAACCCGGCCCGCAGAGCCTTCACAATCATTCCTCCAGAAGCCAAATGAAGAAGGTTGTCAGCTTGATTGGTCCCACCTCTCAAGAAGGTGGGGCCAAACATCATTTGGAGCTTCATCATCCACCTCTAGTTGGACCAGTTTACAGGCTCTTCACAATATTTTCTCAGTCAATAGTCCATCAAGGAGGATTTTTAGCTAACCTCTGATCCTCATGTGGGGGGTTAGTTTCCTGCACCACCTGGCCGGCCCCTTCATCAAGATCTAAAACCCAATGTGGCCCTTCAGGCTAAATAATTGCCCACCCCTGCATTAGCTCCAGCGCTGCTCTCCGCCGCTAGTGGTCCACTCTTGTTCCATGCGGATGCTCTCTGCTCTGTTTAGGCAGGTCTCTGTGTTTCCCTCCTGTGTGTGAGGCTCTTCAAGAACAGCAGAACCTGGTTTTGACTGATGAGAACGAGTGTGTGAGGAGGTGTGGACCTCTCAATATATCACTGGCTGCGGACGCCTGCAGAGCAAAGAGCCACACTGCTATCAAGACGGTCCGGATCCCCCAAGTTAAAGACCTCCGAGCCTTGATGGAGGATCCAAAACTCAACCTGAAGGTAAAGGCGGATCAAAGTTTGTATTCAGTGTGTATATGTGTGTGTGTGTGTGTGTGAGTGTGTGTGTGTGTGGCTGGGGGGGGGGATCACTGAGGGTACCAACAATGAGCAACAGTTACTGGATCTCTGGAACCTTTGCATGATTCAGGTGACACTAGTGGACCATTGATGGTGGGAACCTTCACCTTGCTTGTTTGCTGTGGGACCTCTGTGATCTCTGGGGTCTCTGGGATCTCAATGGTCTCTGGGGTATCTGGGGTCTCTCAGATCTCTGGGGTCACTGGGGTCTCTGGAATCTCTGGGATCTCTGGGGTCTCTTGGGTCGGCCTGAGTACTTTTCCCGAGTACTCCAGAAACATGAACATCACCAATACAAAGACAACTGAAGCCAACCAGACCTGCCAAAAACACCCAGAAACTACTACGAGTTATCTTTATTACCGTTCTTCTTATTATTTTGATCATGATTGTTATTTAGATTAAAAGCAACAACAAGTAGGAGCAGTGTTAACCATAATAAATCTGGTCTGACGGCGTCAAAGAGCCGACAGTTCAGACTTGTCTGTGTAGATTCTCACTCATCCAGGTCATAGTTATCCAAAATTAGATCTGTGTCAACTGACTGAAAGGTGTCCTTGAAAACGTTTCGTCCTCTCTCCAGAGAGCTTCTTCAGTTCTGAGTTTGCTGGGGCAGAGCTTGAAAATATAGCCCTGTGGACCATCGGCATGTTAATGGCCCGGGTGGTCACCTGAGAGTCCTTGGCAGGGTGGTTCATCTAGTTTCGGTTGGGGTGCTTCCCCTTTGTCTGTGGGGTCACATTTTAATGAGTCTCCAGGTCTGGTCAAACAGCGTGAATGTTTGGAATGCTGACGAAAAGAGTGGAGGACTGCTTGTAGGTGGGTGGCAGAAGGTGCCTGAGTCCACCACCTCTGTTTAAAGATGGTTGTTCCAACTTGACGTGGATGGCTTCCTTGACACTCCTCTCAAACCAGCGATCTTCTCTGGCCAGCACACGTACTTGACTGTCCTCAAAGGAGTGTCCGCTTTCTTTTAGGTGTAGGTGTCCTGCTGAGTCCTGTCCTGAAGAAGTGGCACGTCTGTGTTGGGCCATTCGTTTATGGAGGGGCTGTTTGGTTTCCCCAGTGTACAGTTCCTGTCATTCCTCCTGGCACTGTCCAGCAGAGACAACATTGCTTTGTTTGTGTCTTGGTGTCTTGTCCTTTGGGTGGACCAGTTTCTGGACAGTTCAGAGACTTTTGTGAATGTCCTGATGTTTAGATCAGAACTTGTGTTATAACATCAGTCCTTCCATCAACGGTGCGACAGACAAACCAGGCCAGCAGACTGGGAACCTGGTCAGAAACCCAAGAACCTTTGTTATAACCAACATGAGGAGACAGCTGAGGCAGGGCTGAGACCCAGGAGGGTGACCAGGGTTTGGACAGACCGGGGCCGGGGGGACAGGACGGTCCATCGTCTCAGAGGCCACGTTTACTGGTCGTCACCAGGAACAGAAGGTTTCTTTCTTTGTGTTGGAAAAGTGCTCGTATGCTAGGCCAGCGGGTCGGCCAGAGCTGTGCTGACTGACTCTGAAGACCAGGCTTCTGGACGTCTTGCCTCCGTCCTCTGAAAGCAGTCATTCGTGTTCACACCTTTGGTCTGCTGGTTTCAGTCTCTCTCAGTCGGCAGTCGTGATCTTGCTTTCCGTGCACATGCTTTTGTTTTGGTTGCTAGAACCAGCCCCAAGAACACCTAGACTATTCCTACAACCAGGCTGGTAATCATGTGTCCCCCCGACCCACCCTAAGTGTCCGTGAGTCCTAGTGCCCCCAGGATTCCCAGTAATCTCAGTTCTACTTCTAGTGTTCCCATGACCTCTTGTACTATGAGGAAACCAAGTGCTCCTTCTCCCGCTCTTAGGTCTTAGTGCCTAAGGTGCCCTCTTCCCCCGGCCTCTGTCTCTAACATTCCCTGACTACTGCCTGCAGAGGCACCAGGCCTACCCCAACCCTAACCCTCCTGCTGGTAGCCCTAGTAGTTCCCTGTCACATCCTGTCAGATTCTTGCTCCTTGTACAGATTTGCTGGACTTTGTGGAGCCTCCAGCAGGTCCTGGACCATTCCTCTGCCCAGATCCCCCAGAACATTAAGATCCACTTTTCCAGACTTTGTGGAGATGCGATGTCACCTGTTTGTTGCCACCTGTGTCATTCAGTCCTCTACTGATAATAACCAGAATGTGCTCTTGACATTGTCAGGTAATCCAGCTTGTTCGTGATCCACGGGGCATCCTTGCATCTCGTATAGAGACATTTCGTGATACCTACCGACTCTGGCGTCTGTGGAGGGCCACAGGAAGGCGACCCCACAACCTAGATGTGGGACAGATCCACACTATGTGTGAGGATTTCCTAAACTCTGTGTCCACTGGTTTGGCCAGACCGGCCTGGCTCAGAGGGCGCTACATCCTGCTCAGGTAAGAATGAGGTGTGTTTGTCAGTCTGTCACTGGATACATACATCAAAGAGAAGTGATCTCCTTTAATAAACTGGTTGGTTTGACCTGCGCTGACGGTATTTCCTGTCTAAACAACAACTTTCATCGTAAAGGTTAAGTTAACTCAATACTAAATCCAAATTTCAGCTAGGCATTGGACACTAGGTTGCTCTCACAGAGGTTTGAGTCTATGAATGTTTGCGATTGCTTCCCTGGCCCAAAGTTAGTTCATGAGCTGATGTTCAACATCAACCCCGCCAAACCTTTCGGAACCAGAGCCCAGAACTCTGGGAGCAACTCTGCTTCTTTTCTTATTGGGTTATGAGCAGAGTTACACACAACACCAACGTTTTATTGACATCTACTATATATAGGACAGGGGAGGGCAATTATGTATCCTGAAGGGCCACATTGGGTTCTAGATCTTGGTGAAGGGGCCGGCCAGGTGGTGCGGGAAACTAACCCCCCAAATGAGGATCAGAGGTTAGCTAAAAATCCTGCTTGATGGACTATTGACGGAGAAAATATTTAGAAGAGCCTGTAAGTTGGTCCAACTAGAGATGGATGATGAAGCTCCAGATGATGTTTGGCCCCACCTTCTTGAGAGGACATGTTAGCATGCTAGCTGAAGGGGGGGGCTGAACCTTTTTCTAACCAACCAAGCTGACAACCCTCTTCATTTGGCTTTTGGAGAAATGATTGTAAAGGCTCTGCTGGCCGGATTAAATAGTTCATCGGGCAACATGTGGCCCCCGGGCCTCAGTTTGCCCACCTAAGATATAGGATACTGTGTTGTTGACTGATTCTGGAGTCAAGTCCACCAAGTGGACCCCATTTATCCATGTTCAGCAGTCCTGCTTCTCCTCTAACAGCCATCACCAACGGCTAGGTCCGCAACAAGAGACTTTACGACCCAAAACAGTGACCCCATCAATGTGTAGACATCGGAGAGGGAAACGAGTACTCTGGAACATCACCATAGCACTGTAGTACAATTGCCAGAGGTGATCTCAAGCACAGTGGGTCACGCATGCGCTCAAGCACAGGTCCATACACAATGGATGTGTATAGAAGATGACAAAAGATTCAGTGGCCAAACTCTTACATTTACCAAGCGGTTGCTAACACACTGTCTCTGCTCAGGTATGAAGACTTGGCCAGGTTTCCTCTTCAAAAGACCAAGGAACTTTACAGCTTCCTGGGTCTGGTTCTGGACCACCGTGTGGAGGAGTGGATCAGCAACAACACCCAAGGCAGCAGGGACCTGTCGTCCCAGCAGAAGTTCACCACTGTCCGCGACTCTGCTGCTAATGCAGAAAACTGGAGGGTGAAGCTGTCCTTCGACATGGTGCTCTTCACTCAAGCTGCCTGTCAGCCACTCCTGGAGCTCCTCGGTTACAAGACCATCTTCCACCCCAGAGAACTGAGGAACCTTTCACACTCTCTGGTGGAAAACCGAACATTTTACCCTTTATAGATTAGACATGGTCTACGAAGTTGAGGAACAAACCAGCCAGCAACTGACCCCGTGGACTGGAGCGCGTCCCACCAATTTTATCCATTACCACTGAAATGTTTCAGCTTTTAAAGATGCATGTTTGGCAAGTTTTAGAGGCGATAGATCTCCTTGTAATCCACCATTTTGCTAGCTCTTGTTGGTTTGCTTAACCATCTCTGGAGGACTGCTAATCAAACGAGTCAGCCCATCCTCCGCTGCAGAAAGAAAACACACGCTTACCTGCAACTTCTGACGTAAAAGGGTTTTTTTTTTTCCGATCTTTAGCGCTCAGTCGCTACTCATGCTTTGCCCAAATGACGGTCTCAATGATCTGCTACCAGGAACTTAGTTCCCCCGAGCCGGAATAATTCCCGCTTTTCTCACCATCCACAGCAGGACTTTTTATAGGGATAATTGTGAAGGGTTGTAGTTAAGGAGACCACCAACCATCTTATTCCAATTAGCAACTGGGACAGTTGCGTTTATGTCGTGGTGGTCATATGAACCATTCGCCTTGGGCAGTACCAGTGTGCGGTAAGTGTGCTGATAGACCTGGTAAATAAACGGGGATTGGACTGACTGGCCACTGACCATGTTTCTGCACCCTGGTAGCCTCGCTCTGTAGCAGCATAGCTCAGATGTTGCTAAAGGTGAGACGACCTTGCTCGAACTATGAGCATTAGCTTTGCTAGCATAATGACTATAGCATAACAATACTGAATATAAGCAGAGGCGCTGCTTGCTCACAGGCTTGGAGCCCAGGCCAGAAGGCGGCCCCCCACAGGGACCAGCGGTGGTTGGTCGGTGCAGAACTGCCCGGCCAAATTAACAGAGAAATTATTCAAAAGAAGACGAAAGAAGACGAAGCAGGAAGCACAATAAGACCACTGAGAGTGGTGAGCATTGCAGAAAGTACAAAGGCTAACTTAGCTCAGAGCAGCACCTATTCCTGGAACAACTCAGCTAGCAGGCTAAGGACAAAAAAAACAGCTAACTTGGAGAATAGTCTATCATTCTCAAAGTTGCCTCCATCTAATCCTGTCAGGTTAAGCTTGCTAAATTATAGAATTTATTGGCAAGAAATGTGGAGAATGCACCCCACCAATGTGTCGTATGCATATTTAATCCAATTTTCCATATATGCTGAGGAAGCTTTATTCTTCTGAAAACTATTTCTTTATTTTTGTGCCGTATTATGACATGAACTATCATCCCAAAGAGACCTGATGCAGGTTTCCGTATAGCTGCAGTGGTTTCCAGTGGCGTGCACAGACATTTGTTGCTCCTGAGTTGTTCTTGGATTGATAGCTTCCAGTAGGGCCTACAGAGGTGACTGTGTCATGTGTGTCTGCTACCAAGAGCCTGGGTTTGGCTCTGGGTCAGGTGAAACACCAGTCGTCTCATTTCCTGCAGAATACTGAGAAAAGCACACACGGACACACACAGGATCCGAGGCCAGGGTTCTGTTCTGCTTGAGGAGGCTGGATGAGGTGGTGTGGACTCGGGGAATCCAGGTGGGAGCTGGTGTGCAGCTGGCAGACAGGTGCTCAGGGCTGAACCCGGGCCGGGGAAGAGGTGGAGACCCACCCTCAAGCCTCTCCAACTTCACTTCTGTCCTTTTCTAGTGTCAACTCACCACTCTGTAATTACACCAGCTGCCAGCCTCTTTCTTCCTTTCCTCCACTCTTGTTCTCTCCGCCAGTGCTGTTTCTTTCCCCCAAACACCCCCACAACAAAGCCCTCAGGGTGTCACCTGCTCTAACGTCAGTTACGACAGTTATTACAGGCGTGTAGAAACCCCGTCGCCATTCCACATCGGTGGGATTAAGAGATGTCTTCTTCTTCTTCTTCTTCTTCTTTACTGTCAGTATTGTTTGTTGAGTCCTCATTTATAATTACAGCCATTAAGGGTCAGGTGGTCCTCTAGGGGGGTCAGGTGTTCCAGCGTCCTCTCTTCCTTTAATGGAGATCATTCAGCTTAAAAATAACTGTACATGTTCACCAGTAGTAGTAGTAGGATATATAAGCAGTGTAACATCACTAACATATAATCATCTGCTCCTTGGATGGACAGACAGGCAGGCAGTCAGACAGACAGGCAGTCAGACAGACAGGCACCCCCCTGGGCTGAGGTGCTGGTGTTTTCCAGTCATGCCGCTGTAAAGTAGTAGAACGTGTTCCTCGTGTGTTTTTCGTGTTGCTCCTCTCTGCTCGGACTGACGGTATCTGGTGTCTCTGAAGGAAACGTGACCGTTTCCTGTTCTTATCTTCTCTTCTGGGAGGTGTGAACCAGGCTCCCCTCCTCTGGCTGCTGAGACTCTCAGCTGATCTCAGCCAGTCGTGTTGTTTCCCCTCACTTCCTGTCTGGTGCTGCAGCAGGAAGGTTCCTCCAGCAGGAAGGTTCCTCCAGCAGGAAGGTTCCCCCATTTTGGGATTCAAAACTGTCTCGGTAACCTGAGTGAATCATGTATTTCTGGAGGGACACTAACTTTACGAGCTTTATGGTGCGTTCACTGCAGCTTCCAGGGATTTGATTTATTACCGCGACAACAAACTCCAGTCAGAGCGGCTGAAAGCTTTCACATCAGAGGGTGTACTCGGATACTCGGCTGTCTACCGACCATTTGAGTCCTGACATGTGAAGTGAAAATAATGTGATGAACAAAAGCATCATGTGACCCAGTTGATGAGGAAGCTGCTCTGTCTGCTTCTGCTGCTGTCGGCCATTGTTCCTGCTGGACTGGCCTCAGACGGCCGCGTTGCTGCTCGCATTGTTCAAGCTGCTCAGCTTGTGTGTGTGTGTGTGTGTTCTTGTACTTTCCACATACTGAATATCAAAATCCTCGCTCTACTAGCAAAGTGAGGACATTTTTGCTGGTCCTCACAACTTCAAAGGTCAGTTTGAGGGTGAAGTCTTGGTTGTACGGTTACAACTGGGTTTATTGTTATTAATGTTATTACTATTGTCAGCTTACAAGTTTATGTGTTAAGTTATGTGTCTTGTGACATCAGCTCTGCCCAAACTTGAAAAACTGCTTGATCAGTCGTTGAAGGACGCAAGGGACAACTCGTTTCCGCTCGTCCACCAATTTAATTAATAAATTAGGAATAGGAATAGGTTGATAAGATAAACAGAACATACATTTTGTATCCAATTTGCATGCATGCCACTTGATAGCGTAAACATTAGGTAATAGATAACGCAGTCATGAATATGAATAGATTAATGAATAAGAATTAATATTAATACAATTAAAACCAATGCCATCCAATCTTAAATCAATCTTAAACATTTAAAGTTATCAGGAGCTGTGGTTGTCTTTTTGGAGGCCAGGTGTTACAGTGGTGTTGTGTTTAGGCCCCAAGTGCAGACGCGAGGCAGGCGCTCCAAAAGCAAAGCCAAGCGCTCCGAACGGAGTCATAAAAACTCAAAAAATGCTAATCTTCACGAGGAGGCTCGCTGCGGGGACCAGCTGGCAGCCTCTCTAAATCAGCCGCTGATGAGTCGATCAGTGACAGGCGTGCAGTCGCCGCTGGATCCCGGGAAGCTGCGCCCTCTGCAGGGAGAACGCAGGACAAGCCGCACACACAATAAAGGGCCGGACCCCAACACCAGGTCTAACTTGGCTACAAACAGTATGTTGCCTTACATCAAACCTCAACATTAAATCCTCCCTTGATCTTGTTTTTGATCTGTCTGATTGATCTGGGCCTTTGATTTTCTTAATTTCAGATTTTGACACAACACCTCCCACTTGACCTCCTGGAAGTCACACCAGACTTGTAATTTTGGTTGTAGTTTTGTTGCTCGTTGTCTTGCTGCCTTCCAATCGGATGCCTCTATTTGTCTGACACCCCAATGAAGAACAGCTGTTGGTATTTTGGTTGAGGGTTTTCCCACTGTGGAATCAGCTGCTGGTCTCTGGTGGAACACGCGGTCTTTATTGGTTCTGCTTCAGGGGTTCTTGTTTTGGAAATGGCTTTGATCTGTTTTGACAGGAATGGGTGTCGGAGACAGCCATCGCGAGGTGTGAAGGAGTGTTGTGTTGGTTTCTTTTTGTCTGCTCTCGGGTTCACACTGCCGTAGAACAATTGGGGTTTGTTGTTCCCTTCCCTTCTTTGGTTTCGGGGAGTGAAATCCTGGACCGGTGACGTTGGTTGTCTTGTTTGCAAGTGTCTGCCTCCCACTTTGACCTGACCAAACCCACGGCTTGTGGACCGAACCTCCTGTCTTTGGGGTTCCTTTAACAGCACTGGTGGTTCTGAATTCTTGCACTCATCAAATGCGCTAGGTGGGTTGTAGATTTGTGAAAGGCCATGTTTACTGCTTCACCGAGGTCTGGATGTGCTCCACCAACGGTCTCCCCTAAAGGGCTGTCCCAAAGGACAAGGCTTCCCACTGCCTTTCCTCTTTGTGGAGCGAGTTCTCCTTCACGGTGACTGATAAGAAGTTCAATATGTCTAGGTCCTTGAAGGTCTTCCAGGTCAGTGCTGGGGAAGATCTTCTTGAGTTGTTCTGCCTTGACTGCCCCGTGCACTTTAGCGATCTCATCTAGACCATAGCAGAAAAGCTTGAGAGCTCCCACGGTGCCTTAAGCGTCTTGACTCTCACTTTGGCTCTAGTCTTACAACTGGTTGTGGAACCACTGCAACCACCGCAACTGGTTGTGGAACCACCGCCTGCGGGACCACTGCAGGTTGTGACTCTCTTTCCCCTGCTTCCCCTGCTGCAATCCTTTGCACATTGAGGAACTCTGCCTCCTGGCCTCTAGCTTGTTGCTAACTGATGTCAGTTAGCAACAAGCTAATGATGCCACTTTGCTTCTAAGGTGCGCCATCTGTTCGTGTGGGATCCATGATTCCCAGTCTGCTAGGCTTGTACTTGCTTCTTGGCCAGTTTGTTGGTACTTTGAGCTCCTGCATCTTTCTTGGGTATGTCCATGTATCTTGGTGTGGGACATCCTCGTGATGTTGAGGAGATTTAAGTGATGTGTTTACAGTGTGGTTAGGGTCAGGGTTAGGGTTAAGGTCAGGGTTAGGTAAGTAGAAACACACACACAGCTTCCCCCGTGCTGTCTGCCGACAACACGGTTTGAGTAGGAGACAGAGGCAAGGACAGGCCGGCGCATGTTAGTCCCCTTACCATCTCCCACTTGCTAGCATGACCCATATCAGAGTAGTAAAGAGGACATAAAAGAGGGTGGGGTGGTGGGGGGGTTGTTTGGCTACCATTTTGGTAGAGGTGTTCCTTTTGTTTTTTGGCAGCCCCTCCTTTTTTTCATCGAGGTCCCTCTTGTGTTTCGGTGTCAGTTTTGTTTTTTGGGGGTTCCCCTGGTGGAGGGTTCCTTTGGCTGTGTGGGTGAAAAAGGGTGATTGGGTTAGGTAGTTCCAGGGAGAGATTTAGGTTCAGAATGGGTTAGAGGTGAGGGTTAGGGTTAAAGTTGGAGGTTAGGGTTAGAGCTAGGGTTTAGGGTTAGGGGTTAGGATTGGGGTTAAGGTTAGAGTTTACAGTTAGGTTTAGGGTTAAGTCTCAGGTTTAGGGGTTAGATTTAGAGTTTAGATTAGGGTTAGAGTTAGGGTTTAGGATTTGGGTTAGAAATAGGGTTAAGGTTTAGGGTCAGGGTTAGTGTTACGGTTAAGGATTAGGGTTACGGTCAGGTCAAGGTCAGGCTTAGGGTCAGGGTTATTGTTGGTGAGTCAGCACACAAACCAAAGCGAGCGAGTCAGCTGAGACCTAGAGGAGATCTGCTGATCATGTGACTCTTCATTCTTCCAAAATAAATTAGAAACAAAGACATCAGAAATGTTTGTCTCCTCATGGTGCCCGTCAACTATTTAGTATCGATCGAGGGCTAATCTGGGTTGAGAGCACTGCCTGAGTTAAAACGCCCCTCCCCCACCCCACCCCTCCCCTCCCCTCATGTGTATCCAGTCTTCCCACAGTCTTCTGTATTTGACCTTTAGTCTGCCTATTGTTCTGTAAGTGGGCCAAGAGGAACCACTCATCTGCAAACTGAACTGGAATTAGCAAAATGGGACAAACATTGTGTGCGTATGTGTGTGTGTGTGTGTGTGTGTCCACGTGTCCACAAGCAGAGGACATAAGCCATATGTTCTTCTGTGTTAATCCTTTAGGGATATCCTGTTATTTGTTTCAAGATTAAGGATAAGTAACGGGTAACAGGTCTTTGGGCTGTTTCATAATGACATAAGTAATGAGATAACACAGTCATCATCCATCTGAAGAAGGGCTGATGTGCTGCTCTCATCACTTCTGCAGCCCTCCAGATACAGCACGTGCCAACTGGAAGGAAGCTTCTAGCTGGAGGGATGATGAAGTTAGGTGGTCCAGACCATCATTTGCTCCTTTACTGCTGCACAGGTCCCCATAGGTTTAATACCACCTCCAAAAACCAGGTGAGTCTGTGGAGGAAGCCTGGTCTGATTGGTGTCCGTCCCACCCAGGAAGCTGCTGTCGTTTGCTCCATTTGATTAGACACACTCCAACGTGACAAATTCCTGGAGAGCAGAACCACAAACACAATCAGCCTCATAGAGATGGTTTTGCTTTACGATCGGTCCCAAACCCCTGACCCTAAAGAGGGTCCCTGACCCGGACCCTAACCCTGGAGGGCAGAAAAGCACCAGAATCGCTGCTTTGTGCGGTAAGTGGATCTGGATGTTAGCTTGGGTGGAAAAACTAAAAAAAACAAAAACTAAAAAAAAAAAAAAAAAGAAGCCATGATGACACAAGTTTAACAAAGACTTCCACGGCCCCAGAATGATCCCCACAGAGTTTCTGTGCCCAATCTTAACTCATGAATGATTTGATACATGTTGTGGAAACCCTAACCCTCGTCTGGGGACGTGTACCGCGTTGGGCTGGACTCATACTAGCCCAGAAATCCATTCTTTAATGGGAAGCATGCCTGGGGACGGTCCTGTTGTCCAGTGCGACTGCAGCCCTAGAAATGACCCTAGAATGGAGGTCTAGGTCTAGCCTAACCCTAACCCTGGATTCTGTACCTATCTCTGGCTCCTGCTGCTCTTAGAGGCTGCTGGGGTACACAAACATGATCCTGGTTCCACGGGCATGCTTGTATGTCTACTCCTCTCCCCTCCTCCACCCTTTCTTCTGTAATTTTGTGCTTTTTTTCTCTCTAGTCCTCTTAGTTCTGCAGGTATTGCTGGTTCCATAGCAGCAATCTAGCTCTTTTTTGGGTTAAAATCCTGACGTCCCAGAGGAACAACTACACACGTTAGTACAGACGAACACACGAAGCAGCTTCAAACTCCTCCTGACAGATAGTTCTGCAAATAAACCAGCCAAGCTTCCTGACCAACCTGCTGCAGAGGTCAAAGGGCACGACGACGGTTGGATTCCGTTGTCAAAAACGTCTTTTTTCAACTTGACACTATATTGAGTGACGTACATCTTCCCTGCGGCGGACACTGAGAAGGCCCTTCCTGCTCGTAGATGGCCCCAGCTCCATGACTTCAATTCCATCTAAATAAGGTCGTCAGGGCAGGTCCACATGTTGGAGATGTGACCCAGGACGTCAGGAAAAGGAATATTTGTGCACTTAATCACAGGGATCAACTTGAACAGGTGCGTTATTTACCTGAGGCTTGTAGGTCAACCTGAGACAGCAGAACAGGGCAAATGTTGGTGTGTGGTCAGAGAGAACCAGGCCTTTTAGATTCAATTCAAGGGTTTTTAAAACCAAGATTCACATGGAGTTACAATAATGGCGCGGGGGGGGCTGGGGCGTGGGGTTGCTGGGGGTTCAGACAGAAAAAAGATGAGAAGGAAAATGGAAGACTTACAGGGAGAGCACAGGGTAGGAACAAAAGAGAAGGAGAAAGGAGAAGTTGCAGTGGAGGAGGGTTCCTAGCATGCCTCTGAGACAAGAGGCTGAGGCAGAGAGAGAGAGAGAGAGAGAAAGAAGGGTCAGAGGTCCTCCCCTCACACACCGACCCACCGTTTGGTGCTGGGTTGAAGCAGAAGTGAAAAGATCAAACTCAACAGCATGGAAGCAAACGTGACAGAGAGGGGCCCTCTTCTCTGTGGCCATACCCTCTTTCCAAGACATTCCATTTCTCACCTTGTATCACACAGTCTGTAGTCTGGGCAGAACCTTCAGGGGTTGTTAGCACAGACTCCTCCACAGCTCACACCCATCAGGTACCACAGGGACAACAAAGGAAGGTTTTCTTCTCAAAGCTGAGAAATGAGCAAGCCTGAGGATGAGTGAGTTTGACAAGGGCCCGACTGTGATGTGGAGACCACTGTGCACCTCCAGACCTTCAGCTCTCCTGGGGTAAAGGAACCGTGGCGGTGGGGCTCCGACCTACAGATCGGCCACCGTAGCTCATATGGTTGCAGACATTACATCACAGAAAGGTGTGAGAGGACACGGCACAGTCTGGGAGGCCAGTAAAGGTGTCCACGCTGACCCCTGCTCGCCTCTGGAGGAGCCAACAATGGGCAGGTGAACATCAGCACTGGACCAGGGAGCCATGGAAGAAGGTGGTCTGGGGAAGACACGGAACCTGGATGCACCCTGCCAGAGGTAGCGGGAGAATCTCCCCTAACCCCAAACTAATCCTGAAGGCAGTAGGACTCGACTGCCTCGGAAAGAGCGAGGCAGTAGGACTCCTCAGATTCCCCAGAATTCCTGACCGGCAGGGCTATGGGCAGGTGGTAAACTGGGTCCATGTTATCACACTGGAAGCAGGGAAAAGGGAAAGAGGCAAGGGTCCGAGTGCCGGGGCAGAGAGAGCCCTTAAATGCCCTACACTATCCACCCGCAGGTGAGACCATCCAGGCTGACGACCTGCCCACAACAGCAGGCCCAGATCAGCCAGGACGTCAACTGAGCCGGTATCACGTAGTATTCTACTAGCAGTTTGATCACTTCTAAGCAAAGATACAAAACCCTCAGACAGAAATGGCTCATACTCCCTGTTCCAGCTGCTGCCCTACCGCCACCAAACCTGGGCAGAGTGAACTGGCCAGAGCAGCTGGTTTTACCTGTGCAGTGGGGAATTTACTTTTTATTTTAAGGACTGGACACTCCCCAATACCCACCGCTTTTACAGTAATTACAAGTTCCAAGTACAGGCTGCCTGTTCAGCACACCATGATTACCTGTAACGTTCAAGTCTGCACCCTCTTTTTGATGAGAACAATCTCTTGTTTCTGTGAGTTTTCACTTTGAGTTTGGCTAAATGGGGCAAAAGTAGAGGCGCTATGAGAAAAACCCATGGAGTCCTTTCAAGCTGCCACAATTACCAAATTTAGCCACCAAGCTAGCAGAGCTAAATGTGAGGCCCACACGGCCAGATATGAACTTTTGGTTCCGGAACTTTGCGGTGTGGTGGAAACACAAACCACACAGACTTATCAGGAATTTTATGCAAGTCCATAAATCTCTGGAATGTTGGTGAAAGGGTTGGCTGTGACTCAATAGTAAACAAAAACGGTTTAGGAATAGTCTGAGGAGCACAGACGAGTTTGAGCTCTTGACTTCGCCTGAAATCGTCGTTTTACGCTGAAAGTCCCTAGCGGAAGTGACGTGTCGATGACGTGCTGCTCAGATAAAGCAGCTCGCGCTGCGGCTAAACTTTACTCACCTGTTCTTCTTACGTTACAAAGTAGTTGAAACAACGCAGATGCAAATCTGCAGAGAAGAAGTCGGAAAGTCTACCTGCTGAGCCGTGGAGGTGACCGGGGAAAGTCGACTTTATCTGTCGGTTAACTGCGGAATCTGACGCAGACGGAAAGTTTTGGATGTTGGCTTTTGTCTGCAGCATGCGGAGCGGATAATGTCCTGCTGTTAGCTGCAAGCTGCACCCTTTCCGAGCGCCCACCGACATTCGAAATACAAGCCGAGAAGACGCGAGCAGTAAATGGAAGAGCAGCTGCTGTGCTGTGAGGCGGACAGGCCGGCCATCCGGAGGGCCTACCGGGACTCCAACCTGCTGACCGAGCGGGTCCTGCGCGCTCTTCTCCGGGCAGAGGACAAGTACCAGCCCGCTCCCAACTACTTTAAATGCGTCCAGAGAGAACTGGCTCCGTACATGCGGAGGATCGTGGCCACCTGGATGTTGGAGGTGAGTTCAGACCGAAAGGTCGCGGTTAGCAGTCAGCGTTAGCAAATGTGCCGCTTCTCGGAAAGTTCGGGCCAAGGATGCGGCTGAGCGGGGCATGCTAACAGGAAGTAAGGGCTTCTCTTCGGCTGCCTCCGCTTTTTAGGAGTAGTGAGTAAATCACGTTCTTCTCCGCTGCTAACATCTGATCAGAGGTCAGGGAAGAGCTCACGGGCGTGTGCGGGGGCTCCGATGACCTTTCTGCAGATGTGGACCGTCTTCAGGTCCAGGCTCGGCTGGACCTGCTGTGGAAGTGTGTGGAGCTGCAGGTTCTCGGGGCTGATGGTGTATTTGTCTGCTGCCGCAGGTCTGCGAGGAGCAGAAGTGTGAAGAGGAGGTTTTTCCTCTGGCTATGAACTACATGGACCGCTTCCTGTCAGTGGAACCCACCAAGAAGAACCATCTGCAGCTGCTGGGGGCCACTTGCATGTTCCTGGCGTCCAAACTGAAGGAGACGATCCCACTTACTGCCAACAAACTGTGCATCTACACGGACAACTCCATCACGCCTGCTCAGCTCCTGGTACTCTGCAGCATGCTCACAAATATGGTGTTCTGCTAACAGGAAGCCGTTTTCTTTTACTCAGTGGTAATATGTGTATATATAAGACTACATAAGTTCATCAAGGAGCCTCACTACGTTGTGGAGGGGCGTCCATGCAGGGATTGACCCAGAAATTGAGCAAAGTTAGAAAATCTGAGCTCCTCCACTCGAACAGAAGCGGCGCGGTCGCCCTCTGGTGGTGGGAAGATAGAATGCACCGAGACTGAAATCTCCAGGCGTTCCTGAATGTATTTCCCCTGCTGACGCACCTCTTTAAGCTGGTTTTTAACCTCAATAATGGTTGAAACCTGATGGTAAAGCATCAGCTTGACAGCAGAATTCTGGAGCTGCTTGTATGAGCTGCGACCAGCTCTGGTGCAGGCGTGGAAGCTGTACGCTGCTGCTGCTGCCAAGCGCTCGTCTGTGTGGGCAGCTCTTTGTGCTTGTGGTCTTCTGCTCACCTGGAGCCCTCCTCCTGTCTTCACAGCAAATGGAGCTGCTGGTCCTGAACAAGCTGAAATGGGACCTGGCCTCAGTGACCGCCCTCGACTTCATCGACCACTTCCTGCGTCAGATTCCTGGGATGAGAGAGTGCAAGCTGGTGCTCCGAAAGCACGCGCAGACCTTCGTGGCGCTGTGTGCCACAGGTAAAGGCACGCGCTGCAGGCTGGGCCTGAGGCCTGAGGAGTGTGCTGGTTTGACCCCTGGTCTCTTCTGCAGATGTGAAGTTCATAGCGAGCCCCCCGTCCATGGTGGCGGCCAGCAGCATGGTGGCGGCGGTGGAGGGCCTGCAGGCCAGGCTGGCTGGTGACTGCAACATGTCTCAGAAGATGACCGAGCAGCTGGCTCAGACCATCAGGTGTGACCCGGTGAGTAGGCGACGCTCGTGTGGACGTGGGGGCGAGTGCTCGGGGTTGCTCACGCCCTCCTGTCTCCTCAGGACTGCCTCCGGGCCTGTCAGGAACAGATCGAGTCTCTGCTGGAGACCAGCCTCAGGCAGGCGCAACGGCACGCCGTTACCACGGAAACCAAGAACGTCCACGAGGGCCTGTGCCTTTCGGCCACGCCCACCGACGTCCAGGACATAAACCTGCTCATAAACATCCACAAATGCTGATGAACCTGTTTGTGGCCATGGAGGAGCTCAGAAGCAGCTGGGGGGGTGGGGGTGGGGGGGGGGGCTTCTGAACACTGAGTGACTGCTTTCCGGCTGGATGGAGGCACCTGGGGGCCGGTTCAGACTCTGAGCCTGGACCTGTAGCTAGCTCATCTTTCCAAAACAAGCGTATGATTAGAGCGAACACGCCTAGCCTTTGAGTTTATGCGCGTGTTGTCGCTGCCATCAGACTTTCCAATATTAGAAGATGTCAGTATTCTTTAAACCACAGAAAAACAGCCAGTCAAGTTTTAGACCTTTTATTTAAGGATAGATCTCCAGTTTTTAATTGCTGAGTTTTGGTTGATTTCAGAGGTTAAAAACTCGTGTAGTGGATTCTCCATCTGAACAGATGTTTTCTAAGTTAACTTTGGATTGTGGACCAAAATAAAGGAATGTTAAAAAGTGCATGATGTAGACAAAAGTGCTCAACCAAAGCCTGGTCCCGGGACGGGCCGACGGTTTCCAGTCCACAGCAGGTCAGCAAATTCATTTTACTGCAGAAAAGGGGAAAGTTAGACCTGTTGTTATGACAGTAGTGTGTTTTTTTTTCTTTCTTTCTTTTGTGGTTTAACCTTCAGATTTAACCATTAAAAACATGCTGTTTATTTCTTTGGTTGGTGCTGCCCCCTACTGGCCACCGGTGCACAAGCAGCAGCTCTGGGCGCTATAAAGAAGCACCAACACCGGCTGTTGCCCAGTTTGAATAACAAGAAATGCTGCGGAATCTTTTCCTTTACACTCTTCTTGTGCTGTTCTCTGACGCCAATTTGCTTCGAGGGGATTTGAAAATAGACCCAAATGTGATCATCGCGGCTCCGGTCCGCTCCGGCTCATTGGGGCTCGAGTCCAGCCTAGTCCAGCGAGAGATGGTGGGGTGCACGGAGCGCTGCCCCGCCCCCGCCCTTCCAGGGTTGCTGGAGCAGCACAGAGGCCCGTCCTCCCGTCTCCTCCCGTCTCCTGCTCAGTCAGCCGTGAGCTGGAAACGCTCCAACGTCTGAGCGCAAACTCGCATGTGAAGGTAAAAAAATGCTTTTGGAAAGAGGTAAAGCAGGTTTAATTCCGTTTACACAGCCAATACATGCCTTTCCAAAGAGGAGGCTGAGGGGAAACGCTCTGCTTCCATCAGTCTGCTGTCTGAAGGTGCTCCGGGTGTGTGTGTGTGTGTGTGTGCTGCTTCCAGTGTCTTTGTCGAAGAGTGTTCTTAAAAGAACATAGAAATAATATAGGACAAACATAACATCTGCTGCTCCCTCATCCTGGAACACGGATGAGGGAGCAGCAGGAGGATTCCAGGCCCTCGCCCTCTGGACAGTCGGAAAACTACAGGACTCGTTTCGTATTTTCAAGGTTCACAAACTGACCCTCAGAAGCTCAAGTTCAGGCGTCGTCTTCTGACTAAAGACGCAACTTAAATATTTACAGCGATTCTTTTACAGCCCGTTGAAGAGACGCGTCCACTTTCATCCATTCGGGATCTACAGACCTGTGGGGGAGGGAAGGGCTGGTCCCAGTGGGAGGAGCAGGGGCTCCCCCCAGGTGCCCTGTGCTGCAGCGGGGCCTGCGGGGCTCCGTCTACAGGAGCAGCAGCTGCCCCAGCACCGTCCTGAAGTGCTGGGTGCAGCCCCCCAGCTCCTTGACCCGCTCGCTCATCTCCCGCGCTGCCCCGGCCGAAGGGTACTGCAGCGCTGCTGTTTTGGTGCTGAGGACGATGTCCTTCAGTTTCTCACACAGGGCGTTGCTGCTCTGGGCCACCCGGGAGCGGACCTCGGCGGCCTTGGCCTGCCGGGACAGCGTGTCCCCGATGAAGACCAGCTTGTGGGCGCTGAGGATCACAAACTTGCTGTGGGCCACAAAGATCTTTGGCGGCTGGTTGGAGTTGACCGAGGTGAAGAAGGCATCGATGGCGTTGGTTACCGTGGTGACGTTCTGCTCGCACTGCTCCTGGTAGAAGAGGAGGAGCTGCCTGTCTCCGGGGCTGAGTCTGGACGCGCCCTCGTGGGGGGGCTGGGAGCCGGGAGGCTGGCGCGGGGACGGGACCCAGTTGCTCATGTCCTGGTTGATGGGTCTGCTGACTTCCTGCTCCAGACGCTCAAACTGCTTCATCTTCAAGCACAAGACACAAAGATTCAGTCAGGAGCTGCAACGAGCACGCCGCCACGCCGCCTCCACCCTGGCTGCACGGAGCTGCAGGTCTAAACTGGAGCTCCAGAAAGCTCTCACAGAGCATTTTCACAACATTCAGAGACAAGCAGAGCCGATGAGTGAAGGAATTCCATGAACTTCCGCATCTGCTGGTTCCTGCGGCTCTGAAGACCAGCTTCAGCCTCGTCCACCAGCCTGTCGGACAGTCTCAGAAGATTGTGGAGCTGCTCTCATGTAGGGCTGAAACCACTATTCAAACAATTTGAGTAATTCGATGACTAAAAAGCTTCTATAAAAATTATTTGTGTGGAATCTTTTTTAAATTCTCTCCTCTCGTCTGTGTTTTTCCTGGATCCTCATGTCTGTTGCTGTAGCTGCTGATCCGTCGCTGCAGATCCATGTGAGGAGCAGATTGGAATTGGCATTAAAGAGAAAAGCAAGCGTGAAACAACGTGTCTACGGGAAGATGCAGCTAGCTTAGCATAATAGCACAGCGCTGCTGCTGCAGCAGCTCCAAAGGAAACATCCGCTCTCTGCTAAAAGTCCTCAGAGCGGACCGGAAACAGCGAGCTGAGCTAACGATAATTAGCAGCAGTTAGCAGAAACCAGTGTGATCATGAGTGAGAGAAGTCTGCTAGCTAACACACTTTGTTTACAGCTCTGTGGAAAGGCTGATTCATAACTTTAATCAATGTAGCGGCTAATCTGCTAGCTAGCACGTTTCCCCAACTCAGCTAAGTTTTGCTAAAGATAAAATAATCCAAGGAAAATAAAGTGCTACATGAGTTTGTTAAAGCCTGAACTTCAGTTAGTTAAACTGTAAAAGTCAGTTTAATTAACTCTGTAGCTAAGTTTGATGTTATTTTGAGCAGGTTCAACGGAACAAGAAGATTAGAGAGACGTAAAAAAAGTCACAGAGTGCTCAGTATATTGTTCTTATCCGACTACTCGATTGCCAGAATAATCAACAGAATAGTGGATTAGTGAAAGAATCGATAGCTGCAGCCCTACTCTCCTACCTGCTGCTGCTCCAGGGCTGCCTTCTGTCTGATGAGGTTTCCTTTCTCCAGCAGCTGTTTCTGGTTCTTCTCAAACTCTTCCTTCCCCTGAAAACACAGAAGCTCACAATCTTTACGCCACAACAGCAGCATTCACGTGCGCCATCACACTGGACCACACCACCGTGTGCTCCATCCTGAAATCTTTCATCAGACTTTATCATCAGCTCAGAGGCTGGTTCGGGTTTGACTTTCCTACTACCCAGACTGGCCACCAGGTGGCACTTTGGTGCACATTGGGACTCTTGCTAAACTTGACCACGGCTGCTGTTTGTGCTGTGTCTACCTGCAGATGGACGTAGTCGTAGTCCTCCATCCAGCCTTCTTCCGTGATCTCATACGGCCTCTCCATGCCTTCCTCCTCTGCGGGCGTGTACTTTGGTGGGGAAGGGAGGGGCCGAGACTGAATGTTTGCCTTCTCGCCTCCGTGGTAGCTGCCACTTCCTGATCCCGTCAGCTGACCGGCCGGCTCGCCTGGGATGGAGGGAAGAGGCTGCTGCTGCTGCTGCTGCTGCTGCTGCCGGTTGGTCCGTCTGAAGAGGAGCGAGGCGTTCCCGTGGAGGAAGGAGGCCAGCTGCTTGGCGTCATCGGGAATGCCACGCGCCGTCATGATTAGCCGGTCCAGGTCATCTCCTCCTGGGGGCGGGGCTGCCAGGGCCGTGTGCGACCAGGAAAGGGCGTCTAAACTGTGACTGTGGAGAAGCAGACTCTGGAAGACCTCCTCCATCTTCCCCACCTGACGCCCGAGTTTGGCCTGCAGCGAGCGGTCGGTGGCCTGGGCGGCGTTGGCCACGGCGCCGCGAGCGAACTCCAGGAAGTCTCGGACGGTGGCGCGCACTCGCTCTGCAGCCTGATGAATGGCTGCCAGGTTCCCCTCCAGGTGAGCGGGGCTCCTCCAGTTCCCTGTGATGAAGGACATCATCAGAGACACACTGGACTCCACAGCCTGCTGGAGGCGAGACAGGCGCTCCATGGCCTGCTCCAGGTCCAGGATGAGGGGCTTTGCTGGACCACAACCAGGAGCTGGCAGTGACGGGGAGCTGTCTCGGACAGGAACCACATCCAACGATGACGTCGAGTGGTTGCTCCGCGTGCTTCCAGTGCTCGAGGCAGACAGCCGCTTGAAGGACGCGGCCGGCTCCTCCGTGGTCGATGCTGCATCACGGACAACCTGGAAGACACAGGAGAGCCTGCATGTCAAGGCGACATGGACCCAGGGAAGAGGAACCGCAGACAGCGCTACGCTGCCCAGGAAGCCCAGGAAGCCAGCAGGCGGCCGCTGACCAAACCAGCTCGCTGCTCAGAACTCGTTCCGTCTGAGGTGGCAGGTTCGATGCTGTGAAGGTGCTCTCGGACCTCGCAGCAGCGCTCTAAAGTGTGGACCGTCAGGCTCTCACGTCCTGCCTGGACACTGGACACTGTCCCTCAGTGGTTGGTCATATCTAAACATCCAGTTATGATTGCTGGTCTCCTCTGTGGGGTACCACAGGGTTCCAATCTTGGCCCTGGACTCTTTTCTGTACACTTGCTCATTCTACGGTCATCAAATGCCAAACAGTTTCCACGGTTACACTGGATGGATGGATGCACATTAATGCTGTGACCAACAGCAGATCCGAACGTGCTGGGACAGACAGCTCCTGCAACGGTTGGTAGCTGGAAACCCACAAAGACAACTGAGCTGAAAACCTCCGATCGGCGGTGGAACCTTGACCAAGGTGGCCTGAGATAGGTTGACCTGCTCAAACCTTCGGAGGCTCTGCCCCGTACACCCTGAATGACCATTCCTTCCAGTGGTTAGCCTGCAGAGCTAAGGTGGCTAGCTGAGAACTGTTCCTGGACGGTACCTGTGGGGGAATGTCGTAGATGTTGTGCTCTCTCCTCTCTCCCAATCTGTCTTCTCGATCCCGGGGGAAGTCATACACATCCTGGCTGGGATGACCTCCAGGCTGAAGGCTTGCTGGGATGTCGTAGATCTCCTGCGGTCCGCGGCCAACCACGCCTCTGTCCTCCTCACAGTGCTTGTCACTCAAGGTGGGGGGCGGGACGTCGTACACGTCCTCTGGAATGGGTGAGTCATCGTCGTTGTTCAGGAACTGGCCTGCCAAGGCTTGTTTGACTCGGAAGTGTGGAGGAATGTCGTACGTCTCCTCTCTGATTGGTCGGGGGTCGGCAACATCTCGACTGACGGATGGGGGGAAGTCGTAGACCTGAGGACCCGGGGAGAGGGAGGAGAGGCTAAATAAAACTGGTTCAAGGCCACGCCCACTCAGATGCGAGCAGAAGAGGACGTTACCGTGTGCTGAGGGTTCTTGTCGGTACTTGCTGGGGTGTCATAGATTTCATGACCGTTTGATGGTCCCTTCACCACAGTGGGAGGTGTGTCATAAACCTACGTGGAGACAGAGAAAAGGACAGAAGTGTCAGTTCAGCCTTCACAGCACCCTCATGCAGGTGGGCTGACCTGTGCACCAGGAAGCTTCTTCAGTCCAAGAGTATAGTTAGATGTGAACAGCCAATCAAATGTAATAAAGCTTCCATATTTTCCAAACCAAACATCAACAACTCCCCCCTGCCCCCTCCCCAGTGACCGTGGTCATGAAAGCACTGTCAGTGGGAAGTCTGACCTGCGTGTTGTTCTGCTGGCGACTGGGAGGAATGTCGTATATATCCTGCTGGCCCGGCGGCTGGTGTCTGGGAGGGATGTCGTACTCCTCCTGCTCCGGTCTGACTGTGTCGTACACATAAACCTGTCCGACTCGAGTCGGAACCACCACCTGACGGGGAATGAGCAAACGGGTGGGTTGAGCTTGAAACAAGTAAAAACTCTTTTCTGTAACACCCGTTAACAAACTCCAGGCAAGCAGCCTGGAAGGGAAAGAAAGACCTGCTGGGGGACGGTCCTCTGTCTGTCTCCTATGGACTGAAAATAAACAGACTGAACAGTCATGCAGTCAGACAGACATGTCATGGAGTCAGGCAGTCATGGAATCAGGCAGTCAGACAGTCATGGAGTCAGAAAGTCATGGACTCAGGCAGTCATACAGTCACAGAGTCAGACAGTCAGACAGACATGGAGTTAGAACGTCATGGAGTCAGAGAGTCATGGAGTCAGCCAGTCAGATAGTCATGGAGTCAGACAGTAATTGAATCAGGCAGTCATACAGTCATGGAGTCAGAGAGTCATGGAGTCAGAGAGTCATGGTGTCAGCCAGTCAGATAGACATGGAGTCAGACAGTCAGATAGTCATGGAGTCAGACAGTAATTGAATCAGGCAGTCAGACAGTCATGCAGTCATACAGTCATGGAGTCAGACAGTCACGAAGTCAGACAGTCAGACAGACAAGGAGTGAGGTAGTCAGACAGTCATGGAGTTAGGCAGTCGTGAAGTCAGTCATGGAATTAGGCAGTCAGACAGTCATGAAGTGAGACAGTCATGGAGTCAGACAGAAAGTCATGGAATTAGGCATTCAGACAGGCATGGAGTCATAGACGCTGAGCAGATGCCTTGCTGCTGCTATGGCAACCAGACTGCGCTATTGTGTACCAGTGTAAACACACACATCCATGTGCACACACAGCAGGCCTACATGCATGCATGCACAGCTGCTATTAGCGCTCTCTGACCTCCGCCCATGATGTGTCCTGACTCAGCTCGGCTGGACGTCATCCCTTAGCAGGAGAAACTTCCAAAAAACGGGAAACAGCCACAAATGGCCGAATTCCAGTTGGTTTGAGGTTGAGTTGAAGTGACTATTTAGACCAGGGTTGGGCAATTATTTTTCCTGAAGGGCCACGTTGGGTTTTAGACCTTGATGAAGGGGCCGGCCAGGTGGTGCAGGAAGCTAACCCTCTAAATGAGGATCAGAGGTTAGCTAAAAATCCTGCTTGATGGACTATTGACAGAGAAAATATTGTGAAGAGCCTCTAAATTGGTCCAACTAGAGATGGATGATGAAGCTCCAGATGATGTTTGGCCCCACCTTCTTGAGAGGACATGTTAGCATGCTAGCTGAAGGGGGGTCTGGACCTTTTTCAAATGAATCAAGCTGACAATCCTCTCAACCCTCTTCATTTGGCTTCGGGAGAAATGATTGTGAAGGCTCTGCGGGCCGGATTAAATATTTCATCGGGCCACATGTGGCCCCCGGGCCTCAGTTTGCCCACCTCTGCTTTAGTAGTTCCTGCTGGGAATCATATGTCTTATATATCCGTCATTGGACATTGATCAGCCACACCTTTGCAGGTGGACTAACCCCTGATTTCACGGCCTGCCATGTGACTCCAGTCACTCAGGTGATCGCCAACACAATGAGCTTCCTCCGAAGACCTGCAGAAACCAGTCAGCACACATAATAGCCCCCATAAATCCATAAAGCCCCAGTGCTGCTGGAGGACTGCCACACAAAGCTTTATTGTTGTGGAGGACAGTTGGTAGATGCTCAGGAGAAGCTGGTTAAAGCTGGAAGATAAGCCCGCGCTGGTTTTAATGCAGATTGGCTCCAAATGAAAACAGAGAAGCAAACACCTGGACGGATTCAGAACCAGTGAGATCACACTGGGATTCCTCAAGACATCCCATAATGTGGCTCAGGGGCAGGAGCTCCTCCCAGACCGTAGGGTATCCTTTACCTCCTGCACCTTCAGGTCCCAGAGGTGGACCTCCCCAGACCTCATGGTGCACCAAACTGGCCCTGCAGGGGGCGCTGCAGGCAGCAGCACATCCTCTGCAGGGCGTCCTTCCTCCACCAGGCGCCCGCTGGGCTGCCTGTTGTTGGGCTGTGCACACACACGACCCTCCGGTGGACATCAGGCTGGGTTCCGTCCCCGTCCAGGGGGCGGGGCCTCCACAGCGAGGCGGTCTGAAACTCTGGCTACGTCGTTAGCATGTGTCACCGCCCCAACGGTGGAGGGCGTGGAAGCCACTCTGATAAATGCTGCCTCTTTTTTTTTAACCAGAGTCTTAACAGAAAAGACAGGAATCACGACACAATAAATCCTTTGTTACAGTCGGCAGCAAAATCCAGACGGTAGCAGCCTTTAGCCAGAATACACACAGCCCACGTACACACACAACACGCAACCGCAACACAACTTTTCACCAATAATTACACCAACTTAGCTCATCAAACGCTGCTGAGATGCTAAAGTTAGGCGTTGCTCCCAGAAATGACAAGGACAGAGTTAGCGCTGGTGGCTAACTAGCCAGCTCAGAGTCTGCACACAGGAAACGGCAGCGTTAGCTTCCAGCTACACCTGTTTCTTCACAGAGAGCTCGGTTTAAAGCCGCAGGATCTGCCATCTTCTGTCTGGTTAACAAAGACTCCGTGGCTGAGTCGAGGCTACGCTCCCTCTGCTGGTCGGGGCCATAAACAGCCTCCATGTGATTAAACCGCTTCCAGTCCTTTCACTAAAACAACAGACTTCCTCCTCTGGTGATCGTCAAACAGAACATGTTGGAAACTCGTCTGGTACTATTTTTAGTCCCTCTTCATACCTCACACCCCCTAGTGGTGAAGCCTGAGAACTGCATCGTGACCCACTGACTGTGTATGTGTGTGTGTGTGTGTGTGTGTGTGTCCATGTTGGTAAGTCTATAACAGGCGCTTTGTTGAGTAACTACTAACGGCACAGAGGGGGAGAACCATGATCTTTCCTACCTTGCCCAGGGCCTTTTTGCTGTTCTCCCAGTTCCGTTGCTCCAAGGATGGGGGCACCTGGTACACATCATGTAATACTCCAGGTCCCCCGGCTGGGACCGCCCCTGCTCCTGCTCCTGGGCCTGCCAGCGGGGGTACTTGGTAGACGTCCTGCGCTGGCGGCTGGTAATGTCTCTGACCCGAAAGGAGAGCGCTGCTGGGGGGTCCGGGTTGAGCCTGTGGAGGGGCAGCGCTTGGACCAGAAGGAACCTGGTACAAACTTTGGGGGTTTCGTTTCTGGCTGTGGGAAGGGGGCATCATGTAGACGGAGTCGGGGCAGCTCAGGGCAGGGCTGGGGGTAGAGTAGGCTGGGTGCAGAGACGTGAACTGAGCAGAGGGAGCTGGAGGCTGGGCGTAAGCACCCTGGGGGGGCAACGGTCGCTGCTGAAGCAAGAGCGCAGGGCTAGCAGTGGCTGCATCCGGCGTGGGAGGCGTGGCCTGCTGCTTGCTGTCATACATGCCCACCAGGATCTTAAGGCGGTTGCCAGGGACGATGCCCTGGCGGCCATGAAGCGAGCAGAGCCACCAGCCATCCAGGCCCTGCGTGTCCCGCTCCAGCACGGTCATGATGTCGCCCTTCCGGAAGGACAGCTCGTCCGGGGACTCCGCCACATTGTCATACAGAGCCTTGGCCAACACGTTCTGCAGAACAGAAGGAACGGAGAGAAGCGTTAGAACTGGCTCGCGATCTCTGCATCCTTCAGCAGGACCGTCCTTGACACCCTTAAACACCCTAGCGGACATTTAAAAGCTTTCTTTATTTACCAGGAGGTTCGTGAACCCTAACCCAACCCTGACCGGCTGACCCTCAGAAGGGCTCGACGCCAGACTGAAAGAAGGTGTTGCGAAAGATGCCAGTAGTGGGGCAAACGTGCCGGGCTCATAGCTAAGCTAACCGTGACTCCGCAGGGACCAGAGGGTCCAAGCTCATTTATCTCTTGATAAAATGGACGAGATTAATCTAGAGGGCTAGCGCTAGAGCACTAGCGCTGCAGCAAACCATTAGTTCAGTAATCCAGTAATCTATCGATAATTCTGGCGATTAATCCAGTAATCAAATAAGAATTATACTGCACACGCGGCCTTTTTTCTTTTTTACATCACTTTAGCTTTATTGAAAAGCATCCGTAACGTTCCGTTGAAAATAATATCAAAATTAGATACGGTGTTAATTAAACTGACTTATAGTTTAACTACCTGAAGTTCAGGCTTTAACAAACGCACTACAGCGCTTTGTTTTTCATGGATTATTATTATAATATAATTATCTTATGCAAAAATTTAGCTGAGTTGGGTAAACGTGCTAGCTAACAGCTTAGCCACCACATTGATTACAGTTGTGACTCAGCCTTTCCACAGAGCTGTAAACAAAGTGTGTTAGCTAGCAGACTTCTCTCACTCATGATCACACTGGTTTCTGCTAACTGCTGCTAATTATCGTTAGCTTAGCTCGCTGTTTCCGGTCCGCTCTGAGGACTTTTAGCAGAGAGCGGATGTTTCCTTTGGAGGCTGCTGCAGCAGTAGCAATGTGCTATTATGCTAAGCTAGCTGCATCTTCCAGTAGACACGTTTGCTTTTCTTTTAATGTTAAATCCCTTCAATCTGCTCCTCATGGATCTGCAGTGGATCAACTTGCAGAAAGCAACAACAGACGCATGAGGATCGTGAAAAACACGAGCGTGAGAGAGAATTTAAACAAAGATTCCACACAAATCATAGAAGCTTTTTAGTAATTATTCGATAAATCGTTTCAGCCCTATAGAGAACATTATCGTTAGCGGCTGCATCATGGTGATAACAGAGGCCTGGCTGCATGAGAACATCCCAGAGCTAGCTGTACAGCTAGCAGGCCGTCCAATCTTCCAGACAGATGCACATGTTAACATCAGCTGGTGCGCGGACGCTTGGGGGCCTGGATTTTTACTGCTAAAAAGAGCTTTTATCTGCCCAAGGGAACCACTGTTTGTAGCTTCTCTGTATATCCACCCGCAAAGTAATGCTATCGTAGCTATGAGGAGGCTACCTGACAGCAGATCAAAGCCAGAGGCTTCTTCATCGAAGCTGGAGATTTTTGATTCCACCAACTTTAAGATTGGGCTCCACAGATTTGACAAGAATGTGGACATGAAAACAAGGAGGAGCAGAAGACTCGAGCAGGTCCACACCAACGTCTCCTACGTCCACCTTCCTCACCGCAGACACTCAACCACCATAATCCAGTGCATGGAGAGACTGATCAACAACCTGGAGACCCTGCAGGACCTCCCTCTGTCTGCAGGTCAAGGACTTCCTGACCAAGACCCAAGCAGACAAGGATGGGTGTCCCTCAGGGCTGTGTCATGGGCCTCAACATATCCAGGATGGCCCCGCCCACCCAGCACAACTGCCACCGTTGGATTTTGTTGTGTTCTTGTCTGATGACAATAAAGCAGCAAACTGGAAACCAGTTCTGACCAGTTCAACTCAGGAACATCAAAAAAAAGGGTTAGCAGCCTGCTCACAGTCAGCCAGAAGCAGGCGGGAAGAAAGAAGAAGAAACCACGAAGAAGGAGAGGAGGCTCCTCAGATCCTCCAGACTCCAACAATGTGCTGCTGCTCGCTCACACACACACACACACACACTCGGTTCCGCTCATAAACCTTCATGCGCTTCCTGTCCTCCTGATGTGTGACACACCATCCAGGAGGTCCCTTCCAGCAGGCTCAGCCCGAGACTCAGGTCCCCACTCAGGTGGACGTCTCAACAGAAATCCCCTCGTCTCTCACAGGAAATGGGAGATGATTCACGCAGCCTCCTGATTGGACGCTGAGTCATGGGCTGGAGCGTCTCCACGTTTGTTTGTGTCTCTGAACCTTTCACCACGTTCACGCCTGCATCCTGCCACAAGATGTGACGCATCCAGCTCAACATCACCACAAATAAATATATCAACAATCAACACAGTTGGAATGTGTTATTACACAGGTATAAATGAACTGTATAAGTCAATGAGTGGAGTGAAAAAACAGAGTAAACAGAGAGTAAAGAGCAAAGTTTGCACATCAGTAAACGTCAGCCTGTTTGCTGTTATAGTGCAGCATTAAACAACAACGACAACAACAACAAACACTACTGCTACCAATAGTATTTGTGGTGCCGCTTGTTCGTACTGGGGGGGTTACTGGAACACAAGGGGGGCGATGGGAGGAAGCCGTGCTAACCACTGGGCCAGCACACTAACCACTGGGTTAGCACGCTAACCACTGAGCTAGCACGCTATCCAGTGGGCCAGCATGCTAACCACTGATCTAGCACGCTAACCACTGAGATAGCACGCTAACCAGTGGGCTAGCACGCTATCCAGTGGGCCAGCATGCTAACCACTGATCTAGCACGCTAACCACTGAGATAGCACGCTAACCAGTGGGCTAGCACGCTAACCACTGAGATAGCACGCTAACCAGTGGGCTAGCACGCTAACCAGTGGGCCAGCTCTGCAAACATGTCATCCTGTGACGGTGGGACGGAGAGAAATATCAGAATCTTCCTCTTTGATTGGCTGCTGGCGCTAACAGGCAAGTCTGTGCCTGACCCTGACCTCCCCCACCCCCACCCCCACACACACACCCACCCCCACACTCACACAATAAGCTGGCATTCCAGAGAGTGTGTGTGCAAACACACCTCTCACACATTCCAGAGGTCTTTATCTCTCACACATGCAGCAGCTAAAAGAGCCTCAGGAAGCCGAATCCTGGAGGGATATTGGTCCCAACCAGGCCAAAGGCTCCAGCCCCGGCTCAGGAAGGCTCCCACAGCTCTCACCTGTGGCCCCGGTGTGACCTCTGACCGGTGGCTCTTTATAGAATCCAGCCGTCTGCTGGAGCAGCACCGAGACGAAGTGCAGCAGAAAACCTGTAGCCTGAGGCTACAAATACGCGAGAGTTACTCAACCCGTTTACACACACACACACACACACACACACAAAAGACACGCACACACACGCAGGGGCGGTTTGATCCAAACAGTTCCACCTTGAACACAACAACAAGCCTGTACACCAGATAGGTGTGTGTGTGTGTGTGTGTGTGTGTGTGTGTGTTAGCTGATTGTGTTCTCGGGTCCAAATGTTTCCACCTTATTGTCTGACAGTAATGGGACCGGTCAGGGTCAAAGGTCGCGCCCTCTCAGCTCCACTCACTCTGATTTTGGCCTTCTGGGACAGAGAGACAACTGTGTCAGAGAGACAACTGTGTCAGGAACGATGCTGCTGGAACCAGAATGGGTCCCAGCAGAACCACCTGGAACACAACAGAACTACTGACACGGTCCCTGAACCCTGCTGGGACTTTAGCTCCTGTCTGGCTCCGTTCACATCGCTAGCACCTGCTAACACTGAGTCTGTCGCTGAGTCTGTAGCTGGAGTCTGTAGCTGAGCTGAGTCTGTAGCTGGAGTCTGTAGCTGAGTCTGTAGCTGGAGTCTGTAGCTGGAGTCTGCAGCTGGAGTCTGTCGCTGAGTCTGTAGCTGAGTCTGTCGCTGAGTCTGTCGCTGAGTCTGTAGCTGAGTCTGTAGCTGGAGTCTGTAGCTGGAGTCTGTCGCTGAGTCTGTAGCTGAGTCTGTAGCTGAGTCTGTAGCTGGAGTCTGTAGCTGAGTCTGTAGCTGAGCTGAGTCTGTAGCTGGAGTCTGTAGCTGGAGTCTGTCACTGAGTCTGTCACTGAGTCTGTAGCTGAGCTGAGTCTGTAGCTGGAGTCTGTAGGTGGAGTCTGTAGCTGAGTCTGTAGCTGAGTCTGTAGCTGAGCTCAGTCTACCTGGAGTCTGTAGCTGAGTCTGTAGTTTGTTCCTGAAATCCAGCAGCAGACGTGCTGATAACTGGAGAATTGCTCCGTCAGAACACAGAAGCTAATTTACATGACTAACTACTGGTTTGACTGCTTCCAGCCTGGACGACAGCAGTCAGCAAATCACACACAGTCAGACCCCCCAGGGAACCATCACTCATTCACTGCATTCTTAAAGCAGTGTCCCACCCAGGATCCCATCCCTGACTTTAGGGCTGTCAGACTCCAGTACCCCCTCAGTACCCCCCCAAACCCTCACCAGTGGCCTCCATGTCCTCTGGCCAGAAAACCTAATTTTTCTCTATTTTCCCGTGAGTCAGCAGAGCCTGAACACACCACGGCCGCCATCTTTCACTCTTACAAAACCGCTGATTTCTGCATTTTAAAAAGGAAAAAAAAAGTTTCTTCGTGGAACTAAGAACCCAACCAGGAGGATAAAACTTTAAAGAACACTTCTAACAGCTTTAACCTGATTCTGTTGACGTTGAACTCTGTTCTCCCAGAACAGTTTTTCACTTCAAAGTTCTTTAACCCTCAAAACAACCGATTGTCCCTGAACATTCCTACACAGGACAGTGAAGTACACACACACACACACACACACACACACACACACACACACACACACACACACACGCACACACGCACACACACACACACACACACACCCTGCTGAGAGCCAACAAAAGGTAGGAATCTGTAGAGGTAGAGAGCCCAGCCTTCATGTTTTCCTTCTCTTTATAGTGACACCCCCCAGCCAGCAGTCCCAGCACCAGCACAGCCTAAACACACACACACACACACACACACACACACACACACACACACACACACTCACTCACCAAATAGTTCATTTTCTGCGTGGAGAGCAGCAGCGGGCGGACCTGGGCTAGCTCAGCCCCTGGAACTCTTTTCCGAGTGGGTTCTCGGCAGGCTTTGGTGGGTCCCAGAAGCAGAGCAAAGTGGCCCGAGTCTGCTTGTCCTCTTCCTCACAGCTCCCGCGTCCGCCCCTCCAGCGCTGCTGCCACAACTACCAGGCTTTGTTTTCAGGAGTCAAGCAGATCCCAACACATTCTGCTCGTCTGTGACCTCACTCCTGAGGAATGCGAGCGCTACTGGGCCCGTGGACGTCGGCCCTGCTCACTCCTTCTTCATCTTCCTCCGGCTGAGGAAAAAGGGGAGGAGTGTGGAAGCCGACACATCACTTCCTGCTGAAATCTCATGTTGCCTGTCGGGATCTTGGCCATTGGCCCAGGCGTCCGGTGTCAGGCCCTCCCCCAGCCCTCCTCCTCCTCCTCCCGGCCCACTGCTGACCCCTGGTGGACAGCGGCTACCACCGCTACAGTCAGTTGGGGGCTGAAGCAGTCTGAGCAGATCCGGTTCTTATCTTATCACAAGTCAAAGACCACCAGTGTCGACTCCTGAAGGCTAGCTCATGCTAACATCAGCTAGGTAAATGTTCAAAATGTTTACCTCCATCACGCTGATTCAGAGCTTCAGAAGTAGCGAAAGAAGCTACATTATCTACCGTGCGACACCTAGCCTGGCCTCTGGAACATAACTACACCCGCATAGATTATAACCTGCGTTAGTTTTAACACGCTAGACTCTTGACCGTTTGTTCTTAAAGTTCATTGTCAACATAAACTTTTAATGTTGGTTGTTTTTGTTAGCGCGTTTAATGAGTCACACTGACGATCTGTCAGCTGTCCTTTCACAAAAACTGATGTAAATCATGTAACTTTAAGGAGATGTTTTTGATGAGCAAAAGAGAAGACTATTATTATTCCAAAATGCAGTTTAATAACAATTACGATTGTTAAAATGATTATTAAAATGATTCAATAGCTGCAGCCCTATTAGCGACATACAGGAGCAGCCAACTCAGGCGTTCACGCTCACAGGAAGTTCTTCAGGAACTGCTGGCGGACCAGAATGTCCTTATTAGGCTGTGTTGATCCAAAAAGCAGAAAGAAACAAACAGTTCTGGGAGGAATCGAACCCACCATGAGCGCGTGTCTCCAGAGGCTCTGCTCCCTTTTATAGCTCCGCAGAAGTAAAGTAGGCTAATTAGCACATCCGCTCTTTAGCACCGGTTGTCTTCCCACTTCTCCCAGTCTGGAGACACTGGTCCTACTGCTGGACAGTGGGACACTGGCAAAGGCCTGTCCTGAGCTCTCTGAACTACACAAACAATCACCCAGTTGGACACACGTCCACGCACTGCTGTGTGTGGGACAGCAGACAGGAGGACAGAGAGACGCAGCTCGCCCTTCAGTCATCAGCAAGTTAACTGTAAGAACGAGCAGCTGGTCAAGACTTTTCAACAGTTATTACAGAAACACTAACGTGACTGCTGTTATTACACGTCTGTAAATGCTGTTATTACACGTCTGTAAATGCTGTTATTACACGTGTGTAAATGCTGTTATTACACGTGTGTAAATGCTGTTATTACACTTCTGTAAATGCCGTTATTACACGTCTGTAAATGCTGTTATTACACTTCTGTAAATGCTGTTATTACACGTCTGTAAATGCTGCTATTACAAGTCTGTAAATGCTGCTATTACACCTCTGTAAATGCTGTTATTACACGTCTGTAAATGCTGTTATTACATGTCTGTAAATGCTGTTATTACACTTCTGTAAATGCTGTTATTACACGGCTGTAAATGCTGTTATTACACGTCTGTAAATGCTGTTATTACACTTCTGTAAATGCTGCTGCTTGTGACTCGTCCATCACACAGATCCACCTCCCAGTCCATGCACCAGCCCCCTTAGCCCCGCCCCAAGGCGTGGCCCTCAACCAATCAGCTCGACGTGCACGTCATCAGACCAGATGGCGTGCGCACACACACACACACACACACACACACACACACAATGAAGCATGTTTGCTGCTTCATCACGTTTTACTGAGCTGGACTAGATGAGCATCAGTTACCTTCATCACCTGGTCATGGATGATGGCTGAACCCTGACTGGCTTAAACCAGCATCACATGACCTCTGAGGGTGGCTCTGATTGGCCCCAGTCTGCGGCCTGCAGGTGTAAACAAGACCTGACTGGAAGAGTGACTGAAAAACTGCTGCAGGACAGTAAGGAAGTCAGACAGACAGGCAGTCAGAGGTAGAGACAGAGAGAAAGACAGAGAGAGAGACAGTCAGACAGTCAGTCAGAGATATAGACAAAGAGAAAGAGAGAGACAGACAGTCAGAGAGACAGACAGGAGAGACAGACAGTCAGACAGGCAGTCAGAGATACAGTCAGAGAGAAGCAGAGAGACAGACAGGCAGTCAGACAGAGAGACAGAGAGAGAGAGAGAAAGTCAGAGAGACAGACAGACTGACTGATGTCACTGTAATGGTTCACTCATCAAGAGCGTGCACACTGTTTACACCATTCTCTCGAGTGTATTAAGGCTGTGTGTGTGTGTGTGTGTGTGTGTGTGTGTGTGTGTGTGTGTGTGTAAATCAGCCAGGTCTCACGTGCACATACCTGTCTGTCTGCTGAGGATGTGAAGAGAACGTCAGAGCACAGCAGATGTGTGTAAATCCAGGAAAACAGGAGGTGAAAACAGCCTTAGCAGCCACCGGTGTGTGTGTGTGTGTGTGTGTGTGTGTGTGTGTGTGTGTTGTTCTGACTGCTTCCATACTGTAACAAAACCATGTTGGTGTCACAGAGAACCGGGCCACCGTCCCTGCCGGTCTGGGCCCGGAGGGAACCGGGTCGTGGTTGGGCCCAGCTCACGCACCAACCACCAAAACAAACAGCAGCACACGCACGCGCTAATGACATCATTTCTCATTGCCCAAGAATGCCCCTGACGTCACTCCAACTAATCCCAACGCTGCGCGAGGTAAACGTTAGAACTGAACCCATTTCACGTGGAAAGCGGGACACTTGGTTCCGGTTCCGAACCATCCCCGGGCTGATCCAGGACAGAGGGCAGCCCTGGAGCCTGAACTAGTGCGCGTGCATGAGTTGGTGCGAATAAGCTGGTGGCGTATGTGCAGCAGTCATACTCACGGACACAGACATGTTGCCGCTGCCGCGGTCGCGTTCCTGCGCGTCAGGCGTTAACAGGATGGCTCCTGCGGTGATCTCCTTGCGGCCACGCAGCGTCAGTCCTCCTTCACCCACTCCATTTTGAAGACAAACGTGCCGTTTTGGCCACACACGCGGCTGTTATTCGCTGCGAGATTCGTCTTGAGGGCCCAGCAGCGGCGCTTCCGACAGCCCTGCCCGCTCCCTCCTCTGCGCCTCCACCGACGCTCCGCTCCTCCGCAGGAGTATCCTGGCAAAGATGCCTTGAAGATTGTGGTGAATATACTTGCTGCGGCCGCAACCGCTGCTTAAAACAACAAAGCAAAACCAGGAAATAAAACAAGCTAAGGGGCAGCACTTCCTCCTCTGGTGTTGTCCACTGCGGTCAACCAAGACGGCACGAAACTTCCAATGCGCTCTTTTGTCAACTTTACGGTAGAAACCCGTCCATGGCTCTATGCCCGCGGCAGCACAATCAAGCATTTCTCGGGCACAATTTCCGCCTTTCAAAATAACGTGCTCACGAACGCGCCATGGGTTTGCGTGTTTCCCCCGTTCGGTTAGTGATTGGGGGGCCGTGCTCTGCAATTCACCATTTGCAGGTTGATTCTCCTCTCTCGCCACCTGAAAACCCGAGTGGATGGACGGGAAGGATAAGTACATGTTATTATCCTTAGAGGTTCTGGATGTAGTGAAAGAGGACATGAAGGTAGTTGGTGTGAGAGAAGAGGATGCAGACGACAGGGTTAGATGGAGGCAACTGATTCACTGTGGCGAAAAGGAAGATTATAATATGGTATAAATGTAACGAAAATGATTTCATCTAACTCAGTGTATGCGTTATTGTGTGAGCCGTCTATATAACCACCTTATTTTGGAAACCGGGTGTGGTGTCGTGTGTAATTGCCGCCTTGACTCTTCCTCGCTTTGAGGCCTTTCCTGTAATGTTCAGAGTAGGGGCGCACTCTGATTTTCGTGTCGACTGGGTGAACGGCTGTCCAGTCTTAGAGACCGTCTTGCTCAGCTTAACCGATTAATACACATGTCCCTGAATGTATCACACATCTCCCGTCGTTTATTCGACAGGGCTGATTTATGTAATAAAGTGTATCTACATGTTACCAATCCATCTAATTTTGTAATAACCATTTGACAATTCCATTTAGCATCTCAGCCCCACTATGACTAATCCCACCTGAAATATTATTTACCACCACCCACCTACGGTACAAAATACAGTGGGGAAATGGGGGGGAGGGTGGGGGGGGCACGTTGGCGATCAACATCCTATTTTCTGCTTTTTAATTCCAGCTTTGGCTGGACAGATGGACAGATTTCCAGACAGGTTTCCAGTCCAGGACAGGAACCAGTAATAGAGCAGTTTGACACCGTTCAGGGTCATTGCATCACCTGATGTGTGTGTTCATCTGTGGACATGACAACCTGTCACCACCTGTCTGTGGTTAGACCCGTCTGTCTATGGTTAGAGATCCGTCTGTCTGCGGTTAGACACCCGTCTGTCTACCTGTCTGTTTCTAAGAAGTTCACGCTCAGCTGCGCTCATGCTAACGGATAAGCGGCTCTGCTCTCTCTCCCTCCGTGGGGCCTGACTGGTGCAGACCGGAGCTCCACGCCCACGTGGTACCTGGTACCGGTACTGTTGAGCGGCTAGTTTGCTACAGGTGAATGACTGTTCTTCATGGGCGCCAGAGCTACAGGAAAGAAGTCCACAGGAAACAGGAAGCGGTTTTTAATGACATCACCGTCGTCAGTGGCGACGCAGGCAGGAGGGACCATGTGACTGCAAAAGAGCCTCAACGTGACTCTTTCAGGCTGTTAGTGAGTGGCTGAAGGACACCTGCTGGACAGCAGTCCCACAGCAGCTTCAGTGTGTGTGTGTGTGTGTGTGTGTGTGTGTGTGTGTGTGTCATCTCTTCATGTTGCTGAGGCGGACTGCTTTTTCTAACTCAAACTGGCGGTGGTCCACGCGCTCCAAGAAATTCTTCCGCTCCACATACCTACAGACAGACAGACAGGCAGGCTATCAGACAGACAGGAGGAGAGGACATCAGACCCACATGCTCCGTCCTCCCACTGAAGCACAGACAGGTCCCACAGCAGCGTGGGGACACCTCACCCCTCTCTTCCTCGGTTGTGGATGGCCAGTTCGTGGGTGATGCCCTCCTCCGACTTGAACGTGTCCCAGTCCATCCTGGACTTCTCCAGCGTGCTCATCTTGGACTTCTTCCCACTGATGTGACTCAAGATGCCCGACATGCCCGCAGGGCGCTTCGCACTGGGAGAGGCGGGGGAGACAGGGGACAGAGGAGAGACAGGGGACAGAGGACAGAGCGAGGAGACAGGGGAGAGAAAGGAGAGACGGGACAGAGGAGAGACAGAGGAGACAGGGGAGACAAGAGAGACAGATCTTCAGTCTGTGGACGTGAACGTCAAATCTGTCCTGGTGAGTGTGGACGCTCCCACAGACTGAGGTGGGTGGAGCTCAGCAGCAGCTTCCGGAACAAATGAAGACAACGGACGCAAAATGACCGTGTGTGTGTGTGTGTGTATGTGTGTGTGTGTGTGTGTGTGTGTGAGATTCACCTTGGTCCAGGAAGTGACGGTTGCCTGGGTGATGAGGTCATGTCGGTTTCCTGTGTGCCTCCCTGGTTCTTCAGGAACATTCGGGCCTCCCTGGAGTCAGCTGGTACCTCCTGCTGCACCCTGAGAGAGCAGCAGCGTTAGAGCCAGGGTGGCTGTGTGTGTGAGTGTGTGTGTGTGGGTGGATGTGTGTGTGTGGGTGGATGTGGGTGTGTGTGTGTGTGTGTGTGTGTGTGAGTGGATGTGGGTGTGTGTGTGATGGTATGTTTGTGTGGGTGCATGAGTGTGTGTGTGTCTATGTGTGTGTGTGTTTGAGTATGTGTGCGATCAGGGTCAGGGGGTTGTTGGGATGGTTAGGGTCAGAGGTCAGGGGGTTGTTGGGATGTTAGGGTCAGAGGTCAGGGGGTTGTTGGGATGTTAGGGTCAGAGGTCAAAGGGTTGTTGGGATGGTTAGGGTCAGAGGTCAGGGGGTTGTTGGGATGTTAGGGTCAGAGGTCAGGGGGTTGTTGGGATGTTAGGGTCTCTACCTTATTTCTTCTCCAGCAAAGTCAAACACTTTAGTGATGGTAACTTTGCTCGGCTCCGGCGCTCTTGGCTCTGTTTTCAGCGGAGCTGCTTTTGGTGCTGAACAATCTTCCTGAGGACCAGAAACATCAGGCAGCAACAGTCAGAAACATCAGGCAGCAACAGTCAGTGAGGCTGTAGTTTCCACTTTAGTGGCCCACTGTGACACACTCACGGGCATGGCGCTCTGTGGCCTGCTGCCCTCTGTGAGGACCCAGCAGGCCCTTCCTCCAGACACACACCAGCACCAGCTGGCCCCACTTCTTACCAGTTACTGGTTACCAGTTACACCAGAGGCTCAGATGACTTCCCACAGCAAGAACCTCAGCTCCTCCAGGGTGCTGGTGCCTGCAGGAGCTCTTCGGAGCTGTGAAGGTGCCACACCTACCTGAGCTGTGCTGCAGCACTGCGACTCTGCTGGGCCCGCTTTGGGTCTGGGTCCGACATCAGACAGGAAGAGAGCCCAAAGCTCGTCGGCCTTTTTCTTCTGTACTGCTTCATCATCGTTACGTGCTGGCTCCGATCCGTCTGCTCCACCTTCACCCTTCTCTTCCTTCTCAGCTTCCAGCGTTGCTGTTGTCTTCTTCTTTCTACACGACACCAGTGAATCACACACAACGAAGAAGACCACACAAATAATTCCACTGCATCCACTTCAGAGCGACTAGAACAACGGCCCCAACTCTGTTCTGGACTCAGGTTCTATTTTTTTATATTCTGCTATCAGCATAATGAGCTTTAATAACACACATTCTCTACTGTCGTGTTCACATTAATAAATCAGAGCAACTTAATGACTTAATGACCATCAGAACTAGTTGGTGTGTTGCTGTGGATGGTGGGTCTGGAGATGCTGGTTCACATTTGTTGCGTTAGCGCTTCTGGCTGGAGCTTTTTTACGGTAAATTTACAGATGTCTTCCTCCAGGTTGCTGGGCTCTCCTTTATCGTTAGGATAAAAACCAGAATGCACCACAGCCGAGCCGTGGTACGAGGCTGTGGAACCAGAACCTCCCCTTCCTCCATGTTGTTATTATCCTAGCCATAGCATATTATCCTAGCCACAGCATATTATCCTAGCTATAGCATGTTATCCTAGCCACAGCATGTTATCCTAGCCATAGCATATTATCCTACCATAGCATATTATCTGTTGCCCCTGCGACCTGACCAAGGATAAGCAGTAGAAGACAGATAGATGGATGGAAGGATGGATGGATGGATGGATGGATGGATAGCTTCATATCCTGGCCATAGCTCATTTCTGAGCCGACGCTGCGTGTTGCTGCTGGCGCAATATGATGACGTCAGACTCAGGTTCATAGTTATTTTATGCAACTTTGTGGATAAAATCAATAACTGACATAATTGCAAATATGACAAATAATCCCGATTGAGGAATATTGTAATATTCGCAACTACTCTACCCCCCATCCCAGCACCTTTCCACCAAGCTCACCTCACACCAGACACCAGCTTCTTTCTCTTCTTCACCTCCTTCTTCCCAGAATCAGGGTGTGGAACGTGGTCATCCTCGTGCAGAGGGTCCTCCTTCTCACACTCATTGATGTCCTCCTCGCTGAGGTTGTCATCTGGAGAGAGGAACACAGGAGAGAACATGAGAAGAGCAGGCCAACCGACGCAGACTTGGACCTTCTGGATCATGATAAGTAATATAGTAGCAAACCCAGCGACTTCAATGACATGGACGCAGAGGAGACCGCAACACGACTAAGAAGGAAGCGTCTACATCCACCCTGTCTAATGAAGAAAGAACGCTCATCTGCAGGAGGGCTTAGGAGGGCTTTTCTGTGCAGGTGTGAGCGTGGGTGGTTGTCGGTGTTTGTGTTAGCCCTGCGGTAGGCTGGCCTATCCAGGGTGGACCCGACTCTCGCCCCTTAACAGCTGGGACAGGCTCCAGCAGACTCCTGCCATCCAAGAGTGGTTGCACCTACCTAGAGGAACACCTGCCCCCACCTACAGGAACAATGGCACACCTGGGACCTTTACAGTCCCAGGCCCCGATACAAGCCCTAGAAACACTCAGTGTTCCGCGGGCGACCCCTAGTGGTCCGCGAGGTGACACGTAACAAATCATAATTTTAAATTTCAATATTTAAAATTCAGTGTAAAGTCAGTGTTTCTTGAACTACCACGATTTAAAGAATTCACTTTACTGTATATTTCCTGATGCATCTGTCATACCGGCACCCGATCGTTATTTAGCATATTGCTGCTGGTGTTGTATTTTAATCTCTGTTGCTACAATGAACTGTAGTAATAATAAAATAAACTGAACTATGTGTTTAGTTAATCGGGACCTATTTAGCAGCAGGGACCGTTTGTGCAGGTTTCCAGGCAGCGTTTTTACTTTAAAGGCAGCTTTGTTCAGCGTCATCATGACAAAATGATGAAACGAAAATCGTCGACGACTCCGTAAATCGTGAAGGTTAAATCATTGATAACTGTCCTTACCTGATGGGACGTAATCCGCATCTTCATTAGACGAGTATCCGTCTGAGTCGTAGTCCGAGTAATTCATCATTTTGAAGGAGAAGCGATACAGGCGTCCTCTCTAAGCCCGTTTGAACTTCCGGAAAGCCACAAAATGAACAATGATATTCTTTAAAGCTGGTTTCTTTAACGATTTGTTAGGATTTTATGACAAAATTATATTTGACGTTTAGTCAACAACAACAACAGCGCAATCCGCCATCTACCTGATTTGCACTGAGCATGCGCAAAGCACTGAGCGTGCGTCAAGTGGCCGCCATCTTGGACTGCTATGTACGGCAACACAACGTGGACAAACTTCATTAATCATAACTCTATTTAAGATTATTATGGAATACTTTTTTAACATAACTTTATTTGTTCTGGAAAAAAAACATTACAAACAACATCTCGCCCTGAGATGAGGGAAACCCGGGGTTTTTGGTTTCACTAAGCCGGTTCAGCGTCACCCTGAGTATGTAACCATGGTAACAGACTCCATTAAACTAACCTGGCGTCCGACCCCGGTTGACCGTTTTCCCCTTCCCCGATGAGAACTTCTGTGAGCGTTACCCATTTTTTTGCACCCTCGGAAGTTTATTTAACAGCAGATGACAGAAAGGCTCTCAGTTCAGATCCAAAATTCTTTGGATCGTGATTGTGAGCACGTGTCCATGGTAACCGTTGGGCTGTCATAAACGTTACTCTTGAGCTCAAACTATTTTAGAACGCGTTTGTAGTGTTCAACAGTCCCCGACAGCCCAGACATCTGATGGAAGTGTCCTCAGATATAAGTGTCCTCATGACATCTGAAAGCAGCAGCAGCCACTAGCCAGCCAGCTAGTGAACCAACACTAGGTGGCGCTGGTTCACCTCAGCCTTTTTCTGCTGCTTGAATGGAGATGAAATTTAGACATTCAGTTTTGGAGATATGCGTGTATAACATGCATTTAAGTGTTAGATACGTGTAAAGTGTCTTGAGATAACTTTATGATTTGGCACTTTAAATAAAATTGAATTGGAATTGAATTAGATACTTTATTGATCTGATAGGCTTTCAGATAGACAATATTAACTACTGGATGGATGGTTAAGGATTTGGCTTTTTCTTTGTTTAGAGGATTTCTCTAATTAATTATAGTTATAGTTATCACAGATTAAATAAAGCAACTGAACACAGGCTAAACACCACCACAATAGCTTGCATTTCAGTCATATCTGACATGTTTGAACTATATTTTTGCACTTCGTCCATTGTTGCAAATGATAGTGAGACGACTCCTGCAAGACCTATTACCTGTTAACATCATGGGGGCGGGCCCCTTTGGCCCATTTTAGAGCGATGAAACACATCGCTCTAAAATGGGATGGAGAGGAGGATGGAGACGCACCGCATCCGGTGGAAACGGGGGGGTTATACTGACAACTACAGTGTGTTTGTGAGCTAGAAAAGGAAGTATTCTTTGTTGCTAAAGCTGAGTCCAACGTATAATTTCACAAAGTCATCTAAATGCCCGCACGGCATTTCATAGAAGTAGTCACATGCGCTGGATGTTATAGTCTCAAAAGATCGACTTTATTCTCGACATTTCACCTTTTTCTCTGTCTATGACGAAAACAAACCTCTTCTAATTTTTTTTTTTCTAATGGGTGGCCTAAATCCTCTTCCGCAGAAACGGACCATGGTGTTAATTGAAAAAAAACAATTTTTTTTTTTTACTTTCAAAGCATTTTTTTTAGTTTTGAGTAAAATCCTGTTTTTATTCCCTCCACCGGCCTCTGACTGAATGACTGACTGTCTGACTTTCTGCGTGTTAGCATGAAAACAGATTTCACTGAAATTTCCAGGAAATGCTGATAACGAGCCAAAGAACCGACGATTAAGCTTTGGTGTTTTCTGGGTTCCGGAGGCACTCTGACCTTTGATCTTCCAAAGATCAAAGCCACGCTGTTTGCTCATAGAGTAACCATGTTTGTAACCGTGTATTACTGCTGCCTATCCTGACCAGTCTGTGGGGACATGAGCTGCTGGGCAGAGCTCCCAGCTCTCCCAGTGCCTTACTGGCTGATCTTTTTTAACGGATAGACGTTTGTACGACTGTCTGACTGGGAACTGACCTGAGGTCAGCTCCGATGGTAACGGCTGTGTATTCAGACGGCTCTTCCCACCTTTGTTGTTGCCTTGAAAACATCACAAACACGTCTTTAATCTACCTTTTCCACAGAAGCGGGCACATCTTCTGAAGCACGCTCAGCCCTCTTTTGATTAATTATATGTGAAAATTACCTTTAATCGCTTCTCATTGAGGACATCTTCAAACTGAAGCATGTGACGACCATCTCAGCACATTACATGATGTCGGGGTAATTATGTGTGATTTAGGAGAAGAGGCTTTAATGGCAGCCTGGCCGTCTTTGTGCTCGCGCTCGTCCTTTCATCTGGAGCGGACAGCAGGGTTTCTGCCTGCTCAGGCTGCCAGAGGCACAACCACCGACACGCACGTGGCAGAAACCTCCACCAAGGACCACTGCCATGGCAGGACACCACCCAGCGACACGCGCAAGATAAGAGATGGTGGTGGGCAAATGTAACTGTTCCAGCTCAACAGTTTTAAAAGAAACATTCAATAATAAAGAAATAAACACAAAAACCAGTATAAATAATAGTTCCTGGCGTTGATCTTCTTTAGCTGATAGATACTTTATTGATCTGATAGGCTTTCAGACAGAACTAAACACTGACTGATGGAAGCTAAAGATGTGTCTTTTTCTGTGTTTAGGGTTTTCTCTAATTAATTAATCTAGTTATCACAGGTTAAATGAAGCCACTGAACGCTGTTGAATGAGGACAGGCTGAACACCAGCACAATAGCTGGGACTGAAATCATATCTGACATGTTTGAACTATATGTTTGTATTTCATCTGAACTGTCTGCCAAGTGTGTTTGGGGCCGGGTTGGCTGCTCCTGTGGCCTGGTGGGCTGCTCCCGTGGCCTGGTGGGCTGCTCCCGTGGCTCAAACACACACATCAGAAATGTTAAATGAGATGACCAACCAAGAACAAACTTTTCTTTTTTTCTCTCCAGTTAATGATCACGCATTGCCTCGCTCAGTAATTTTCAGCCACACCATCTCTCTCATTTGCTGCTGCTGCAGTGTTACGTATTTTTCTTGTAAATATGCTCATTTTCGGTGTACGCGCTCATGACGTCTTCCAACGGGGAGAAGTGTGACCATCAAGGGTTTTTTTTTTCAGTTGTTAGACGAAACATTTCTTTATTTTCTCTCCAAATAATAATCACTCATTGGCTTGGTCAGAACATCTCTCTCTCTCTCTCTCTCTCTCTCTCTCTCTCTCTCTCTCTCTCTATTGCTTTTTTCTTGAAAATATTTTCGGTGCACGCGCTCATGAAGTCTTCCATCTCCAACGGGGAGAAGTGTGACAGTCAAGGTTTTTTTTCACTTGTTGCCATGGTGAATCACGTTATCTGCGTTCCATTGATGAGGCTTTTTAGATCTCCGTGCACGAGCGTAACTCTGAATCAGAGTTCATTAAACCAACTCTGAACACATGTTCTGAAAACGAAAACTCTTGAGTTGGACAATTCAGAGTTTTTCAACCCTGAGTTCAGCTTCTAACTCTGAGTTTGTTAAACCCGCTTTCTGAAACGGGCCCCAGGTTCAGATCTGAGCGGCCTGAACCGGCAATAGTGCGGTTGAATAAAAACACTGTCACGTTTGCAGGCAGCGCACGTGGTCCGTGCACTATGGCCTCACAGGCAGAAGGTTGTGGGTTTGATCCCCAGCTACTACAGGCCTTTGTGTCTCCGTTAGCTCTCTGTGCATCCCTGCGTGCTTCCTCTTCTGGGTGGGTGGTGTTGGGGCGGATGGGTCCGTCATAGCAGCATCCCTGTCCCTGTCCCTGTCCTGCTGTCGTGACCTTCTGGACTATCCGAATTCTCAGATGAAGATGGTGGTTTGTAGCAGCTTAGCTTCACTTTCCTTTTAAGGACATTGGAGAGATGAAAGTGTGGTTTAGGAAGCGCAGAGTGGAGCGGATGAAGAACCTGCACAAAGAGCTGCCTCCTCGTCTCCAGGCCGGAGCTCAGCAGCAGCAGGCTGACACAAAAAGCCTTTCACACTTGTGGATCTGAATGTGACTAAGCTCTGAATGGATGTGGATGATGCTGCCGTGGATCCCAGGATGAACCCAGTCTCTCTAAATGCTAATGACGTGTGCAGCTGGAAGGTTCTACAGCCTGAGAACAGCAGGAGCAAACATGGATTAGAACTCTGCAACGGTCCTGGAGGACCCCTGCAACATGGAAAACTATCAGAATCAGACATTCAAGTCCTCAAATCTACATCAGTGATAATTCTACCATATTTTCATACTCACCTGGGGGAACCTGGAGATCATTGAGCCATCTCCAGAGAAGGTTCTGCAGGTCTCCAAGTCTGAGCACCTCTGAAGGGAGAGAGCTCTTCATCACCAACCTTTAGGACTGCTGAGAACACACTGGAGCTCTCACGGCATGTGGCGGTCGCCGCCGAACAAAGAGACCATCTGATTTTTTTCAGCGGTTATTAGCTCGACGTGAGCAGCACAGCCCTTTTTCTTGTGTGAGCCACAGTGATCTCTGGACCCCAAGGACCAGCCGGTGGGAGTTTGGAGTGAGGATTGCAGGAGCCAGGAGCCTTCAGCCTGAGCTGGACCACTGAGGCAAAAACCAGTGATTACCACCAGGTGAAGACACAACATTCCTTCATCTTCTCCCCTCCTCCTCCTCACCTACCTCTTGTGTGATTGTTCCAAGCAGAACCATCCCTCCAGCCCACATCGATGCTTCTAGAGTGCATAAGGGCACACCCACACTGGGCAGCTGTACCGTATCCAGGCAAGGTTCCCCCCTAAAATCCAGATTAGCATCAGTGTGGCTGTACACACTTTCCTGGCCCAACACACGGGAGAGGTGTGTTTGTACACATGTGCACAAGTACAGTTACAAGGCGTGAAACCTGGTGGTTCCGCATCAACCTGGTGAATCGTCGGCTGGGGTGGTTTGCTCTGAAAAGTTCGTTTCCATGTTTTGAAGCTGCTGCAACCAGATAACAACAGTTTTAGTGAACCTGATGTTGGTGTTCTACCTGTTTGGGTGGCTGTTGCCAGGAGAGCTGACCGTGTCTTCACAATCATTCCTCCAGAAGCCAAATGAAGAGGGTTGTCAGCTTGATTGGTTAGAAAAAAGTTCAGACCCCCCCTTCAGCTAGCATGCTAACATGTCCCCTCAAGAAGGTGGACCAATTTACAGGCTCTTCACAATATTTTCTCAGTCAATAGTCCATCAAGCAGGATTTTTAGCTAACCTCTGATCCTCATTTGGGGGGTTAGCTTCCCCACCACCTGGCCGGCCCCTTCATCAAGATCTACAACCCAATTATGTGGCCCTTCAGGCTACATAATTGCCCACCCCTGCTCTAGCATCACCCCTCCTTCTCTGAGTGTGACAGACTCATGCTAGCAATGCTTCAGGACTGTGTTTACCTCACTGATCCCGAACCTTACTGAAAGACAAGGATCCGCATCGGACAGCCCATTTCATTGCAGGATCTATTTATAACCGGCTTCCTAACTTCGTTTGGACATTCACAGTGGTTTTTACTGACAGCAGCGCAACAAGACTGAAGCAAACCAGAGCTGCAGCGCTGACCATTGTAACTCAATCCCCTGAGCCATGGATGCTCAGATCAATGCAATTTTCTTTTGAACTCAAATAATCTCTCAAAATGAGGATGTTTTGTCCAGAGGCGTCCTGCAGCTTTGGCCTAGCCTCACCTGCCTGCTTGTGAAGGTGAGGAAAGCCACACAGAGAGCATGCTAACTCACATCCACGACCTTCCTGCTAACCGCTATGCTAATTGGCACCTGTTGTTGTGGCTCCCTCTTCAGTTTTGTGAGTTTGCCACAAACCGCATAAATCACAGATCTTCTGTTTTTTAGATCGTTTTAATAAAAATGATTTTCCATACTTTTCACTCTGAAGACCATCAGTGCACGAAGCAATCTGTCCTGAAATCCGGCTGGAAACACTCCATCTCAAGCCTGTAAGTCCCCGTGCACACAGTCCTCCAGCACCCTGAACCCAGTGATTAAAAGCCTGGTTAATAAAAAATAAAAATAATAAAAAAGCCTCGTCTGCTTCTGCCTCTGATTGAAACGTCGCCATCACTTGGTAAATGAGTCACGTTTACTTGTTTCCTTTCTGTTTTTTCTGACTAAAGAAAGTCAGGCTAAATGGCCCGTCATTATCCAGTCCTCTGGCCACGTGGCAAAAATCGTTACCTTTGGATTCGGGGCCTAATCAAATTCAGCTCCTGGCCCCAGTGTGGCCCTGATTTCATAGACTGAATGAGTTCTGTGCGTCACGCCTGAAAGAGACGCTGAAGCGCTGAGCAAAAAAAAAACAAAACAAAACAAAAAAACTGAATTTCAAAGCTTTTGATTGATATTATTCAAATCATCAGGATTCAATTCACACTTTAGACACATTTCTAACTTCTTCCAGCAGTAAGTTCCATTAGAGGAACTTTCTTCTGGCTGCTTGGGGCTCTCTCTTCCTCCCTCTCTCCACTCTCTCGCTCTCTTCTTCTCCCTTGTGTGTCATTGTGTCCTCTCTATTATCTCCATCCTCCTCCTCGCTGGTATCATCAGGTGCACTGAAATTATCCACCATCTTCTCTGTGCTGGACACCTCGCAGCTTCCAGGAAGCCTCTGCAGATCAGACTGTGAGACGTGTTCAGCACTCCTTCCCCATTATTTCTCTCCTTTCTTTCTTGTTTTCCACTCAGAATCTTCACTTGCTGCTACAGACTTACTTCAGTTTGCGGAGAAAAAGACGATCCTCCACCTTAGAGGCGAAAGAGGGTTTTTTTTTTTAAATAGTTTTTATGTTCAGTCTCCACAAAAGGTCCCTTCAGTTTCAGCTTCACAGGTTCTAAAGGTTCTAAAGGATGAAAGCGAAGCAGGAAGGAGGCCAGCCTGTGGAGGCTCAGCCCTCTTTTTAGGCCTTAACCAGGAGCTAACGAGCTTCCAGGAACGCAGAAGGCATCGCTGGGGTGGGTGGTGGGGGGTTTACTGTGATTAAGACCTCAGCAGCCACAAAGAAGACGAATGATGTCCCAGACTTCTTCATCTGGAAGAAGAGTGAAGTTCTGCTGGGTCCTCTGAGGAAGGAGCAGAACTATTTGCCTGTCTTGTCTGTAATGTGTTTGATGCTGTCAGCTTTTCAAATCACATGACCAGCAGCAGCTACAGCAGCTAACATCTCACTTCACTGCTTCCATGTCGAGCTAGTGCAGCATTTGTTTAAATATTCTCTATGCAGTCGTGATGGAAAAATACAGTTCCAATCAAAAAAGTTGCCATTATTGGATTAAGCAAAATGATGGGACAAAGAGCAAAGTGGTAAAGTGCTCAGATGCGTCTCCGGCTGAACATCGTAGACAGGATTTCAGCTTCAGGCGGCATTCATCTGAATAATTTATGTCCAAAAACTGTTTTGTCTGTCTAAACTCCTCAGTCTTAGAATCCGAAGACATGAAACAAACAGCAAACGCGAAGAAAAACTCCCTCTTAGTTCCTTCCTGTAAGTTTGAGTTTAGTGGAGAGTCTTGTTGACTCATACATTTTGGACATCTGAATTGTCTATAAACCCATGTTCTAAAAGTTGTTGTTTCTGATACAACAAGTCTGGCCCCAGCGGGTTGGAGAGGACAACCTGCAAGTTCAGTGTTGCTTTGCTGCCGGTGTCTCTTGCTGATTAACGGTATCACAATGCCGTTGTATGAAAACGACCTGTACACAGGGGGTGGGGGGGGGAGATCGCAGCCAGAGTGTGGTTCCACTCGGCGACTCGGGGATCGGTGACTTTAGTCTGCCGACTAACGTGCAAACATGTAGAACTCTACGTGTTTGCTACGTGTTGTTGTGCCGCCTGTGACTTGTCCTCGCCGGTTAGCCGGAGCTAGCTAATTGTCAAAAAGGACTTCATCAGCCAATATGGCAGCGCCATCTTTTTTTGTACGCTGTTTCTTTACTGCAGCTGTTACTCCGTGTGTTCTGACATGATTCGTGTTTACTGTATTTTGGGTTGATATAGATCATTTTGTGTCACTGCTCAAAATATTATTCACACGCTCTCAAGCTAGTCTGAATGGCTGTTAAAGGTGTTTTCATTGTGGACGTACGTCACCTAAAACTGTTGAAGGTAGTTAGGTATTTGGAGGTCAGTATTGTCAGTTGAATACATTTTATTGTTTAATTTTTCGTAGCTTAGCACCTTTTCTTACCTTGCAGTTCCTCCACCGGCCATCTGGAGAGTTCTCTCTCTTCAGATAGACAGTCCTATCACCAAAAAGCCAATTTTTGAAATAAGACATTCAATCCCAGCTCTGCTCATGACAGTCACTGGTTTCAGCCTTGGTTCTTTTGAAGTTTCGTTCTTCCTGTTAAGTATTAAAGTTGTTTCTTTTATAGTAGTTGTAAGAGCATCCTTTCCACAGATGGTCACTTCGTAGTGGTGGAAAGGCTTGTGTGTTCCAATGCTGTCGGGAGCTTTGGTCTCCTATGGCGGTAAAGTCAAGGGAGGAGGTTCCACAAACACTGGCAGGTCCCTGCAACCACCTTCACCTGAACCTCATCTCGGGTCTTTAATCTGGCCACTGGAAGAGGGCAGGTGTAAATTACTGCGCAACCCATCCCTCAGGAATCCAAACTGAATGCAGGCTACAGCTTCCACCAGAGAAGTCCTCAGGGGACAGGATGGAGGAACGGGAGCAGGTCAAGAATGTGACTGGAAGCTCCCAGCTAAACTTCTGCACAGAGGCATCATGGTCCCTATGCTGGGACCACACCACTCACCCCCCACAGGGGAGGGGTTTAGAAAAGACCTGAACAATTGCTTGTTCCTTATAAACCTGCGTGGCCTACCACAGCCACCAATTCTGCAGTGAAAAATCAAAACCTAATCAAAATCTAAAAGGCAAAACCTATGGCTATGAAGCTGGTTAGAGGGAATGTCCGCACCTTTCTGGGGCTACCACCTAGATATAGCAGCACTTAGTGCTAACTAACTGGAGAAGACTGAATCACAGAAGTTGGGGAAGGTTACATTTTCTTTTGGATGGATCTACCAGAGGATGAATGCAGGCTGTATGGAGTTGGCTTTGCTATAAAAAGCTAATTATTAAATGACAATAACACTGTTACATATCAGTTCTGGCAGGACCCGAAAGCAGGCAGGAGACAGCAGTTACAGTCACGTGAAAGGGGAGCGTGGTAACCTTAGGAGAAAAGAAAAGAACCCCAGGTACAGTAAAAAAAAAAAAAAAAAAACACAGGACCATGACAGTACTTCCCTTCAACTGGCGTATCCTGTTGCCTTGCCTGGTTTGTCAGGACGGTGCCGATAAAAACCCTGCGGGAATCTGGCATCCAGGATATGGCGCCGTGGAACTCATGACAGCTCCTCAAGACCACACCCCTCCCAATCAAAGAGGACCTGGAACCCACGCCCTCACTGATGGACGTCCAAAATACGACGGACCGAGTAGGCTGGACTGCCGTCGATGACCCGGGGGGGTGAAGGTGGGTCTGAAGGAGGGACCAGATGTGATTCCGTGACTGGCTTGACTCGGGACACATTGAACGTGGGGTGAACATTGAGAGAAGGTGGTAGCTTGAGGCGCACGGCGGACAGGTTGATGATGTGGTCGATAACAAAGGGGCCAGCAAAACGAGGAGCCAGCTTATGGGAGTCCACCTGGAGGGTTAGGTTCTTTGAAGAGGGCCAAACCTCCTGGCCAGGCCGGAAGGTTGGAGCCGGCGCTATACGGCAGTTGTCCTGCCCCTGGGACTATTGAGAAGTCTGCGGGAGGGCAGATCAGACCTGCCTCCAGACACTCCAGGTGCCAATTGGCCTGAACCAGTGGCACTGCTACCTCCTCCTCCTGGAACTCATAGGTTGTCGGTAGGTTAGGGAAGCCATGAAGGAAAACATCCCTGTGGCAGCAGAGACCAGCAAGTTGTGTGAGTACTCAATCCAGGGCATGAACAAACTCAAGGATGCCCGATGTTGGGCAGTCATGCATTGGAGGGCACTCTCCAGGCTCTGGATTGTCCTCTCTGTCTGACCGTGGAACTTTAGGTGGTACCCAGAAGAGATGCTTACTAATGTCCCCAGTGTGCCGCAGAAAGCTCTCCAAGCTTGGGATGCGAGTTGGGGGCCCTGGTCAGAAACGATGTACTTCAGGAACCCTTGAAGCCAGAACACCGTCTTGGATGCAGACGGGAGCTTGGAGGGGGGAATGAAGTAGACGGCCTTGGAAAAACGATCCACCACCGTGACGAGGGTAGTGTTCCCGTCAGATGTGGGTAGAGCAGTGACGATGTGCGATGTGTTACCAGGTTCGTCTAGGAGTAGGAAGACGGTTGTGAAGGCCAGCTGGAGGTTGGTGGAGGACTTTCCCTGGGCATACACGGGACAGGTGGAAATGAAGTCCCTGACATCCTCGCTCAGGGAGGGCCACCAGAAAGAATTGTAAGGTGGTACCTGCCCAGATGGCAGGTAAGTTTGGACGAATAAAATCCAGCTGCTGACAAATCCAGTGTCTACTGTCATGATAATTAACTATAACAACAGCTAAAACACTAATTAAACACTTTACATAATTTTGCTGTCAATTATCTTATGTTTACTACATTTTTGTTTTTCTCTCTCTCTCTCTCATTCTCTCTGTCCCCTTTGCCCAGTCGACTTTCAGCAGGATGGTTCCTCCTTGTAGCCTGGTCCTGCCCAAGATTTCTTCCTGCCACTGTGCTGACCTGAGGGTTCTGGCTCTGGGTTTCTGCCTCTGATTGGAAAAGGCGCTTTAAAAATAAAACTGAAGTGAATGGAATTATGTCCTTAAGACCCCTGACTGCAGACAAGCAGGGTGTGTCATGTCAACACGATGAAGCCGGATCTCTCCAGAGGAAAGCGTGACGTCTCCGTGTGGTGAAAGGACTATTCCTCCTGTAGCTTCCATTTCAACAGTGAAGGGTTCCACTGGTGAGTTGGTGATGGTAGAGCCATGCCGCAGGGGGGCAGGTTAACTAACTCTGAGACAATGTCTGATTTATCCCAGTATTTGTCTCATCTCTCTTCCCAAACGTCGCTCATAATTCATGGTCCTGACTAACCTCACACCAATAACTTACCAGGTTAGTCCAGCTAAAAGGGAAACCTTGACAAAGGAGGTGAAATATCTTGTACAGAATGGATTTGCAGTAGCAAGTTCTAGTCCACGGAGTCTTCTCTGCCTGCTTGATACGAAGCCTGATGGAGCTCCACGGTTCTGTACTGACTTCTGCAAAGTAAATGCTGTAACCGTCCCAGATGGACACCCGTTATCGCTCATTGGAGATAACGGACTGTATTGATGAGATCAGTCCAGCAACATTTGTCAGCAAACTGGACATGTTTAAAGGGTATTTGCACGTTCCTCTGACACAATTTTCTCCAATACACTGTCCCGCCCGTTGGCATGTGTAATGCTTCTGCAACTTTTCAGGGGCTTGTAAATGTTGTCATAGGAGATGTACCAAACTGGGCATACATCTGTTAATCTCTACTGTTGCAGGTGTTAATATCTACTTTTACAGTTATTATTCCCTACTAATACTGGTGTTAATCTCTACTGTTACAGGTGTTAATCTCTACTGTTGCAGGTGTTATTCTCTACTAATACAGGTGTTAATCTCTACTGTTGCAGGTGTTAATATCTACTCTTACAGTTATCATTCCCTACTAATACTGGTGTTAATCTCTACTGTTACAGGTGTTAATCTCTACTGTTGCAGGTGTTATTCTCTACTAATACTGGTGTTAATCTCTACTGTTACAGGTGTTAATCTCTACTGTTACAGGTGTTAATCTCTACTGTTACAGTTATTATTTTCTACTAATACAGGTGTTAATCTCTACTATTACAGGTGTTAATCTCTACTGTTACAGGTGTTATTCGCTACTGTTACAGATGTGATTCGTTACTGTTACAGGTGTTATTCTTTAGTTCAGTTTATTTTATATAGCACCTTTTACAGTAAAAGATGTCTCTAGGTGTTTTACAGAGACAGAAACCCAGAGCCTGAACTCCCAGGTACGCACAGTGGCAGGAAAAACCTTTTAACAGGAAGAAACCTTGAGCAGGACCAAGCTTCTGGGTTCTTTACTGTTACAAATGTGATTTGCTACTGTTACAGGTGCTTATCTCTATGTTGCGCTGTTCTCTACTGTTACATGTGTTATTATCTACTGTTCCAGTTATTCCTCTACTATTACAGCTGTTATTGTCTACTATTACAGCTGTTATTCATATGAACGTGCCCTGGCTTCACACCACATTAAAAATCTCCTCACTTTTGTGTATTACAGTGTTCCAGAATACATTGAGCTACTTTTCCCCATTTTTCAAAATGAGTGTATTTAAACACATTTAAAATCTCCATATGAATGATGTGTGACATCATAATGTATTTATGGATGAGGATTATGTTTGGTGACCTCCTGAAATTACCCTGTTTCAGTCAGACGTCACATTAAGGACACATGTTTCTCCTCTTTTCAATTTAATCTCATGTCTCCAAGGGCAACAAAAAAAATAGGGGGATGCTATTATATTGCATTAGTTCGTGCTGCTCCCACCGTGGGAGGGGGTTGCGGGGGGGGGGGGGGGCGCTGACGCCATCCAACCAGCCTGAGAGTGTATAAAAGTGGATGGAGTGCTGGTTTCCTCCCAAAGCCTCCCTGACAGACCAGTGCAGCGCCTCCCACACCAGTCGTCAAAGGTAAGAGCGCTGCTCTCCCAACGGCGCTGCTCCAATCCAAGTTGTGACTCTTCTCTCCTCTCTCCTGTCTTCTCTCTCTCTCCCTCAGATGAACAGGGGATTTGGAATTTGTTGCGTGTCGCTCATCTTCTGCGCGGCTCTGTCTGAGACCCTCGGCTTCGTCATCGCGGTAAGTTCACTGGATTTACCGCCTTTCAGATAAATGGCAGAATGTACACAGAATGACAGGAAACAGAATTCATATTCCACCATCAGAAGAAGACGAGGATGGAGGAGTCAAACTGGCTGTTTGTGAGGAAGAGTGAGCAGAAACCGAATGTTCGGATCTTCAAAACAGTCGAATTAAAAGCACTTTACACAAGGAGCGGGTGATTTTTCTAAGAGGAAGTGGACGGCCTGGCTAAACAGGAACAGGAAGTAGAGCACAAAGAGCAGCAGGTACCAAAGAGCCAGGTCAGTTCAAGAGAGGAAGGAGAAGGTGAGGGAGGTTCTTCACCTCCTGCTCTTGTCTCCAGAAACCTTCAGTGACTGCAGATGTCCTCACGAGGACGTTCCTCACTGGCCTGTGACTCAGCTCCAGCTTCTCATTTCATTCCTGAAGATCAGAGACCTGATAAAAGGAAAAAAGTCTTGAGTCTGTGTAACCTCCCTCTAAACTGGCCTTTAAAATACTGATTAAGAAGCTTTATTACTTATTATTAAATAATAATAGAGTAAATTAATGATGATTAATAAAGGAATCCCTCCCAAAATACATCAGCGATTCATATAAAATAAAGCATTAAAAATAAAAAGATGAGAGGGCAGAGAGAGAGAGAGAAGAGAGAGAGAGCAGAGAGAGAGAGAGAAGGGGTGAAAGTGTCATTATTGTTTCCTGGCAAACTGATTCAATCAGGAAATATGAGCCGAACAGGCGGAGCAGGTGGAGCAGGCAGTGCAGACTGAAGAGCTTCTGCCGCAGACAGACAGCTGGGGCTTGGGGCCCACCGTTGGTTCCGTCTGTAAACTGGGACTCTGCTCTGGTGTCTTTGATGTCTGCAGGACAAGGAGAAGCGAGGCTGGACTCTGAACAGCGCTGGATACCTGTTAGGTCCCCGTAAGTATAGCACTCTCTGTTATCACTCTCTATGACCTGGATGAATGAGAACCATGAGCTTAGGAGGTCTCCTCAGAGTTTCACTATGGTCGGGCCAACATTTCATCTTTTTTGGTCAGAGATATGAGAAGAGCCTTCAAACACATGAAGGTCAAAGGTCAAACGCCCCAAACACAGAGCTGAAACTTCCTGGACATCAACATTTGTTGGACTGGTTTTGTTGTCAGGCTGGTTTCAGGTTGAATTCTAAAAGCTTTGTGTTATATTTCACATATTTCCTAGATGTCAGTAAAACTGGAATTGGTACGATAATCAGTCAGCTCAGTCTGCGACTCACGTCTTCATTCACGTCTTCCTTTGATTGTCTCTGCTTTGTTCTTGTGAAAGTGCTTTGATCATCTTTTTTCTATAATAATCTTAACTTGATTTTCACATAAAACTTTTCATATAAAGAAAAGCTGGTAGATAAAAAAACATCCATTAGACCATCAGGGGCCCTGATCTGGGCCCCTGATCTGGGCACCAGGTCTGGGCACCAGGTCTGGGCACCAGGTCTGGGTTCCTGGCCTGGGTTCCTGGTCTGGGCCCCTAGTCTAGGTTCCTGGTCTTGGCCCTATGTCTGGGTTCCTGGTCTGGGTTCTGGATCATAACACATATGTGAAAAATGTGGCTGCATCTAAATTGACTTTCGAGTCTCAGCAGTTAATGAGGAAGGACAGATAGGAGGGACAGTTAGGAGGAACAGTTAGGAGGAACAGTTAGGAGGAACAGTTAGGAGGAACAGTTAGGAGGGACAGTTAGGAGGAACAGTTAGGAGGAACAGTTAGGAAGGACGGTTAGGAAGGACAGTTAGGAAGGACAGTTAGGAAGGACAGATAGGAGGGACAGTTAAGAAGGACAGGTAGGAAAGACAGTCAGAGAGGACAGTCAGGATGGACAGTCTCCTCTGTCAGGCAATCAGTTCCCTAAGACCCTCAGCCCATTAATGGACATGTGTGTGTTTGTGTGTTCCTCTCTATGTGTGTGTATTTCTGAATGTGTGTGTCTGTACGTGTGTGTGTTTCTGTGTATGTACGCGTGTGTGTTTTTCTGTATGTGTGAGTACGTGTGTGTGTTTCTCTGCATGAGTGTGTGTGTGAGTGTGTGTGTGTGAAGCCCAGGTAAAGCTTGATCTGTGTTACTGTGTGTGTGTGTGTGTGTGTGTGTGTGTGTGTGTGTGTGTGAGTGTGTGTGTGTGTGTGTGCGTGTGTGTGGGTGTGTGTGTGAAGCCCAGGTAAAGCTTGATCTGTGTTAGTGTGTGTGTGTGTGTGTGTGTGTGTGTGTGTGTGTGTGTGTGTGTGTGTGAAGCCCAGGTAAAGCTTGATCTGTGTTACTGTGTGTGTGTGTGTGTGTGTGTGTGTGTGTGTGTGTGTGTGTGAAGCCCAGGTAAAGCTTGATCTGTGTGTGTGTGTGTGTGTGTGTGTGTGTGTGTGTGTGTGTGTGTGTGTGTGTGTGAAGCCCAGGTAAAGCTTGCTCCTCCTCGTCCTGTGTTCCAGGTCGTATTGATCAGCTCATTCAGGTTCAGGACTCTTCCAGCTCCAGGGGCAGAGACCAGCTGTCTCCTCCATGTAAGAGCAGCAGACCCTCTGCAGGCTCTGGCTCCGCTGGGATTGTTGCTCCTCTCTGCTCTCCTGCTTCATCACAGGCAGAGCTCCATCATCTGCTGCTCCCTCTTCTGTTGCTTTAGACTAAATTATTTTCCCTTCTGGGCTACAAGGAAAAGGTGTTTGGAAGGAACCGGTGGTGAAGTAGAACTTCCACCCTGACCCCGATAAAGGACCAGGTCAGGACCAGGTGCCAGATGAAGGACCAGGTGCCAGATGAAGGACCAGGTCAGGACCAGGTCAGGACCAGGTGCCAGATGAAGGACCAGGTGCCAGATGAAGGACCAGGTCAGGACCAGGTGCCAGATGAAGGACCAGGTCAGGACCAGGTGCCAGATGAAGGACAAGTGTGAGCCTTCTTTCTTGATTCTGAGCCACATTTGTGCCACCATGAAGGTGGCTGATCCACCTCTGCTCTCATCCTTTGAAGGCTGAGACTGAGACTCCTCTACCTGGGACAGCTGGGACAACCCAATGATGTCCCTAAACCTTGACCCCAACCCCTGACCCAGTGTCCTTCACCCAGTGTCCTTGACCTGAACCCCTGACCCAGTGTCCCTGACCTAGCGTCCCAGACCTGGCATTCCCTGACCCGGCGTCCTTGACCCAGTGTCCTGGACCCAAACCCCTGACCCTGACCCAGAGTCCTGGACCCAAACCCCTGACCCTGATCCGGCGTCCTTGACCCAGCATCCTGGACCCGAACCATTGACCCTGACCCGGTGTCCCTGTCCCAGCGTCCCAGATTTGGCGGTTCTGACCCAGTGTCCCTGACCCAGTGTCCTTGACCTGGCGTCCATGACCCCGACCCAGCGTCCCTGACCCAGTGTCCTTGTCCCAAACGACTGACCCTACATCCCTGACCCGGTGTCCCTGAGCCTGACCTAGTGTCCTTGACCCTGACCCGGCGGCTCTAACCCAGCGTTGCTGAACCTGACCCAGTGTCTCTGACCCAGTGTCCCTGACTCCTCAACCAGCAGTGTGTCAGAGGAAACCAAATGGTAAAGGTGACAACTTGCATCAAATGGACAACATATAAAGGAAGGAAGGAGCGATAAAATGTAAATTCCGTAGATTCCGTCCTCTTCATTTCATGAAGAACTGAAGACTAACAGCAACAGTAACTATAGTAACTGTAATTTTCACACTGACCCTAACACACACCACCCTGAATGGTTAATCGGAGTAAACTCTTCTTTTTCCACCTTTAGTGGCTGCAGCCGTACTTCCACCGTTGCTCCATCCATCACTTTCTCTCCACCATTAACCATCTCAGTCTCCAGTGTTAGCATTAACCTCCATCTCCCACCTTTGCTCCTCCTTCTCCTCCTCCTCCTGCTTTTTCTATCACTTTGTTTATTTGAAATTTGTTCTGTTTTCATGCAATTCCGAGAGCCAAGAATCCTGCAGTTGGTTCGGAAAAGTTTGGGATTTGACCCAAACACTTAGAAAGTACATGCTATGCTAACATGTACAACAATGTCCTTGAACTCTACGTGCAAGCGCATATACTCTGTGTTAGCTAAACCAAGCGGTCCTTCATGCCGTCCTTTTGATTTTGCAGCCTAATAAAGGAGGAATGGAGGGATGTTGTCAGTTTCAGGGGTTATGCTAACAATGCTTGAATCCGCATGAGTTGAATAGATTTTCTTTGATGAAATGTGCCGGCTCCTGGTGGTCTAGATGGAATAGATGGACACAGGACACTTGGAGACAAAGTTGGCCTGGCTGGGAAAAGGGACACAGCTCAGGAGGATGACTTCAGGACAGGTTTGTCTTTCACACACGTGCACGAGCTTTCAGAAGTTCTCAGCTGAAATATGTAGGCCAAGTCTTGTTGCCATAGCAGCCGTTGATCATTTCAGTTCACATGTAATTAAGACCTAGTAAAGGTCAACTACTGTTTCCTAACTCTGGTTGTGTTTCTCACAGGGGCCCTGAGGATAGTAGACGGAGACGTCATTCACACACTCTTTGACTTCCTGTCTTACCTCAAACTGAAAGGTAAAAACCTTCCAGAAGCCCTAACCCTAACCCAACCAGATCTGGCCTGGTTCTACCCTAACCCAACCAGATCTGGCCTGGTTCTACCCTAAACCAGCCGGATGTGGCCTGGTTCTACCCTAACCCAACCAGATCTGGCCTGGTTCTACCCTAACCCAATCAGATTTGGCCTGGTTCTACCCTAACCCTAACACAGCTGGATCTGCCAGGTCCTACCCTCACCCAGCTGGATCTGGCCTGGTTCTACCCTCACCAGCTGGATCTGGCCTGGTTCTAATCTAACTCTTTCAGAATTTTGGCTCAGGTTCTGTGTTTTTAGGTCTGCTCTCATTCTTTGGTTCGTTTCTGATCTGTTAGTACCCTGAATCTGGATATCACTTTGTCCTCTCTGGACTCTAAAGCTTGAATCTCCATATCCCTGATCATAAAGTCCCAAATCACATGTTGTGTCCAGGGCCAGCGGCTACGCTGCGTCCTCTCTCAGGGGAGGTGGGAAAAGCCACAATGGATTAACCAGGTCCTGTAGGTGAACTGAGGACTGTGGTCACCTCCTCTTTTCTTGCTGTGTTGCAGACATGGAGGCCCTGGACAGGCTTCCGTCCTCTGTGACATCGGTGGAACTGAATCCGTAATGTTTCTACCTCTCCTCGGTCCTCCCGCTCCTACGTTCCTGCTGGGACTGACTTTGTTCTCGTACCAAAGACTTGATCCTCCGACTCTTTGTGGCAGGACAAATAGTTCCACACTTTCCTGATCTTTCCGTTTGTGTGCAAATAAAAGTTTCAGTCTTGACACCGCTTCCATGTCCTCTGCCACGAAGGCTCTGCTCTTGTCCTCTCACTGATTGACCAGAATGGACTGAATAAAGAAATCGCACCAGACAAGTTTTAGCAAATTAAAATTCAGAGTCAGGAAGACGCCTGGAAAACCACTTCCTGTTGCAGATGAATCAGACAGTTGGTGTATCTGGCAGGAGATGGTTGATTGTTCAAACATGGAACCAGGAGACAGAACCGTCCCCAGGGATGTCCGGCTCGTCCCACACCTTTGAGAACCCTACTCAGTTCTTTCTTCTGATTGGCTGCTCGTGGTCCAACGTTGGCAGACCCGTGGTTTTTCAACAGTGACACTAGCTGCAGATGTTCCAGAGGAGACGACCCTGCTGGTCCACACCTCTGCCGTCCCAACTTCCTGTCCAGCAGGGAGGCGGGGCCATGGTTGAAGGCCAGACAAGACGAGTCTGTCTAAAAGTGGATCTCACTGGAGAAGAGCAAGCCAGAACTGATCGAACCTGCAACAACAGAACACACACTCACACACACACACACACACACACACACACACACTCACACACACACAAAGAACAACAATAAAAACAAAAAAGACAAGAGGGATGAATAAAAATGGAAGTACAGTAATATCTACTGTATATACAGTGTTTGCTCCTTTTCCGATTTTTGACTTTTTCCACGTTTTTCACACTTAAATGTTTCAGATCATCAAACATGTTTCAATATTTACATTTTAGGTGAAGATGTTCATTATTCAGAGGGATCCAAATCCAGACCTACATGATTTGTGTGAAAATGTGATCCCTTCCCTGTTAAAAACTAAATGAACGGTGGTCTTTGGAAAGGTGAGTTCTGGAAAAGCCTCTGAAGCCATTTCTGAAGCTTTGGGACTCCACGGTCTCATCCACACATGGTGTCGCCTGACTCAGTTAGGACCAGTGTTCCTGATTCCACCGTCAGAAAGAGCCTGGGCCCCAAGTGCTCCACCACCAAAGCACCGCTGAGCAAAAAGAGCTCAGAGTAAAAACAGGCCTGGGGCTGCCTCGCTGCTTCAGGACCAGGAAGAGCTGCTGTGGAGGCCCCGTGTTGTATGGTTAGGGTCATTGTGGGACAGGACAGAGGAAGATAGAGGCTCCCCAAGGCCCCCGTCAGCCCGGAGATGATGATGTGCTCTGCCTCCTGCAGTTCTGCTGTGTCCCTGTCCCCAGCTCTCGGACTGGTCCTGTAAATGAGTGCCAACATTAGCATTAATGCTGCACGTTCCTCGGATGAGCTGCAGGTGCTTCAGTGGACACAGGTGAACCACGAAGGGTTTATCTTCAGGAATACGTACGTGATGTTGCGACTGTTGCCAATGGCAACCAAGACATCAACAACATGAGAAGACGGTCGGTCCTCAGCTCACGGCTTTGACGTCAGCTCTGTTTTTGTGCTGTTTATTGGCCTGTTGCTAACAGGCCTCCTGCCGGAGGATCGAAGCCTCCGAGGATATAAGGAGGCGGGAAGATGGGCGCTGCTCACGTCCTCTGGTCCTGGAGCTGCCCTCCTCACAGCAGCAGAGATGGTAAGTGCTCTCCTTGGGTGGAATATAATTCCTAAGATGTAAATCTGTTAAATCAAGAACAGATTTTCATGATTCTAAGATGAGACTGGAGGTGTTTGCTTCTTCTTTAGCTTTTTTATGCTGAGAGAAATGCTGAGTTTAGTAGAGCAACAAAATATGAAAAAAAAAAGAATATTTTTTCCTTAATCCACATGGTAGTGTGTGTGTGTGCGCGCGTGTGTGTGTGTGTGCAGGAACTAACATGGACTTTACTGCAACAGGAATCCGTTTTTATTTTTTTTTTGTTTTGTGATATTTTGAATGTTTTACACATGTGCTGATTGTCTTTTGCTCTCGTCACTGCTGAGATCAAACCGTTTTTTTTCATGTTTTTCTGTTATGTTTCGTTGTTTTGTGAGGTTCGGGTGCGAGGCAGCAGGTCAATTAAACTCAAAACAAGCCTTTATTTTGGCAGAAGAAGAACAAAAAGCACTCCAAAGGAGGGTCAAAAAGAGTGCTTCAATGACATTTAAAACCGTCCCAAAACCTCCACAGGCAAGCTCTTCTGCAAATTCGGAATCTCAGGGGAAGAGAGGAAAAACACACACCAGGAAAAAGTCCAAAAGCACGAGAGCCACCCAATTCCAGTCCAAATACCAGTCTGCAGGAGAAAACGATCTGACACTGGTGGACAGCGGCCAGAGGCTGGCATAGTCTCACTGATGGTGATGCGCTACAGGTGCGACTGCCACCAGCGAGGACTGGAACCACCACGCCCCCTAGAGGACAAAAACAAGAAGGACACAGACACAAAAACAGCCAAAGTCTTCCAGAGCCTAGCATTTCTACCATTTAAGTCCAGTCAAAGGGATGAAGCCTGATATTTACAGTTTTATGAGTGCTTCTGCGCTGCTGCTGCTGCTGCTTCGCTTCTGATGACTCCGCTCTCCTTATTCCAGAAGCTGAAGGTCATCACTGTTGGGATGTGCACGTTGCTCTTCTTCCTGCTGGCAGGATCCTCTCAGACACACAAGGTAACAGGCGCGGCCTTCATGGCTGCTGTCAGACGCTGCTGCAGAAACAAACTGCTGTCGCGTGTTTCCCCTCAGCTCAGCGTCCGCTGGAGCCCCCAGGCCATGATGTACCTGAAGGGCAAACGTGAGTCCGAAGCCTGGAGGCCGTCAGATCCAAGCACCATCAGCATCACTGTTATTATATTATTATTAATATTAATCATAAGTACAGGTTGTGTTAGTAGTACTGTTATTATTACTGTTATTATTTTTGTTGATGTTCTTATTGTTGCTTTGATGTTATATCGATTACAAATTTAAGTTTTTTTTGTTAATTTTCTTACACATCTGATGTTTGGGTAACTATCACGTAGTAACTAGTGTGTAAATGAAAAGCTAGAGCACTAGAGGGACTGTTAAAGTCTGCCAGACATTTGGACTTTAAAGAACCATCAAAGCAAAAGTTAAACACTCCCACTCTTGGCCCACCTGTACCTGCCCCCCTGTAGAGTCCCAGGAGCCTGTAAAAACCTTTAAGTCATGTCCAAATGAAGCTCTGCGCCCCCCCGCCGCACACACACACACACACACACACACACACACACACACCTGTAAAGGCTGCAGAAAGAAGCAGGAAGAGGATGTGAGGCAGGGAGCCCCGCTGCCTCGGCCTGGATCTGTGACGCTTCTGTTGGATGTGACTCTGCAGATGGTCGCAGGTTTGTGTCTGACAACGCGTTCGAACGTTTGAAGCCGCGCCCGCTGCACGTGTCCCCCTCCCTCAGAGGTAAACGTGTCTGCTCCCTCACTGAGGAGCCCTGGCCCCGCTGTGGAGAGCACAATTACTAAATTAATCACAGAAATTAGCAAAAGCTAGGCCCTGCAGCGTGGATTTATAAAGCTGTGTGTGTGTGTGTGTGTGTGTGTGTGTGTGTGTGTGCAGGCATCCACAGTTTGCAGTACAAGGACTTCAGTAAGCTCCGTGTCCTGATCCCAGATCTGCAGGGGAGATAACGGGAGAGCAGACCTGTGCAGCCTGACCCCCAGGGGGCAGCACTCTTGCCTGCGCCTTTAACTGACACCGTTTACTGCTTTTCTTTTATTCCTCGCTTGTATTTTCTTTCCGCTTCCTCTTCTGTAAACTGGAGTAGAAGCTGGAATAAATGGCTGAACCGGCTGCGTTGTGGTTATTTGGTTCCAGGCAGCCGACGCAACCAAACCGTGCAGCTAGCTTAGCCATGTGACTAGACGGAGTTACACTCGGGTTATCAGCGTGTCCACAATCAGTTCACAGATGTAAAGTGATTTTCTGCCAAGGGGAACTGGGCTCAAGCGTGCCAGAGCCGTGGCCCGCGGGCCTGGTACCAGGAGGGTTCTGGGTTCAGTGCAGGCCTCTATGTGGAGCCTCAGACGCCCCAACAGATGGTCTTCTGTGTGGTCTCCAGCAGCACCAAGGTTCTAATAGTTTTTGGATTTTTCACTATAGTTTAGATTTATTCAGTTTTGACTTGTTTTTCTCTGTAATGAAGTTAGCTTTAATTAGATTTTAGAGCGGGTTTGCTACTTTTTATTTATTTTTAGTATAGCTGTCTCAACAATCTACAGTGTTCAGTATTCAGACCCCCTTCAATTTTTCACTCTTTGTAATATTGCAGCCATTTGCTAAAATCATTTAAGTTCATTTTTTTTCCTCATTAATGTACACACAGCACAGTGCTGTCCATTTCTTCTGATCGTCCTTGAGGTGGTTCTACGCCTTCATTTGAGTGTGTGTTTGATTATACTGATTGGACCTGAAGCCACACACCTGTCTATATCAGACCGTACAGCTCACAGCTCGTGTCAGAGCAAATGAGAGTCATGAGGTCAAAGGAACCGCCTGAAGAGCCCAGAGACAGACTGAGCAAGGCACAGATCTGGCCAAGGTTACAAGAAAACGTCTGCTGCACTTAAGGTTCCTAAGAGCACAGTGGCCTCCATAATCCTTAAATGGAAGACGTTTGGGACGAGCAGGACCCTTCCTAGAGCTGGCCGTCCGGCCAGACTGAGCTGTCGGGGGAGAAGAGCCTTGGTGAGAGAGGTAAAGAAGAACCCACAGATCACTGTGGCTGAGCTCCAGAGGTGGAGTCGGGAGATGGGAGAAAGTTGTAGAAAGTCAACCAGCACTGCAGCCCTCCACCAGTCGGGGCTTTATGGCAGAGCGGCCCGATGGAAGCCTCTCCTCAGGGCAAGACACAAGAAAGTCCGCATGGAGTTTGCTAAAAACCACCTGGAGGACTCCAAGATGGTGAGAAACAAGATTCTCTGGTCTGAGACCAAGATAGAACTTTCTGGCCTTAATTCTAAGCGGTATGTGTGGAGAAAACCAGGCACGGCTCATCACCTGTCCAGTACAGTCCCAACAGTGAAGCATGGTGGTGGCAGCGTCATGGTGGTGGCAGCATCATGGTGGTGGCAGCATCATGGTGGTGGCAGCGTCATGGTGGTGGCAGCATCATGGTGGTGGCAGCACCATGGTGGTGGCAGCATCATGCTGTGGGGGTGGTTTTCAGCTGCAGGGACAGGACGACTGGTTGCAATCGAGGGAAAGATGAATGCGGCCAAGCACAGGGATATCCTGGACCAGAACCTTCCCCAGAGTGCTCAGGACCTCAGACTGGGCCGAAGGTTGACCTTCCAACAAGACAATGACCCCAAGCACACAGCTAAAATAAGGAAGGACTCTTCAACAACTCCATGACTGTTCTTGAACGGCCCAGCAGAGCCCTGATTTAAACCCAACTGAGCATCTCTGGAGAGACCTGAACATGGCCGTCCACCAACGTTCACCATCCCTCCACCAACGTTTAGCATCCAACCTGATAGAACCGGAGAGGATCTGCAAGCAGGAATGGCAGAGGATCCCCAAATGCAAATGGCTGCAATATAACAGTGAAACATTTAAGGGGGCCTGAATACTTTCCGTACCCACTAAGGTTGGAAAGCCACTGTGGCCCCAACCACCACGTCAATCAAAGCAAACAAGGCTTTTCCAACCACACTGCACCTCAGAATGAGTGAGCCAGGGTACCGCTCAGTTGCCAAACTGAAGGTGGCGGACGCACACTTTCGCCAGCTGGGACAGGCTAGGTAGCGCTGTCACGTGCGTCGTGTAAAGGGCCCAGATGTAGGTACGAGGCAGGCTCTAAACAGAAAAACAACCTTTTATTGGGTGTACACGGCCCCGGGGACCAGCTGGCAGCCTCCCTAAATCAGCCGCTGATGAGCTGATCAGCGACAGGCGTGCAGTCGTGGCTGGATCCCGGGAACCTGCGCCCTCTGCAGGGAGAACGCAGGACAAGCCGCACACACTAAGGGCCGGCGAGCCGGACCCTGACGGCGCTGGGATTTGCCCACGTCTTCTCAGGAAATCTACCGTCTCCTGAAAGGTCCATCTTGGAAATGGTCTTGCAGGTATATCTGCACTGTTCCTGTTTAGGGGAGCTAAAAAAAAGGAACAAATGTCTATTGGCAGTATTTTCAGTGTGGGGTGAAGGTGCAAAGGCGAGGAGTGCAGTTTAGAGACTAGCGCCCTCTGGTGGAATGACCTGTCTGTTCTGCTGTAACCTGGTTGGAAAGTTCAGAACCTTCTGGTGCCGCCTGCTGGCATCCACCCGTCTGACCCAGATCAGTGTTTTACCACCTCCTGATTATCTGCAGCAGGATGTAGACGTTTATAATTCACCTGTTTCATCTGTATGATGACCATGTGATCAGCCTCCACAGGTGTGTGCTTCACCCGGACTGGGTGTCACCTCTGTCCAAACATCTGCCCAAAGCTGATGAAGGCCACTGTGGAGGAGCAAACACTGACTGGTTCCCGACTACTTCGGGCTCCAGCCAGTCCCCTCCATCCTCATCCTCATCCTCATCTTTCTGTTGATGTTACAGTTTTGTTTGAGATGTTTGGGATCATTTATTGCTTCGTGGAACCAAAATGTCATCTCTTTTATTTCATCCATATTAAAAATAACAATATATAAACATCCACGTTGGCACTGCTGTTAGCAGCGTCAGGACCTGGAGACCACACCTAGCCTCTGATGGCTGTGGTCCAGCGCTCCCTCCCTGGTCTCTGATGTAAACGCAGCCTTCTATAGCGTTATGGAGTTTCCTTGGCTGCTGCTGGGGTGGGCGGGGCTTGCGTGATGACTCAGCGCCATGGAGGAGCTGCTGCTGAAGGTCCCTCCAACGCTGCCGGGTGAGAAGAGGCTCTGCGTGTTGGACCAGGACGGCTGGCTGGGGTTAGCACTGCTGCTCCTGGACACCTGCTGCAGATCAGAAGGTCTCAGACAGGTGTTCTCCAGGATGATGTCGCCATCCTCCTCCTCCTCCTCGCTGTCGCCGTTGCTGTGGAAACAACAGAATTAGCGGTTAGCGTTAGCCTCAGCTGGAAGTTAATGGTTGTCTTTGCCGTCCTGATCCAGATGCACTGGAAGGACTTCCAGTCTCAGAGGTTCTACAGTCACAACCGTGGCGGTGATGAAGATGATGTGTTAACCTTCTTCAGTACCTGGCAGCAGGAAGCTTGTTCTGTCTGTTGGGGCTGGAGGTGTTTCTGCTGCCTCGATGCACCACGTTGTTCTTCTGGTCGGCTGGTTTAACAGTCACGATCAGGTTGTGGCTGTTGGCCACCAGCATGTCGGTGACCTGAACAGACAAGCAGAACTTTTCCAGGCTTTGATGTTCCATCAAACGGTCCCAAACGGTCGCGTATGGACTCACCTGGTCCAAGGACTTCCCTGCTACATCGATGCCGTTGACCTCCAGAATCTCATCGTTGACTCCCAGTAGCCCGGTGCTCTCTGCCAGCCCCCCACGCACCAGACGGGATATGAAGATGCCTGGAAGCTAGGGCCCAGAGACAAGGGTTCCAGTTAGCAGCACTGGGAATGGCTGGGCCCAGAGACAAGGGTTCCAGTTAGCAGCATCCAGACTGGGAATGACTGGAAAGGACTGGGCTCAGACTGGGAATGGCTGGGCTCAGACTGGGAATGGCTGGGCTCAGACTGGGAATGACTGGGAATGAATGGGCTCAGACTGGGAATGAATGGGCTCAGACTGGGAATGGCTGGGAATGACTGGACCCAGACTGGGAATGGCTGGGAATGACTGGACCCAGACTGGGAATGACTGGAAATGGCTGGGAATGACTGGAAAGGACTGGGCTCAGACTGGGAATGGCTGAGCTCAGACTGGGAATGACTGGGAATGACTGGGCTCAGACTGGGAATGACTGGGCTCAGACTGGGAATGGCTGGGAATGACTGGACCCAGACTGGGAATGACTAGGGATGACTGGGCCCAGACTGAGAATGACTGGGAATGACAAGGGATGACTGGGCCCAGACTGGGAATGACTGGACCCAGACTGGGAATGACTAGGGATGACTGGGTCTGTTAACGTGACAGTCTTAATGAGATCATGATATGATTTCTGGAGTCATCAGATGACGGGAGATGGATGATGGCAGCCAGTTGGCCAACAGTCGTTGTGCGTGTGTAGCTTCATCTGGCTGATTTGGTTCTTTTAAATCAGCACGTGTGTGGAAATAAAAGTGGTCGTCGCCAAAGTGGCGCTATGACAAAAGACTACAAACATGGCGACATGACTGACGCGTGGAGGAGGAAACGGATCCCTGTCCATGAACGCAGCATGTCAACCACCTTCAACCGATGCGTTATTGTTATTTTAGGATTCTGGAAGTACTTTCTCTGGCTGTCAGACGTGCACGGGGAGGCAGATGTGAAGCAGCCTACGTGCTAGCAGTCGCCCCTCAGCCCGTCCTACCACAGCAGCCTGTGATAATATGTGTTATTACTGAGCTTTACTGTGTAATTAAGGTGTAATTAAGGCTAAGGCACTACGATCAGGCACTGCTGTCAGAGTGGGCCTCTGCCTGTACCTATCCACAGGGCTCTGCCCTGACCTTTGACCTGCTGAGTATAACTAAGCTAACGTGCGCCTCTGATGTGTGTGTCGGTTCCTCTCCTCTTTCTGTGTTAGCGTGGTGAAGACGCTCGCACACTCTCAGGGATGCGGGGGTGCTCCTCACCTTTTCCACCCCGTGTGTGGTCACACGCATGCTCACGCCGTCACGGATGTAGAAGCCCAGAGGCTTGTTGGTGCCGTGTTTGTGGAGCTGCACCCGCCGGTGTGTCTCAGGGAGGATGTCCACGTCGATGATGGAAGAGATCTGCCTGAAGTTGTGCGGCTGGCCAATCAGGAGTCCGCCTTTGCTCTTCGGGTGGATGGAGGAGCTGCTGGTGCGAAGGCCCGTCCGGCCCAGCACCTTCTTCCTCCTCTGCAGGGAGTTCGTGGCGCAGACCAACGCTTCGTCCCCTGAAGGAAAGGAGTTGAAGGAAACTCTGAACGTGGGGGAAGTGGGGGCTTCTGCGTCAGAAACGTTTCGTTCAGTATATTCAAATATTCACTTCCTGAACAGTTTGCCATAGCAATTGTATTTATTAGCAGATTCTCCCAGTAGGCCGCTGGTTTACTGCTGCTTTCAGAACCTTTGCCGGTAGTTGGGGGCGGAGCCTTTGGCTCGATCCAGTCGTTTCAAACCCAGGATGTGACCTTAATACCTTCCATAGTGCCCAGTTTACTGCGGCTCTGCTCTGTGTCTGAGACCATGACGAAAAGCACCAGGAGAGACCTCCACTAGTGAATCCCACCCAAACCAGTAATCCAGAACCTAGTCTAATCATCTGTTTCCTCTCCCATCATCAACATTTCCTGAAACTTTGATTGAAATGCACACACAAACACACCCTTGTTGGAGGAGAAAAGGGGTGTTTGGGGGTGAGAGAGCACCTCAGTCCCTATGACTGGGCCTCAGGAACGACGCGATAATGACTCACGTTGTCGTGGTCCTGAAAGGTCTTCAGGTCAGCTACAGGTCGTGGGAACGACTGTTTTTTTTAAAAATGTTTAATGGCAGATTGTTGGTGCTCTCAGAAACATGCTGGAACTCAACCTCCTCTCCTCCTGGTTCTCTGGTAAGCTTCACCTTCTTCCCAGAGACTCGCCCGACTCTGACGGGCGAAGGATGGACGGGTGAAGGCCCCCCCAGCAGCGTTTCCAGAGGAGCAGGCTCTCACCTCTCTGTCCTTTCTTGGTGATGATGATGCGCAGCAGAGGACTGGCGGAGGAGACAGCTTTGTGGAAGTTGTCATCATTGTTGATTGGGAGGAGGTCTCCGTGGACATCAGCGTAGCCCAGCTGCACGTCCGTCCCAAGGATGCCGTGGATGGATTGGAGGAGAGCGTAGAACTCCAGAAAGCCTCCCGGGCAGTTTCTCTTCAGACCGAAGCGGCGATATTCTGCCTCAAACTAGTGAGAGGAACACGAGAGAGGCCAGTCAGTCAGCAAGTGTGGAGGCCTGCCTGCAACCAGGCCTCCAGCCAGCACCACCAGCCTGGTGTCCGTTTGGCCTGGATACCTGGACAGAACTTTAACACCAACATGGAGGAGAGAGAAACAGAATCCCAGCATCTAGACCCCACTGAAACTCTGGCTTTTGTTATTAACAGATGGAGATGGAAGAACGTTGATGAAGGTAGAACCGAACCAGACGTTGCCTGAATCCAGTGTTCTCCTCTGCTGTTACGATGACCTCACAGGAGCCCCTGGAGGTGTCAAAGGCTGAGGCTCTGGGGAACCAGTCAGACACACCAGTTAGACACCAGTCAGACACACCAGTTACACACCAGTTAAACACACTAGTTACACACCAGTCAGACACACCAGTTACACACCAGTTAAACACACTAGTTACACATCAGTCAGACGCACCAGTTACACACCAGTTAAACACACTAGTTACACATCAGTCAGACGCACCAGTTAGACACCAGTCAGACACACCAGTTAGACACCACTCAGACACACCAGTTACACACCAGTTAAACACACTAGTTACACATCAGTCAGACACACCAGTTACACATCAGTGCTGTGTAACTGGTGTGTCTGATGACCAGTTACACAGCACTGATGAACCACATACACCTCTATATAACTAATATCTGTATTTAACTGTATATAACAGTATGTGTAATTAACTCTATATAACCAGTATATGTAATTAATTGTATATAACCAGTATGTGTAAGTAACTGTAAATAACCAGTATGTGTAATTAACTCTATATAACCAGTATATGTAATTAACTGTATATAACCAGTGTATGTAATTAACTGTATATAACCAGTATGTGTAATTAACTGTACATAACCAGTATGTGTAATTAACTCTATATAACCAGTGTATGTAATTAACTGTATACAACCCGTATGTGTAATTAACTGTATACAACCCGTATGTGTAATTAACTGTATATAACCAGTATATGTAATTAACTGTATACAACCCGTATGTGTAATTAACTGTATACAACCAGTATATGTAATTAACTGTATATAATCAGTATATGTAATTAACTGTATATAACCCGTATGTGTAATTAACTGTTCGTCCTGGACAGACAGTCCTCGTGTGCGGAGGTTCTCGTCGGTGTCGCTGAGCTTTGCTCTTGTGTTCCTCCATCCGTGATGGCTCCACCAACACTCACCTTGCTCTTCACCTCCACCAGGCTCTCCGGGACATTTGCAGACACCCGCTGCTGCTGCGGCTGCCTGGACATTCTCCTGACCGGCTGTTGTCTCTCCACTGCGGCTAAAATCATCTAGCGAAAGCGATCCGGTGGTTTGCTCCGATCGTCCGGATCTCCAACAGCCTGGAGCGGCCGATGACAATGGTCCTGTTTCAGCTGTCACTTCCGTCCTGCTGCGGTCGTCGTGAGTGCGAAACCCATGACAGGGACAAACCAGTTAATCCTTCCCGGGACTGGCAGCGCTGGTGGAACCGGTCTGTCTGCGCTCCAGCTGAGGGGGCGGGGCCTGAAGGGCCGCGCCGTGGGAAGGCACGAGCCGCACCGCAGAGCACGCGCCAGACAAAGGAGCGCCGCGAGACCGGCAATAGGTACTCTCTTTATGTTGACATGTGACTGCAGATTCATTTATTTACCTTTATTGAACCAGGAAGCCCCCCCACACACACACACAATCACACACACACACACACACACATACACACACACACACACACAACGCAGATCTCACAGACAGCCAGCAGCTGGTTGTCTCAGAGAGAATGTTGAAACCTGCTCACTGACGCCCCCTACTGTGTAACAGCTGTGTAGCTGCTGGGCCAAATAGGGTGTAACGCGTAATTAAGAAAATGTAAAATAAGACGAGCTTTAATTTGAAATGAAATTAATGAAATTAATTATTGGTTTCTCCCCTGTCAGAAAACTACGCACGGCCATTTCCATGCTAGCCTCCCTATAAAACGTAATATCATTGAATAAAATAAAATAAATATATCTGTTTTACAGGAACTGTTTTGGTTCACCTGATAAAAATAACAACTTGGTTGTTGCTGAGAAATTTGTACTTGGTTGTTTCTCGGTGTAATTATTTCTGATTTTTTTTACTTCAATTCTTTCTTTTTGTTTGTTTTTTTTCCCCAGTAATCTTGTCCTTTTTGTAAATGTTTCCTGCTTTTCGTGGTCGTTGACAGAAGATCTAACACCTGGTGAAGCTGCCAGAGCAGCAGCGTCGTTTCATCAGTAAAAGTTTGGTTTCTTCTCAGGTTTCGGCTCTCAAGGTTTGACTTCAGTGGGCGGAGCCTCTGAAACATGAATGTTTAAGGGCGGAACATGTTCGTGAGGACCGTTTTCAGCTGCCACATTTATCCGACCCGCTGATTCGTATGCTGGGATCAGTCATTTACGAAATTTTCATGAATCACACGCGTGTCTTTTCGTACCCTGACTCCCTCGCTAAGATCTGCGCACGTGTCTACGCAACACTGATAAATGATAAACACTGATAAACAGCGCCACCTGGGGGAAGTTACCTGATACCTGAATCTGATAGGTCACAGCGCAACGCCTCTGTAAAAACATGTCTTCTTTAAAAAAAAATAGCACAAAGCCGGTTCAGCGTAACTGTGAGTCAGTTACCATAGTAACACACTCCGTGAAACTAACCTTCTCGTTAGTTTCACAAACCTCTGTGAGCTTTAACAATTTATTTGCAGCCTCGATAGTTTATTTGAACAACAATTTAAACACCACAATAGCTGGTATTGTGGTGAGCTATATTTTTGTATTTCATCTTAACTTTTTGCCAAGTCCGTTTGGTGCCTGTTGGGATGCACCTGTGGCTCAAACACACACATAAAATAGAAATGTTGAATGAGTGGAACAACCAAGACCCAACATTTCTCCAATTAATAATCACACATCAACTCAGTCAGAACACCATCTCTCTCTCTCGCTCTCTCTCTCTTTGTCTGTTGCTTTTTTTATTGAAAATATGTTCACTTTCGGTGTACATGGTCATTAAATCTCCCATCTTCAACGAGGAGAAGTGGGACAATCAAGGTTGCTGTTACCATGGTGAATCACATTATCTGTGTTCCATTGATAAGGCCTTTTAGATCCTCATCCAGGTTTGAGCTCTGAGTTTGTTAAACCTGCTTCCTGCGTCAGATCACCTGGTCCAGGTGGATGTGCTCCTCCTCCTGGAGACAGCCACAGCGACTCCCAACGCAGAGACTCGAAGTCAAGTCTCAGCTCGGACGGGGCTGCAGGTACGTGTCACTCAGCTGGTTTCTGTGCGTGTCTGTCCAACACAAACAAACCAAAACCTCAAACCAAAAACCACCCAACAAACTCAAACTTGCCTTGCGTGGCGTTCCCTGGATCAAATTGTCGGCGCATTTCCGAATTTCAACTGAAGAAAAAAAAAAAACACAATTTGAGAAACATTTTGAGGAAAAGTGAGACTTTTGTGGCAGCTGCTGAGTTTCAGGGGTTAAAGTTGTTGATCAAGAATTCACGGCTGAAGCCCACAGATGAACATATGATTTCATCCAGAAGGGGGCGCTGCAGAAAAGAGTTGAAGAAGCAAGCAGTTAAATTTGATCAGATTTGAAAACAAATGAAGGTTGTAGAATAAAAGTTGGTTTGTTTTTTTATCATGTTTAGAACATTTTCTGGAGTCTTTTCTGATCTGAATCCAGTTAAAAAGTAAGATGTGTGGAAGGGTGGGATCGATCCACTGATCCTTCAAAGAAAAACAAGAGCTGACCTGAACCACTGAGCTAAAGCTCCTGGTGAAGAGGACCTGTGACCTAGTCAGTCAGTCAGTCAGTCAGTCAGTCAGTCAGTCAGTCAGTCAGTCAGTCAGTCAGTCAGTCAGTCAGTCAGTCAGTCAGTCAGTCAGTCAGACAGACAGACAGACAGACATCTTGCCATTTTTGCAAAACCATAAAACTGTGCTGACCATCCTGATGGTCAAATATAACATCACTTCCTGTCACAGTTGATTTGACCTCATCACTTCCTGTCACAGTTGATTTGACCTCATCACTTCCTGTCACAGGACCTCATTCCTTCCTGCTTCAGATCACAGATCCGGCTTCTGTGTGTGTCTGTCCAACGCAACACAAACAAATCCTAAAACCAAAAGCCCAGCTTGAGCTGCGTGGTTCATTGCGTTTGCGGAATCTGCCGTCATTGTCAGAAGAGGACCTGAATTTGATTTTTATTGATTTTTGTTTTTTTTTTAACAAATTAAAAAGGGAAGAGAAACCTTTTGATGAAATGACTCTTGCGGTAGCTTCTGTGTTTCAGGTGTAGGTTCTGGGTCAGTTTCAGAAAGAGGGTTTAGTGAAAACTCTGAGTCAGTTACCATGGTAACAGACTCCGTGAAACTAACTTGCTCGCTAGAAGTTTAGTGCCAAATAAGCCAGAGTTTCCCCAGCTCTCTCGGAGAGGATGATCCGACCCCGGTTGGATGTTTTATCAAGCCTCAATGCTCCATCTTTTCACAGCACTTCCAGAGCCTGTCGCTGGATCTCCCACCTCCACCCTCCTGAGGCCTGGTACTGCTGCTGGATCCAGGACCCTCTCCATGCCCTGTCTGGATCCTGCTGCTTCTGCCCACTGTTCTCTCTATCCTTCCTGTCGTCATATATTTTTTAAATATGCTCATTTTTGCTCTACACAGTCATGAAATCTTCCATCTCCAACGGGGAGAATTGTGACGATCAAGGTTTTTTTTCACTTGTTGCCATGGTGAATCACGTTATCTGTGTTCCATTGATTAGCCTTTTCAGATCCTCGTGCAGGAGCGTAATTCAGGGTAACTTTAAGTCAGAGTTCATTAAACCAACTCTGAACATATGATCTGAAACCCAAAACTCTGAGTTGGACATGTCAGAGTTTGGCAACCCTGAGTTTAGCCTCTAACTCTGAGTTTGTTAAACCCACTTTCTGAAACGGGCCCAGGATTCGGACTTACGAGGCAGCCGAAGCCCCATGTGACTGTTTTGATTGTAAAAGCAAAAGCAAATCTATAAAAGTATCAACCTCTTCAGCCTCTCAGAATATACTCTCGGAACTCTCAGAAACTGGGCTAACTGGGCTAACTGGGCTAACTAGACTAGCTGTCACACGCCTGTTGCTCTTTCTGTCATGTCTGCAGACACCTTATTATACCCCTGACTTTCTGTAGTCTGGATAATATATTTATGGCACGTGTGGAACATTTTTAGCATTGTTGATTGGACATAGAAGCACATGGTGGGGCACACAGTACTCTTCCCCACAGACAGGGGGCGCCTGTTTTGTTGCCGCTGTTCTTCTACCATAGAAGACGGATGGGTGGTCACCTCATGTTCAAGTAAAGGACCATGAACCGTAAAAGCAGAGATGATTGCTCTAGTTCTTTCAGAAACGCTGAGAAAGCGGCACTGATTTTGTCTGCCAGCTGCTCTGGGCTTCGGACTCAGCTCTGACTTTGTGCTGCGTTCTTCCCTCCACCACATGGTGAGCTGTGATGGTGGTCGTGGTCCGGCGTGACGCTATTCCGGCGATCACGCGTGAGCCGAGCCATCGATCTCTATAATTACACTGGACTTTAGGACCTCAAACCAAGATGGGATGAACTTATTGGTTAAGACGTCCCTGGTAGGTGGTGTGTACTTGGGGTGATGGTTTTCACCATGTCCCTGCAAATATGAATCTAAATATCACACACATGTCACAGTTCCTGTAGCGGTAGCTCAGGGTGGACTATGAGTTAGCTGAGCTCTCATTGTTGCTTCTCCAACCTAAGTGTTGGTGATTCTGATTTGGAAAGAGGGCTGCGCCAGTCAAGATTCTCTGGCCCCCTTTTTCTTCCCCACACCATGTTTATTGACCTGATAAACTTTACCAAAACAACAACAACCTTTACATGGACATTCAGGTGACGTATGAAGCAGCGAGATCTCCTCAGGCCACAGAGGAGAAGCTTGAACAACAGGTTTGCTAGCAGCATTTGACGAATGAAACACCTGAATGCTGAAGCTTAGATGTTGGGGTTCTTCTTGAGGTCAACTCGTGGAGCTGTTCCTCACGCAAAGTCCTCATTTTCCAAGTAAAGACATGATTAGATCAGAAGACAGTGCTACGAACGCTATGACATCAATTCCAAACCGTCAGTTTTTTTAAATGTTGACATCGTTATTGCTGCTGAGACCAACAACAAAGGGGGAGAAAATGGAGACGCGCAAAACACGAGATGCGCCATTGTTTGGTCTGTGTGTCGCAACATTTGCATGTGGTGAAGGCTCCATAACGATGGCTGGAAGGGTCACGGTGCTGTTCGCTCTCTGTCACTGCTGGGAAATGTAGCTAAAGTAGGCAGAGAACAGTAAATATTCCCGTTTCACTAGCACAACAAGACAGCTTAAGCCTATTCTAGTTTAGTTGGAAGCAAATATTTTCCAACTGCATTCGGGTCCAGACAGGCACCAAGGGTTTGGATGTCCTCGATGACATCACCACCTGCATGGCTACAAAAGGCACTTAGCAACAAACTGTTATCGTCTTGCCTAGCTGCAGAGTCTGGTCAACTGCCTGGCTAACACTAGCAATTGAAGAGCTAATTCATCCACAGCCACAGAGCACATTAAAAACACACTGGACAAACTGGAAACTACATCCTCATCCTTATTTGCATTTCTTTTTTGGCATTTCCTTGTTGCATCGTTTACTGTTTGGTTATTGTACTGGTTGACGTGTCGCTCTGTGATGGTCACCGGGCTCAAAGCTAAGTTTACCTACAAATAAAGCAGTGACGAACCGTCAGGGGAGGCAGGTGAGGGACGGCCTTACCTGTCATCGTGAAAAGAAAAAAAAATGTAAAATAAAAAAATAAATTAAATGCTGTATTTATATAGTGATTTGTTCCATAACCTTATTTTCCATTTAACTTCACCAGTTTTATATGATTTAATATTAAAATTGCAGACTTTTCACATTTACCGCTCGACTACTCCAGCGAGAGCGGAAGTGAGGCACCAGGTGTTCTGTAAATCCTTCCTAACCATCGAGAATTCCTACCAGGCCTCACTGCACGAAGCTTCGCCAGGAATTGGTCCTACCAGACAGCTGTTAACATTTTCTACTTAATTTAACCTAATGCCAATTTCTAGCTTTTGTTTGAGTCTCGTTTGAGTCTTTGGGCGACTCAACCAGTTATTACTGGCTTGTTTTGAACTTGTCTAAGCGGACTTTGGTCTTTAGTTCTGTCACGCAGGGTATGTACAGCACCGTACTCTGATATCGTCAGTAAATGTTCTTTTCGGAATACTTCTGTCTTTCAGTCTTTCAGTCACTTGAATCAACTAACTTGTGCTGGGTAAATGAGCGAATCGCCATGTTGACGCTAACGCTAAGACACGTGATGCAGATGTGGTCTGAGTCATGTTTGTTAATCTAGCATACCTGGCTTGTTCCTAAGCCTAAACCTAACCCTTAAAGTAATTTAATTTCTTTGTAATCAATATAATCTCAATTCTTTTCTACTGTATTGCTGCTGCTGCTCTTCTTCTAAAACAGCGATGACAAAAAATAAAGACACTGGAAGCGCACGGTAGGATTTTCTGACAAGGTCGACCTGTGCTACCTCGTCAGACGGTAGGACGTTTGACGTGTGAGGCACGCAGTGCTCATGCCTCGCACTAGGGGGCGCTAGTGATCCCAAGGAGTCTTGTTCTTTAGAAGTGAATGTAAGAACACAATAAAGTTCTTTTGTTTTTTTTTCAATTGAATGTGCTTTTCTTGTGCTAGTTTGTGTGTGTAAAGAAAGCTGATGTGAGACCTCAAACATAACCAGTTAACTGCGGCCAATCAAATACTGGATAAGATATCTGTAGGGTTAAATGTTTGTACATCTGATTGTGATGACGGCCGTGGGTCACCAGCCACCGACCTCACCGCCCGTCACTGCAATAAAAGCACCTGTGGAACCTGTGGACAGACAACCACCACACACACCCCCAGGTCTAACCAATCACATTCCATGTGCTAATATTTTTGATCTGCATTGTCTTCTCCCAGAATTTCCAAGGATGCGCGATGGACAGTGCTAACTTCAAAGATGCAGTCCCCAGTGCACGCGTTTACACCATCAGATCACGTTTGCACGCATTTGTATATTCACAAACCTTTAGTGGAGCATTTTTTTCTGCATGCTTCTGGTTTTGCCTGAGACTCTTGATGAAACCGTTCCAGATTGGTCGCCTGCCTCGTGTCCAGATTTGGATTCTTAACAACTAGGCTCATATGGGGTCCTCCTGATGATGGATGGGTGGATGGATGGATGAGTGGAGGAGGAGGGAAGGACAGATAGAGGAGAGAACAGGCACACGGTGAAACAGCTAACGGTTGGTATCACCATTTCCGATTTGAACTATCATTAAAACCGTGTTTGGTTCCTGCCGCTCCTGTTTCAGGCTCAGGAGCCGTTGCAGACCGCTGGGAGGCCTGAGGAAGGTTCCTCTCCCACTGCAAACCTTGCTTCTGCACCAGTGGAGGCCCTCAGCTGCCATCTTTAACGCACATTTGGATGTCTGATGTTAACGTTTGAACGTTTCAAACGTGGTTTAAATGATTTCCGAGTGTGTGTAAGTACTTTTTGAACATTTCGAGCACAATTCAACAATAGCGCCATCATAATGAGAACCGTGATAAGTTTGTTGATATGGTCACGTCTTTAATGTTGACAAGGAAACATTAATTGGGATTAGCTTCCATTACAGTGGCGGCTAAAAGCTTAACGGAAGCTTGAATAATCTGTCAGACATCAACCCTCCGGATGTCCAGCCCAGCCAACCAGCAAACAGGAAGCAGCTGGTAGTCTTGGTGAGGACTTCCTGTGAGACTCCTGCACGTCTGCAGAGGCTTCGTTTCCTCCCAGGATGAGGCCGGCTGAAACAGCTGATTGAGGGCTGGTGTTGCTGCTGCCAGCTGTAGAATATCGCCGCCAAGTCTGAAAGAAATCAGCACAACCAGATCTAAGGCTGGATCTGACAGGACCGGAGAAAGCCCGGCTGGAGCCTCCGAGCTGTGATGATGATGATGATGATGATGATGATGATGATGAGAAAGCAAAGCAAAGCATCGGCCCCAGGTACCTGCAGGAAGTCAGCGCTGGACCGGACAAACTGTCTGAAGCAGAGAGAAAAGTTCTCCTGGTTGGGGAGAATCTCTGCCAGCTGCACAAGAGAAAAGAGGAAAAGCCTGTTTACTTCCTGCCGATCAAGCTTCAACTGAAAACTCCAGTAATACAGAGTCCAAAATGAGTCGAATCAAAAAGATGATGTTTAAACTGTGTTTAAATTAAATGACTGCAGCAGTTGTCTGCCAACCACTCATTGGAATTAAGAGTAAGTTATTAATTATTCCTGGTGTCAGTGATTGGAGTACTCGAGTACTTTAGTGATTGCAGTACTCCAGTACTTTAGTGATGTCAGCTAACAGCGAAAGTCCTCTGGTGTCATGTTAGCAGGGGTCCTTACTCTGTTTCTGGGCTCAGGTCTCACCTCTGACATCTCAATCCGTCCATCTTTGTTCTTGTCAAACTTCTGCACAAACTCCTTCACCTTCTCTTTCAACATGGGGTTTGAGGGATCCTCAAAAAGAAAGCAGGATGATGCTGAAGCCTGAGGGATCAGCTTGTGTGTGTGTGTGTGTGTGTGTGTGTGTGTGTGTGTGTGCATGTTTCTCCGCTCTAAACTCACCGCATCTGCTCCTTTCCAGGACATTTCCAGCTCCTTGAAGAAGCTCTCCAGTTCTTTCTCTTCAATGTAGCCATTACCTGGAAGACACACAGACAGACATGAATGCAAGTCTGCTGGTGCAACAGTTCCAGTTGGACCACTGGGACCAGTTCAGCAACACCACTGACCAGCTCTTCCTCAGCATCAGACAAGCAGAGACCTCCAGGAGGACTACAGACCCCCACAGCAGACCTGAGGACAGCTTTGTCCACTGAAGAGGAAAAATGTAACGTTACAGTTAAAACCCTGAGTTGTCAAAGCTTCAGCTGTGTGTGTGTCATGATTAATTCTAGCTTACTCCTCTGTGACTCCTCATATGATTAGCCTATGACTCCCCATGTACTTATCTAGTATGACTCAACACAATCACCATAACTGCCGACCATGTGCTAGTGTGTACTGATTAAAGCATAGTCATTCATGAGGTCATCAACAGCCTGCTGAGTCATTATGAGCAGGTAAACAACTCCCACTGAAGTTCCAATAACTATGTGTGCTTTATGTATGTCAAACAGCACCTAAAACAGCAGACGGTTCAGACAAAGCTTGGACAAATAACGTGTTTAAGGTACAGATACCAAGTGAGCTGGCCTATTCTGCTGTGTCTGGGGTTGCCTAGCAGGGCAGCTGCTATCTGGGGCCTCTGTGCTCCGTGTCCTTGAAGGATGTGAGAACAGCCACCGTTTGTTTGAAGCAAAGAGGTGACCAACCTGGCTGTAGATTTTGGATGACTGAGCACTTTCAGGAAGCACATAAGCAAACTGCTAGCGCCCGGCGGGGGCAGAAGGCGTCACACCAAGTCCAGAGAGGTGTCTTAGTCTCGGCTGAGTGTTTTGGGGACACCTCTGGAGACCGGAGGTGGGCGACCACGACTTCTACTCCAGTCGACTGACCTTTTTGGTTTTGATTCACCACTACATTTTTGCCCGTGCCCTTTTTTTAATTCTTCCGATTCCATTTGGCTGATGTATTTTTCTTCAATAAATTCTGGGTGACAGTTTTTGAAAAAGACAACTGCTGGTGCTCTGCGTCATTTTTTGACACCAAGACAAGGCAGGTGCCTTCTGTTTTTCCACCCAGCCAGTCTGCAACACCACCAGGCCGTCAGGATGCCGAACTGGTCCATGAATGTGATCCTCAGCTGGCCTGTTGGATAATTCTTTCAACCGACCCTGCAGTGAATCAAGTTGTCCCTTCATCCTTCAACGGTTGATCCAGCAGTTTGGCCAGAGTTGTGGTCACAAAAACACTCACACCTTGACATTAACCATCATGTTAGCATGGTAGCACCTTTACTCATGGTTGCATCTCTACACCCCTCCTGGCCTAGCAGCCAGCAGCTAATGTTTAGCAGCAGAGGATGCTGTAAAAAGAGAATGCTAGCTAGCTCAGCGTGACCATTCACCTGAAACCAGTGTTTGCCAGAGACGTTGGTGAGTGACAGTTAGCATCGGACTACAGGGCTGATCCTGTAGACATTCAAAGATGTCCTCAAGAAAGCCTGGAATCCTGACCAGTGGTCCCTCCCAGACCTCGAAGCTCTCAGTACAAAGACCAACCGACAAGACCAACAGTCTGAACACGGAGCCAGAGACCAGCCCCAGGTCCCACCTGGAGATTCTGTGTGGATCTCCCCTCACATGAGCCTGGTTCTGCTCCAGGTTTCTTCCTGTTAGAGGAGAGTTTTCCCTGACACAGTGGAGGCTCAGTCTGGGTTTCTGGAGACACTTCTGATGTTACAAGACGCTGAATAAATAAAGATTAATTGAATGAACATAAAATACAAACATTGTCTCTTCTCTGTCTTGCATGTCTCTCTTCCTTCATGGTCCGAGGACGTCTCACTTTCCTGCTGGTGTGGGCGGGGCAGCTGGCTAAAATGTTCATCTAGGTATCTGCTCATGCTACGCTAGGTCTGTGTACGTTTCAGATAAATGAATGAATCCAAAAATGCAGCTCGGCTTAATTCTGATAGAAAAGGTCTGATGAGTCTGTCTTTGTCCTGAGGGGACCAGAGGTCTGGTTATCTGATGTGGACAGAAGTGTAATAAACGTGTGTAATAAACGTAATCCTTCAGAATGGACGCACCACGCACGCACACACCAGAGCTGAGTATCTGCTCAGAGACGCCTCCGTCACCACGGCAACCAGGAGAGGATGAAGGCGAAATGAGCCCAAGGACACAAAGCTAACGGCAGTTTGAGGCTTCGGGGCCACAGCTGGTCCAGATAAACGTGGTCGTCTGTTGCTACGACAACTTTACTGCGTCCCAACCAGCAGACTCCACCCACCTCTGCTCAGATTTGATTTGCAAAGTGACTTTTTCTTTAAAGCCCAACATGTAAAAGTGAAAATTTGAATGAGCAGCAGGCAGCAAGGATCCGCTCTGACTGATTATCTGTCCAGACAACCACCAAAGCTCACAGTCATTTCACACATTTGGAGCCCAAGTGTTTGTTCAGAAAAACTATAGAGCAAAGTCTCGAAGAAATAAAACTATTCACTTTTGTTCTTGCATTTATAATGTATCTTTTTTTTTACTCATGTTTGATTCCTTGCACTAAATCAACGCAAATGAAATTTGAGTTTTATTCAAATATCGTCTCAGATGCTTCACAGTGGGCACAGTGGTGACCCCTGTCTGACCTTTGACCCTGGACCTGGGTCAGGAAACCCTTCAACAACACTTTTTGAAGAAGAAGAAATGTGAAGGAGCACAGCTCTGCCTGGGACAGACAGACAGGAAGTAGATGCCACCGAGACCGTCAGTAGGAGAGCAAAGCTTCCTACCCTCAGAGGACCGTCAGCAGGAGAGCAAAGCTTCCTACCGTCAGAGTCGAAGTGGTTCCAGATGTGCAGGAACTGGGTGGCGCTGAGGGGGCTCATCTGCAGGCACGCAGGCTGCTGACCTTTGTTAGCCATGATGCCTTTGACTGTCCGCCGTCAGCTTCTCTGCGGGGCCACGCCCCCCTGCTGCTTTTAAATGTGGACCTGAGGGGGCATGGCAGTGTGAGGGTGTGTCGGTGTGACGCCATTTCACAGAACTGACTTCCTCTCAAGACAAAAGAGAGAAGCCAGAATCCTAAAGAGACCTGCACCTTCTTCCTGAAGAGCTCCAGGATCACCTTCCTCACTCTGGACCATCACCTGCAGCACGACGACAAAGGGTCAAGAAAGGACAACCAAGGTGTGCTGGTGGCAGGACTCCCTCAGAGCACTGCTGAGGTACCCTTGAGCAAGGTACCTAACGCCCAAGCAGACAATGTGATGCTGCTAATCCTCTAAAAGCTCTGGAAGACACCAGCACTTTATTGGAACCGGTTTATTGTTGAAATTGTTTTATTATTAAAATTTCTCCTCAAGTTTAATTAAGAAAAACCACCAAACCAGTGTCATAACTTTGTATGATACATGCATAAAATGTACAGTAAAAAAAAAAAATGTTAACATTTTACAAAGTTGAAAGATCCCAACAAATCCATGAAAAACCCGCTTGGCTGCACGCAGCGAAGGTGCGGCTCCGACAGGAAGCAGAAAGGGAAATCACATACTTATACTCATAACTTTGTAGTTATGTTGATTTGATTATGTAGATGGAAACACATCAAACATTGTAGCATTGCCTCTGATATTGCTTTCCATGGCCTGTCTTTTTTATATTATCCTTATAAACAGAATAATATAAAAAAAAAATAATAATGATATGGTTTTGTACTTTGATGACGAGTTTTACTTCATTTACTTCATAAATCACTGCACTCATTGCTTCCTGGATGTGCATGATAGGACTACAAAACAAAAGCATTCATTTCAAAATAAAACCCCGATTTCATTTACACTCATTTTCACTAAATTCTCAGAAAGAAAAAAAAATTCCAAATAGAACGAAGTGTTTGGCTAATAAATGTAAATGAATACAAAATTAGAATGTGAGCAGTTACAGTACCCTTGCAAAGCTATAAATGCAGACATTACAGTATTTGGTCAAGCCAATGATCCGTGCGGCTCGTCTTTAGATATTATAGAGGTAATGGCATGTGTGTATACTGTGTGTATATACGTGCGACTACACACTGTAGCCAGGCACTACAGTAGGCACTGTAGTTGGCAAGAGGGACGTCATAACAACAGAAAATGCTACAGTGATAGAAATGCACTTCTGTAGAATTTCAGATCATTATTTAAGGGAAACGCAGAAGATGGATGAATGATGGAACATCCCAGTGACAGCTTGGATAACAACACGGTTGTATGCAGCAGACATAGCGCTAACGCTAGCATCAAGCTAACTTTACTTCCGGGCTCAGAGCCGGAAGTAATCAGTAAGTAATCATATTTGTTGTTTAATTTTACGATTGTGTCAAATGTTGCTATTAGCAATAAATACATTAACATCACGAATAATTTCTGAGCGCAGAGCTAAAGACTTAGATAGACTGATCAAATATGTGAGGAGCAGAGGAAACAGCCAGCCAGTGTGCAGCCTGTTTCAGACGTGTTGGCCAATCAGAAATCTGATCACTCGGAGACGCTGAGTTTGTTGTCACGGCAACGAGAAGCAACAAAGAGAAGTTTGGTGGCGCCTCGTTTCTTTCTAATCGGATATTTCCATCTTTTATGGCTCCCTACCAACACCCTCCAACACCTACCGACACCTGCCGAAACCCGCCGACACCTGCCGACGCTCCCAGCAAGCTGCAGCTTTGAGGTTTGAATTTGCAGGCTTTCCTGACGTGCATGAGCAGAATGAGCTGTTGTTTCATGTGTCCTGTTTGAGATCCTTCCTTTCTGTTCTGCTCATTATGTTCTGATTACTGTTCTGGTTATTATGGTCTGGATTGTGTTTGGTCGTCATGCTCTGGGTTGCTCAGTCAGATCTGGACGAAAACATAAATAAAACACTGGTTTAATGCTTAATTTTTTTTGTTTGTTTGTTTTTAATTCTATTTAAAAGCTTAGTGGTGATGAAAAGCTCACCCACTCAAATTGTGCCCAGTTTTTGTCAATTTTAAGTTTTAAGTCTGTCAGTCACAACCAACTAGTGAAAAGCCAAAAATAGAAAAAAAAAAATAAAAATTTGGTTGTGACGGCCAAGGCCAGTTAGAGTTTGAGTTCATTGTAGACTGGCCCAAAACCAGTTACTAGAGCCTGTGCATGTATTAGCCTGCAAATATTCTTCCTTCTTCTAAAGCGTCCCATTATTTCAAACTAAACAAGTAGATATTAATGTATAGAGTGTGTGTATGTGTGTGCATGCATATGCTTGTGAGTGTGTTTGTGCTGATTGTTGGTGACTTCAGCTCTGATCATTAGCGTAGCTGCTCCAGTAGCCACAGTCGTCTGAGTGGTTGCTATCTGACCTGCTGCTCAGGATGAGCGTAAATACGCTCAGGTTTTTATTTATTGTTTATTAGGATCCCCATTAGCTCTAGCTGGTTGCTAGTCTTCCTGAGGTCCAATGATAAAAATAAAATTACATTATACAAAACATAAAAAAAATACATAATACATACTTAATACATACATAATTAAAAAAGTAGTGGAAACAAAGCCATAAATGGTTTATATTACAGAAAATTCTGTGACAAAAGCTCTTTTAAGTTTATTATTCGTGTCTGTAATGTCTAAAGGAAGGGAATTCCATGCCTTTGCTACTCTATAGGCAGTAGTTCTTTTCATACAACTGGTATTGTGCCTGGGAACATCTAAATCCCCTGATGTCACTTGGAGAGTCAAGTAACTGTGACAAAATCCCTTAAATAAGAGCTTTTCCTCAAAGAATCTCGGCTCTCCGTCTTTCAGAACTCTGTACGTGCACATCTGCAGATTCACTTGTGGTTTTGTGTCAACTATTAACCAAGACAGCTTCTGGTGTATCTCTGGCACGTTAGTATAAAAAGGACAGCGGAGAACAAGTGGAGCTGCTCTGTTCTGCACAATATGCAGTTTCCTTAAATGTGTCTGTGTAGCATTAGACCACACCACAGGACAGTAATGAAGGTGAGAAATACAATGCTTTGAACAAGTCTTAAGAACATAATTTGGGCAGTAAGCAGCACATTTTTTGGCCACCGCTATACCTTTGCTCATCTTGCTGATAATAATTGATCCGACCAAGACACTGAATGATCCAGTCTAATGCCCAGCAGTTTGACTTTAGAGACCTGTCCCATTAGCCCCCTTTAATGAAAGATGAAGAGCATTGGTACCAGGCTGAACGCACATGTTACTGATTACAATGCATTAAGTTTTGGTGGTATTTAGCATTAGTTTATTCATTTTCATCCACTTCACTGCCATATCTAACTCCACCTGCAGGGTGCCTCTCAGTTCAGAAATTGTTGAAGAAGAATATAAGGTGACATCGTCAGCGTACATTAATACATTATCCTTCTTAACTGAAAGTGGAAAATCATTTATAAATTTGGAAAATAAGCTTCCTATACAGCTTCCTTCAGGCAGACCACATGGTTTTGGTGTTAGATAAAAATCTGGTGTGGTTTGGAAGCCACTCGGCTGGATGGATGGATGGATGATGGATAGTGGATGATGGATGGATGGATGATGGATGAATGATGGATAGTGGATGATGGATGGATGACTGAATGATGGATGGATGGATGGTTGGATGGATGATTGGGTGGGTGGATGGATGGAAGGGTGGATGGATGGATGGATGATGGACAGCTGTGAGTCAGTATTTCCTCTAGAGCTCTGCCTGCTCACCAGGGATGGAAAGGGCGCCCCTTCAGGCCAGCTGTCTCCTAAATGACCTCTACTGTTAGCATGTTAGCCACTGCCTTCTGACGTCACCTGACAGGTAAACAGAGTCCAGCTGTGGTGGAAGACGACCATGTAGCTCTACCTGATCTCTGAAAACAAACACTTCAACACGCTGTTGTATTTTGTTGAGACACAAACAACACTTAGAATAGAATGGTCATTTTTGTGGTTAAGCCATTGTAGCATAAAAAGTGAAAAAAAAAACCCACAAAAAACAAACCCAATATCGATAAACAATATAAGAGATTTAAAAAAGAGGCACAGTTAAAATTAGGACATCATTTCAAAAACAGTGTAATATAAGTGCAAAGAGTGGAAATGAGGATATTTCTGCTGGAAGAACCAGCGACTGACTGGAAATCAGCCTAGTCCAGGACTGGTTAAGGTGGGTGTCTGTGGGTGCTGGCAGTCCTGGTGGCCCAGGGCTCAGCCTGCTGGTGATGTTTTCTGCCGGTGTGGACCCGCTGACTGCCTTCCTGTCCTCAGCCTTGGAGCCTGAGTACCACACCCAGACACCCACAGTGACCACAATGGTCACTGTGGGCTAGCGTTAGCTTCTACAAGCCCTTTCCATCAGCCTTCGCTGCGTTAGCGCTGGGATATTGTCCCTCCCCACACCCACACACACCCACACACCAAACCTCATGCAAACATAGGCTTTGTCATTTGAGCTTTAATGATCAAAGGAGCTTTGATTCAAAGCAGGTACTCTATTAGACTGTCTCACGACTGCTCTCAGTATTCCTGCTATCTTCAACCACAGTCGGCAGCTATGGAAGCAAACACAAAAAGAAGCACAAAACACAACAAGGTGAGACTCATTCTGTCTGTCTCTGGTGCACAAAAGTTGGAGAAATCCCACCTTGACTTTTAGGTGAGGCCTCGGTAAGGTCACACACTCTGACCCCTGGTCCAGGGCCCGCGGGTCCAGCAGACCCTCCCCTCAGGGTCCAGAACCAGAGGCAGAGGGCCCACCCAGTTTCTGCGCAATTGTGTGAGGTGAGGCTTATGTGATGTCATACTTTACTCTGTGTGTGTGTGTGTGTGTGTGTGTGTGTGTGTGTGTGTGTGTGTGTGTGTGTGTGTGTTATTCCAGATTTGTGTGTCAGATATGGACAAGCCATTGTTCCAGGCCTACCCGTCTGAGCTGATCTTCCGGAACTTCACTCCTGAACAGACTTATAAACTACATCTACATCTTCACAACAATGACAAGGTGTGTGTATGTGTGTGTGTTCTTGAACTTGCTACATATTAAGTAAAAAAAAAAAGACTCATTGTAGCAAAGTGAGGACATTTTTAAAGCTGGCCCTCACATCTTTAAAGGCCTGTGTAAGGGTTCAGACTTGGTTTTACGGTTGGGGTTAAAATTGGGTTTAGTTAAGGTTAGGGGTCAGGGGTCAGGATTAGGGTCAGGGGGTTAGTTGGCCTGGTTAGGGTTTGGGTAAAGAGCTGGATAATACATCTTGTCTATGAAAGTCCTCACAGAGATAGAAGTACAAGGATGTTAGAGAGACAGAGAGAGAGAGAGAGTGTGTGTGTGTGTGTGTGTGTTGAGGGTGTCAGCTGATTTTACAATCCAAATAGTTGTCAACAGTCTGCCGGAGAGGCACCTCTGCTCAAGCAGTAGAGGTGCCAGCACACCTTCAGAGCACTGCCGAGGTACCCTCCAGCAAGGCACCAAATCCACAAATGCTAAAATCAGGCCCTGTGAAAATCTGGCGACTTGTCCAAGGGTGTACTTGGTTGCCAAATTTTTAACATTTTCAAACACAGAGTATAAGTGTGCACGTGCTTGGGCAAGCTTTTAGGAATACATACGTGTGACACCGAGCCCTCACATTTAGTTCTGCATCCTCTAACTAATGTACAAATATATTCTTCATGTTTTATTCAACACAACACGTCGACATTCCAGTGCAGGGTGGAACCAGAGGGTGAACCTTGAGCTTTAACTGGTTTAGGGCTGGCCCTAAACCAGTTACAGACCAGACCTGCTCGAGGGTCAGCAGGAGCTTTGGACCATTCCTCCGAACGGAAGTGGCTCATTTCAGCGATAATCTTGGGATGCCTGCTGTGAATGGCTCTCTGGAGGTCGTGCCACAGCATCTTGGACTCTGACTGAGTCCTCCAGCCGTCCTCTGTTGAGCTGCAGGTCGTGGACTGATGGTCTCACATTTCCCTGAAGAACGTCTATATAAATGTGCGACTTCCTCTCTTCTGGATGGCAGCAGTCTGTCCAGGCCCACCGTGATGTCCCTTTGGCACGAGCTTGTGTTGCTGGAGCTGGACCATTTGTTCTCCACACATAATGTTGTGTGTTCCTTCCAAACAACTCCATATTGGCTTCAACTGTCCACAGAACCTTCTCCCAGTAGAGCTGTGGGACATCCAGGTGCCCTGTTGCAAACTTCAAACATGCAGCAGTGGTTTGTAGACTTGTCAACAGCAATGTTAGCATGTGCCAGAGGTTTCTGGAAGTCTTCAGCTGACCAGACCTCCGGTCTCCAGGATTCTGGTTCACCTCCCTAAGCTCTCTGCTCTGGCAGCCGCCATCCTAGGCTGGCCACCCCCAGGGAGAGCAGCAACAGCTCTGAACGTTCTGTTTCACCATGAACAGTAAGGATCTTAAGAGATTTTTTTGGGACTGTTTGCAGCTTCATGCAACCGTTGTCGATCGCAAGTCTTCTCGAGCTCTTTTGTACAACATGGTTCACACTGGCCAGTGCTTCTGGAGGACAGCAAACCCCAAACTGGTGTGCTTTACTAGGGCAGGGCAGCTCTAGCCGACTCCTCCAATCTCCTCACCTCAACTGGACTCCAGGTTTACACACTTTTTCCATCCTGCCCTTGAATGTTTGCATGGTGGGTAATCCAAAATGTTTCACACAGGGTCAGACCCTGAGTTTCTGTCAAGCACCTAGAGACAACCCTGAACACCCTCCAACCCTCTACATCTCTGCAACAGATGCTGCATCCATAAAGATGAAGTGAAATTATTGTTTTTTTCCTTCAAGGTTTCACGACAAGTGAAGCTGGAACTCCAGGAGTCCCAGTTCTTCCACGTGGTCCCTCCAAAGAATGCTGGTAGGAAAGTTGCACCGGGAATGTCGGTTGTCTACACAATCTGCTTCACCCCTCCAGAGAACAAGGTACTGGAGGATTTGGCTGCTCAGTAAGCAATCAGAATTTGAATCCATGATGGATCAGGTGATGACATCATTCTGTGTGGGGTAAACTGGAGAGAAATGGGAAAGCAACAGAGTCAAAACAAAGAAATTCTATTTTACATTTATATAGAATAAAAAGCTGTTTTTTGTCTGAATTTCTTGGTATGTATTTTATTCAACATTCACATGAACCTTGTAAAGCCTTTTCCCATGTTATATCATCCGAACAATGGTTACACACCCGTAATAAGGACATAAGTATTATAGCCCTGGAAATGTTCAGAGTTACAGCAACCGTTGTTCTTTTCCTCAAGGATTACCACCACAGACTGGTTTTTGTAACAGACAGAGATTGGTTTGAGGTTCCGATTCGTGCCATTGGACCTCGGGCCATTCTTGACTTTTCGGAAGAGTACCATTTCCCCATCTGTGTTGTGAAAGGCTCCACAGAGATGACACATCTGGTCCGTAACGTTGGAAACAGCAAAGCCAACTTCTCGCTGCAGACACAGCGGTGAGAATTCAACCCTAATTGTATAACAAACTGTATAGTGCATATTAGAAAGACTTCAATGCTCACATGGGCAATGACTGTGTTACCTGGATGGCTGTGACTGGGAGGAACAGCCTCCCCAACAACTAACCCCAACCCTAACCCCCTAACCCCCAACCCTAACCCCTAAATCCAACCCTAACCCCAATGGTAACGGTGGTTTTTGGCTAGATGTCTGCTAGTCACAGTTTGTCTATAACAAACTTTATGTTTGATCAGGGTGACCATGCAATCAAAACACTGTAGGTCAGTGATCGGCATTGTGGTCATATGACCTTTGACTTTGACCTTCAGCCACATGTCTTTGTCACTCGGGTGAAGAGAGGGGCTGAGCTGTCAACTGTTCCCCACCTATTGGTAAATGTTACCTAGTGGTAAGCACCTACAGACAGCTTTTTTGTAAAAGGTGCTACATAAATAAATTGAATTAAATTGGATCTGCTGGCAGCGGAGAAGCTTAAAGAGCCACATGTATTGTAAAGGAACGTCTGGTGGAACCTCTGTCAAGGATGTTTTCAAGTTTGAGTGACTGGACCATTGTTGATGTGGCTGTTCAGTGCCGTGGCTGAAAGGTCACTGGTGCTGATTGTGGCCATTATCCCCAAACCTGGTGGTGAAGACCAGAAGTAAGGGCTGCTGTACTATGGCTCAGAGGACTCCTGAGCCAGCCAAGGGTGTTACAGCCGGGGTGGCCGCAGAAGTAAAAAAATTGGGTCTGGGAGAAGTTTGGGGAGACCACGGAGGAGAACTACTGGCCGGCCTCTGAAAAATTCTTGCAAACCAACCATGTGTAAGGAGTGTGAAGCAGTGCTTCACCAACACTGTTTTACAGTGGAAGTGAGGACCTGTTGACTTTCACTTGGGACATTATGTGCATTTCCATGAGTACTGAAATCAGACTAAGCCCTGCGATAGGCTAGCGACCTATCCAGGGTGTACCCTGCCTCTCGCCCCTTGACAGCTGGGATAGGCTCCAGCAGACCCCTGCAACCCAAAAAGTTGGATAACGCAGGTATAGAAAATGGATGGATGGATGAAATCAGACTACAGTTCTAGCTCGATTGGTGTGGATAAGTTACGCAATGGGACAAGAGAGTTAACAGTAGTCATACTACGGTTGGAGTCAAGCCACCTCCAGGGCTCATGTTAAAGGGAAAACCATATATAATGCTTATTGGCATTGTCATGAAAAACACTCCAAAGAGGAATGAGTTTCCTTCGCAGGGTGGCTGGGCTCTCCCTTAGAGACAGGGTGAGAAGCTCTGCCATCCGGGAGGGGCTCGGAGTAGAGCCGCTGCTCCTCCGCATTGAGAAGAGCCAGATGAGGTGGCTCGGGCACCTAGTAAGGATGCCTCCCGGACGCCTCCCTGGTGAGGTGTTCAGGGCACGTCCCTCCGGTAGGAGGCCCCCGGGAAGACCCAGGACACGCTGGAGGGACTATGTCTCTGGGCTGGCCTGGGAACGCCTCGGGATCCCCCCGGAAGAGCTGGACGAAGTAGCTGGGGAGAGGGAAGTCTGGGCTTCCCTGCTTAGGCTGCTGCCCCCGCGACCCGACCCCGGATAAGCGGAAGAAGATGGATGATGGACGGATGGATGGATGGATGGATGGATGGATGGATGGAGTTTCTGACTGTGAAGAAAGAATTCTCTTAGTCATCCTCATTCGTCTTATATACAAAGTTATCTTTAGCGAACTCGAGTCAAGAGCACAGACTACTACTCCAATACTTCCACTTACTTTCTCTGTGCCGGTTTTTATTGAGCGTCCACATGCAGTTTAGGTAATCAAACTAATGGGAATTTGCTTTTCTTTCATACATAGGATATGCCTTCCGTAGAGGAAGCAGAGGCTGGGGACTCTGAGTTTGACTCATTCTTCACTCGAGATGAAGTTGCTGGGATAGTGCGGAAAGCTTTTTAGTGGCCCTGGGGCCCCGGGTACCTCAATTTTCTGGATGTTGTGAGGCTGTCCTGGCTAACATGTCTCTGCAGCATTGTGTGGCACGTGGGGACAGTGCCTCTGGACTGGCAGACCTGGGTGGTGGTCCCACTATTCAAAAGGAGGGACAAGAGAGTGTGTGTTCAACTCCTCAGCCACCCTGGGAAAGTCTAATCCAGGGCAGGGTCCTGGAAATGAGAATTAGGTTTTCGTCCTGGTCGTTGAACACTGGACCAGTTCTGAACCCTCCACAGGGTGCTGGAGAGTTCATGGGAGTTTGCCCAACCAGTCCACATGTGTTTTGTGGACTTGGAAAAAGGCATTCAACCATGTCCCTGGTGGCTTCCTGTGCCTTGGTAGTACGGGGTCGGAGGCCCTCTGTTAAGGGCTATACTGTCCCTGTACGGCCAGAGCAGGAGCTTGGTTTGGCTTGCCGGGAGTCCTCTTCTCAGTGCATGTTGGACTCCAGCAGGTCTGCCCCTTTTCACTGCTTCTGAAAAGGACAGAATCTTATTTTTATGGACAGAACTTCTACGTGCAGCCAGGGGCCAGAGGGGGACCGAGTCGGGTGCCACCGGATTTCTTCTCTGCTTTTTTGAGATGACGTCATCTTGTTGGCTGGCCAGGGCCTTCATCACACACTGGGGTGGTTTTACAGCCAGCTGAGATGAAATTCTTCACCTCCAAATCTGGAGCCATGATTCTTGACCTGAAAAAGGCTAGCCCTCTCCAGTTCGGGGGACAGCTCCAGTATTTTGGGGTCTTATTTACAAGTGATGGAAGGATGAAGCATGAGATTGACGGGCAGACCAATACAGCGGCCGCACTAATGCAGTTTTTGCCGCGGGGTGCTCCTTTAGCTTTAGCGTGAGGAGCTTGGTCACCTGTGAGCAGGTCATCATCCAGAGGAGCCAGCTAAGGTGGTTTGGGCATCTGTATTGGATGCTCCATAAAGCCTCTCTCGGGGGGTGTTTCTGGCATGTCTCGCTGGGAGGAGACCCCTGGGAACACCTTGGGATCCTCTCGGAAGAGCTGGAGAAAGTTTCGGTGCAGAATGACGCCTGGGTGTCCCTGCTCAGACTGCTGCCCCTGTGACCTGACCTGACCCCTGGATAAGTGGAACTAGATGGGTGGGTGGGCACCATGGCTTTTCTTAAAAAGCTTTTTTTCTCTTTTATGTTTTTCAGGCCCTTCTCAGTGACACCATCTTCTGGGACTCTGGATGTGTTTGAAAGCACACAGGTGACTGTAATGTTCAACCCGATGACAGTCGGAGACCACAGCCAGGACTTGCTTCTGGATTACCACACCGGTGAGAGGAAGCCACCAAAACTAGACCCGTCACAAGGTGACATCCAAAAAATGAGAACAAAGAGGGTCTATTTGACAATCAGGTACCGCGAGGGCTGGGAAAATTTTGTGTGTGTGCGCTAGTGACTTGTCCGGAGTGTATTCCTATACTCTGCCCTGAGACCCTAAGTAGGATCAACCAGTAACAGAAAAGGAATGAATTCAGTCCAGTTGGTCCACAGAGGAGGCATCAGTATCCCTTCCCTCTGTATCCCTTCCTTCATGAAACTAATCTAATTAATTTAGATTTTCACTTAGATTGTAGCCAGAAATGCTGTCCAATGGTACATTAACATGTTAGCTAAGCAAACTAGGTTGTGTTGCACCCTCGCTCCTCATACAAACCTTTGTTTCTTATGTGTTTCTTGCTATTGGTCCGTTTTGCTCTTTAGTCCCAGTTGAAGGTCCCGCTGATAGTCCCAGAACCTTTCTGAATGTCACAAATCAGCACACAGTTAGAGCTGAGGGTTTGTGTATAGCACCAGTGGTCATGTCCAACTGGACGCTCAGGACACCACTGGTGGCGGGGTGTGGTGTGGCGTGGCGTGCAACCACGGTGGTGAAAGCATCAATGCTGACCAGTCCTCGGTGTGTGTGCTGACTCCTGAAATCCAGAAGAGTGAAGGTGCTGTTGGGACCTGTCCTCTGTCCTGTGTCCAGGTGAAAAGGTTTCCATCAGACTCTCTGGTTCATGTGAGGAAGTGGACGTTCACCTTGAGCCGGATGTGGTGCACCTGACGCAGACGTATATTTCTCTGTCCACTGTCAACCGCACGGTGTCCCTCATCAACAAGCACAGTGTCCCCCTTCAGTACTGCTGGACAACAGCAAGCAGCATCCAGGAGGAGTTCCAGCAGCAGGAGGAGCAGATGAAGGAACGGGATCCAGCAGAAAGCCTCAGACTCTCAGCGCTGCCCGGAGCTCCGCAGGCCTGCAGACGTCCGGCTGTGGACCAGCTCCGCCTGTCTTTTTCACACGGCTGCATCACAGTGGAACCAGCGGTTGGTGTTGGTGTCGCTGCAGCACCTTCATTCTTCTGTTGATCCTGTTGGTCCTGATGATCCTGATCACAGTAGACATTGTTTTGGATCGTAGTGCTAAAAGATTTTAGCTTTCAGAATTAGAAAGACTTTATAGTCTAAGTAACCCTAACCCGGGTTTCCACCAGATGCGGTGCGTCGCTGTCCGTCCTGATTTCTGCCGTCCGGGCGTTTCCACCGGATGCGTCTGGATGGACGGAGATCGCAAAGAGAAAATAAAACATCTGGGAAATTGTCAAAATAAAAGGTCTCGTATTTAGAGTGATCTTTTTCAACAGAGCGCTGAAAACGAAATCACGTAGGACCGCGCGATATTATCACTTTGTAGTTTTTGAAACAAGCCACAGGAGAAGACGTTCTTTGTTCCTAGAGGAGTAAAATTTCCCCTTTCTTTGGATTTTGGTGACTCTGGACTCTGGATTTTGGGAATTCTATTAATGTTTCCTAAAATGTGTAATCGCTCTAAATACGGGACCTTTTATTTTGACAAATTCCCGGATGCTTTATTTTTTTCTTGGCACCCAACTTCCTGTGCTGCACGCGATGACTTGTGCTAGATTGTTGCGGCGTGTTCCGTCCGTCTGTCTCCAAAATAGAAGCGATGCGTATTTTTCCGAAGGGTGACGGAGGCCTCCAGCTCTGCCGTGGACGGAGCTGCAGCCAGTTGAAACTGACGCGTTGACTTGAATGGAATCTAATCAGGATGGACGGATGGACGGAGATGCATCCGCATCCGGTGGAAACGGGGGGTTAAACTATGAAACAGAAAATCCAAACTTGGTGCATCAAACCCAAAACTGCATGGGGGAGGGGTCTGTGTTTGTGGGGGAGGGGCCTGTGTTCGGGTGGGAGGGGTTTTCTGTTTGAGTAGGAGGGGCCTGTGCGCAGCAGCCGCTGGAGTGTGTGTGTGTGTGTGTGTTCCTTAGTGCATCTCTGCATCTTCTTCTTGATGTCTCTGGCTCAGGAAGGAGAAATATGGCCCAACATTCCCGTCCAGTTGAATATTGTCTTCAGGCCTGAGGAGGCCAGACTGCACCAGGAGACCATCTACTGTGACGTCACTGGTGAGTTCGACAGCAGCTCCCTTCAGTTTCAGGTCTTTGAGGACTTCTCTGTGTGTCCTCCTCATCAGCTTCAGGCCTGACCTGTGTCCTCTGACTCCCTGTAGGCCGTGAGTCCAGACTAGCTCTGACCCTCATGGGGGAGGCCCTGGGCCCCAACCTGCAGCCGGACTACAACGTGATGGACATGGGAGAGATCTTCGTGGGCAGCAGGAACTGTTACCAGGTCAGAAGCAGGCAGCCAGAGCAGCTGTTTCTGTCGGTTAACCATAGCAATCGCTGAACTTCACGGTAAAACCATTACGTGTAGTAATCCAGACCGAATGTGGAGCCCAGATGTTCCAGATGTGTGGGGACTCAGCAGGTGCTTCTCTGCTTCAGGTGCAGCTGGCAAATAAAGGACTCATTGACGCCCCCTTCAGGATGTCCAGGCAAGACAGCAAGTTTGGCAGCTGTTTTTGCGTGATTCCCAGTGAAGGTGTGGTTCCTCCAGGACGCGTCCACACTCTGAAGGTGCTCTTCATCAGCGACGCCTGCGGCTCGTTCTCTGAGCAGCTGCTTCTGACGGTGGAGGGAAACCCTGAGGTGGCCTCTGTGACCTTCAGGTGAGGACGTGTGCCTCCACTCGTGACCTTTTGACAGGCTGATTTGACACCTTCTGTGTCTTCTGGCAGGGGGCGTGTCATCGGTCCCAGCTTCAGCCTCAGCGTTTCTGATCTGGATTACGGAGTTGTGGCCTACGGTGAGTGACTGTTCCTCTGTTAGAAGGTCACACGGCTCCGGTATGTTTGGACCAGGTATGACCCTATGTCTTCTAGCTCTGTTATGTCCCGACTTCTGTCTCTGCAGGCTTCCCAAAGACGTTGACCTTCTCTGTCTTCAACACTTCCTGTGTGCCTTTGACCTTCAGCCTGCGCATCCTGGGCGATGGGCTGGGCCCTCCCAGTGTATCCTACGAGGACCACTTGTCTGAGATTTCCAGGAACAATCCACAGGTTGTTGCTGCTGAGGACAAGCATGGACGACCAGCTGAGTTCACCATCAATCCCAGCTCAGGTTGCGTGTCTCCGCAGTCCCACGTTCTAGTTGAGGTAGAGTCAGTTAGTTACACTCATCTAGATCTTTACAGGAAGTTTCCTTATGACTGAACGTGAGCTGGTTGTGAACATGGATTCCTCAGGAATCCATCAAAATCAGTAACTGAAGGTAACGAGGTTGGCTGAAACTGAGAGCTTCTATTTTACTGAAACAGGTTAATTGTGGTAAAGTTAAAGATGAGACAAACACACTAAAAACAAGACACTGAGGAAAAACACCTCCGTTCCCAGGTTTTAGGTCTGTTTGATTCCATGTCCTTAGAACAAATATGTTGGAAGACTAACAAAGTAATTATGTAATAAGTCTGTGTGCTACAGACTGGCTAGTCTAGGCGCTAACCACACCAAACCTAGCGCTAACCAGACTGAAGCTAGCGCTAACCACACTAAACCAAGCACTAACCAGCAACTAGCAAACCTAGTGCTAGGTTGATGAAAGATGACTCATCTTTGTAATGCCATCAATTCTCCCTGCGACCGTGTGGGTTTTCCAAATGTGGAGGGTTAGCTTAGCCTTGGTGGCGAGTGGTAACTGTGAACCCAGTCAAACGTCTGTGCATTGCTCGTGCAGGTGACGCTGTGTGCTAAGACTGTGAAGGCCTACAGGCTAGCGCTGGTGGTGGATGTTGACGGTGTCGGAGAGGAGATCCGAACTCTGCCCATCAACGCCAGGTCAGATCATCCATCTTCTGTAGGTTGGTGGGCGTTGCCTTGCACACCAGTAGCTCAGTGCTTCCTCAGTAGTCTCCTCCCACATTCGCTGGAGCAGCTCTTCCTGCTAACGGCGCTGCTTCCTCCGCTGTCAGAGCTGGACTAACACCTGTTCCCTCCTCTGCTGCCAGATGTGCTGTTCCTGACGTTGTGCTGGACACACCGTTGCTGGACTTTAAACGATGCTTCCTCAATCAGCCCTGCGAGAAGAAAGTGTGTCTCACCAACGCCGGTGAAGTTCCTGCCTGCTACTGGGTCCTGGACCAGGTCAGAAACACACCTATACACCATCAAATGTCCTTCTGAACATGCAGCTTTCAGTCAGCTGATAGCAACCAGCACAGAAGTTCAATCTGGAGCTAAAATAAGCTAAGCTACTGTCAGCAAAACTCCGTTTCTGTCATAGCCAGACTGGATCAAAGCTTTGAGTGGATGTAACCTTGAGCCAAAGGCCTCAGGACTTGTGGAACCTCCATCTATTCTCTCAGCCGGTTCCGTCTTTGGTGAACCAGTGGCTCCACTGGGAGGCAAACTGGTCTGCTGTGGTTCCTAGTCCTGCTTCCTCATCAGGAGAAGGTCAACCTGCGACCTCTTGCTCAAACACTCGCAGGAAGGTCTGCTGGGGTCTTCTGGTTCCATGGCCCTTGGACTGGTGAAAGGACCCATCTGCTCCTGGTGACTTCTGCTACATCACTGGACCTTGGAGAAGGTTCCTCCTTGTGATTTTTGGCTGGCTCCTCAGGCCGTGGTTGGTTTAGTTCTGAGTTTGACCCCTGACCCTGTAGCATTACTGCCTGTCTGTAGTTGGGCCAGCCTGAAGAAGTGTGGGCACCTGAGACTGGACCTATGCTGGGTGGTGATCTCTGGAGGTTCCAGATGGTTCGGAGTCTTGAAATCATCTTCAGACTGGATCCCTTTGGCTGTTGTGAACTACCTGAGCTTCCCTGTTGGACAGATGGACGTTTGTCTGTGTGATCTTTTTCAGGCTCATCAGGAGAACCAAATAGGGCTGGCGTTCCCCTCCAAGCCCAGGGGGGTGATTGATCCGGGCACCTCACAGGAGATCCCTGTGTGTCTGCTAGCTAAGGCTGCCGGAGCACTGTGTCACAGTCTACGCATCGCTGTCTTTGGCAGTGTCCTGCCACCTTTGGTTAGTGTGTGTGTGTGTGTGTGTGTGTTCTTGTATTTGCTACATACTGAATACCTTCATTCTACTAGCAAAGTAAGGACATTTTGGCTGGTCCTCACAACCTCAAAGGCCTGTTTGATGGTTCAGACTTGGTTTTAAAGTTGGGGTTAGAATTGGGTTTAGGTTAAGATTAGGGTTAGGGTTATGATTAGGAGGGTTAGGGTTATGGGTTATGGTTGGGGGTTAGGGTGGGTTAGGGGTTAGGGTTAGTTTGGGTTAGGGGTTAGGGTTAGTTTGGATGCTGCTGGTGAAAGTCTCCGCAAAGATAGAAGTGCAAGGGTGTGTAGATAAGATGAGTTGATCAGAATAGTTGTCAACAGTCTGTCAGAAAGTTCTTGTTTTAGTGGCAGACAAAAGTTGGAAGGTGTGCTGCTCGCAGGTGCACTGCCGAGTTAGGTACCGCATCCCCAAATGCTAATCGGGTTTGTCCAAGGCCAAATTTTTTAACATTTTCAATTTAAAACGTGGCTAAATATTTACATGTGGAAGCTAACAATTTAATATTTGATCAAAAAAAGAAACAAAAAAATAAAATAAGGGTATATGTAGGGTCAGGGTCAGGGTTAGGGTTAGGGTTGGTATGTCAGAGAAACTTTCTCTGCCCTTTAGTTTCAAGTGAGCTCCCCGGTTGGTCTTGGTTTCAAGGGTGGTGAGAGCTCTCCCACCTAGCCTTACCTTGACCCTTACGGAGAACAGGAATGCTCCTTTGGTCATCTCAAATGCACAAAACCAAGAGCTCAGGGGAAGACTTGGGACTGGCCCTAAACATGGGTTCAAGGTTGAGGTTAGAGTTGGGTTTAGGTCAAGGTTTGGATTAGGGGCTTAGTTGGGATATGTGGGTACAGGTAGGGAGATGTGATATAGATCCAGAGTTAAATGTCTGTCCTTCAGGCCGGTCTCTACTCAACACTGTTCCTGAATGTTCATGTTTCTCTAACTTCCAGGAGGTCCTCATTTCCTGTATCGGGCAGGGTCCAATCATTGAAGTTCAGCATCAACTTTTGGACTTTGGCAAAACTGTGGTTCTTAAGGACAAGAGCAGAAGCCTGCAGCTGTCCAACAAGTCTCCGATTCCAGCCCACTTCACTGCTACGCTGGTATTAGCACACGCCATCTCCCCAGGAGCACAAAACACATTCAGCAGACACGACAAGTTTACCTGGCTTCTCTTTTTCTGACCTTAGAGACGTTATTGACTAATTGTGTTTTGGTAAGTCAGTTAATGTATTTAATACCAGTTTCCCAGTGAATATACTGGAAATTGACTCCGCCCCAGTGGACGTGTCTTCACTGCAGGCACTTCCCCCGAAAGGCCGTTTACAGGAAGTTTTACGGTGGCCTAGCCGAGTCCTGCTCCAGGGTAGGTGCTTAGGTTGGCCCCCAGAACCTCCTGAGTCATGCTTGAGGCTCACTCTGTGCTGTTGGCTAAACCTAGAGCAGGATATGATGCGGTGGTCAGTAAGCCGTTAGCATGCAAACACAACTGGCATGGACATCGAAATGTCTCTGATAATGTTTGTTTTGACAGCCCGAGAGTGGAACACGCAAAAACAACCTTTGAAGCAAAACTATCACTTTAGTTTATGAAATGTTGCTGACAGGATAAATTTACCGCTAGCAGTGGTAGCCAGCTCATTGTCTGCATGCAGGAAGCAACGAGGTTCCTTTAACTATGAGTGTTTTTCTCTATGAATGGAAAAAGTTCTGTAAAAAGGCTAAAAGTCACAGAGCTCTCGGGCCCTCCAGCATGTTTCCAACAACTCCAATCCCTCCCAAACTGGAATAAAACTGGAATAAAGGCTGAGCCACCTCAACCAGCAACATAGAAACACGGCAGTTGGAACTTTTCATCCGAATGGTCAAAATTTCTTTGTGATCCAGACAGCGGTTTAAGCCAGTCGACTTTTAGATCAAAATCCATGTAAACGGGTAACTCCCAAAAATGGGTAACTCCCCAAAAAACAGGTAACTCCCCCAAAAAATGGGTAACTCCCAAAAAATGAATAACTCCCAGAACAATGGGTAACTCTCAAAAAACGGGTAACTCCCCAAAAAACGGGTAACTCCCAAAAAATGGGTAACTCCCAATAAAAGGTGGCTCCCAAAAAATGGGTAAATCCCAGAAAACGGGTCATTCCCAAAAAATGGTAACTCCCAAAAAATGGTGGCTCCCAAAAAACAGGTGACTTCCCCCAAAATGGCTAACTCCCACAAAAACAGGCAACTCCCAAAAAATGGTGGCTCCCGAAAAAACGGGTAACTCTCCCCAAAATGGGTAACTCCCACCCCACCCAAAAAAAGGGTAAAAATGAGTAACACTGTAAAGGAGGCGTAATGGTAGCTGCTCGTGATCGTGGTTCAGATCTTCTTACAGCCAGCGGTGAAAATGTTTGGGATTCTCAGACTGACTCTACGACTGAAACATGGAGCCTGCCACAGGAAGGAAAGCTGGACGGTTTGGTCTTCACGTCCATGTAAAGAGCGAAGCTGCAATTTGCCATCAGAAGGATTTGACTGTGATAGCGTGATTGCAGAGGGTGTTTGTGGGGGTCCATGAAACGCTTCTGTTGGTTGTAGCGCCGCTGACGTCAGTGGACTTCCTTTTACTGGAGAGTGTCTTTGTCACCTTCTGGTGTGACCATCAGGTATCTGTGTTGCTGTGACTTCAGGGACGCCACCATGCTGGGATTTAAAGATGTTTCTTCCTCTCTGAATGTGTTGGTTTCTCCAGAGCTGCACCAAGTCCTTGTGGCGAGTGGAGCCGGCGGAAGGAGACATTCCACCAGGGAGTCAGTTAGCGCTGAAGGTTGTGGCTCACCTTAACGACACGTTTAAGTTCAAGGACACGCTAACAGTGGCGATCCAACACGGACAAACGTACACCGTGCCCCTGTCTGCCTTCGGAACCGGGTCCCCAGTGTCCAGTGACAAACCTTTTGCTCCCAGCATTGATCTGGGCATGTGCTTGAGGTACTGGGAAGATGTGAGAAACACCAACTGTGAATGTTGACAGTATAACCCACATTTGTTGCTGCCCCTGTTGTTGTTGAAGCCCTGGCTCCTGCTGCTACAACTTCCGGCTGACCAATCACGGACAGCAAACTCGGCGCTTGTACTGGGCCACTGATGCCTCCTCAAACCACAAGGGGGAAGACGTGTCCATTCATCAGCTGACCAATCCCAGGAGAGAGCCCAGGGGCCACAGATCCGGGCTGACTTCCAGAGACCAGCCGGTGTTCCGGATGGTTCCTTCTCGGGTGGAGCTTTTCCCAGGTTCCTCCTCTGACATGGTTCTGACAGGCTCCTCAGACAGCCCCAGGGTAAGTGAGCTTGACGGAGAACCGGAGCACACAGGTCTCTGGAGCCCGTCTACAAGTTGTTGTTGTCTCCCCAGGTGGTGCGTGAGCGTCTGGTTTGTCGCACCATCGTGGACGGCCACAGTTCCTACGAGCACGTTCACTCTGTAGATGTTACCTGCAGTTTCCGGTCATCTCTGCTCAGCTTTTCTCCTGAGAAGGTGGATTTCTACACAGAAAAGGTTGGTCAAACTGCTTCTCTGGCTGCTCTCAGAGCTCTGGTCTTGATACTCTTTCATTGCTCTCCAGGTCCTGGGCCAGGATCTCCAGCCCATCTATGAGAAGCTGGTCCTGAACAACGAGTCTTCTCAGTCATTGTCCTTGGAGCTGTGCCTTATGGAGCCGTTCTCGCTGTGTGAAGCTCCAGGTTCCTTCAGTTCGGCTACAACCAAAGTACACCTCCCTGTTTCACTGGTCTTCACACAAAGATCCAGAAACAGATGATTGTCAGAAGATGCAGGCACGTTCTCCATCAAGATCTTTGTGTTTCAGGCTACTTCTTTAGGCGCTGGTCAGCAGGCTGTGGTGTGGGTCTGCTTCAGTCCTCCGAACTGTGTGGATCTGATCTCCAAATTCCTGGATGAGGTATCACCATCTTAGACTTGACTGGCTAACAAAGTCTGCTTGATTCTTCCTTCTTCCTTGATTCTGTCTTCTTCATTGATTGTTTTTCCTCCTGAACTACTCAGACGTCACCAGGTGGAATCATCTCGTTGCAGGTTCTTCTTGTCCGCTACCTGGCGTCCTCTCAGCCGGTGAAGCTGCACGCTGAGGTCCACTTCCCCAACCTGACCTTCTCCTCCACCCTGCTGGATTTTGGCTACGTGCTCAACAACTCAGAGACTCAGAGACAAATATTGATGAGCAACTGCTCCCCACTGCCTGTGACTTACAGCTGGACCTTCCTGAAGGAGCCCCACGCCATCAGGTGACCTCACACTGACCACACAGGAAGACTCACGCCTCGTGTGTACATTCAGACGTGCGTGTCCTTCCTCCCGCTGCTCTTTTTCTCATGAAGAAATAGACCTACAACTAATCCTGAATCACTGACATATGTGATTTTAATGAACACTGAGACTGGAATCACCTCCAGAAGCTTCTGGGGTCCAAGAACAGGTCCCTGAGGACCGTCTCAGTGGTGAGAGAGGCGCCCCCACCTTCATACGCGCTATGTACATGTAGCACACGCGGATGTTGCTCCAGGCTCCACCCCCTACAGCCCCGCCCCCAAACAACTCTTCCTAAACACATTCTCTTCCCAGACTGGCTCTTGGTCAACTCAGACAAACCTGTTACCACCCCCGGTTAGAGTCATGTGACCTTGTAGCACTGCTGCCTGGATGTAACCTATAATAATGGTGGAGGTCCCAGTATGAGGGCTGATGAGCTGCTGGTGGAGGTCCCAGTTCTCCTAGTACTCCCAGCTCTCCTATCTCTCCCAGCTCTCCCAGCTTTCCCAGCACTTCCAGCTCTCCCAGCACTCCCAGCTCTCCCAGTTCTCCCAGTTCCCAGCTCTCTCAGTTCTCCCAGCACTCCCATTTCTCTTAGTTCTCCCATCTATCCCAGTTCTCCCAGCACTCCTAGCTCTCCCATTTCTGTCAGCACTTCCAGTTCTCCCAGCACTCCGAGTTCTCCCAGCTCTCCCAGTTCTCCCAGTTCCCAGCACTCCCAGCTCTCCCAGTTCTGCCAGCATCCCAAGTTCTCCTAGTTCTCCCAGCACTCCCAGTTCTCACATCTCTTCCAGCACTCCCAGCTTTCCCAGCACTCCCAGCATTCCCAGCTTTCCCAGCACTCCCAGCTTTCTCAGTTCTCCCAGCACTCCCAGTACTCTCCCAGTTCTCCCAGTTTCCATCACTCCCAGTTCTCCCAGCTCTCCCAGTTCCCAGCAGTCCCAGTTCTCTCAGCTCTCCCAGCTCTCCCCATACTCCCAGTTCTCCCAGCACACCCAGCTTTCCCAGTTCCCCCAGCACTCCCAGCTTTCCCAGTTATCACAGTTATCCCAGTCCCCAGCTCTCCCAGCTCTCCCAGCGTTCCCAGTTCTCCCAGCTCTCCCAGTTCTCCCAGTTCTCCCAGCTTTCCCAGTTCTCCCAGCTCTCCCAGTTCTCCCAGCTCTCTCAGTTCTCCCAGCTTTTTCAGTTCTCTCAGCTCTCTCAGCTCTCCCAGCACTCCCAGTTTCCCCAGAGCTTTGTGTGTGCTTGTATTCTGCTTCTGCTCCTCGTAGCCGTGTTGTCCGACAGCTTGTCCTGTCTCCAGTTTTCCATAATCTTCTTTGTGTCTGTGGGAGGTTTCTTATTGCTGCTGTTGACAGTGAGGAGCAGCCAAAGGCAGCAGAGGAGCAGACCAGTCCTAACTGGGGGAGAGCAGAGCGCTGCTGGCCTTCAGAGAGCATCCAGCCTGAAGATGGCGCCCTGACGCCCAGCCCTGGAAAAGTGAGTGACTCAGGATTGGGCCACGCCCAAGACTGTGCTAATGCTAATTCAGCTGTGTGTTTGAGTGCTGAGTAATGGTCGACGGTGGGGGGGAAGACGTTCATTCATCGTCACGAGTGTACGAACGTTCCTGGAATAGAAGACGAGCGCTCCTTCACTGCCAGCGATGGCTCCTAGTGGCTCCTCCCACAGCTGAAGTCAGGGACCCGAGCAGACAGCAGAGCAGACTTGCGCTCGTCCTCGCTAGCTTTTTCTCCTCCTGCTCCCCTCTTCTCTCCCAACACTGACGCCCCCTCTGGGATAAAATAGTCACTGCAGTTCAAAGTTTCCGTATTTTCATGTGTTACAGCCTTATTCCAAAATGGATTGTTGACATTTTCCCACAAAATTCAATCGCAACATCCCGTAAAGACAACGTGAAAAAAGTTTTTTTTTTTTTCAAATCTATAAAAACAGATAGGTTAGGTTAGATTAGGTTAGGGTTAGGGTAATCCTAACCCAGATATTTTAACTAACATCTATTTTCGGGGTAATCTGTACAGTAATTACAAAACAATCATTACAAACAATAATTCCAGGTCCAGGCACCAAAAAAAACAACCAACCAAACTAAATCCTCCTGTTTCATTAGAATCCATCCATCCATCCATCCATCCATCCATCCATCCATCCATCCATCCAAGAGGACAGATCATTTTGCAGGGTTCAGACAACTTTACAACAACAAGACAGAAGTAACAAAACTACACACGACAATGTAAGATTGCGTAGAAATGCGAACCAAGAACGTCCGCGTTAACGTGGGGCTGGTACCTGAAACCAAAGTGCCCGAACCCTCACCCACGTTTGGATCCGGCTTCCATCTTCACTGGTCAGACTGGGACTGTGGAAGATTTTCATCATCGGCTAATCTGCTGATAATTCCTTCCATTAATTGGTTCAATCAGACTTTTGCCTGGTTAAAGAGCAATTAAAAATTAACAACCAGCAACCAGCAACCAGCTCGCCAGTCTTCCACCTTGGCCATGTCCGCTCTCCTTTTTTGTCTGTTGCTATGTGATGTCAGCGTGTTGGGCCATAGCAGTCCTGAAATACCATGTTTGAGCTTTACAAATAACTCAGCGATTACTGGAGGCAGACAAAAATCCTCAGTCTGTTTTTGTAGTGGAGGTTCTCTTATTACAAATCGATTCAACCCTAGGTCCTAGCACTGCCCCCTTCTGGACAGAGACCTCTCCTCCAGCTCTGAGTGACCACGTGGACCAGTGTAGTCTTCACTCCCCACATCCTCTCCAACTGCTCTCTCAGACCCTGGGATTCCTCCAGGTTCTCTCCTTCCTTCTTCCTGATGTTCCTGTCATTGAGGAAGGCCACAACTATCATTACAGCCTTCTGGTCCACTTTGTCCTCCACCACAATATCTGGCTGGTTCTCCATCACCTGCTTGTCAGTCTGTATCTGGAATTCCCCCAGCCTGCTGTGGTAGCTTCTGCACCTTGGATCCTGTCTGCTGTGGTAGCTTCTGCACCTTGGATCCTGTCTGCTGTGGTAGCTTCTGCACCTTGGATCCTTCCTGCTGTGGTAGATCTTGCACCTTAGATCTTGCTTGCTGTGGTAGATCCTGCACCTTGGATCCTGCCAGCTGGTTAACACCTCTGACTTTGGCGCAGGAGCAGAGACACAGGCACAGCAGACAAGGGTTTCAAAGGCCAGAGGGACTAGTATGGGTGTTTGAGGAACTCCATATCAAACCCCACAACAATGATGAGTGATGTGAAACAGAGTCATACTGAGATGTTGCCCAGGACAACAAGGGCCACTCACTCAGGTGTTGATGGACCCAGGTAACCAGATGAGCAGCTATGCTGCTGGGACAACCTTAAAAGTGCAAGTGGAGGACAGATTACAATGAGCTAGCTATATATTTAAGAGAATCGATGCTGACCTAACTGAATCGGGGTCTTTCTGTCTGTAGGTATTTGATATTGTGCCTAATTGTGGCCATCTCCAACCTGGGAAGCAGCAGCAGGTCACCGTGTCTTTCTACGCTCAGGAAAACACCAGGAAGCAAGTGGTGGCCCAGTGCCACGTAGAAGGAGGCCCCACATATGAAGTCAACCTCCTGGGAGAAGCCACAGTCATCAGCTACACTCTTGACTCCCCTCATGTGGACTTTGGTCTCCAGGTGCGGCAGCTTCTTCTGTTTGATTATGGATGTTACAAGAACCAGCGAGGGCAGCAGTGGCTACGCTACATCTATACATTCCTGTTTTCTCGTCACATTCTTTCAGTTGATTGGTCATGAAGCCGAAGCGGAGGTCACCTTGAGGAATACTGGAAACGTAGGCTTCCACTTCTGCATCGTTGATCCTCAAAGGAAGGATGAGGCAGAAGAGGAGGCTGGAGATCCAGGAAAGACCCAGGAAGGGCTCCGGCACCAGGCTCCACCGCAAGAGCCCAGCAAGCGGAGAGTCCGAAAGCAGATCAGACCGGGCCAGCCCAGGTTCATCCCCGACAGGGTGAGCCCCTCTGGATGGACGGATGGCTCAGCCGTGAAGGGTTTGTTTCACGGCTGTCTGCTTTTGTGTGTTTCCAGGGTTACGTAGACGTCTGTGCAGAGCAGCGTGTGCGTGTGCTCTATCTGCCGGGTCTTCCTGAGGCGTTTGAGAAGCAGGTTCAGCTGAAGGTGGCTTCTCTCCCACCACAGAGCATCACTCTGGCGGGGGAGGGGGTCCCCCCAACAGTCAGGCTCAACCTGTCACACACACTGAGTACGCTGCAGCGCGCACACACACACACACACACACAATGATAATTACTTATGTAGCAATTACCTCGCCTATTTGTCTCTGGAGTATTAGGGTAGCACATAATGAAAGGATGTTGTCATCCTCTTGCAGCAGGCTGCTAAGTTCAGCGCCGCAGCAGTAGCAGCAGCAGCAGCTGTGGAGCAGAGATGACCTTTGACCTTTGACCCGGACATCCTGTCCCAGACGCCAGGAGACTGAACTCTGATCATTACAAGCGTTTGTACGTGTGTGCAAAGCAGAGTTTCTAGATGTATCCGTGAATCAAGCAGGACCACACTAACCAACATCTGGCGTTCCTGCTTTTCTACCTGTGCTACCATGGCAACCACTCCCTCCGCCCTACTCTCTGATCATGTTGCTAACTATGTGAGTGAGCAATTCTGTAGCATGATTCTTCTTGTATTCAGGTTATGACTGTCACACCAGCTGGTTACCATGGTTATGGTGTGCTATTGTTTCTTTTCAAAAGTAGTTAAAAAAAAGAGCTTTTCTGGACAAGAACAAGAATTTAGGGATCCTTTTTTCAGACTGTTCATTCTTTAGGTTCAGCTCACTTAAAGGCCTGGAAATGCGTTTTAGGCTGTAGTGGATTCAGTTACAACCGTCTGTTTGGGTTTTGGCTGCTTAACTGCTTTTACTGAAAATAAACATGAATTTGAACTTCATTCTCTGGGAGGAACCTCTGGGTGCACACTTCTGAGGGCCAGGGGACGTTCTCCCTGTGTCTGTAGGTTGCTCAGATTGGTAATAGGAAGAAAACTATCATTGAATCGCCTCTTTAATAGTGTAGTAAGAAGTAAGAATAAAGAAGTTAGCCAGCGCGTTAGCAGCTACAGCTAAGTCAACAGTGGCAAAGGACGAGTTTACGCTTCAGTATTTGGCATACCTGTTGTATCTTCTGCTTTTGGAGCGCCTAAGAGCCACCATGGGTGCTGTACTGAGTCGCTCCACAACTTTTTTAAACAAATGGCTGGATACGGGGTTTTAGGCCAGTCCATGGATGTTAAAATATTAAGTTCTTTCAGCGGAATCAGCATCATGGCGATCTCCACGTCATTTCAAAAACACTTGCCTGTGGTTGCTACCACCCACTGGTGGGAAGCCTCTGCTTCCAGGCCAGCAAAAGATCAGTGAAATGTAGCAAATGCGGAGAGCTGATAGGCTCGCTCACCATCCAAATGCTCTTCTAAATAAACTCACAACTGAGCTATCTGGGGGTGTTAGAACTCTTGTGTGGTAGGCAAGCTAGGCAACGCTTCCAACCTCGGCTCCCACGTCCCTCGGGGAAAGTGTTTTCTGCCTAGTAGGACACAGAAGCCAGCTTAAATGAGGCCCTGGAGGGCGGGATTGGTTATGTGCTCCCATGTATCGACGTTCAGTCTGAGAACACTTTACATGTTCAAAAAAAAGAAACAGCTGCCAGGACAAAGCTCCACACTGAGTAAGCCAATTGGTATTGGCAGCAGTGGCGAGGAAAAACTTTTAAAAGGCAGAATCCTGGAGCAGAACTAGACTCAGTGTGGACGGCCATCCACTGCGACCGCCTGGGAGGGAGAGGAGGAGAGGAGAGACGGGGAGATGGTGAGACAAAGGAGGGGGGGAGAGAAAGGGGGGAGAGAGACGGGGAGCTGGTGAGAGAGACAGAGGAGAGGGGGTGATAGGAAAAGGAGAGGGGTAGAGGAGAGAAAGGGAGGATAGAGAGAACGTTGAGCAGAAGCTGCAGGATCCAGGCAGGGCCATGGAGAGGGTTCTGGATCCAGCAGCAGTATCAGGCCTCAGGAGGGTGGAGGTAGGAGACCCAGCAACAGGCTCCGGAAGTGCTGTAAAAAAGATGGAGCACGAGAGCTCCGGGGAAGAGGGTGGGTTAGTGCTGAACCAGGCATGATGAGTGAGTCCCCCCCCCCGCACTCTGAAAGCTCAGTGTCTATAGATCTCCCGCAGCAGAGCCCGAACAGTCCTGGCTATAGGCTTTGGCAAAAAGCAGGTTTGAAGTCTACTCTCTGCCGCCCGGACTGATGCTGGTAGTGGCGTCGCGTCCTAGAGGCCTGATTCAGTTAGATCAGTGATATACGATGGTGCCAGACCATGCACAGCTTTGTAGGTTAGCAGGAGGATCTTAGACCCAGGTTCTTTACAATGGTGCTAGAGGCAGGAGCTAGTCCGTTATGAAAGCCTATATCATTAGCTAAAGATTGTCTAAGATGTTTTGGACCGACTAATAGAACTTCAGTTTTGTCTGAGTTTAATGGGTCATGCAGGACTTAATATCTGCAACACAGGATTGCAGTTGTGTTAGCTGATTGCTACCATCTGGCTTCATTGATAAGTACAATTGGGTGTCGTCAGCATAACAGTGAAAATTTGTTGAGTGTTTTCTGATCACATTGCCTAGTGGGAGCATATAAATTGTCAGTAGGGTTGGGCCAAGGACAGAACCTTGTAGAACACCATAGCTAACCTTAGTGAGCATGGACGAGTTTTGATTTATATGTACAAAGTGATGTCTATCTGAAAGATAGGATTTAACTCATCTTAAAGCAGTTCCTTTTATACCAGTTTGATTTTCTAGTCTATGTAAAAGAATCTGGTGGTTAACGGTATCAGATGCAGCGCTGAGATCCAGAAGGACAAGTACTGAAACACAGCCCTGATCAGAGACCATTAACAGGTCATTAGTGACTTTTACCACTTCGGTCTTTGTGCTGTGATGTTCCCTGAAACCTGACTGAAAAACTTCAAGTAGGTTGTTTTTATGGAGGTAATTGCACAGCTGTCTGGCGACGACTTTCTCCAAAATCTTTGAAACGAAGACCAGGTTGGAGACGGGCTTATAGTTTGCTCAAACCCCTGGATCCAGAGTGGGCTTTTTTAGCAGGGGTTTGATTACAGCAACTTTAAAAGTGTGTGAGACATAGCCTGATGTCAGGGACATATTAATAATGTCTAGTAAGGAGGTGCCAAGTAAAGGGAACACTTCCTTAAGTAATTTAGTAGGAATAGGATCTAAGAGACAGGTTGTGGATTTAGAGAAGGAAATGATAGAAGCCAGTTGTTGAGGGCTAAAGGGAGAAATGAGCCCAAGATACGTATCTGGCTTAGTGGTTAGTGGACAAAACCTTTGTTAAACACGCTATAGTTCTAACAGGCTAATAAAGGTCGCTGATAACTTGGGCAAAGTCACCCAATTTCTGGAAGCTCTCGTTCTTTCCCTTCTCACGCTAAAACTGTATAAAAACCAATAATAAAACAGTGAAATGCTTCATGTTTATCTTTGTGCCTTTTGGAGTTGCTGTTGCTTCGCTTACCTCCTCACCTGTCTATATATACTGTATATCTATATATTCAACCATTTTTGGTTATAACATGTACATAAGCCCACACAACAATATCATGTCTCTGCTAATTCAGCTGTGATTCATGTCTTCAGTTTAACAGCAACAATATTCATTTTTATACCAATATATCCATCAGGTGCAATCACTGACATAAAACAGTTATTTTATTGGTACTTAACCATTTCCAGATCTGCAATGGGGTTTTCCAAGTGGAGTTCCAGCAGGTTTCCATATAATGGGATTGGTGGTGGACCAGGAGGAACGTTTTTGGGCCTGTGGGTCCGAAAGTAGTCCAAAATGGCCAAAGCTGCAGTCAGAAAGAGGACCAGGGGGACCATCATGTTGTGGCTGTGGTAACGATGTTCTGCTGCCATATATTGGCCACAGAGAGATACAACTTTTGGACAGTCATGTGATATAGAAGAGTTAACGTCAGTAGAAATCATTAACTACAGCTCTACTGACACGTCTTTACAGATGCATCAAGAGCGAGATGACCGTGGGAATGTGTGGGGCTCCACGCCCACTTCCAGGTTGGCGTCCACACGTTTCTACTGCTTCTCATATGCGTGACGATGCCGTTAATAACAATGGAGTTTACGGGGACCGGTGATTGTTGCTTTAGAAACCAAAGCTTGATCTCTGTGAGCAGCTGGACTTGGCTAGGTTCTTCAGTTCTGACATGCTGAAGCCATGTCATGGTCTGGTCCTCACCCACGCTCTGGCTCCCATGGTTGGCAACAACCCACACCACAACAGGAACTACCAGGACTTTGCTAAGAAGGGAAGTGGACAACCTGAGGAAGCCATGTTATCCCATGATGTCACTTCCCTATCCACATGCATCTACCGAGGCAGTAAAAGCCATTGAAAAGCACAGAGAAGAGCCTTAAGACCAAACCACATCTGCATCTGCTGATCTCTGCATGGAAGAAGTAGAAAACAGCCTTCTGATCCTTCAAGGGAACCATCCCCGTCCACTGGTTTAGATATGTGTGACATATGAGCGAGGAGGAGAGGAGAGGAGAAAAGGATGAGAGAGGAGGAGAGGAGAGAGGAGAGGGGGTTCTTACTGAACTTATATTAATAAGACTTATATTAATAATAAAATATATTTTATTAAAATATATTTCAAATCAAATGTTCCATGTCAGCGCAACCACTCCTCAACACTGCGCATGCGCAAGAAACTGAGGGTCCGATTTCTGCTGCCCTGAAAGGGAAACTTCTTCTGGAAGCAATCTGCCTTCCTACTCACACTAAGTGGCGCTGTTTTCAAGCCCAGAGGGGCCTGAAACTGCGTCCTGGAACTGCGTCCTGGAACTGCTGCAGACGCAAACTCCAGACGTAGAAAAAATAAAAACCACAAGATTCGAGCCGCCCAGAGGTGAGGCCAGCGCCGCCAGAGGGCGCTGTTTCCACAGCCATCACAGGCAAGCGGAGGGCGGGGAGAAAGACGCGCGCGCGTGTGTGTGTGTGTGTGTGTGTGTGTGTGTGTGTGTGTGTGTGTGGGGGGGGCGGAGGGAGGCGGGTCGCGCTGTGTTTTATCCAACACGGTGGCTCATTCAGCGGAAGCCATTTGCTTTTTCAGTCTGGAGTCGAATCCACGAAGCAGAGACGTCGAAAGCTTTTTATTCAAACCGGAGAGACGCGGAAGTGCGTGAGAGAAAGACGAGGCGCGCACGGCAAAATTGACGCGTTCGTGCTCGACGTTTCAAAGAAGAGAAAAAAGACTTTAAAGGTCGGAAAGTGAGAAGATGCCCCGCGTCGTCCCGGACCAGAGGAGCAAGTTTGAGAATGAGGAGTTTTTCCGCAAACTGAGCCGAGAATGTGAGGTAGGAGCACCGAGGTCGCTTCCGCTGCAGAGCGGAACTAGCGGTTGAGGAGGCCGGACACCTCCGGCGGATGATCGGCAACAAAACCAGCTTAGTTTGCCACAAAGTCCGCTCACATGTTTGAATAAATAGCCCCTGAACGCCAGCAGCTTTCATTTCTAACCCGTTCTTCTCTAGCTGATTAGAAAACATCACATGCTGCTTCGGTGTTTTAGGTCGTTCAAAAATTAGCTTTGATGACCCAAATAAAGCATCTCCAGAGTCACGTGTCCTCTCGGCTCTTTCTGTTTCAGTCCGAACGCACAAAAGTAACATTTTACATTTGTCTTCATTCTTTATTCGTTGCTTTCGGTGCGTTTAAAGCCTAACAGGGAACCTTTGTTGTGCTCATGGGCTGATTATTGTTGTTTGAGAGAGCAGCTAATATAAAAGCTGACCAACATTTTGAAGTTTTCTAGCACGTTTGATGAGGACAGACGCAGATTTAAACTAGGCTGAAACGCTGCTGTCACCGTTTAAACTTCAGGCTTCTCTGAGCCCCCCACAGACCACGGAGACTCTAAGTGGTCCCTGAGTGTTTGAGATCTGTCCGGGTCTGTTCCTCCATCTGGACTGGAATAAATGGAGGGTTAATGCTGTTTAACAGCTTCAGCTTTGATCGATTCAGTTTTGATTCAGTTTTGTCATTAACATGAAAATATACATAATAAACCAAAAGTGTTTGATGTATCATGTCATATATTTGGCAAATGAGACACACTTTTAGCATCACTACAGATGAATTTAAATGTCTCAAATCACACTCACATCAATATTCACCATTTGCAGATTTTTCTGATTTAGTTCAGTGCTAATATTTTGGCGATAGATCATTAATAACTGATTTATTATCGTTGCTGCCCCCCCACCCCCGAATAAAACATAAAATGATTTGGTATTAACAAGGGATGGCCAATATAATAATAAACTGATTTAGAGGACAACATCATCATTTTATTTGTCATTTTCTGAAAAATAACATTAAAAAATTAGCTGTGAAACAGGCTGCCTTCCCTTGTACCTCCAGCCTGCCCCCATCTCTGCCTGACTGGTAGCCTGTTAGCATGACTTGAACGGTGGTGGTCAGTCATCAAATCCAGTCACACCCTCAACGTTTCATCCTGCTACAACCTTCTCACCATTAACATGAAACTTTCACTATCCAAAGAACTGTCTGAGCTCCGGCCCCTGTCTGAACTGTCCAACCAGCAGACAGACGTTGGACAACAACATTCACAGGAACACCTTGGTTCCTCCCCTGGAGCCACCTGAAACTCACTGCAGCCTGTTTCTGTCTGGTTGCCTGCTTCTCTGTTCCATGATGGGTTTGAACTATGTGGTGGGCCTGTTGAGCCCTCCATATATATGCTGTATATGCCATTATTCACCCTGTTGTCGCTGCATTTCAGATCAAATATACGGGCTTCAGGGACAGACCCCATGAGGAGAGACAAGCTCGGTTCCAGAACGCCTGCAGGGACGGACGCTCAGAAGTTGTAAGTTCACAACCGCTTCTTTTTAAATGAAACACATCTTTCTCATCTATGTCTGCGTGTGTGTATGAGTCTGTTTACGGCCATCAAACAGACGTTTTTACCGAAAATTATGAGCCTGTTTGAATTGGACAAGCTGTGTTTGCTGACCTATGATCTGTAGCAAACAGAATTCCAACAGGAAAATGTGTCTGACAGGAGGTGGTGGTGGTGGTGGTGTGCTGGGTGGGTTTGGTTCCTGGAGCTTCTGACAGAAACACCTGATCTTTTCTCCCATCCTGGCTCCCTTCACTCGCCTTTAACTCAGTTCTTAATATTTATTAGAGAGAACCTCATTGAGTCCTTCTAACCCTTTTTCACTGGTCCAGATCTTCATTGTAATGTTGCTAATGAGGTGTGTGTGTGTGTGTGTTGAAGGACACACACACACCTTGCTTTCTGGTCCCTCAGAAAGCAACTCAATGATAAAATTCAGTTTATACTAGTCCGGTTAACTTCTAGCATTAGCCATTAGCTGCTGTCTGTCTACTGTAATTTTAGGCTCATGCACAGTAAATCATAGCGTGCACGTGGCTCCTCTGTCCTAAAGCAGGGATGATGTCATCCTCATCTGCTATTGTCCAAAGTTAGTAAAACATTCATGCGCAAACATATTTAGCGCAGACATGAAGCGTGTCAGGGCGAGTCGCAGGAACGTCGCTAACAAAGATAAATGCGATGGACGGGTCCCTGCTGCTTTGGTCCACATGCACGGACGCTGAAAACACTGTCATGTTGACGTTGACAACCCAATAGAGTCGTGGACATGCGAGCGACGTGAAGACATCCATCACCCAACTTGTCATTTGTGGATGAAGCAGGTGCTTCAGGTGGCGGCAGAGAGGCGGGTTTATGCAAATAGCTTCCTGTGATTCAGTTCAATTCAGTTTTATTTCTATAGCACCTTTTCCAATCAGAATTGTCTCTAGGTGCTTTACAGAGGCAGAAACCCAGAGCCTGAACCCCCAGGTAAGCACAGTGGCAAGAAAAAACTCCCTTTTAACAGGAAGAAACCTTGAGCAGGACCAGGCTGACAAGGAGGAACCATCCTGCTGAAAGTTGGCTGGTTTTGTGTGTTTAGTATCACCACCTAGTGGTGAGGAGGGGAAGTTCCCCTCAGTTATTTGATTTTCTCTGGTGTGTGTAAACTCAGACACGGACCAAATTCTGACAAGACGTCAAAGTCGAAATCTGAGCTCAGCTGGAGGAAACTGAGCATTTAGACGTAGGAGCTGTTGCACCATGTTTGCTCCTCCACCTGACGACTGGCGTCACTGTGCTCAGGGTCACTTCAAAAGATGACGGGTGTGCTCTAACTTCCTGTTTACTGTGAACGGAAATGTTCAGCCCTGGAATAAGAGGACACACTTTAAAAGCACTTTATTAGAGATTATAGTTGGTTTTTCACTCGACTCCTGACCTGTCCTGACATTTCAACCAGACCGTTATCAGCTCGATCAGAGCAGGTTCACCCATCCATCATCCATCCATCCATCAACCCATCCCTCCTGGCGTTCCCAGTCACTCCAGCGTGTCCTGGGTCTTCTCTGGGTCCAGAGAAGGTGGTGTTCAGCTCAGTGGAACCTGATTCATGCTGAAAGACTTTCTCGGTTGCACCAAAACCAAACCTTTCTCCTCTTTACTTTAGGATCTAATAATCCAGACGCAAGTGTCCATGATGCAACCTGTCTCCATGTCTTTTCTCCCCAGGCCTTTGTTGCTACAGGCACCAACCTGTCTCTGCAGTTCTTCCCAGCCCACCAGCACAGCGATCAGAGGCAGGTTCCCACCAGAGAGTACGTGGACTTTGAGAGAGAGACGGGAAAGGTAAGACACAAGCATGGACCCAGCTGTAGTCTGCTGAGAAGGTGTAGCCTTGTTTGGAGATGGTCCCCGAACCCTGCGGCCCATCCAACCCAACACCTCTCCTGACCTTCTGAGAAGGTCACAGATGGTGTGAAACAGGAGGACTTGGTCTGATGTGGACCTCAGACTTCATCAGTGCAGAAGACAGACACAAGAGCAAGAACCCGCCGGTGAAATTCCTGAAGCGCAAGCAAGAATTCAACCATCAAGGCGCCCAGTTTGACCTCAACGTTGATGATTCTCCCCCAACCAAGGAGCCCTCCGTGGGGAGCTGGCACACGTTTAACTCTTCTGGGATTCACCAGCACTCGACGCTGCTTAGGGGACAGATCTGAATCAGATGAGGTCTGTGATAGTTTGCTGGTTGGACCCAACGAGCAGAACTCGGGTCTGGCGTGGCGGCTTTGAGCACCAGGACGTCTCATCCTGAACGCTGGTTGCGTCCATCTGGAGTTCATGCACTGGTTGCTTAAGTGCACCAGCTAATGCTAGCAGGAGGAGCGCCGTTGGGGGCTCCTGCATATTTAATATCGGGCGGCAAGGCTGCTGGAGCCCAGAAAAACCACAGGTCCTGCACTCAAGAAGCAGAAAACCAGGAAAAAAAACAACAAGAGCTAAAACCAACAAGATCCTGACGCCAGCTGAAGACGTGGAAAATGCTGTTGCTCTGCTGTCAGGACCCAATGGTTTCTGCACAAGGTCACTACTTCCTCTCAAGCTCTAAGGCTCTCTCTCTTCCTCCCTCTCTCTCTCTTATTCAGTCTGTTGTATGTCTGCTTTTTTCTTTTATGAGGCACAGACTCTCTGTACGTGTTATATTTTCATCTGTACAGAAGCTGTGGCAGAAGTGCATGACTTGCGAGTCACGTCGCCAAGGCCAAACCACTAATTGGTTCCCTATGAGAGCCACACACACTCACAGAACACTGTAATTCTCTCCTCCCAAACGGTTTCATGTTTCTAGGCTCACAACCAACCACGTCCCATCATGCTTCTGTCTGGTTTGCTGAAGCTCTGCATATTTTCCGTCAATGTAGAAGAAAAGCTTGAGTAGACACAAACACACACTCTCTCACACACACACACACACACACACAGTCACAGTGCTGTGGAAAAAAACAGTCTGGGGGAGGACCGGGGGCTGGGGAGGAAGCGGACAGGGAGGCAGAGGGGGTGGGGGTTGGGGGGGGGTCTTTGCTTATGGGTGTAGTACTTTTTCTAGAGCTCGTTTCATTAATTACAACCCTGAAAAGCAGCCTGGCAGCTTGCTGGTTGGACATGGGAAGAGTGAATGATGGAGGGCGTCATCAACAGAGAGCTTTAGCCTTTAGCCTTTACGTAGCACACCCGTGTGGAAACATTAGCTTGACTCACTTCTCCGCTACATTTGAATCACAGGGCAGCTTTGATGTTGTTCTCTGTTTATGACGTCTGTTTGTCAGAAGCTGCTGGATTAAATATCCACTTCCTCAATATCCAATTGTGTTTATATTTATCTGTGGAGAGCAAAGCGACTTTCACCAGACTGGTGATAAACTGGTAGGCAGCTTCCAAATGTGGAAGTCTGCTGGAAGCTGCCTACCAGCAGCTAATGTCCCGACTACAACCCTGGCTGATTTCAGCCTAGGCCTCAGTGTGCGCATAGGCACTGTAGGCAGAGCAGGCGAAGGTTCCAATCCCCTATCCCTAACCCATCAGAGGGACCAGAATGACCGTAATGTTACAATAACACCACCAACAAAGCTCACAGCAACAATCCCAGGGGCTGGATCTACCACAGCAGGCGGGATCCAAGTAGCTGGTATAGTGCACAGGAACATCTGGACCAAGGTTGGACTGGAAAGTCCCAGGTCAGAGTGGGACACACCTCCACAGGTGAAAGCATTCAAACGTTGAGCTTTTTCCTGCCGCTGATGTGGAGCTGATGATGCTTCAACACTGGTTTCCATCACTTCCTGTTCTTGGCTCTCCTCTTGCTCAGAGGAGTCTGTGGTCAGGCTGTTGCTACCTGCTTTCCCCTGGAACACACACACACACACACACAAGAACACAACACACACGTAGCTTCAAACAGGATTGGATATGTTATTAACCCTTCACAGGAAGTGAATTAACGCCAGGAGCGGTGATGAAGCACACGTGCTCACCTCCATGAACAAAGGTGAAACCAGGAGGTTCCTGCTCCTCCTGACTGACGCTGAGCTGCACCCTGGCCTAAATGTAGCCTCACCGCCGTCTTTGCTACAGTTGTGGGTGAAGAAAGTCCAGTTTCTTCTTGTCTCCAGTCAACAGTTTGAGTTGAGGAGCTTGAATGAGAACTCCAGGCAGGAACACGCAGATCCAGTTAGCTCCAGCCTGACACCCCAGCAGATCCAGTTAGCTCCAGCCTCACACCCCAGCAGACTGTCTCCAGGCTGGGACAGCTGCTAACCGATGGACTCATCTTTGATGCCGAGACTCCTCAACATGTGCCAAAAACAGGCTCCCGAGAATGGAGCCCTGAGGTCCACACGCGGGAACCTGCTGAAGCGCTTTGAACTCTGTTGCTTTGATGTCCAGTTCAGCATCAGTGACGTGTTTCACTCTTGTGTCCAACTCAGGTCTATCTGAAGGCTCCGATGATCCTGAATGGAGTGTGTGTGATCTGGAAAGGCTGGATTGACCTGCACCGCCTGGATGGGATGGGATACCTGGAGTACGACGAGGAGAGGGCGCAGGTAGGAAGATGAAAGGCTCAAAGAGCAGGCTTTGAAGCCACAGCTGGTGATTACTGAGCATTTTGACGTGTGAAAGGTGTCTCCTGTTGTTTCTGCTCGTGCAGCACGAGGACGCGCTGGCCCAGGCAGCGTTTGAGGAGGCCCGGCGCAGGAACAGAGACTTTGAAGACCGGGACCGCTCGCACCGGGAGGACTTAGAGGTGTGTGTGTGTGTGTGTCCTTGTCCTCCTGAGGGCTCAGATCTGATGGTAGATTCACACAGAAAGACAGTAACTCAGGTTCACCAAGTCAGTCCAATTTGGTAATTAATCAATAAAAGGACAATTATTGGTGTTTAGGAACTAAAACTCAAACCTGCAAGTTAAATCTCTCTTCTGTGGTCCTGCTGTGCTCTTCTTCTGTGGTCCTGGTGTGCTCTTCTTCTGTGGTCCGGCTGTGCTCTTCTTCTGTGGTCCTGCTGTGCTCAGGGCCGTGCGCTAGCTCTGTTAGTCAGACAGGACTTCCTCTAGGCTGACCTTCAGCTTCCTGTCTGCTTTCACACTTCCTTTTCATTCCTCTGCCGTTGTAGTTCACTTTCAGATCTTTTCTAACATTGTTGTGATTGTTGCTGTTATTGTGATTATTACTAGTCGTATTAACGTCTGTTGGTAGTTGTAGGTTTAGTGCACGATCACTTGTAAATGTTCTCACATCCAGTTTCATTTCACTCAGATTTTTGTGACAGCATTGAATCGTTTCAATTTGACACGTGCCTTAAGCTTCAGAAGGGACTGACGCGTCGTCTTCATCAAGACCGCGGATGAATAAACGACGTCTAACATCTACCAACCAAATTCAGACATGTCCGAGGTCCTCAGCCTGGATCCAGGCTGTGTTGCTCCGACTCTCCCTGGTCTCCTCGTGCTGACGCAAACTCACTTTCCCAGCATGCTTCTGGGCAGCACTTTCCTGCTTCCTGCACTGACGCTCTCCTAACCCTCTGTTTTTAGGACTCTGTGGTTTCGAAGATCTGGGACTGACGAGCAGCAGCACGAAAGGACAGGTGTGTGTCCCGGCCCCCTGCCCTCTGACCCCTGACCTCTGACACCCAGTGTGTGTGTGCGTGCGCGAGCATTTTTCTTTGAATCATGTTTGGTTGTGCGTTGACCTTTTTGGCTGCAGGACTCGGAAGCAGACTTCCAGGGTGCTGAAGGCATCCCGCCCTCCCTCCCTCCTCCTCGTCATTCTTTCTTCTTCTCTGGTGCAGCTGATTGTCGTCATTGTCGTTTTTAGTGCTTCTGGTGTGGTCGTCTGCCATCATGCGCAGCAGAAACAAACATAAGCTGAACTGAGCTCCAACTATTGGCCAATGGTGGTGCTGATGCGCCCCCTGCAGGAGGGACAGGAGAGTTGGGGGACAGCGACAGGGCAGACCAGCAGTGTGGGGAGGGGAAATCACTCATTCCTCAAACTGGAGCACCTGGAAATGTCATGGAAATTCACTTCAAGGACAGAGAGGGAGCGCCCCAAAAGCAGCTTTCAAATCAAATGTATTCTTACCTCCGCCAAGGAGGGGTGGATGGATGGATGGATGGACAGACAGACAGGGCCTTGGAGAACCTCAGACAGGAAGTTAGAAACCTCAGACAGGAAATGAACGTGAAGCAGCCAGCAGGGAGTGGCGATAGCGGCCTCCTCTGGTGGTCAGATGCACCACTTCGCTTTGCTTTTGCCGCTTTTGGTTTGTTTTTTTCTTGTTTCTCGTTTTTTTTTCCCAAATGTCTCATTTATTTCTTGGTGGTTGTCTCTCTTCAGTCCAGACGGCAGCAGAACTGCAGCCCAGCCTCAACCATGGAACAGCAGGTGTGCTGAGGAGGAGGAGATGGAAGGAGATGAAGAGCCAGTCGTCCATGCATTTCCATTCTAACTAACCTTCATTCATTCATTCATTCATTCATTCATTCATTCATTGGTGGGGTAGCAGATGTTCCTCAGCGGAGCAGACATGTCCAGTCTTGGTTAAGTTGGGGTGATGTTGGTGTGGGAACCCTCACATGCTAGCAGAGCAAGCAAGCTAAAGCTGAGATGGTTCGTCTGCCTGTTTGTGTCCTCTGTGGTCTGGAGACAGGCAGCCACGTGGGTGACTGGGTGCAACTGTCTGAAGGTGCAGAGCTTCCAAACCCTGCTGGGCTCAGACCATCACAGGCTCTGTGAACTCCGCCATCTGTGTGTGTGTTAGCGGTCTGCTTCCCCGAGGACAGTCCAATCTGCTGCGTCTCTCTCGAGGACAGCTTTGTCCTCAGTAAAAAAAAGTGGCTGGTTTTATTTTCAATGCCAAATTATTCATGTATTAGGTCAAAATCCAGTATGTGGGGAAAGTGCGTCTTCACCAACTGGATTGATTGAAAAGGGGTTTTAACAGAAAGTTGATGTTCAAGATTCCTGCTTTTCCTTTGCACTCTGGAAGATCAAAGACACGTCTTTTACTTTGAATGTCTGATGTATTTGTTCTTTTAAAGCCATTTTTCTTGAGCTGATGAGGAAGATTTGTGTTGTTCCAGATCCTGGATCAGGACTTTTTTACAAGCTGAAGCTTCTTTTATGTCTCTGCTGTTTGTGCTTTTAGCCGGGTTCCATATGGATGAGCTGCAGTCCAAATCACCTGTAATCCTTCCAAATGTTTGAGTCAAGAACTTGTTTTGCTGAAATTGAAATAAACTGAGAATTTTGCTGAGAATTTGTGGTGGGAATGAGGGAACGCCTCCTCAAACATCAGGGCCGTTGGAAACGATCAGAGTGAACCGCAGCACGAACAGGACACTTCCGGAAGCCCTGGAGCTGTCCTAAAGACCAAGATCTTGAAGACCACCAAATTCACGCCGTGTGATTTTTATGGGAGGAAAACCGGAGTGTCCGGAGAAAACCCAAGCATGCACAGGGAAAACGTGCAAATTCCACACAGAAAGGCCGGATAACTAGAACTAATTAGAGAAATCTAAACAAAGAAAAAGCCAAATCTTTAGCTTCCATCACTCTCAGTAGTTCATATTTTCTATCTTTCTAACACTTAAATGCATGTTATACACGCATATCTCCAAATCTGAATGTCTAAATTTCATCTCCATTCAAGCAGCAGAAAAAGGCTGAGGTGAACCAGCGCCACCTAGTGTTGGTTCACTAGCTGGCTGGCTAGTGGCTGCTGCTGCTTTCAGATGTCATGAGGACACTTATATCTGAGGACACTTCCATCAGATGTCTGGGCTGTCTGGGACTGTTGAACACTACAAATGCATTCTAAAATAGTTTGAGCTCAAGAGTAACGTTTATGACAGCCCGACGGTTACCATGGACACGTGCTCACAATCACGATCCAAAGAATTTTGGATCTGAACTGAGAGCCTTTCTGTCATCTGCTGTTAAATAAACTTCCGAGGGTGCAAAAAAATGGGTAACGCTCACAGAAGTTCTCATCGGGGAAGGGGAAAACGGTCAACCGGGGTCGGATCATCCTCTCCAGGCTTCAAGAGCTGGAGAAACTCGGGCTTATTTGGAACTAACCTGCTATCGAGCAGGTTAGTTTCACAGAGTCTGTTACCATGGTAGCTGGAGAACCTTGGGTCACCAGCACCTTCTCAAGAACTGAAAGGAAGGATCCAGATGTGGATTACTGCAGCCTTGTGGGTCAGGGGTTCAAAACCTGTTGCTAAAGAGCAGCTTATCTGGCCGAGGACAGAACTCCCTCAGCGGTCAAATGTCCTTTGTGAACGGTGATACACCTGGACACACTCTGTGATTGTGATTGTGGAGGTGGAATGAAACCTGGGGGACTATGGCTGGCAGGGGCTTTCCACATCCCTGAGCCAAGCGTGGGCCTGGCTGCATAAGGTGGTCCGGGGCTCCTTGCTTCTCCCATGCTTTGTCTTTGCTGCAGATCCGGAGCCAAAAGCTGCCTTGCTCTGCCTCTTCTTCCAGACACCCGACCTGCGGCTCTGGCTTTCGCCCCCTTGCTGGATGAATTGGATCTGCTGTTGAGACGTTAACGGGGTGGCCTCGTATATAAAAGGTAATTTCAATAGATGCGTCTTTAGTTTTGATTTTAAAAAGCTGACATCTGTTGATGTCGCGGTAACTTGGTCGACAGGCTGGGAGCAGCGACACCAATGAATGGTCACGTGACTATATGGAGACCTCGGGACAAGCAGAAGTTGGCCAGAGGAACCAGGGCCCTGCTTTGGTGGCGGATACTTTAAATCTCAGATAAATAAAGAGGAGTCAGGCCATTTATGGCTTTAAAAATAAAGAATGTCTTTAAAATGAATTCTATAACAATTATTTAATTTATTTAGATACCGTTTGTGGTCCTTTCTGGACAACTAAAGTGCATATTTGGAATTGTGTCAAAATTCAAAAACATCAAAGGTGCAGATCTATCAGACAGATCCCAAATGAGATCAAAGGAGCACTTGGTGTTTAGTAATCAAAGGGCAAGCAGGTTTGATGTCAGACAACATTCTACGTTACAATTGTAGCACAACCACATCTCCTGATCAACCAGAAGGCAAAAGTGGTAGGAAGCAACTTTAAATGTTTAAGATTAAGATGAATTGGTACTGGTATTAATTGGTATTCATATTCAATCATTCATATTCATGACTGCATTATCTAATATCTATTGCCTGTTTATACTATCAAGTATGCATGCAAATTGGATACAAAATGTATGTCCTGTTTATCTTCAAGGTTATCAAACTATTCAACCTATTAAACTTATTCCTAATCCATTACACAATTAAATTGGTGAACGAGAGTTGTCCCTTCCATCCTTCAACAGTTGATCAACAAGTGTTTCACGTTTGGGCAGAGCTGTGGTAAAAAAAACACGCACAACTTGACAGGAATTATTCAGTGAAGGATAATGCGCACTCATCCGTCCTAGACTTCACACGTAGGGGAGAGCGCTAAACCACCCAGCGCTCGGGCCTTGCATCCTACACGCTCACCCCACCTTGGACACACAGGTTGGCTGTGGCTGCGCTCGTCCACTCTCGGGTCGCTCTCGCTGCGGTGCTTTGCTGTGGGCTACGATCTCCCTCTCCTCCTGCTGGAGTGCTCCACTCGCCTGCCTCCAAGGCTCCAGGGCACGAGGACTCTGCCCTGTCCTGTCTCGTCTTGTTTGGTTTGCTTTGGTCTTGTCTCGCCGTGCGCTGTGATGTTTTGGTTTTATCTGGGGCGTTGGCGTGTCTTTGCCAGGATGAAAGCATCCTGAATTCATCTCAGCTGTGAAGGCACCACACTCTTTGGCCTGTGTTTCTCCTGGTCGCCGGCAGGGACCGCCGGTGGGACATGAAGACCTCGGGACCTTTCGGCTGTCCCTCACAGTTGCTGCGAGTTCTGCTTTAACTTTGTTACGTGTGAAACAGAGTCAAAAACAACTAACTAAAAACACTAGATTAACTAGGCTGAATTTAGGAATAATCCACAATAATAATTCCACAAGGAATAATCCACTGGGAACACGAAGAAACACGAGAGAGTAAATCCACGGGAGGCACAGAGAAATCAGATGGAAAACAATAAATAGGATGCTAGATTAGATTAGATTAGATTATATTAGATTAGATTCAGGTGTGCACCAATCAGTCTGAGAAAAGAAAAGCACACGGTAACAAAACAGGAAACAGAACTAAATACACACAAATTAAAAGCATGTTCCTGGGCATGTTACATAATTGTTTCATTTGCTGCATGATTGCTCACGAGTTATTATATGTTATATTTTTGCTTTCTTTAATATGTTTGCTTTTCTGAAGTGTTTATTTGGTATTGTTTCTTTGAGCGTGCTAACTGTGACCAAGCTAATCATGGTCAATGTGTGTTAGCATTTTAGAAAGAGCTTCCCTGTTCCTGTCTGTCCAACTAAGAAGTGTTATTGTTTCCAGGAGTAATACAATATATATCTTTATATCATTCTACGTCATGTCTGGGTGCATTCGAACCTGTGTGCTCTTAGTTTCCCCCAGGTGGCGTTGTGGAGTGAAATCCTGCTCTCCTATATTGAAGAAGCGCTACGGAGGCGAGCTTGGAACTCTGTTTGCTCTTTACCGGTGGCTGTTCACCGTGGCAGACTGAGCACTCAAACATAGCACAGCAGGCTAACAAGTCGAGCTCAGATTAGTCAATCAGATACACACACTGGTCCTTAATTGATTGCTGAAAGCACGATATAGATTGTGATATTTAGAATAAAAAAAAAAAACAAAAAAACATCAGGTGTCTCCTTTGGTGGCCCATTGATAATATTCAGACATTCATGCTGCATTGTTTGTTGCTCTGTGCAGCTGAAGCCACAGCTCTTCAATGCTGGGACAATGGTTTTGTTTTGATGCTTTTGTGTTGACGGAGGCCGTGGCTAAGGGGGGCACAGCAAGCGCGTGTGTGTGTGCTGATGTAGGTTTTACGTGCTGACATTCATTTGGATGACTGTTATTGCAGGAAAGACAGAAAGAGAGAGGAATAGAGAAGAAACAGAGCAGTGCAGATGACAAGGCCAGCCAGGGACAAGGAGCTGAGAGAGTGGTGACGTTCAGGAAACATCAGCTGATCGGCCTCGATGGGATCAAAGCCACTGAAAACGAGTCGGAATTATCAGCGTTAATTCGTCAGAGGTGGAGTTTCTCTAACATGGACTAAACTGACCATCCACACGCGCACACTTGGCTTTCTGTGGTGACGGGAGGAGTGTGAGTATGCAGGAGTCTCCGGGGGCGACGGGTGTAGACAGCAGCTATACCAGCAACGTCCCAGCCTTCCTGACCAAGCTGTGGACCCTGGTGGAGGATCCAGAGACCAATCACCTCATCTGCTGGAGCGCTGTGAGTTCCACTTGGTCGAAGGCCATACCTGTGTGTGTGTGTGTGTGTGTGTGTGTGTTTAGTTCCACAGCTTAAAATGACATCTGTGAACATTAAGCAACACAAAGCAAAGATGAATGCGTATACTTGCTACATGAATGTTATCAGTCCCTCTCAGTCAGCCTCGCTTTTCCCTTTTTTGTTGCGAATACGACGACAACTGCGACTACCTGAGGCCTTTGTCTGGGATCTGCTTATTGGATCTTATCTTGCCTCGTTATTTGCTTGCATAAGACAAGAGCTCTGCTCCTCTATCTGCCCGTCCCTCCACACATCCATTCGGACATCGCTTATATCACACCCATTTACCTTCCAATCCTTAAAAAACAAACCGTATAGTTGAACATTGACAGAATGGAACACTGCTGAGTAACAGAAGTGGATTGGTTAAATATTAGAAACAAAGCCACAGAACACAAAAACCCAAACGTGCACACATCTGAACATCAGCCCGTGTTTAGGCTGGTTTTGGACCGTGGACCTTGAGGATGAGCAGATGGAGGCCAGGAGAGGGAGAAAATGTTCCCTTTCCAGTTTTCCGTGATTTGCACCTGGCTGAAGGGTTAGCAAGAGCTTTGCAGTCGTCCAGAGACCAGAGGTTCCAGCAGCTCCAACTGCTGTGATGGTATTTGGTTGTTTTTTTTTTGACTGTGGCCCAATACAAGAACGCAGCCAGTACAGTTTTTAATTGAGCAGTAACGTTCCTCAGAGGAGACGGGCACGTGGCTTCAACATGCTAGCAAATACGTCCTCTAATAGAGGCAACCTCTTCCACAAACTGGTTGAGACACGTGGATGTGGGCGGTCCTGTGGCGGATCGGTAGTTAAATTAACTTGAAGCGTTGCGTCAACATGCCTCTTCCAACCTTATTGTTAGCAAAAAGGGATGGTTCAGTTGCACTCACACGAGCCAAAGAACGCCGACTTCATGGGGAACGAGGTGGTTGGAGGTTTGCATGCAGCCCCACTCAGACCATCAGGGCTGCGCTAGCTGGTGGGTTTCCTCTCGTCAGCTGCACGCTGAGTGAGGGCAGCTGCCATATCCTCTTTCTGAAGCCGTCTTCGTACAGCTATTCAAAGCCTCCTGGCTTCAGGATCTGCTTCAGGACCCTTTGACCTGAGGAACCTAAGACTCTGGAATCAAACCAACAGCCTTCGTGTTTAAAGTTGGTAGTTATATGGAAAATAACTGGGCAAGCGAGCAACTTTGGGCCTAAAGGTGCACCAAAAAGAGAAATCCATTTCTACACACACATACAGAGTTGACATTAATGGCCAAACGAATCTCTTTCAGTCCGGGACAAGTTTCCATGTCTTCGACCAGGGACGCTTCGCTAAGGAAGTCCTGCCAAAGTATTTCAAACACAACAACATGGCTAGCTTCGTCCGACAGCTCAACATGTGTGAGTAGCCTTCTGGGGTCGGAGGAAGCTCCGTCTAGGCACGAGTTCAGCATTGCTGGAGGTGTGCTGTGTGTTTAGATGGCTTCCGGAAGGTGGTGAACATTGAGCAGAGTGGTCTGGTGAAGCCTGAGAGGGACGACACCGAGTTCCAACACCTCTATTTCCTCCAAGGACATGAACACATGCTGGAGCACATCAAGAGGAAGGTATGGAGCTGACGTACACAGGAACAGACTGAACGCTGGGAGGTTGACTTTGACGGCACAAGGCTGCTCTTCTTCTCAGGTTTCCCTGGTGAAGAGTGAGGAGACAAAAGTCCGTCAGGAGGACCTGAGCAAGCTGCTGTATGAGGTTCAGCTCCTGAGAACACAACAGGACAACATGGAATGTCAAATGCAGGATATGAAACAGTGAGTAGACTGTCTGTCTGTCTGTGTCTGTCTGTGTGTGTGTGTATTTTTTGACTTTTATACAAAATCAACAGGTCAAATGTAACTCTTTGGCTTCTGTCTGTGTGTATGTGTGTGTTTGAAAACCTCTTCTCAAGAAAAAAAGTTATTTTGTTTAAAATGTAAAATATAATTTGGGTAATCAAAAAAAAAGAGAGATAGGGATGGTAGGGATATGGATATGATGTGAGGGTTAGGGTTAGCCCCAAGGGTTAGCATTAGCCCTGAGACTTGGGGTTAGCCCTGAGGGTTAGCATTAGCCCTTCAATTCAATTTATTTGTATAGCGCCTTTTCCAATCAGAATTGTCTCTAGATGCTTTACAGAGGCAGAAACCCAGAGCCTGAACCCCCAGGTAAGCACAGTGGCAAAGAAAAACTCCCTTTTAACAGGAAGAAACCTTGAGCAGGACCAGGCTCACAAGGAGGAACCATCCCTGAGGGATAAGATCAGTTAAGGTGGGGGCTAAGGTTAGCCCCCACCTTTACCCTAACAGGGATGTTCCAGGAGCTTGGACACGTCAAGAGGTTGCCATGAATACTTAAATATAAAAGAAGAGTTAAAAACTGAGTTAAAACTGAGTGGTGATGAACGGACTGGTTCCTTCAGGGATACTGGATTTTCTCCATCTCACATTAACATGCAAACAAATAAGAAATACAAAGATAGACTAATTAATTTGTTAAAGTTTGTATTGTGGTGTGTGACGATCCACGAATGATGCTGCATCAGCGGGTGGGCGTCAGACATCATGTGACATCGGCTTCTTCTCCGTTTCTAACCTCCGCAGGCAGAACGAGGTGCTGTGGAGAGAGCTGATCTCACTGAGACAGAACCACACACAGCAGCAGAAGGTCCTCAACAAGGTCTGCACACACACACACACACATTACCATTGGTGTGGTGGTGGTTCAGTGTCACTGGTCCCTTGTGTGTGTGTGTGTGTGTGTGTTCTTGCTGATTCATCCTGTGTCTTTCTGTATCTTTGCCAGCTGATTCAGTTTCTGTTCAGCCAGATTCAGCCCAGCGCTCCCAGTTCTGTGTGCATAAAGAGAAAACTGTGAGTATATGTGCATGTACACGCACGCACGCACGCACACACACACACACACACAGACACACACACACACACACACACACACACACAGGTGAAGCAAACAGAGCCACAGTTGGCTCGGGGGAAGGGCTCGCTCAGCTGACAGATGGAACAATCTAACTCAAAACGCTGTGTGAATGGAGACGAGTGCTGAATCAGTCAGACACACACATTCACACATTCACATGGATTCACTCATTTACACACACACACACACAGTAAAGGCAGCCTGACAGCCTGTGTGTATAAAGTGCTGCTTCAGCTTTGTGAACAAGGATGACGTAAGAAAGGAAAAGGTGTACAATCTTTGACAAAGGTCAATCTGTCCAGATTACAGGCCTCCATGTTGTCTTCACGCGGCTTTAGGGACCATCAACCCACAGACGGGGTTCAACAGCTCCGTGACTCTGTGCCTAGGGTCAGGGTCAAGTTCAGGGTCAGGGTTAGGGTTAGGGTCTCAATCATGGGTTAGGGTTAGGGGCTAGGTTAGGGGTTGGGTTAGAGTTCATAAGCAGAATCAGAGCAGCTCCATTGTGGCTCGTTGAAAACCCAAACATGCTCCATCTAGTGGTTAAACTCTAACACTACATGAACCAACTGGAAGCAGTTTTCTGGGGGGATGCTAGCTGTGTCCAAAGGCCGGTTGTCCACATCTGTCAACAGCAGACGAGAGAGCTGCACCTGAGCGTGGCCAGAGCAGCATCCCTGTTGCTGCTCGTGCATCTATACACGTTTAGTTTGACACCAAGATTGTTTCTTTTAATGACAGAGTTTCCGAAATGTAGGGTTAGGGGGCAATCATTTGGATGGAATGCTGGGATGAGACAACCGTGGGGACGGAATGTTACTCGACCTCTCGGTGATGGTTGGATATATTCATATAGTATGAGAAGGTTTTTTGGTGGGGGTCAGGCCCTGGGTTTCTGTAAAACACCTACACCTTCACAAATGAAGCCTTCAAAGTCGCTCCTCTGCTACCCTACCTATCATGTCCTCTTTAGGCCACTGATGCTGGATGATGGCTCTCCCAGTCCTCCTCCCTCCAAGTACATCCACAACCACCCAGTGGAATCCATGCACGAGCCCTTCTATATTCAATCAGTGAGTAGAGATAGATAGACAGGCTGAAGACTTCTGTCCATCTACACCCTGTTTCTGTCCACCTGGACCCTCCAAAACCCCATGGCTCTTCTCTAGTTGCTACCTCAGTAGCCACGATGCTGCTGGGCTCTGCAGGGACTTCGTGAAAGCCACCAGCTGCTCTTTTGCCTTTTCGTTTTGGAACTTACTGTCCACAAAGCTGGTTACCATGTCTTCCCACAGCAGCCTCGTGGCCCACTGATGCAGCTTTTGGTAAAATCACCTGAGAACCACCCAGACTTCTAATGTGTAAACAGTGGTTCTGTTTACAGCCACTGGGATATATTTTGGGGAGACAGACGCGAGGGGGACAATATTGATACATGTATAGAGGGAAGCTCATTCAGGAGACAGAAATGGCTCTTTATTTTCAGCCATCCAGTGATACCATGTCCTGCTCCACCAGCGGAATGACAAGAGGACCAATCATATCAGATGTGACAGACATAGCTAGCACAGGCTTGGCCCTCCAGATGCAGCCTGATGAAGCCAGGTGAGGCCCATGTTTACAACCAGCTGTTTGACAGCAGCCATATATAAATACAAATCTATAATTCTTAAATTTAGTGTTCTCAGATTGTAGCAAAGCTTCTGGCTAACCCTAACATTTTTGTCTCCGTCTACAGAGAGAAGTGCATGATGCTCATCAAACAGGAACCTGTCAGTCCAGGAGTCAGAGGAGCTGGGAATGGAGGCATTGCAGTTGCAGGAGGAGATGCTGTGCTCGCAAGCTCCTCCCCCTCCTCCCCCTCCTGTGAGGTATGTTCCTCTGAGCCACCAGTCCTCCCTGTTGCCATGGTCCAGTCTGTTCTGGAGGGAAGAGGCTCTGTGGGTGCTGGGATTGAAAAAAGGAGTAAGAGACTTGCCCAGGACAGGTAAGCGATCAGTCCAAATCCCAGTCATGAATCACACTAAAGGATCCCAGTAAGCTTGTCCGTGGAGGTTCTTATCCATCCAGATCATGCTAATCCATAAAGGTCTGGTGAACAATCAGCTGGACTGTTGAAGCAGTGGCAGGAAGACGTTTGCTCTCCTGTCCACAAGGCTTCTGCAGTTCGGACTTATTTGTGCTCAGGCAGTGTGAACGGCGTGAATGTCCATCGTTGGGAAGGTGATTCGGTGAACACATGTCCTGAAGAGTCGTCTGCTAGACAAAGGCCCATAGACCCCACTTGATGGAGGTGAGCGTAGGGTGGGGTGTTAGGATCTCCTGTGTCCAGTTGACTCTACTAGACCTTTACGGATCACAACAAAAACTCAGGGTAAAGAATGTGGAAACCTGCTCACTCGAATAAGAATGTACCTTTGTTTTTTTTTTTTTGTTTTTGCCAAGACCCAGACAAGACAACACAAACTTTAAGGGTTAGAGTCAAACAGAGCATAACAAGACATACAGAGCGGCCTTAAAACAGACAGGAGATTCAAAGGATACAATTCAAGAAAATAAGTGGCACTTCTCATATAGAAAGTTTTAAAGGTCAAAAATCACAAAATCTCTGCGATGGAGGTGGTTCGGACAATTATTCCATGATGGATGAGCAACATATAAAAGCCCTGACTTTCGAAGTTGGGTGAAAATGCTGCAGATCTGGAAAACTTTCCATCTATCGGAACGATAGAGAAAGTGTTCAGTTCAATTCAGTTTTATTTAAAGTGCCAATTCAAGACCCTCAAGTTAACATTCAAGTTATCTCAAGACACTTTACATGTTCAGAAAGAGAAACAGCTGCCAGGGCAAAGCTCCACACTGAGTAAGTCAATTGGTACTGGTGACAGTGGCGAGGAAAAACTTCCCTTTAACAGGCAGAAACCTCGAGCAGACCCCAGACTCAGTGTAGACGGCCATCCGTTGCGACCGCCTGGGAGGGAGAGGGAGAGAGGGAGAGACGGGGAGATGGTGAGACAGAGGAGAGGGGGAGATAGAGAGAAAAAGGAGGGGGGGAGCTGGTGAGAGAGGGAGGATAGAGAGAACGTTGAGCAGAAGCTGCAGAATCCAGGCAGGGCCATGGAGAAGGTTCTGGATCCAGCAGCAGTACCAGGCCTCAGGAGGGTGGAGGCAGGTGACCCAGTGACAGGCTCCAGAAGGGCTGTAAAAAGATGGAGCACAAGAGCTCCGGGGGAGAGGGTGGGTTAGTGCTGAACCAGGAATGATGAGTGAGTCCCCCCTACTCTAAAAGTAATGTCTATAGATCTCCACCAGCAGAGCCCGAACAGTCCTAGCTATAGGCTTTGGCAAAAAGCAGAGTTTTAAGTCTACTCTTAAACATAGAGAGGGTGTGTGCAGCCCAGACTGATGCTGGTAAGTGGTTCCACAGCAGAGGAGCTTGATAACTGAAGGTCCTGGCTCCATATCTACATTTGGAGATTCGTGGTATTACTAGTAAACCTGAATCTAAAGAACGTAGCTTCCTATAGGTCTGATTCAATTAGATCGGTGATATACGATGGTGCCAGACCATGCACAGCTTTGTAGGTTAGGAAAAGGATCTTAAATTCTACTCTAAATTTTAAGCCAATGTATGGAGGCCAACACAGGTGAAATGTGGTCACACCTCTTAGTCTTAGTCAGAACACGAGCTGCGCAGTTCTGAGGGACGTTTTTTGGGTATCCTCATAAAAGAGAGTTCCAGTAATCCAGCCTGGAGGTAACAGGCATGGATGAGCTTCTCAGCAGCATCTAAGGAAAGGACAGGCCTGAGTTTTGCAATGTTACGAAGGTGGAAGTAGGCAGTCCTCGAGATTTGTTTTATGTGCGCATTAAAAGACAAGTCCTGATCAAAGCTAACACCCAGGTTCTTTACAATGGTGCTAGAGGCAGGAGCTAGTCCGTTATGAAAGCCTATATCATTAGCTAAAGATTGTCTAAGATGTTTTGGACCGACTAATAGAACTTCAGTTTTGTGGAGTTTAATAGAAGAACGTTGTGGGTCATCCAGGACTTAATATCTGCAACACAAGATTGCAGTTGTGTTAGCTGGTTGCTACCATCTGGCTTCATTGATAAGTACAATTGGGTGTCATCAGCATAACAGTAAAAATGTATTGATTGTTTTCTGATCACATTGCCTAGTGGGAGCGTATAAATTGTGAATAGGATTGGGCCAAGGACAGGTTGGAGACGGGCTTATAGTTTGCTAAAACCTCTGGATCCAGAGTGGGCTTTTTTTTAGCAGGCGTTTGATTACAGCAACTTTAAAAGACTGTGAGACGTAGCCTGATGTCAGGGACAAAGTCTAGTAAGGAGGTGCCAAGTAAAGGGAACACTTCCTTAAGTAATATAGTAGGAATAGGATCTAAGAGACAGGTTGTGGATTTAGAGGAGGAAATGATAGAAGCCAGTTGTTGAGGGCTAAAGGGAGAAATGAGTCCAGATACGTATCTGGCTTAGTGGTTATCTCCAATGCGGTTGTATTAATGGACAGGTTTGTAGTAGGTGATGCTAGGACGTCTTGGATGTTATCTCTAATGGTTATAATCCATTAAAGAAGTTCATGAAATCACTGCTACTTAGATGTGGAGGAATAGATTGCTTAATAGTTACAGTGCTGAATAAAAACCTGGGGTTGTTCTTATTTTCTTCAATGAGTGATGAGTAATAACTAGCTTTGGGTGTAAGGAGTGCTGCCTTCTATGTTTTTAGACTATATAGAATTCAACTTTTTTTGTTGAACACCATTTATTCTTTATGTGTCGTGATCTTTGCTTTAGCTTGCGTGTTTCTTGAGTGTACCATGGAGCAGACCTTCTTTTAGTTATACTTTTTTCAGAGAGAAGTGCAATTTGGTTAAGCGTGCTGTGCAACGAGCCTACAATGCTATCAATCAATGTCACGGCAACAAGGGCTAATTCATGAGTCCCCTGACACACTGAGCCTGGGTATTGTACTAAGAATCAACAGAACTGCTTCCTTAAATTTGGATATAGTATTATCAGTCTATTATTATTAGTCTAGCATTATCTATCATCTAGTGTGAGTGCTTCTGTTCCGTTTTGTGCAATCAGATAAAATAAAATCAAACGTTATTAAATAATGGTCAGACAAGTGAATTCTGAGGAGAGACTGTTAAGTGTTCAATTTTAACCCCAAATGCTAACACAAGGTCTAGGGTGTGGTTGAAGTAGTGAGTGGGTTCATGCACACATTGACAGAAGCCAGTTGATTCTAATATGGAGTTGAATGCAGTAACCAAGCTTTAATCTACGTGGATGTTAAAGTCACCAATAATTATAACTTTATCTGATTTAAGGTCCAGGTGTTAGGATACTGATAAAATCGGAAAGTCTGCCAATTGTTAACAAAGCCCACACCGTTTGCTGGGCACCACCTCGGTAACCAACGATTGAAGGATGGATGGCGGCTATACATTTCATTACTGGCCAAATTGGGCAGAGGTCTGGAGAAAACTACTGAGTCTGACATTGTTTTGGCATATTAACACACCGACTCAACACTAACTTTAATGACCTCCGATTGTCGGCCAACGTGAATCAACACGTCAACAAACAATCTTGCTGTATTTATGTTTAGCCTTAACCAGCAAATTCAAATTTGATTCTAAGTCGCCCGCTCTGGGCCCCAGAATGCGGACTACGATCGCTGGTTTCGCTAGCTTAACATTTCGCAAAACAGAGTCTCCAATGATCAGAGCCGATTCCTTGGTGGGTGTGTCGCAGAGTGGGGAATACCAATTAGAAACGTTAAGTGGTTGGTGGCACTCGGTGGGTTTTGGTTTGGAGCTATGCCTTTTAGCTAAAGGCTAAGCTATGTGGTTTTGCACTGGCTAGTGGGGCCTGGCTAACTGCAGCTAGGGGCTTGGTTTCAATTGTGCTGGCATTCCAGATCACTAAGCTTCGCCTCCAACCTAACCAACAAACTACAGTTTTTACAGATACCATTATCGTTAAATGAGATGGAAGAATAACTAAACATTTGGTACACCGAGCAGGACAGAGCAGCAGAGGAAGAGAAGGAAGGAGAAGCCATAGCTAACTGCAACTTACGGCGCTATAGGCTTAAGATGAAAATGATAAAATGGGCGAGTGCTTAACAACAGTAATGTGAGTTTTAAGTTTTTTTTTTTTTTAATGTGTAGATAAGCTTTACTATGAACAAAAATGAACGAGCCTTAACAAGAATCTGAAGCAAAGCAGTGTAACAATACAACGCTTAGCACAACAACACCGGAACTGATGGAATACGCTCACCTGAACACGTCAGCACACCTGAGGAGGATCTGATCTGGAACTGTTGGTGGGAGTCAGCAGAGAACATGGATGCGATGGGGGCCTGGCCAGAATAGCTTTGGAACTAAAACAATACGAGTCTCGTTGTCTTCTCAGGCTTAAAGAAGGCCAAGATCCCAGCTGCTAGATAAGTCATAAGTGTGAAATGCTGAATTTGTGAGCAGTAGCTATGATAGACAGAGTTAAGGCATCGAAGTCCAGAGGAGGCAGCGTTCATGTAGATCATGTTTCTGTAATCGAAAGACCTTAGGAATGTAGCCTGGATGAGGGCTTCACAAACTGCTGCTCTAATTATTTATAAGATAGAACTCGGTGTGTCCAGGCTGCCGGGTCCTTTCCCTCTTTCCTCCCTGTTCTCAAGGGTGTGCTTAAAGGTTCCATATTAGGGCCGCTGTTATTCACAAGTTAAGTGAATTATCTTTGTTATAATTTGTCTAATACTATGTGCTTTTTTATGCCGATGATACAATATTTTATTTGTTCGTCTTCTTGAGCTTTAAACTCCTTTGACAGTGTTCAGTCCTGGGGTGCAGATACATCAAAGACTCTTCGTGGGGTTGAACCTGAAGCTGAAGTGCTCACATCTTTTAAATGATTAGGTCTTCTGACTGATGGGAACCTCGCCTTTAAATTGCACATTGACAAATGTTTTTCTGAGCTAAAGCTGAAATCGGATTTCTTTTTTAGAAATATATTGTGTTTTTCATTGAAAATCTAAAAGCATTTGATCGCCACAACATTTTTACCCCTGTTGGACTATGGTGACTTGCTTTTTATGAACGCTAATGATCATTTTTTAAAGAAATGAGATACTGTATATCACTGTGCTCTGCTTTATTACTGCTCCAAGCTATCATGTCCATCATTGGTCCATGTATGCTGTTGCACATTGTCTGTCTTTATATGTTAGGGACTATCTCTAACTCTAACCCCCATCTGGAGAAGCTTCAGCTGCTGTTGCTGGCACAGAACTGAACTGGGAAAAAAAAGCCTTTTAAATTTTCTACCCCGTCTACGTGGAATGATGTGCAGAAGGACTTAAAATTAATTTAATCTTTTATAATTCAAGACAATTTAAAAAGACAGAGGAAAGCAAATGCTCAGCTGGATCTTGTGTTTGTGGGTCACCATGTCAGCTCTTGGTTTCTGTTCTGTGTGATGTCATTTTACTTGTGCTTTGTGTATTTCTTATAAATGTTTTCTTCTGTGCTACCGTCTTACCCAGGTCACTCTTGAAAAGGAGGTTTTAAATCTCAATGAGTTTTTACCTAGTTAAATAAAGGATAGATAAATGTATATCTTCATAGTCAGGGTTCCCGTTAAGGTTTTGGTTGAAGTCACTTAGCAGCCACTGATGTCAGCATTGTCATTCTGTTAACGTCCATTCACTTTGTATTTGTTCACTAACATTTTTCTGTGAAAGCAGTGATATGCAAGACAAAGCTGACACAGGAAAACATATGTAATCATGCTGTGTGTGTGCGTGTGTGCGTGTGTGCAGGGTGGAGCTTTCAGATGCTGTGGAAAATGTGGACATGAGCCTAGAGGAGCTTCAACACCTCCTGCTGAGGAGCCATCAGCAGAATACTGCAGAACCAGGGTCCAGCTCTGTAATGGATGTCAGTAGATACGTACCACACACACACACACACACACACACGCACACACACACACACTCACACACACACAGACTGTTGTACTCATTTTGGTGTCATTGTTAATGAAGTGAGTTTAATGGCTCTTCCAGAACCCAGGAAAGTTGCTTTGTTAAACCTGCTTTCAGAAAGCAGGTTTAACAAAGTCGGAGTTAGAAGCTGAACTCAGGGTTGCCAAACTATGAATTGTCCAACTCAGAGTTTTGAGTTTCAGATCACGTGTTCAGAGTTAGTTTAATCAGCTCTGAATTAAAGTTACCCCTCGTTACGCTTGTGCATGAGAAAACGTGAATCACCATGGGAACAAGTGGAAAATCATCTTGATTGTCCTACTTTTCTCCTTTGTGGTAACACAGAGGATTGCAACGGGGCTTAACAAAACATCTAATCGGGGTTGGCTCATCCTCTCCCGACAGTCTGCAGGTTTCAAGAGCAGGAGAAACGTATTTGAAACTAAGCTGCTAGCACGCTAGCACTAAAGCTGCTGAAACGGGCCCCAGGGCACTTAGCATGTAGTACCTAAACCTTACTACTATGGGGGCAGCAGCCTAAGCAGGGAAGCCCAGACTTCCCTCTCCCCAGCCACTTTGTCCAGCTCTTCGGGGGGATCCCGAGGCGTTCCTAGGCCAGCCCAGATCCGCCTGTCGATCTCCCACTCCATTCTTCCCTCACTCGTGAACAAGACCCCGAGGTACTTGAACTCCTCCACTTGGGGCAGGATCTCCTCCCCGACCCGGAGAAGGCACTCCACCTTTTTCCAGCTGAGAACCATGGCCTCAGATTTCGAGGCGCTGATTCTCATCCCGGCCGCTTCACACTCGGTTGCGAACCGGTCTAGCGAGAGCTGGAGGTCACGGACTGATGAAGCCAACAGGACCACATCATCTGCAAAAAGCAGAGACCCGATCCTGAGGCCACCAAACCGGACCCCCTCAACACCACGGCTGCGCCTAGAAATTCTGTCCATAAAAGTTATGAACAGAATCGGTGACAAAGGGCAGCTCTGGCGGAGTCCAACCTTCACCGGAAACGAGTTCAACTTACTACCGGCAATGCGGACCAAGGTCTGACACCGGTCATACAGGGAGCAGACGGCCCGTATCAGGGGGCCCGACACCCCATACTCCCAGAGAACACCCCACAGGACTCCCCTGCCTTCTCCAAATCCACAAAACACATGTGGACTGGTTGGGCAAACTCCCAAGCACCCTCAAGACCGTGCTGAGGGTATACAGCTGGTCCACAGTTCCACGTCCAGGACGAAAACCGCACTGCTCCTCCTGAATCTGACGTTCAACTATCCGATGGACCCTCCTCTCCAGTACCCCCGAATAGACCTTGCCGGGGAGGCTGAAGAGTGTGATCCCCCTGTAGTTGGAACACACCCTCCGTTCCCCCCTTCCACCACCCCTGGTCTGGCAATCCAGTGGTACCGCCCCCGATGTCCACGCGACGTTGCAGAGTCGTGTCAACCACGACAGCCCTACAACATCCAGAGCCCTAAGGAACTCCAGGCGAATCTCATCCACCCCTGGGGCCCTGCCACCGAGGAGTTTCTTAACAACCTCGGCTATCTCAGCCCCGGAGATAAGAGAACCCGCCTCCGAGTCCCCAGGCCCTGCTTCCTCACTGGAAGGCGTGTCGGTGGGATTGAGGAGGTCTTTGAAGTATTCCTTCCACCGATCCACAACATCCCGAGGACATTGTGCCCCTACCAGGGGCATAAAGCCCCAGACAACTGAGCTCCTAGGATCATAGGAACACGCAAACCCCTCCACCACGATAAGGTGGCAGCCCAGGAGGGGCCACACATATTTAGGGGGCACACATATTTAAGTATCCAAGTGTGCACAGCCAATAACAGTGTTATTTAGGAAAACAAATAAAAATAAAAGCAACAACCCAAAAGATGTGCAAGGACTTAAACCACCAGTGCAAACGTTTGGCCTCCGCCCCATCAAACAACAGACACACAACAAAGAGCACCTTCAGGGCCAGGTTCGCTGCTAAAGGTAGCAGTGCTAGCTGGCTAGCTGTAGCTGGTACATGTTCTTTGCTGTCATCAGTATTAACTATGGGTGTTTGCTTCACAAAGACAAACTGTCTGAACCCTGTTTGCTTTTCATTTCAACATTTATTTTTGATGTCTTTGGAGGATAATCCGCTCTGAAAAATATATGGAAAATACGCCTCAAAGGGTCTTTCAAGTGTCTCGGCAGCGGCTCACCAATGAATTCATGAATGAATGAGTGACAGAAAGTTTTGCATGTTTGAATGGAGCCTTTGTTTGAAAGGTTCACTGATAGAAGCTGACAGTGACCTTGAGCATGTGTCCCTTCTCCATCTTCAGCCCTTCAGTCTAAGCCTACCTCTGAACGAGTGGAACTTTACTGACATGGAGTGCAATCTCAAATCGGTGAGTCATTCTAAATGATTGGAACAGCATGATGAGATAGCACTATGTTGCCATGGTAAGAGGGTGTCATGGCCATGGGAGAAACATCTGTTGAGTGAGGTACTCAGATGTACTCTGAGTCTAACCTCAGTAACAACCAAACCAAAGCCCAACCCTACAAGAGGCCGGTGGCCCATGCTGGGACTTGCACCATGGCTGATAGCATACCGGATCGCTAGGGATCCTTCGTAGGCTGGATTTTGATTTTGATGACAGTTGACTGACAAAAAAATCTTCCAGCCAACAGACAATGACAACCACTTTTGTGAGGTTGTGTAAATGACAAAAAGTGCACTGTAGAAGACACCGCAGCTCCAGCAGCTCCAACACTGTCTGAGCATGTTTGTCTCCAACAGTATATCCTCCAGAATGAGGAATCAGAGGACTTTCCATCTTCTGGCTGTGAAGAACATTGATTCAGCTGTGCTGTCCCTGCTGCTGCTGCAGAAGGTAACAATGTCTGGATGTGCTCTGATGCTAGCAGCAGCAGTCAGACGGTTGCTGCTATGCTGCTAGAAACTGCATATACAGCCACCGAGCAGTGCTATGTAGATTTGGATTGTTACACTCTTCACATGATTCATACAGCTGGAAAAAGTCGAAAGACAATGTTTCTTTTAGATTTCATTAATTAGTGTTGTCATTTCATCCAATTTCTCTCTTTAGGTGCTGCTCTTTCCTCAGTCCTCTACTCCGAGTGGCTCTAAACCCGTCTACCCACAGCCAGGATGTAGCTTATCCTGTCATCTGCTTCCTCTCGTGTTCATGACATAAAAGACAGCAATGAAAAAGTGGCATCATTTTTATTTCTTCCTTTCATATTTACTGCTGTGCTGATGTCTGTGGATAACATCTGCTTCCAGTCACCCTGGAAGGCTGAAGTCACAGCTAGCCAACGTTGCTGTTGTGGCCTTTAAAAAGATGCAGGCTGAGTTGAAGCAGCACTTGTATAATCTGATTTATTTTCATTCTATCATTTTAGTATGAATTTTTATATTCAAATTAATAGGAATATGAATAGTTTGATAAAAAGAAATTAGCCCTTAAAGGTGATCTGGACAAGAACTTATTGAAGGCGAGACGTCATCGGTGCATCAGCCTTGATGATGCTGACAGAGATGAGCTGAATTCAGTCTCGGGGTTCAAAATTCAGTCTTTGCACAGGGCCTGAAGCCAGCGGTTGGACTTACCTCCCTGCTGTCCATTTAAATGTTCAACATCAGAAACACCTCAGTTTGGCAAAGCTGACCTCTGTTATCTGAAGTCACTTTTTTGTTTGAAGATGATCAATTCTGTGTTGCTGTGCACACGTCCTCAATACCAAGGCTGTCTGAAGCCTGACCAATTCTTTTGGGGAAAGAGAAGCCAGTTGAGAGTGAACATTGAAGACTGTGATGCTGCTTTGATCAGTTTGTTAAAATAGACGTCCCCTAGGAGTTAGTTCGAAGGACGTTTCTATCATTCATTTATTCCATGATGGGCTGATGAACCTCATCAGTTTCAGAAGTTTGAAAGTTACCTAATATTTATTATATGACCTTTGCTCTAGTTTATGACTGATGATGTCATTCAGTGTCAAATATTAGTCCTCTTCACTATTTGTAGGCATTTCCAAATCAAGCTTCCTTTCCAGGAAACTTTGGAAGACGTTAAAAAATCCAAGTGTGCAATACAGCTTCCATTTGCAGTCTGCTGATGACCTTAGAATGTGGGCGAGTCTCTACTGAGAGACATGATCGTGAGATGCACTGCAGTTGGACTTTTAGCCCTTGATTCTGCAAAGCCATGCTAGTTCTCATGATGGAGCCAGGGATGGCAAACCCTCTCTAGAACTCATCAACTTTATTGTTTTGTCACTTTTTATTGGTCAGTTAGTTGCCACTGCGTTAATGTAATAAATTTCAAATTTCATTATATTTTTGGTAAACGCATCGTTTTAGAGTTGATCAAAGAATAGGGTGGAACAGGCATGCTAGCCGCATGCGTTTAGCCGCTGTGGCTAAGTTTCCCAGGTAAAAGTTTTGACTTTCATGGACCATTTTCCTTTTGGTGATATAATTCTTCACAGAAGCAAAAAAAAAACAAAACATGTAAATAACTCAAACAAGTGCTAGAGAGGGATTGGGAGAAGTGTCTGTACTCTAGCAAAGCAGAAAATGAATATCAAGTCAGCAACCAACAATCAGAAACACAATTAGCATCGTCACCTCCCACGATTGTTTTGCCTTTATTAATGAAAATCAGAGCCCGGATGAACTACGAGAAGTTTCACATACACATTCTTCCTTTGAGTAGGTCTAGAATGAAAACGCTTTGTAATGTGTCTAAATCAAATGTGAGGCAAACGTCAGAAAGCATCAAGCAGTTGCACATTTAGATCGGCTAAATGAAGGAGCAACAGCTGCCCACTGAAGAGCTAACAACAAAGTGTTTTTATAAAATTGCACTAAAACTTTGTGTATATGAGCGATTAAACTACATTTTATATGAATCAGTGTTATTGTTCCTAATGGGAATGGGTGTGAATCACAAGCAATGATGAATACATTTTGGTTGTGTTCTTGATTGTCATGCACTGGGAATGTGTGTGTTTAAAATGCTTTAAATGCTTGTTGGGATTGCAGAGACATAAGGACGTTTATTTGTTAAATCAGGGAAAAATCCACGATTGAAACAAAACCTGGCGATGGAAGACGGAGACCAGCTGTCAGTGAACACATGACAGAGCTTCTGATTTGTGAAGCTGGAACACGTCGCACAAAACATAAATGCTTTTTTTTTGTCATTTGCAGAGAATCAGGCCTTTCGTTTGCAAGTCAGAATTTGTGCAAGATTGTATTAGGTTGTTCACTAAAGCAAATCACATTTTCAGGAATGCAGACTGAAATGTAGTTTGATGACTTCCTGGAATGACTGTGCATCCAGCTGAGCCGCAAGAACCATCATTCTGTAAGACGTTAGCAGCCTTTACCACTTAGCACCTAGACACAGTTTTGCTTGTAAAAGGTGCTATATAAAAGTGAACTGAATTAATAATTTGTACAAATTCAAATAAAATGCAACATTAAGAATGAGGCCTGTGAGACCTGAAGTCATGCTCTGTCTATGTTTTGATGGACATTTTTGCCATACTGCAGCAACCAATAACATAACGGCCAAATGGTAATACCTGCCAATGATGTTGGTAAAGCTCACACCGTGTAAGAATGTCTGAAATTAATAGATAACCTTAATTATCAGATTGCACTTGTGATAAAAGAGGCACCACCTCCGCTTAAAGGAGGAAAGGGTTAAGTCTAACTGAAAGCATCAAATTCTAAAACAGTGATCCCTGAGTCTACTTTCCCAATCAACAAACAGAACTGACAATAAAATGACAAAATGTATTAACTCACGAATAAATGATTATGTGGAATGAACAAGATTATACATGTGCACGGAACTTAACAGTGATTGATATTATAAATGTACTGGTTGGATGGTGATGAGAAATTCAGTGAATACTCTATCCATCCATCCATTTTCTACCGCTTATCCGGGGTCAGGTCGCGGGGGCTCTTCAGCCCCGGAGATACGAGAGCCCACCCCCAAGTCCCCAGGCCTCACTTCCTCACCAGAAGGCACGTTGGAGGAGAGGAGGTCTTCGAAGTACTCCTTCCACCGATCCACAACGTCCCGAGTCGAGGTCAGCAGAACGCCATCCCCACTGTACACAGTGCTGACAGTGCACTGCAGGTCCAGAACCTTTTCGAAGTCGTCCGAAAGTCGTTCTCCATGGCCTCACTGAACTCTTCCCACGTCCGGGTCTCTGTCTCGGCGACCACCGTAGCCGCAGTCCGCTTGGCCTGCCAGTACCTGTCTGTTGCTTCAGCAGTCCCACAGGCCAAAAAGGCCTGATACGACTCCTTCTTCAACTTGACGGCATCCCTCACCGCCGGTGTCCAGCAGCAGGTCCAGGTATTGCCACAGCACCGGTCGGCTGTCTCAACAATGGAGTCATGGAACATGGTCCACTCGGACTCAATGTCCCCCACCTGCCCCGGGACACGGTCGAAGCTCTCCCAGAGGTGGGAGTTTCTGACTTTCTGACTGGAGACTCTGCCAGGTGTTCCCAGCAGACCTGAACATATGAGGGTCTGTCCGACATCCTCCGGCATCCTCCTCCATCATCGTAGCCAACTCACCACCAGGTGGTGATCGGTTGACAGCTCAGCCCCTCTCTTCACCTGAGTGTCCAGGACATGCAGTCGCAAATCCGATGACACGACCACAAAGGTGATCATCATCTAAGGTGTCCTGGTGCCAAGTGCACATATGAACACCTGTATGCCTGAACATGGTGTTCGTTATGGACAATCTGTTAGGAGAACAGAAGTCCAACAACAGAACACCACTGTTTCAGATTGGGGGGCTCTGTTCTTCCCTATCACGCCCCTCCAGGTCTCACTGCCACCGTGAGCATTGACGTCACCCAGGAGGACGAGGGAACCCCCAGGAGCACTCTCTAGTACTCCCTCTAAGGACTCCAAAAAGGGTGGATACGCCAAACTGCTGTTTGGGCCATAAGCAATCAGGATCCGTCCCCCCACTCGAAGGCGAAGGGACGCTACCCTCTTGTTCACCCGGGTAAACTCCAATGTACAGGCACTGAGCCAACAAGAATTGCCACCCCTGCCCGTCACCTCTCACCACCAGCAACTCCAGAGTGGAAGAGAGTCCAACTTTTCTCGAGGAGGCTGGTTCCGGAGCCCTTGCTACGCGTTGAGGTGAGACCGACTATAGCTAATCAGAACTTCTCAACCTCGTGCACCAGCTCAGGCTCCTTCCATTCAGAGAGGTGATGTTCTACTGTTCTCTTATCTGAAAGATGACTGAAAGACATGCTTGGTAAATCTTGGGTATGGATGTGTGTAAATAGCCTTGTATATATTTGTACTTCAAGTGTCTGACAAAATGATTGTGCAATTGTAAATATAACTCAAGTTCGTTGATCTCTCCAAATGTCTCTCGATTTACAAACTATAGTCAAGTATAAAACAACGTAACCCCGTCACAGAATGTCAGAATTGCTCATTAAAATGTCAGTGAGGTGTTGCAAAATGCACCTACATACAAACGCTGCTAGAATGCAGAATATTTACAATGAAACAGTAACTTGATCAAACATTGCTACAAAAACGTAATTCTCATAACTACAGGAACAGCTTTTCCGGTGGTGCCAGCGCCTCAAAGTCCAGCCACTTTGAATGCTGTCCTCCAGATCCACAGCCTGACACTTGGGGCAGTGTCTGTAACTTCTTATCCACTCCAAGATACAGGCCTCACACCCGATCAGGCTTTTGCAGCAGATTGCAAACATTGGCTTATCAAAAGGACCTGTAAATTTAAGAAGTTGAATGATCCAGCATTAATGAAGCTCTGCAATTCAAACATTTCACAGTATTTGGGATGTATAAGAACCTGAACATATGAAGCCATGATCTTACATTCTATGTTCACACTGATCCATAGTTTACTAACCATTGCAGACAAGACAGCAGAAGATGGCTTTTAAAGAAGCCCCTTCAGCCTCTGACAGAAGCAGGATTGTTGGGAGTGAATGTGCACACCCACTTAATTCCTTCATGAGCTTTGTCACACCCTTGAGTTCCTGTTCAGCCTCGACAACTTCCTGGATCCCTGCTATGACCTCGTGAAGGCCAGTATCGTCTGACTGAAAAACATTTTAAATTATTAGACCTAGGCATAGTTCAACATTTTTTAAAATGGGCCTATTGCCATAATCCCTATTGTCATGTGTAAGTTGACTTTGCTCGCCAATGCTCATTGTTTTGATCACTTCACATGGAGGTGGATAGTACAGCCCATTGAGCCCTTAAAACTAATGAAATATAACTACTTCATTCACCAGTAAAAATCCCCCCCCCTTCTGGTTCACGTAACTTTGCAGCAAACGAAAATAATGGAATGGAATAATGGAACTTCCGTTATCCGTTTTTTCCATTTTGGTTTTGTGCACAGAAAACGGAAATCGGAAAACGAGTCCATATTCCGTTTTTTTCAGTTTCTGCTTTAAATCGGAAAACAAATCGGAAAACAAATGAACGCATGTAGACGGAGAGATTCAACAGAGTAAGCTGAAATGAGTTGTGGTTACTTTTTATTTTAAGTAAGGTATGCAGTTACATTTTACAGTGGGCTGAGAGTCAATCAGCTGTGGAAGGTTCCTGGATGCTGCCTGTGGTGAAGGGGGGACGACTCTGCTGAGTATCTTCTGTTCCTTCACCTTTTGACCCTTCAGGGGTCGCCACAGCGAATCCATTTAACCCTGTCTTCTGCATCCTCTTTTCTCACACCAACTACCGTCATGTCCTCTTTCACTACAACCATAAAGCTCCTCTTTGGTCTTCCTCTAGGCCTCCTGCCTGGCAGTTCAAAACTCAGCATCCTTCTACCAATATATCCACTCTCTCTCCTCTGGACATGTCCCAACCATCTCAGTCTGGCCTCTCTGACTTTATCTCCATTCACATTCCACACTCCATTCACACACATGTACTCCGTCTTGCTGCGGTTAACCTTCATTCCTCTCCTTTCCAGGGCAAACCTCCACCCCTCAAGCTTTTCCTCCACCTGTTCCCTGCTCTCACGGTCATGTAACACTCTTCCTTTTTCAGCTCCCACCATTTCGTCCTCTGCTCTGCCTTTGCCCTCTTCTTCCTCTTCCTCACCACCAGAGTCATCCTACACACCACCTTCCTATGCTGTCTGGCTACACTCTCACCTACCACTACTTTGCAGTCACTGATCTCCTTCAGATGACACCGTCTACACAGGATGTAGTCTACCTGTGTGCTCCTGCCTCCACTCTTATAGGTCACCCTATGTTTCTTCTTCTTCTGGAAGAAAGTATTCACCACAGCCATTTCCATCCTTTTTGCAAAGTCAACCACCATCCGTCCTTCCGCGTTCCTTTCCTGGATACCAAACCTGCCCATCACCTCCTCATCATCTCTGTTTCCTGCACCAACATGTCCATTGAAGTCTGCACCAATGACAACTCTCTCACTTCTAGGGATGCTCTGCGTCACTTCATCAAGGTCCGACCAGAATTTCTCCTTCTGCTCCAGCTCACATCCTACCTGTGGAGCCTACCCACTAACAACACTGAACATCACACCTTTGATTTCTAGCTTCAGACTCATCATTCTGACACTCTTTTTACCTCCAGGACATTCCTAGCAAACTTCTTCAAAATAAGTCCTACTCCATTTCTCTTCCTAAGTTATGTTGTTGTCATTAAATGAAAGGGGTGTTTATCTTCACACCAAGATTTTAACCTTACTTCTGGAATGTTTCAATCTATGTGAACGAATCTAGTATCTTATGATGAATATGCCTACAATAATCAGACTTAAACTTCTCCTTTTGTGTTGCTTTATTAAAGGATTATGCAGATTACATGTGGTTATATGTTTAAAAGATAAATGGTCAAAAGAATACGAGGAAGATAGGAAACACACAAAAATCACCAATGCTGCTCGTGATTACCTGCGCGTTAGTGCATTTAATGTTAAGTTTTTGAAGGGTGAATGCCCCGTTAGGGGACTATGAAGACTGAGGCCTGGTGCCCGACGATGCAACCTGGTCTCTTCTGCACAACCTGTCACTCTCCTGACTACCAGGCAACTCCTGATGATAGGGTCTCAGTCTTGGGGCGTGAAAAGGGGCAAACAGTGTGTTCAGTTGTTGTTTGTTGTTGTCGTTGCTTGATCCCCAGTTCACAATCTTGAATTCACAGTCTTGATTCCCAGTTTACAATCTTGAATTCACAGTCTTGATTCCCAGTTTACAATCTTGACTTCCAGATCCAATTCTTCAGCAGGGCCAATCAGCCCACATGTGGTCCGATGTTACTTGCTGTCGTTATTCAATGCTTTTTGCGTTGCTCCTGATGATGATGATGATGTCTTGGATGAGCAGAAAAAGACCTTGAGCATCGCGGTGACTTAAGTTACATAAACCATGAATCACGAGCAGCCATCGGTCACAAATAACATGAACAATAACATTCATTAGTACTGCATCAAAACATTCTCAATATTCACCTTTTATAGAGCAACAAAACATTGTGTTCAATGAGTTTAACCATAATGACATTTGCCAGATCAACCACTTTTAGGACGTCATTCTTTGTGCTTTTACAGGCACCGTAATAAATTAACCAGCTTTACATAATTTAAACATGTTAAAGCTCATAAACAGATGGGAGAACATAGTAATGCTGACACAGTGTTATTAATACACCAATGCTACCATACTTCTGTCAATAAAACAATACATACTAATGCTAATGTACTACTTAGAAATGGATTAAATTAATGAATGGATAAAAAATAAAATTAAAATAAAACAGGTCATCATTACACCTAATGTTTATCAGGATTCACCCAAGGCCATTACCATCTTCCCCTCTCTCTCTTCTGCCGTTGTACTTGTACGCACCTCACTCCACCGGCCATCTCGTGGCCTCCTGAGCTCCACCTTTAGGGGGGCACTGTAGCAGCAGATGGTTGGACTGTGCGTCACAGTACCTTGTCAATCTTCGGGGGAGGCACAGTAGACCTCAGCTTTTTTGACACACGGAGTGGAAGAGCATGAGAGGAGCCAGAAGCCACGCGTCCTTTACTGGAGCGAAAGTGTGCACCAATATGGACTTTCTTGCGTGCACGTAACCACACGTAGTGTTCTCAGGAGGTCAGAAGAATTCTGTCCGAACCTCCAGCTGATCCAAAACGCTGCAGCTAGAGTTCTGTCAATAATTAGCCAGAAAGGTCACATGACTCCTGCTGAATGTTTCTTCCATAATAACTTTATTATCATTGTAATTAGAAAAAAGTCAACAGGTAAACAAAACATTTAGATATAAACACAAAATCAGAGCAGAAATGTGGACTCTTCACTGAGAGGAAGAAGCTGCAGCAACATCTGAACTCACTCGCTGGCAAATGTGGATGTTTCTACCACAGTTGTTGCTCATGTGCTTGTTTAACTCACATGTTCGCCTGAAGGTTTTCCCACATGTTTCAGACTTATGGTCTCTCACCTGTGTGAAGCCTCATGTGTCGCATCAGGTGGGAAGACCGCTGAAAGTCTTTCCCACATGTTTTACATGAAAATGGTCTCTCGCCTGTGTGAATCCTCATGTGTACTTTCAGGTAGGAAGACCGTTGAAAATCTTTCCCACATGTTTTACATAAAAATGGTCTCTCACCTGTGTGAAGTCTCATGTGCAATTTCAGGGTGGAGGAGTGCTGAAAGTCTTTCCCACATGTTTTACATGAAAATGGTCTCTCGCCTGTGTGAATTCTCATGTGTACTTTGAGGTTGGAAGACCGTTGAAAATCTTTCCCACATGTTTTACATGAAAATGGTCTCTCACCTGTGTGAAGTATCATGTGTAATTTCAGGGTGGAAGAGTGCTGAAAATATTTCCCACATGTTTTACATGAAAATGTGTGAATTCTGACATGTTGTTTCAGGTGGGCAGACAGTTTAAACTTTCTCCCACATGTATCACAGCTAAATGGTCGAGTTCCTGCGTGATTTTTTGTGTGGGCTGATAATGACCTACTTCCTCTGGACCCTTTCCCACATGCTGAGTGAGCGTCTGGGGTGTCATTAGCATGGACTGGTGAGTGTCCTGTCAGGTCTGGGGTGGCCTTCCCCTGTTTTTCACCTGTGTGACAGGTGACAGATGTTGGACCTGTGTCTGTATTCCAGTCCACTGCTGAGTCTGCTGGGTCGTTTGCATTTCCAGGGTGACGTTTACGTTTGTTTTGCTTCACGGTTGGTTTCGGCTCTTCATCTGGAGTGGAGCCCGAATCTTCACCGTTGTAGTTTTCCTGATCTTTGCTCTCAGCTACATGAGGACTGTTGGAGGGCAGCTGCTGGTCACAGTCTGGCTCTGGTGACACAGAGGTTCCCCCTGAATCTTCAATCTGGTCGTCTTCCTCATGGATGGGAGTCACCAGCGAGGCGTCACTCTCCTGCTTCACAGCCAGCTGCTCTCCGTCCTGATGACACCAGGGTTCCTCCTGTTCTTCTTTTATTGCTGGAGGCTCCGAGACCTCCTGGTCCAGACCGCAGCTCCCGTCCTGATGCTGGTGAGTGGGAACCCCTTCCTCCAGGCACAAATGTGGCTGTGAAAACTCTAGAAACACAGAAAAAGGCATTACAAATCAAGACTACCAGTGGGTGGAGAGCAGGAGCAGAGAGAAACCCAGTGCATCATGAGAAAACTCTCAGCAGTTTAAGGGCGCGTTGCCACACGCTCACTTCTACTCGGGCCGGGATGGGGGCATTTCCACCGGCACCGGTTACCACGTCCATGTGGGCGAAGTCACCGCAGCAGGGCAGGCCAAGAGTCGCCCGGCATCATTTGTGTGCGACACAACAACAAGGAGACGACAAGGAGGCAGCCTTATGCTGCTGCTCAGTCTGTGGTTTTTGCTTAACTAGACAGACAGGCAAGACTTGAAGCAGCCAAACAGAACACCCACAAAAACTACCAAAAACTTTACCAAGAGGTCGACCAGTATCACACCAAGGCCAAGATGATTCGAGCCAAATGACGTAAGCAGCTGAGTTGGGCCTTTGCTACATAAGTACAATCATCGTATTTTTCCTGTGTACACGTTGTTGCCACAAGTTTCTGAGAATCGTATGCTGTATGTGTATTTCAGATGGTTTTGTTATAGCACGGTTATCGCTGTAGACCGTCCGTCTGGTCCTTCAGTGAACCCCTGAGTGGTGGGAGTCCATCATTCTGGCTTCTGGGGCACACAGTGGCTAGAGAACTTTTAAGATGTCCGGAGAGACATTTTCATGAAAGCTCATTGTCAATAAAACTGCAATTACATCTCAAAAGTGATTTTCAGTTCAGTTCATATTCCGAAGCAGTTGGATTGTTGTTAGTTTTTGTCATATTTAGTCAAACTCATCCTTTTTTTATTGAATCTAGTTTTAGTCCACTAAATGTCGCGCATTTTTGCCTTTATTTTTGAGTCAGCTTTGTATCTGGTGGTGTGTGCACATAAAGAACCCTGGATACGCTTGTCATCCTTGCTGGCTGGTTGGTTGGTGGTGGTAGCAGCAAGTGTAGCTTGAATCTGGAACAGGAGGAAATACAATGTCAAGACACATGCACAGGATAACAGGAAATGCAGCTATTTAACTGGACAAAAACTGTATATCTGTAAAAACTAAATTTAACAGTGCATTCCAAATGAATACTAAGAATATAAGTAGTCATATAAATGCAGACATGCTGCATGGCATCCATGTATGTATAGCTGCTCAGGGGTAAGCTGACTAGTTACTATAGTTTGCGCGCTGCTACTAGATTAGCTCAACAAGTGGCTATGGTCGCTACATGCTAAAGAAGCTAGTGTTGGTTAGCCAGCAGTTAGTAGCCAGTCAGTTTACTGTTATTGTTACAACGTTAAGCCGACACCATGTTATTTTAATGTTACATTGCAAACAGCCACCAATCTTTTTGTTGGCTTACCTCGACGGCGACATCTTTGTGGAGAAATTGGATACGCCTTTTCCGGTTTGTTGTGTTTTTCCCTTTTAACTTGTCCCCACACTTTGCCTTCGGATAGGATCAAGCATTTGTTTTGTTCTCTAGATCTATGTAGCGAAAATGAGTCCATATATCGACCCTTCTCTTCTGCCTGAGTCATGTGCAAAGCATTTTACTGATGTTATTTTGGCTCTGAATTCTTCTGACTTGTCAGCATTCGAGTGTGCGACAGCTGCGCATTTAAAAAGGGGTGTGTGAGAGTGTGAGGAACAGCGCGTCAGAGGAAAATGTGAAAAAAAAACCCAAATCATATCATACATTCGTCTTGTCTTTATCCGTGAGCTAAAATAATCATAGATTTTAGCCCAGTCTTTATTTAGTGAATTACATTTTCCTCTGAAATGAAACAAAATTGAAAAATTATTTAGTCCCATATTTTGTTTATCCACGTGGAATTTTGTCTTGTCTAGTCTTCATCCTTTAATAAAAGGGCGTTGATGAACATATTTCGTCATCGTTTTTATTGACAAAATCAACAGTACATAAAATTGAAGGATCAGGAGGAGCAACTTCTGGAGACAGCTGGTCGCTGCCGCAGAGTTTTTTCAAACGAATGTTTTGGCTTCCGCGGTAAGTCGCGCTCTACTCTCGTCAAAACTCTTGCCCAGTCAGCGCCCTGCTATGTGTTGACGTCACATTTTAGTCCCTGCTCGGCTCACTTAGAAGCCCAGCAGAGCAGGGACCAAAATGTTATTGGTTAGTTAGCTTTGCGGCCAGTGGAAACGAGGGTCAAACCAACCCTAACAGAAAACCAAGTAGAAGTAGGCCTGTGGAAACACTAAAGTAGCCTAACTCAGGTTCAGCCTGAAACAGGCTGGACTGTCAGTTGGTCCTGGTGGAGAGTTTCAAGTCTATTCCTAAATGTGGACAGGAGGTCTGATTCCTGAACCAAGGATCTGGAACCAGTTGGGAAGTGGCCCTATCACCAGCACCAGGTCATTTCTGATGGAAAAGATGCAACAGTCCGGTCTGGCACTCTGGGATCGTCTGTATGAACACCTTTGAAACTGAAAATGCTTATTTCTTCCTTGCTTTCCAGTTGTTCACATAAACTTAACACATACCAGACTGTTGGTTTCAGTGTGTCAATTAATGAAAAACCTCACTGCACAAGTCAAAGAACCTGCTGGGACATACAAGAATACATTTGGGTCTCTTTGCCAAGAAGCTCTTCATCTGATTGCAAATGTCCTGGAACAACTCTCTAGACACACGCAAATAGTGCATGAACTGTTGCCCTCTGAAATCAGTAACGACGACGTCTCACCAGGAGCACAAACGTGGACGTGACCAGGCAACGTGCCACCACTTTCATTTGGATTTGAATGTATTCCTTCCGCCCTCGCTGCATTAGCACTCGGACATAGTTTAATCTGAGATGCAAACTTTCCAAAAGGGACAAATTTGTGAGCTAGCCTACAAACCAACAAGGCTGACATCCATGCTGGACATGGTTGACCTCTCACTGTTCTGTGCTGTGGTTTTTCCTTGGTTCAGGTCTGATTCCTGAACCAAGGATCTGGAACCAGTTGGGAAGTGGCCTTATCACTAGCACCGAATCGGCACCAGGTCATTTCTGGTGGGAAAAGGGCACCAGTGCTGTCTGGCACTGTGGGATCATCTGAATAAACCTTTGAAATGGAAAATGTTAGTGACCCTAGCCATACCATAAATACAGGGCCTGAAAACAGTAATTTTTTAGTTGTGCGTTTTTAGTTAACAATCGAGCTGTTTCAATATAACACAATGTACAATTAGTATTTTTTATTAGCAACTATAGTTTTATACCGCATGTGTTGGTGGGAGGGCTGAAACAGTTGTGTCTAGTTCTCACGACGTTAACCGGGGGCATGAGATGAGCAAGAGGTGTTGTTGGAGTGTAATTTAAGCTAACACCTGTAGAGTGGGCGGTGCCCGCAAAAGTGCCCATTTGCCCATTTGGTGCTTCATGACAAGCTTGTTTGCGGCAAACGTAACGGAAAAAGAGTCAGAACGCCGGGTGGTCAACATTAACCTGCGTAAAACTAGTAGTGTTGCTGTACAACTGTAAAATCCCAAATTTGATTTTTTTTTTTTTAATCCATAGACTGAACATGGACAATATTGTAAAATTCGATTATTGTTACAACGCCTATATATGTTCATTCAGTCTGAATATGGTTACATCTGTAGTCTTGTTAAAATCATAAAGCTGTACATACCTATCCTGTGTAGCTTTATTTCGGGTCTCCAAACACCTTCCACCAGCCTGCGCTGATAATTCAGCTCATCTTCATATCCGTCGATCTTCTGTTGAAACACGCGGAATATTTCTTCAGCAGCAACAGTCAGTCGCTCGATGACAAACGCTCTCAAACACTCAACAGAAATAGACATTATTGTTGACTTCAACTCCACAGCACGGTAGAAAATATCCTTCTTCGATAAACGCTAACAGACAATAATAAAGTCCGCTCACTGACTTCCGCCGGATGCTCCTCTCTTCTTCTACTTTGAGGTTTTACGACGGTAACACTCTATGGTTGTGCATTACTTCCATCACGTGGTTATTAAGGGTAATTGCAATATGTCTGTGTAGATTCTCACTCATCCAGGTCATAGTTATCCAAAATTAGATCTCTCTGTGTCAACTGGACTGAAAGGTTTCTTTGAAAACTTAGAACTGAAGAAGCTCTCTGGAGAGAGGGCGAAACGTTTTCAAAGAAACCTTTCAGTCCAGTTGACACAGAGAGATCTAATTTTGGGTAATTGCAATGATTTACAAATAAAAAATTATACAATTAAGAATATATGTATTTCGGTGGCTGTTACAAAATTCAAAATATATCAGGTGATCTGATCCCCAGATGTGCTCTTCATCATTACATTAAAACTCAATTTTATTCCATTCTTATTTTCTTTTTCAGTTTCCTTATTTACTTTTCAGACCTCTTACGCTTCATGCTCCCATTTTCTGTAGTTGCTCTTCTGCATCTATCGCATTTCCCATCTTGATATTAACCAATAATATGTAAAGTGTGATTAAATCCTGACTCTTCCGTCCTCATCCTGGTGAGAATTCTCTCTTGTTCCTTTTTATTTCCATGTCATTGTTTCTTCAGTTCATTTTTATCAGTGCTTTAGCTTCTGTTTTAGATTTGTTAACATGTTTAAAAATATGTTCAAAGCCTTTTTAACTCTTAATCTGCATGTCCTTGAGCACCAACATGAGTTGATATCCAAACAAATGGATATAGTGTGTTTCTGCTGCTGATGTATGTTCTATACATCCGGAATCCATCATCGATCATATTAATCCAATAAGCACCAAATGTGCACCAGTGGCTTCGAGAGATTCTATCCTCTTTGCGTCCTGTGCATATTGCTGATTGACAAAAAAGATGACTGTGATATATACTTTTTTTTTTTTTGCCGATATGTTTTATTCTTTTACAGTTTGTAGTATATTCCCTGAACTATACAGTTCAATAATATTATTCACTGAAGCAAATATAAAATCTAATCGTGTGAACATATCGATATCACGTAATCATATAATTCATTGACCTGTGGCTTTGTCTCAGCAGAAAAGGGTGAAACTTTGGGAGTGAAGTCCAGACACAGCCCACACTGACATGCATAGGTAGACCTGGGGGTCGACATGTGGCCACGAGAAGGGAGATAAACCTGATGTGTGGTTGAGTTGTTTAAAGGAGACATGAAACACTAGAACAAACGCTAACCATAAGTTAGATGTACATGTTTTAAAGCATAACGCTAAACTGAAACATCTGATTAATCAGGCGTTTTAAAGAAAATCCACTTTTACCGGACGTTTTCGGGGCATAGTCGCCGCCATTTTTATTTTACGTCACTGCTTATCTCACTGAATTGGTTTCGGGTTTCGTTCTCATAGAAGGACACATAGGTTACAAGGTTCTTTCTTTTTTTTTTAAATTAGATTGAGTAATTAAAAATCCCCTATCCCCTTCACAGCTGGGATCGGCTCCAGTAGACACCTGCAACCCAAAGTGTGGATAAAGCAGGCACAGAAAATGAATGGATGGATGGATGGATGGATTGAGTAAATATCGTGATCCACACTCCACATCAGTTGGTGGCGATAATGCACCAGTTCGTTGCTTGCCAACCGCCAAGAAAATCCAAAAAGAAGAAGAGACCGGCTTTTATTATAAGTCTGTTAGCGTCTATCGAAGAAGAACTTCTTGTACCGTGCTGTGGAGTTGAAGTCAACAATAATGTCTCTTTCTGTCGAGTGTTTGAGAGCGTTTGTCATCGAGCGACTGACTGTTGCTGCTGAAGAAATATTCCAAGTATTTCAACAGAAGATCGACGGATATGAAGATGAGCTGAATTATCAGCGCAGACTGGTGGAAAGTGTTTGGAGACCCGAAATAAAGCTACACAGGATAGGTATGTACAACTTTATGATTTTAACAAGACTACAGATGTAACCATATTCAGACTGAATGAACTTTTACAGGCGTTGTAACAATGACGGAATTCTACAAAATTTTACTTTTTCAGTGTCTGTGTTTAAAAAAAAAATGGATTTCCCAATTTGGGATTTCACAGTTGTGTCTGTTCCTGCTTCCACTCTGAAACGAGTTTGGTGATGTGGGATTTTCTAAAGCGGGTCGACCCGCCTTTGTCTGCCGTTTGGCCAGTTTAACATTCGCCATCGCGGCTGAGAGGCACGAGGCTCTTTTATTTTCCCGCCCTGTCATCGTGGTTACGTTGACGTCATCATTACGCGTATAAGTGCGTCGGAAGTTTTTTGTTATCATTTTTTTTAAAGAAACAAAACACAACAGTAGATCCTTACAAACAACTTGACATACATACCAAAGGAAAGGGCACATGGAAGTGGTAAAGAGAATCTGAAAAATGAAATATCTATTAAATTAATGATTTTAAAAAGAAGAGCTAGGGCTTTGAAACTCGGTCATAATTTTTAAGTGCACATTGGCTTTACATTATATTAAGGTTTATTAAAAATTTTGCAAGGATTACATTTAACAATCGATTTTTTTGGTGATTGAGTATTCAGATAAGAAATATACTGGGCACACTGCGACTTTTTGTATTTTTTTACATCACCCAACTTTAAAACTTAGCTATGGAGTTAATTGAACTGATTTTTACTTTTTAACTAACTTTTTAACTGTTCAGGCTTTAACAAACTCACTACAGCACTCTATTTTCTGTGGATTATTATTATTACAATTATTTTAAGCAAAAACTTAGCTTAGTTGAGGAAACATGAGCTAGCAGACTAGCCACTGCATTGATTTAAATTCTGAATCAGCCTTAACACAGAGCTACAAAAAGTGCATTAGTTACCAGATTTCTTTGAATCGTGGATCACACTGATTCCTGTTAATGCTAGATGATTTTAGGCGTCTGAGACGCCACCGCTCGCCCTCACCCAAATCGAACTGAAAAGGAGCAGTACAGCGACTGTGGCAGAGCAGAGCAACAAGAAACAATAGGAAATAGAAAAATTGTTTTGCGAGGTCAGTGGATACGAGAGACTCTGACTCAGCCACTGTTCGCACCATTACCCCACTCCACGCCGACTTCATTTGCACCAATCTGCACGCCACCACCGCCGCAATACAAATCGAACAAAAGTTTTCAGCAAAGCCTGATGTGACCCTCGTGGTTTTTTTTTTTGTTGTAAATTGTAATTTTTGAGCTGTACACAGTTGTTTAGTAGATTTAATGAAGGTGTGCTACTCCCTGTCCCCCTGGAGTCGAATCAGTCAAAAAATGCATCATGAATAAGAAAAATACATTGCTCTGGACTACAAGTGGCATTTTGTGGGGGAAATTTATTATTATAAAATCCAGGACCAACAACAGACATTTCAAGGGCAAGTTACAACAATAACAGTAGAATAAACAGCAGGCTTTCGCGCTGTGGCCGCGTACTTCCTGCGTACTTCCCCTACTTTTCTTCTTTGGAAACTGGCAGCGCAGTCGGTCACGCCTCCTGACGGAGACAATCTCATGGTGTGAACACTCCTGTCTCCGACGAATCTTGTAGTGTGAACGCCCATGCTCCTGCTGTTCACACTACTCGACTAGAGAATCTTGTAGTGTGAACGGCCCAAGTGCTTAAAGCTTTGTTCACAAGACACGATTTTAGGCATCTGAGATGCCGTGACTTGCCCTCACCCCAAATCGAGGTGAGTCACTAATCCGCTTGGAGACTGAGCTTAAGTACTTTGAAGACTCGAGTAATGACCCTGCGGACGCCCCGCACCGAGTTGCAGGCGCAAAACTGGACATCAAAGCTGCTAGCTGCAACAAAAACGATGACGAAATATGCTCGTCAATGCCCATTTATTAAAGGACCAAAACTGGACTAGACAAGACAAAATCCCACGCGAATAAACAAAAACTGGGACTCAATAATTCTGCAATTTTGTTGACTAATAAAGACCAGAAGAAAATTGCTGCCCAATGAAAAACGCTTATCTCCAAATTCCAAATTTTTTTTCAGGAGCGTGAAAAAAGTGTTTTTCTCAAAAACAACCTCATAAAGGAAACCCAAAACTGTTTAAATAGATACATTTAGGATCCGAAATAAAACTATGTTGACACATTTATCAAATTATTTTAAACGGACTTGCGTGTCTTGTTGTGGGCGATAGTGGACATGCGTGTTTTTTTTACTATGCGCTCCAATGACGTGTGGTTATTTACGATCCTCCAATCTCATTTTTATGTCCCACCAAACTTACTTGCAGGCTATTCTTCATTTCCACTTAGCACATTACGCTAACAAAAGCTTTTGGTTGGCATTTCATATTGAACTCGGGATCATTCATGGCTAAATAATCTAATGTTGACCTGCACACATCGGTTTGACTCTGTTCAGGGAAATCACGGACCGTAATCTTTATCCTCGGTTTAAAAGAGATCATCTAGCTAATCCAGATTTCTTTTGTGGACTGTTGGCTCATTCATCCATAAGCTATAAAGCTCCTGCAAGAGTCCTGTAACAACGCTGTGTACACAACCATTTCCACATAAGGGTCTATCATTGAGCACAGGCATTATTCCATGCAGAATAAAAAGTAAAATACAATAAAATAAAATATATTTGTCTGTTTTTACGGAAGTGTTTTGCATTCAGCTGAAAAAAATAACTGTTTTTTCTGAGAAATTCATTTTTGGTAACTGGTGAACCTGCAGAGTGCAGCGTCAGGGTAGCACGTAAGATGAGCGCAGGAGTCATGCTATGATACGACGCAGGTGTGATTCATGACATGTTGGTATATGACCGTTCCCATCGTATGATGATCATCAGATCTTGATAAATGTGGCGGCTGAAAACAATCGGCTGAAAAGACTTTTACCTCTGTAAATAGATTTTGCTTCGTCTGGGGTGCTTTGGACTGGTGTGCTTTGAAATTATTGCTTCATGGCTGTTCATTTTGTGAAATTCATGCAGCCCAGATCTATCACCACATTTGCACCTGTGCCGCTTCTTCCAACTCTGCTTCGGACTATGAAGAGTCCGAAGCTGAAGAGAACTGAAGAGACTTTTGAGATGTAATTGCAGCTTTGACGATGAGTTTTCAACACAAATCAAAATGTCTCTCCAGATATCTTGAAGTTCTCTAGCCAGTGTGCCCGAGAAGCCGGAATGATGGACTCCCACCACTCGGAGGCTTGTTCAAGGACCAGAGGGACGGTCTACAGCGATAACAGAGCCATTGATTTGTAATGCCTTTTTCTGTGTTTCTAGAGTTTTCACAGCCACATTTGTGTCATGAGGAAGAGGTTCCCACTCACCAGCATCAGGACGGGAGCTGCAGTCTGGACCAGGAGGGCTCGGAGCCTCCACCAATCAAAGAAGAACAGGAGAAACCCTGGTGTCATCAGGACAGGAGCTGCAGTCTGGACCAGGAGGATTCGGAGTCTCCACCAATCAAAGAAGAACAGGAGGAACCCTGGTGTCATCAGAACAGGAGCTGCAGTCTGGACCAGAAGGACTCAGAGCCTCCACCAATCAAAGAAGAACAGGAGGAACCCTGGTGTCATCAGGACAGGAGCTGCGGTCTGGACCAGGAGGATTCGGAGTCTCCACCAATCAAAGAAGAACAGGAGGAACCCTGGTGTCATCAGGACCGAGAGCAGCTGGCTGTGAAGCAGGAGAGTGACGCCTCGCTGGTGACACCCATCCATGAGGAAGACGACCAGATTGAAGATTCAGGTGGAACCTCTGTGTCACCAGAGCCAGACTGTGACCAGCAGCTGCCCTCCAACAGTCCTCATGTAGCTGAGAGCAAAGATCAGGAAAACTACAACGGTGAAGATTCGCCCACTCCAGATGAAGAGCCTAAACCAACCGTGAAGCGTAAAAACAAACGTAAACGGCCACCCTGGAAATGCAAATCCACCTAGCAGACTCAGCAGTGGACTGGAATACAGACACAGGTCCAACATCTGTCACCTGTCACACAGGTGAAAAACAGGGAAGGCCACCCCAGACCTGACAGGACACTCCACCAGTCCTTGCTAATGACACCCCAGACGCTCACTCAGCATGTGGGAAAGGGTCCAGAGGAAGTAGGTCATTATCAGCCCACACAAAAAATCACGCAGGAACTCGACCATTTAGCTGTGATACATGTGGGAGAGAGTTTAAACACTCTTCCAGCCTGAAGCAACATGTAAGATTTCACACAGGTGACAGACCATATTCATGTGAAACATGTGGGAAAAGTTTCACAACTAAAGGTTTCTTACGAGTCCACATGAAAGTTCATACACAGGAGAGACCAAGAGTTTGTGAAGTATGTGAGAGAAGTTTTAATACACACACTGCAATAAAAGCTCACATGAGAATTCACACAGGTGAGAGACCATATTCATGTAAAGCATGTGGGAAAACCTTCGTTCGTATGGATGGCTTAAAAAGCCACATGAGAGTTCATACAGGGGAGAGACCGTTTGTATGTCAAGTGTGCGCCAAAACTTTTGGCCAGCGTATTGCATTAAATATCCACATGAGAACGCACACAGGCGAGAGACCATTTGTATGTACAACATGTGGGAAAGATTTTCAAGCGTCTTCCCAGTTGAAAGTACACACGAGACTTCACACAGGCGAGAGACCATTTTCATGTAAAACATGTGGGAAAGATTTTAGACAGTCTTCCCACTTGAAAGCGCACATGAGGCTTCACACAGGTGAGAGACCATAAGTCTGAAACATGTGGGAAAACCTTCAGGCGAACATGTGAGTTAAACAAGCACATGAGCAACAACTGTGGTAGAAACATCCACATTTGCCAGCGAGTGAGTTCAGATGTTGCTGCAGCTTCTTCCTCTCAGTGAAGAGTCCACATTTCTGCTCTGATTTTGTGTTGATGGTAAATGTTCTGTTAACTTTTTTTCTGATCACAATGATAATAAAGTTAATTACTATGGAAGAAACATTCAGCAGGAGTCATGTGACCTTTCTGGCTAATTATTGACAGAACTCTAGCTGCAGCGTTTTGGATCAGCTGGAGGGTCTGACAGAATTCTTCTGACCTCCTGAGAACACTACGTGTGTTTACGTGCACGCAAGAAAGTCCAATTCCTGCCTTAGTCTGATTACCCAAAATACACAGGGACGACTTAGCTGGATTAAAACCAGCCCAGAGAATTTAGAAAGAAGTCGGAACACCCAGACAGCTGGATTGAGAGTCAGTTTACAAGAGCCTGTGTGATGTGCACGTGGTTGTGATGTAGAAATCCTAAGATTGAGATTATAGATGCCATAATAAAAACTGATCAGTCATTTTGCAATTCATTATCTGATTTGTTGAAGAATAGTTGTAGTTGCATCCCAAAAGTGCTTATTAATAATTAAAATGAAGTAAACTAGGTAATTCAAATGAAACAATATATTACAAACAGAGAACAGTGTGTTTCAAGTCCAGACGTAAATGGTTTTAGCCTTGCTTTGTTTGCGACAGGTATCTTTGTGAGATAGGCTTGTAATTATTTAACTGATTACGTACTGGCAAAGATAAATGGTAACATGAATGCATTTGTAAGACAGAAAATCATAGATAACAAACCATCGGTGCTGCTCATATGATCAGCTGTGCTATAGTGCATTTACTGGTACGTTTTTGAAGAAGGGAGGCTGCCCCACTGGAGGATTTTGAAGACTGAGGCCTGGTGTCCGCCGACACAAACTGGTCTCAGTTTGGCCTCAGTCTTGGGGCGTGAAAAAGGGACAGCCCCGTGTGCTTCTCAGTGAGCAGATTGCCCCGGTGTGGTTAATTGTTGTTGTTGCAATTGCCGTTATTGCTGTTCACAATTTTGACTCCCGATTTCAATTCTTCAGCAGGGCACTCAGCACACAGTGTTGTGATCTTTCTCTGACTTGCTTGCTTGTTTCGTGGCCCCCAATCCAATTCTTCAGTGCTGTTAATCTTCTCAAACGTCGGTGCTGAAGAGCACAAACTTCAGCCAACCCAGCATGATCCTCTTGCTGCTCTGGTTCTGGCATGGAGAGTGATGATGTTTTGGATGCGCAGACTGTGTGGCCAGTTTTATACATGTAATTCTGCTCCAACTCACAGGACCTCCCTCCATCTTTCATTGGTTACACTCCACCTAACCTCCCTCCTTTCCACATTCAGCTCTAATTACCTCATATCTCTCTTAAAAATCCAGGCACTAAGTAAATCTCAACTATGTACTCAGATTATTAACTCTGAGTTACATAAACCAAAACCATGAGCAGCCACCGGTCACCAATAACATGGACAATGACATCCATTAATAATGCATCAAAACATTCTTAATATTCAACTTTTACGGAGTACAATACATTGTGTTTAATGAGTTTAACCATAATGACATACCAAATCAACCACTTTTAGGACTTCATTCTTTGTGTTTTTACAAACAATGTAATCAAACCTAACCTAACCCTAACCAGATTAATATCGTTTAAACATGTTAAAGCTCATAAACAGATGAGGGAACATACTGTCGAAGAAATCACTCAGTCCAAGTTTGAGGTTTGCTGTGGTGGTGTGAGTTTAATCTTAAGTATGCCGGCACACTGGTGAACTGACAGACACAGAGCTGGTCTGGGTCGGTGAGCTGACCCAGAGCAGTGGAATCGGTACATTTACACAAGGGAAACAAAAGGCAGCGATCGCATCAGTGTAATACACAGGAACCCGGAGGATAGGGGAGACAATGGGTGCTAAGGAGGGGGTCAGTGCCATTTGGACATCGACCCCAGGATCAAAGGGGACACGGATGGAGGTTCCTTGATTAAACCGTTAATCAAGGACAGGAATACAGGAGGAAGGGGGATGACGAGACAGCAGGGGTGGGAAGGAGAAACAGTGCCATTTGGGCACAGGCTTCAAGATTAAAGGGGTCTCTGATTGATGATAATCAGAGTCAGGAGACAGAGGAGGAAGGGAGACTACAAGACTCCAAGAGGTGAGAAGTCCTGGTTGTTGGGGAACCGGTGGTCTGAGACGTTCCCAATACACAAAAGGCAGCTAACAGGAAAGGCATTCCAATATACAGAGACATGCTAAATACAAGTACAAACATTCTCATATACAGAGGTCTAAGTATTTCAAATACAACACATTTTTCTTTGTTTTCTTCCTCAATAGTAATGCTGACACTGTTATTAATACACCAATGCTAACATACTTCTGTCCACATAAGTAACACTACATACTGATGCTAATGAACTACTTAAATATGGATTAAATGGATAAATTAATAATGAATAAAGTAAATAAAAACAAGACAAGACGTCATTACACCTCGTGATCATCGGAATTCACTGTGTTACTGTGGTCATTGTGGCATTCACGTTTGCAGCATGAATTCCTCAAGGCCACCCTCGTCTTCCCCTCTCTCTCTTCTGCCATTGTTTTTGTTAAATGCAAATTCAAGACTTGCGTCATGTTCACAAAAAGAACAGGTCATCTCCTCTTGAATTCAGCGATGAATGGCAAGTCTTGAATCACCTCAGACCGGCGATGAGCAAAGGTGTTCTCCGTTTTCTGTTTTATTACCTGATGATTGTGCTTTTTCTTGACCTCAGATAGCCACTGTGATTCATCCACCAGACTGGACTGTCACACAGCATGTCCTCCAGTACTGCACCAAATGCATAGTGCTCAGATACTTGTCTCAGAAGAATGCAACCAGTGTCTCTACTGGCTTGCAAGAATGAGTGTGGAATTTAATGTGTTGAACAGTTATAGACAGCTTGGGGTTGTGGTGTTTCTGCACCATCATTTCCAGTTCTTTGAAGTAGGTGTCTCATTTCAGTGAATTTCCATTAAATAGTAGTGAGACAATGTGCAACAGGTCCCTTAAAAAACCCTTAAATGATTAACCCTTAAAAAACCCTTAACTTAGTATGCGTGTATGGCATTCATGAATTCATGAATTCTAATTGAAGTGAAATCAGAATGGCACAGAGAGCAAGTCAAAAGCAAAAATGTTTATTATGGTTTATTTTACATCATATTATATGATTGCAAAGAACCGTCGACAGGATCTTGTTACTCAGCTGCCTCTTTTCCCTGTGAAATAAAGCTCAATCAATTCCAGTACATTTATGATATAAAGGGTCCACATAACTTAAACAAGAATAAATGGCTTAATCTGAAAATATTCCACGTGATATTTACCTTTCCAGAGTCACGGCTTTTAGCTCTCAGCTTGTTGACCTGGGACTCTGCAATGTCAGCGCGCTCCTCAGCCTCCTCCAACTCATGCTGCAGCTTCCGGCACTTGGACAAGTGAGCATTAGCTTGCTCCTCCTGAAATAGCACATGAAAGTGTAAATCACATAAAAAAGGTAGTAACTGACAATATTTCACTGGCATACTGGTCCTTACCGCTTCCTCAGATTGTCTCTTGTACGCCTTCACCTTCAGCTGCAACTTGTCCACCAGATCTTGCAGTCTGTTAACGTTTTTCTTGTCCTCCTCCGTCTTTGAGGTAAAAAAAAACAGAGGTCACAATTTTACAGATATTGTAGCCACTAAACGTTAACATTGTGGTTGTGAACAATAGAGTACCTGGTAGGTGAGCTCTTTCACTCTCCTCTCATATTTGCGGACACCCTTAACAGCATCAGCCCCACGTCTCTGCTCAGCCTCAACCTCGGTCTCCAGCTCTCGTACCTTTAAAAAAAACAACAGAATTTTTTGGACAATTTAATTTTCATCCCAGTTCACATTTCTTTTTTTAGGGTAAACTCTATATTTACCCTTGACTCCAGTTTTTGGAGTTGCTTCTTGCCACCCTTCATGGCCAGGTTCTCGGCCTCATCCAATCGGTGCTGCAGATCTTTGACAGCAACTTCCAGATTCTTCTTCATTCGCTCCAGATGTGCACTAGTGTCCTGCTCTTTCTTCAGTTCCTCAGCCATCATGGCAGCCTGAAGAATGGAGAATAACCTGATAATATCTCGAAATGTTTAACTGCAACCACAACACACAGAAATATGCTTGAAACTTACATCAGTAATTGCCTTCTTGGCCTTCTCCTCTGCATTCCGTGCTTCCTGAACTGTGTCGTCCACCTCACTCTGGATCTGAACCAGGTCAGTCTCCAGCTTCTTCTTGGTGTTCATGAGGCTGGTGTTCTACAGTGAAAAGGAAATCCATGAATGACATTTTAATGTCTGCAATCTCATGACAGCTTTAATGGAAAGGTGAAAGGAGGTGCCTATTCACCTGAGAGTGCAGAAGTCCAACGCGCTCACTGGCATCCACCAGCTCCTGCTCAGCAATTTTACGGCTTCTCTCAGTCTGTTCCAGGGCAGCTCTGAGCTCCTCAATTTCAGCAATCATGAGACCATTTCTGCGCTCCACCATTGCAGCCTGTTCTTTGAGGTCATCCTGGGCTCTGACAGCATCATCAAGGTGCAGCTGTGCATCCTGGTGGGACAATGTCGCTCACATGTTAATGCAGGTTCCAAGTTAGGACTGCTGGTCCAACGGTGTGTGTTACAATACCTTGAGCTGTGCCTGCACGTTCCTCAGTTGTTTCTGGGATTCAGAAGCCTGACGATTAGCATGGCTCAGCTGAATCTCCATCTCATTCAGGTCTCCTTCCATCTTCTTCTTGATTCTCAGGGCATCGTTCCTGCTCCTGACCTCAGAATCCAGAGTGCTCTGCATGGAGTCAGTCACCCTCTGGCTGTTTCTTTTGATCTGCTCGATCTCCTCATCTTTCTCTGCCAGCTTCCTGTCTACCTCACCCTTAATCTGGTTCAGCTCCAGTTGGACACGGAGGATCTTTGACTCTTCATGTTCCAGAGTTCCCTAAATATCAGAAAAATACAGTTATTTATTAAAGACTACCTCCAAAAAGTTATTTCCTATGGTGGCATTAACTTTAAAAAAAAAGTTTCTAAAAGCACCTCTGCCTCCTCAAGAGCTGTCTGGATCTCAGCCTTCTCGGTCTCCACCTGCTTTTTGGCCTTCTCCAGCTCATGGATGCTCTTGCCAGTCTCACCAATTTGTTCCGTTAGATCAGAGATCTCCTCTACAAAGACATGTGTGTGCGTTTGTTTTCAAAGTTCTTATGCAAAGTATAATTTAGGAAGAATCTGACTTTTATAGACAATAGAGAAATGATAGAAATGATCAACGTGGCGTGCTCAGTACTTACGCTGCAGATTCTTGTTTTCACGCTTCATGGTCTCCAGCTGATCTAAAGCCTCCTCATAAGAGTTCTTCATCTTGAATAGCTCAGTTCCGAGAGAACGTGCCTCCTTCTGGGCTCCCTCAAGTTCAGCCTGACCCTCCTCATACTTCTGTTTCCATTCTGCTAAAACCTGAGGAAAGCACACACAGTTTTTGACTTAGTTTAATCAAACCTTAAACACGTTAGCCTAGATAGTAGAGATGTAGCAACCTTGTCAAAGTTCCTCTGCTTCTTGTCCAGGTTGGCAGCCAGTCCATTGGCCCTCTCCACATCAATCATGAGGTCTTCAACCTCACTCTGAAGCCTCTGTTTGGTTTTCTCAAGTGAAGCACACTTGGAATTCACTGCCTCAATCTGTTCCTCAGCCTCTTGAAGACGTTGGGCCAGTTTTTTTCTGTTAATAGTTTATAATTTTGGTATATATACAGTATATATTTTTTAGTGTTCTAGTAGAAGTGTGAAGAGGGGGAACACTTGAGTTTTTTGAATATTACTCACTTGGCTTCCTCAAGCTCCTCAGTGCGCTGGATAGCATCAGTTTCATACTTGGTTCTCCACTGAGCCACCTCACTGTTGGCCTTGGACATTCCACGCTGCAGCTCAGCCTTGGCCTCCTGCTCCTCTTCAAACTGCTCCCTCAGCAGATCACAGTCATGGCGGGCTGATTGCAGACCATGGGCAAGAGCGTTCTTGGCCTGGTGTGAGAAATAATATTCCTTGTGCAAAATAGCTAAACCATAGATACAATTTTTACCCAGTGATCTTTACTAACCTTGACCTCCTCTTCAATCTGTCTCTTCAGCTCATCAATCTGCTGTGTGAAGGCCTGTTTGCCTCTGGTCAGTTGTGAGACAAGAGCTTCTTTCTCCTCAATTTGACGGCCAAACTCACCTAATGGAATACCATACGGCATTCACTTTGATGAGTTCATCCCGTGTGAACTTGTTGAATCAAAAACACATTATTTTATTATATATATTATTTTGTGAAGCCTTGTAAATACCATTTTCTGTCAGGAGACGTGCTTTTTGGGCACCCAGATCGTTGATCTGACGGATGTTTTCATCATTCTTTGTCTTCAGTTCACTGAGTTGGTCCTCAAGAGTACGGCACATCTTTTCTAGGTTTCCCTAATGAGGGAAGGAGATATCAATTAAAAATGTCCGATTTCAATGTGTATTTTCTCAGATTTTTCAAAGTTAACACGTTGCATACTTTGGCTTTAGCAACTGCTTCCATGTTGCTAGACAGGTCATCGATCTCCATCTTGTATTCGCTCTTTTCCTTCTCAAGCTTCTGCTTGACTCTCTGGAGGTTGTCGATCTGTTCTCCCAGCTCAGCAACGCTGTCAGCCTGCTTCTTGCGCAGAGCAGCTGCAGTGGCCTCATGCTGTAGAGTGGCCTCCTCCAGGTCACGGCGCAGCTTCTGAAACTCGGCTTCACGCTTCTTGTTCATCTCAATCTGAGCAGCAGTGGCACCACCAGCCTCCTCCAGCCTTTCACTGATTTCTTCAAGCTCCCTGGAAAGATCAGCTCTCTGCTTCTCAACCTTAGCGCGAGCAGCACGCTCGGCCTCAATCTCCTCCTCCAGTTCCTCAATACGGGCCTGTTGGTCGTGAAGGTGGTCTGTTAATAAAGGGAACACTCCTACTTTGCAGCATGAAACATGAAAACAGCCATGTTTTCTACATGGCAATGACATGTACCTGAAGTTCTTTAATCTTCTTTTGAAGCTGGGCACCCAGGGACTGCTCATCTTCAATTTTGCTAAGAAGCTGACTGATTTCAAAGTCCTTCCTGAGAGGGAAAACAATGGATTAAAAAAAAAAACGTATACTTTTAAAGTGTATGTACATACAGACAGATATGTGCCTAGAGACAAATATTGAGTGTGTATTTTAATGCATTTAACCATTCAAACAAATGAAGTGCGTATGGTTTATATACAAGGGAGCAATTATACTTTTTCAGTTTCTCATCAGACTGCTGCTTGTCATTTTCCAGATCCATTATGGACTCCTGAGCCAGTTTCAGATCACCCTCCAGCTTTCTTTTAGCTCTCTCAAGATCCATGCGAAGTTTCTTTTCTTGTTCCAAAGAGCCTTCAAGCTGAACAATACGATAACTCAATTATTATGTCAGTGAAGACGCAAAATCTGCTGTAAGTGTGACTTTGGAAACTTACATCATCCACTTGCTGCTCGAGTTTGGTCTTGGACTTGGTCAGAGTATTGACTTTGTCTTCCTCAGCTTGCAGATCATCAAGAGTCTGCTGGTGAGCCTCCTGAAGAGCTTTCTTCTCCTTGGTCAACTTAGCAATGCTCTCATCTTGAGAGGCCATTTCCTCAGTCAGGTTTTTTACCTAAATCCAGAGGTAAGGTGTGTGCTCGGTTATTCTCTACAGAGATATATTCTCTACAGTACTCTCCACATCGGCAGCATATGGAATATAAAGCACATACCTTGTTTTCAGTGGCATGTTTCTCCTTCTCCACTTTGGCCAGAGTAAGTTCCAAGTCATCAATATCCTTCTTCAGCTCAGAGCACTCATCCTCCAGCTTCCTCTTCTTGGCAGTCAGCTCAGCATTGATTTCTTCTTCATCTTCTAGTCTCTCAGTTGTCTCCTTCAGTTTGGCCTCCAGCTGAATCTTGCTCTTGATGAGACCTTCACATCTTTCCTCAGCATCTGATAGATTCTCTGACTCCTATGTTTTTTTAAAGAGAACTGAAGTTGGGACAACATCCATGAAAGATCTGAGAAATCTTGTCCCTCCATCTGTACTTACGGATGCCACTTGCAGCTGGAGATCATTCTTCTCCTGTAACAGGGACACCATCTTCTCCTCTAGTTCCTTCTTTTTGGCCAGAGCAGCAGCCAAGTCTGTCTGCATCTTCTCATAGTTCTCCTTCATCTGAGCTAGCTCCTTTTCAGTTTCGGCACTCTTCAGCAGAGGCTTGATCTTATAGTACACTTTCATCCATGGCCAGTGTTTCACGTTCATGAATGAGCGGACGTTGTATTGGATGGTAAATATGGCATCCCTGTGAATGAGAAGTTTCTGTTGTAGGCCATTACATTTGAAAAACTAATGTGGTCTAAATGCCTAAGCCTTGCACGTACCTCCTCTCCATCATCTTCACAAATTCCTTTCTCATGAGATAACCACGACAGAGAGCCTGAGTCATGGTGACCAGAGCTGCCAGTTTCTCATCTCTCATTTCCTCAAGTGTACCCAAGAGTCCAGCCTTGAAAAACACCTGGGAAGCAAAGAAAATGCATGTTTCTAATGATACGTTGGGCCCTTTTCATTGGTGTCTTAGGTCCCACTTGAAAAACTTTGCTTTTTAGTTAAGTAATTCGTAAAATTTCAAAATACAATTCTGTGACTATTTTTTAGTTACATTTCCTCATGAATACAATCTTTTTTCCAACTCTTGTATGTAATACCCAAATAATGGAGGGACACAGCTGAAAAAATATTAGCAGCAATAAATACTAAGGTACGCCTTACTCTTGATTATGGTCATTACCTTGGTATGTCCGAACCTGTACTGGTCATGATCAACATCAATTGAGCCAAGCAGCTTCTCTGAAGCCTTCTTGTTATCAATGAACTGACCCTCAGGGATGACACTGGCATTCAAGACCTTGTATCTTTAAGGAGGCAGGCAGTAGTTTGCATGATGAATTTGTACATATTGCAATTCAAATAATTCTTTATCTGGACAGAATACCTCTGCTTGAAATCACCGTAGAGGATTCTGCTTGGGAAACCTTTCCTGCAGATTCTGATACCCTCCAGCACACCATTACACCTGAGCTGATGGATGACGAGGAAGTTCTCCATCAAACCTGTTAAAATAGTAAATGTTTGTGATTGGAAAAAAAAGTCTCTCTGTCGTGAGAGTAGCAGCACTTTGAGAATCCATACTGAACAATCCTTGACCCCAAAGATTGGATAGTGTTGGTGATATCTTTTACCTGGAGTTTTGGTCTCATTTGGAATCAAGCAACGCACAAAGTGAGGATGGGTGCTCCTCAAGTTGGTCATCAGCTTGCCCAAGTTCTCCTGTTGGGTCAAAAGGGTAATAAACCATGAATGAGAATGTGATTTTCAAGAATAAACTCTAATGTAACGATGAAGTCTCACCCTAAATTGTGAAGACACAGTCTGCATAGAGCCACCCTTCTTCTTGCCTCCCTTCTTGCCACCACTGGGCTCTGGAGATAAGTTAAATTGAAAGGTTTGTCTCATTTAGAGCCAGTGCAGTAGACTTTACTGTAGGAACAATCATACCTTCCACAACAGGAGGATAGAGGGTAGACAGCAGCTTAACTGAAGACTTCTGGTACAGCTGCACAACAGACTCATTCAGTGGATCCTTGTTCTTGTCCAGCCAGCCGCTGATGTTGTAGTCCACAGTACCAGCATAGTGCACCAAGGAGAAGTGGGCCTCAGCCTTTCCTTTGGTTGGCTTTGGCTTTTCAAAAGCTTTGTTTTTGCCCAGATGCTGATCATACAGCTTGTTCTTAAAGGATGTGTCTGTGGCCTTGGGGAACATGCACTCCTCTTCCAGGATGGAGAAGATGCCCATGGGCTAGAAAGGTGTGTAAAGGATCTTAAAATTAAACTGAGACCTTCTTAATGCACAAGTTGTGCACATTCATGTATGTAAATAAAATAGTATCAGTCACAGACTATAGATGACCTCCTAAAAAAGAAATGAATACCTTCTCAATCAGCTCAATGCAGGCAGCCAGGTCCATACCAAAGTCAATGAACTCCCAGATGATGCCCTCCTTCTTGTATTCTTCTTGTTCCAAGACGAACATGTGATGATTGAAAAACTGTTGCAGTTTCTCATTGGTGAAGTTGATGCACAGCTGCTCCATGCTGTTGAACTGCGGGGAGACAATGGTTGGGTTTAATTTCTGACAACACGGCTATGCAAAGAATGAAAGCGATATAGTGCGTAGGAACTTCAAAACTGTTTGACTTACATCAAAAATTTCAAAACCAGCAATGTCCAAGACGCCAATGAAGTATTGTCTTTGCTGTTTAGTGTCCAACATCTGGTTGATACGGATGACCATCCATAAGAACATCCTCTCATAGATAGATTTAGCCAAGGCAGGCACTGAGTTATAAACCTGAAAAAACACAGATATGTGGTGTGAATAAAACTCGACTAACGGGTTTACTGGAAGGTGTCTCTTCTATTTGTTATGTGATGTTTGGCATCACAAAATTAATTGTACACACAGAATAAAAGCAGACAATTATTCTTAGCGTTACTGTTTCGTAAAGAAACAATTTCAGATATTCTTGTTTCACCCGTACCTGAGGGACTGTTTGTCCCTTGGTAACAAACTCATTTCCGACTTTCACCCTGGGATAGCACAGAGCCTTCAGCATATCAGCAGAGTTCAAACCCAGCAGATAGGCAACTTTGTCAGCATCTGAAAAAAATTTCACACTTCACAGTTAGTGCCAAGATGATGTGGCCAGCAAGTGAAATAAAGACTTTTTCTACTGAATACTCACCCTCTGTGCCATCAGGTTCAGCCTGCTCCTCACGCTGCTTCTGCTTGAACTTCATGTTACCATGATGAAGCACAGCACCAGTCATTTTGTAGATGCTCATTTTTTCTTCAGCAGAGAAGCCCAGGATATCAATGGCGTTCTAATCAAAAAGAAATACGCAATATTAATTTTGATTTTTTTTTTTCTTGTCTTGAAACAGTGCTTTGAGCTCTGGATTATTTGGCGCTTTAGCTTCACATGACTCACATCAGTGGCTTCCAGCTCAACTTTGTCATCAATGCTGGCCACAGTGATCTGACCCTGGCTACACATGGGAAAGTCATAGGGGTTGGTCGTGATCAGAGACACTTCTGAAAAAACAAAAGAACAAAAAACAAAAGTTAAACACTCAGTAGGCTCTTTTGTGTCACTTCCTACATTAAGCAAAAATTGCCTACCGATCAGTTCAGGTTTGTGGTTGGTCATCATCTGGTAGAAGATATGGTAGCCTCTCTCATCAGGAAGCTGGAATGTCACTCTAGACTTTTCCAGCAGATCTATTAAAGTGGGTTAACAGTCACAGCCTGGCCAGAATGTGATTGTATGTGTGACATCAGGTGTTACTTACATGTCTCAATATCAGCACTGGCCAGTTTGCCGGTTGTGCCAAAATGAATTCTGATGAATTTACCCTATTGATGAAACACAAACATATATTTTTTTTTTTTTTTTTTGGGGGGGGGGGGGAAGAATAACACTGTCATGGATACAAAAAAAAATCATTACTTACAAAACGAGAAGAGTTGTCATTCCTCACAGTTTTGGCATTACCATAAGCTTCCAGGAGGGGGTTAGCTGCAATAATCTGATCCTCCAGTGACCCCTATAAGCCAGAGTTAGAAGTGATACCAAAGGACTAAGTGTATGTTCTGTACATGAAAATTACATATTAATCATTGGCTACGTAACATACTCCCATCTTTGATTCCTTCTTCTTTTCTCCACCAACAGAGATTGTAGCAAAGTACTGAATGACACGCTTGGTGTTGACAGTCTTTCCTGCACCAGATTCTCCGCTAAGTGCGAGTAAAGGTTTGTTAAAAGTTGGTTAAAAATATTTAACTGATAAAATTAAACAAATAAAACTTACGTGATCAAGACAGACTGATTCTCTCTGTCTGTTAAAAAAAAGCAAAACAATCATAAGGAGATACTGAACACAATAACAAACCGTATAGTTGCTTCTTTCTTCCAATGGCTTACCTGTGAGCATGAATTGATATGCATTGTCAGAGACGGAGAAAATGTGGGGTGGAGCCTCCATACGCTTCTTGCCTCTATAAGCAGCTACAACTTCAGAGTCGTACACTGGGAGCCATTTGTAAGGATTCACAGTGGCACAGAACAATCCAGAGTAGGTCTGAAAGCAATCATAGACAGTCAGTAGTTAGTCCACCTTATGTGTAGATTGGCCTTTACTAAATAAGTGTTTTCCCATCAGTCGTAGGTCTTACGTAGATCATCCATGCTGCATATCGCTCTTTGAGGTTATACAACACAGAGGCTTCATTGAGATGGGTCATCATAGCCATGTCCTCAATTTTGTCAAATTTGGGAGGATTCATTGGAGAGACGTCATCTTCTTTGACTGTCCTCTCCTGGAAGAGAACAGTTTTTTTTTTTGTTTGTTTTTTTAATTTGCAATCACTTTTCACCATATTTACTCTTTCTTCATTCTGACCTAAATGACACCCACCTCCTCAGTGCCCAGGACTTTGACAGTGACTTTGCCACCATCTCTCTTGACGATTGTTCCCTTCAAGTACAGCTCCTTAGCATCAGCTACATAGCAGGCACTCTTGGCATCAAAAGGCTTGCTTTGAGCCTCAATCCTCTCCTTCTCTGGTTTACGGAGATAAATGGCAGCTTTGCCATAAATGGCCATCTCCGCGTCTGTACTCATGGTGACGGCTGATGTCTGTTTGATAATGAAATAGGATATTATTTACTTAAAGTTCTTTATATATATAGTTCATAGCAATGGAACCCATCATAATAATCTATAATATGACTGTCCAATTGGGAATATGAGAATTATATGACATAATTTTCAGTTGTTCCTGTTGAAAGAATCAATTCATTGATTGTCATGTTACCGTTACCTTGTTGGTCTTCTTGAGGAAAGGTGTTCTTTATGGCTGTTGAAAGAATATATGCGAAAAGAAAAACACATTTTAGCAGTTATTGCAGTATTCTAAACCTTTTGAATATTTAAAGTAGGAAAAAAATAAACTAAATAACTCAATAAAAACAAAGGCATGCAGACAAACAACCGATCAAATTTACCAACAACTGACGGGTCTCCTGTTCCACGGTGACATTTCCAAAGGGTTCCTTATATTGAGAGGTGCTTTGCTGACACAGCCAAGTTATATGTAGTGTATGTGCCAAATAAGGTAAGGCTGACAGGAAAAAGGAGACACATGTTGTAAGCCAATACATCTGATGTATATGCTTCACCTCACACCAGTTGCTCTTGGATAGACAGCTTAAAAAGATAAATAAGTTATGCGATGAATGGTCTGCTTTAATCAAGCAGTGCAATTAATGAAATATTTGATATTATCTGAAAATCTTACAAAACTGAAATAATGAATTTGGAATGATAAGAACTATATTCCACTTCCCACATCAATATTTTTATGGTTAATATCAAACAAATGACACTTTAATATTTTCTTTCAGCTATTTTCATGTTTGTTTACAAGAACAACTACATTACAGTCATACTGTATGATATGTGATGATGTTTTCCGGATTGCAGATTCAATTGTATTGCACTTTTACTGACATGACCGTGCACAACCTTGACTTTATGAGAGTCAGGTGCTCAGCCTCCGGGTCTTTGCACCTTCTAAGTTGATGGTCGGTGCGTTTGAGTGTCACCTCTGAGCCTCGGAAATGCAGCAAGCAGTCTTGGCTAGAGGAGAGAGCAAAAATTCTCAAGGTTTTGAATATTTTACTCAGTGGAGATACTGGGAAAAGGTGCCCTGAGGCTCAGATTAACTCTCTGACCCGGTTCATATCTAGTTTAGTTACAGAAGATTCTAAATCAATAATTACTCATCAATGTGAAAAAAGAAAAATGTGTTAAAAATGTCCTTAAAGTGGCTGCAATGAATTCTTAACATCCTTCTTTAAACTGAGCAGACATAACATTTGGCAGGTGTCTCTCATGGTATACTTTGTTGGTCTATATTAGAGTGGTGTGATTAACTTGAGACCACGTTAAACTTACCACAGCATGTAGTTTTATTTACAAGAAACACTTCATAAATCATTTGCCACCATGAATAACTGAAATTCTTACATTAATTGTGTGTCGCTTACAAAGCAGAATTTATACATGGAACACAAGACAAATATGGTCAGGACAGCAGCTGGTGTGTGCTTGAGCTGCCTCTTGAACATTTGCCTAACCTTTCCCACAAGTAAATATTGAACCTACATTAAGGTTCATCAGTCTTTTAAAACAGAAGACTTAATATTTTGACCTTTTGCTGTTGTTTATTTTATTTACCTAAACCACTAAATTTGGGATATTACATATATGGGACCGATTCCAGTCATTCTTACACATTAATTAATTTCTTGAACAAATTCCCTAATTAAAAAAAGCTGCTGATCGCAATTTACATAGAAACATTCCCAAAGGAATAACTGAACTGTTGTAAATAAATAAAGTGTAATAAAATATGTTAACTACTGATTGTAATACGATGCCGCCAATATGTGTAAGTCATTCACACTCATGCCGAGCTATTAACACTTTTAAAAGACATTGCAGACACAGCGCTTCAAGTCTATTCCTGGCTTCATGCTCATAAATGCATTTTAAACATACCCCTCTTAGTGCATGGCTATATGTTTTATGTATGTATGTATGTATGTATAAAAGTATGTATGTATGCTTGTATGTACGTATGTATGTATGAATGTATGTATGTATATCCTATATGTTGGTTATTGTGGGATCAGACAATCCACAAATGCAGGTTAATGCTGTATCATGCAAAGAAGAATCCATATCAATAATGGTTGGTCAAGTATCTCACCCTGTATTCCAAACAGAGAAACCAAACTGATCTCTGCAAATGTAGGTGTGATCGTTGTGGTCATGGGGGCCAGGGAATTTTCTGTGTGGAGTTTGCATGTTCTCCCCGTGTCTGCATGAGTTCCCTCTGGCCTCCTTCCAGCCTCCAGAGTCCAGTGACATGCAATTGGGGGAACTGGCTACTTTTGAAAATTGACCTTCGCTGTTAGTCTTGGTGTACCCCCTCACCCCCCATTCGCCTGTTGCCTGTAAGAGAGCAGCATAGGCATAACCTGGGGGGGGGGGGGCGCGAAACGTGGCGTGGAATTACATGACTGCTACTTTACACCCAATGTACACCCTTCTGTTTAAGCGCATATGTACAGTATGGTTTGTTTTTTTAATTTGTTTTTCAATAAATCAATGAATTTATGGAAGTGGCTGAAGGGGTTGGTAAAGGGACCAGCGAAGCCGCCTTTACACTACAACATTTCTGGGGAGAAAATGCAAAGCTTTAGTTTCTTTTTGTCTGCCTGTTGGTACTAGAATACTGGAAAGTGGAGCATAATGAAAACCGTCTCAAGAGTGGAGCATTAAAAAAGAAAATGCCGTATCTGTGATGTGACGCGTGGTTACTAGAGGCAGGGGAGACAGAGCCTCTCCTGTTCTAATGGAGAATAAAACATAATAAACAAATAACCTCATTGGATATATTTAAATGTTCCATTCAACTTTGAAGATATAAGTACAATAGCATTAACAACAGCAATAACAACTCTTGTTTTTAAGAGTATCATAATGGTGTGATATCAAACTTCACATCATAAATAAAGGCTACATTCAGATGTGATTGTTTTTTAAAATTTAACAAATCATCCAGCTTAGGTGACCGTTAACACCCTGGCTAAAAAATGGCATCTGACACTGCCAGAGGCTGTGGCCACGTTCAAAAGAGGGCCACAGTATAACCATGGTAAGATTAATATGTAAAGAATTTATACTAGACATATTTCAAATCTGGAGCAAATTAAGTATATTGTAATATCTAATCAAAAACATTAAATGTTTTTGTTTTTCTTTTTTCAGACTGATTTGAAATATATGATGGAGAACTAGAGGAGGCAACAGTGAATTGTCAAGCATTCATTGACTAAATGAAGAATTTCACAGATGGTTATTAAATATAATGGCCTCACAAATATGACTTTTTTTAATCACCCAATAAAATATGATAAGCCTTGAAATTTTTGTTTGTTTGTTTTTCTTCTTTTTGTAAACCATATGTTTTTTGTGTTCTTTTTTTATTATTATTATTATTCAAGCATACAGAATCCTGCCAAATCTAAAATACTGATTGAAAAAAATTCTTGTCAAACTGAAACAAAATATAGCCAACGTAACCCTCAGCCATGCCAAAAGAAAACTAAAAACCTGATTAAGAAAAAAGAAAATGAAATAAAAAAAGTAGCATTAATACTTTGTCTCAGTGTCACTTGGCAAACACAAAATTGCGAATCCCACTATTACGATGCTAAAACTCCGCTTCCTCGCTTTCCGAACTGCCTTCCTCAGGCCCTAATTGCTGCACAAAGCTGTCATCCGTGCAAGTTGATTACATTAATTTATCACAAAGACACGTGTTTACGATTGTTACTGTAACAGGATACAAGTGCTCGGTGACTGTGCCAGCAAACGGTTTTTGCTGACCTAGTGGAAAGTCAGACAGCAGGATAAGTTAGCTGGACAAAAAGCCAGCAGAGCAGAATTTGTGGTCATCATCATCACCCTTTTTCTCAGCTGCTCCCTTCTTTTCCCCAAACATTCAAACCCCTCTTGCTTTGTTTTGGCCATCTTGTATATTAATTTACATTGAATGTAATTTTCATGTCATTCAGGCAAGAAATCCTGCATGCAGATATTTTAACTAACACTTATTTTACGCTAAATCTGTACAATATTTGTTACTTATAAAAACGATAATAAAATATCTTACCTTCTCATAGGCTGGCATATTTCAATTCAATTCAATTCAATTTCATTTATATAGCACCTTTTACAATAAAGTTGTCTCTAGGTGCTTTACAGAGGCAGAAACCCAGAGCCGGAACCCCCAGGTAAGCACAGTGGCAAGGAAAAACTCCCTTTTAACAGGAAGAAACCTTGAACAGGACCAGGCTGACAAGGCGGAACCATCCTGCTGAAAGTTGGCTGGGTCAAGGAGGAGAAGAAGAGGGAGACAGGACAGAGAGAATAAAGAGATTTAGGGGTTTGTACATTTTTGGGGAAGGTGGAGGTGTGTCAGAAACAGACAAGCCATGGCAGGGCTTTGTCAAAGAGAATTTAGAAATAATTCACGGTCCAGGCACTGTGTTATTGAATGCTAAAAATGTTTATAGCTTAAAAACCATGAAAACAAACAAAATACAACACTCATACTTGCCGTATTCAATTTATTATAATCCCAAGAGGGCAAATGTTTTTGCTGGGTTAAGTCAACATTAACTAGTTAGCACAAAGCCAGCTTACAAACATTCTTATACAACCACAAGATTGTCAGTGTTAAAATGTTGGGGTACATGAATGTGACTGGGTTGTAGCAAAAGTGTGTATTCCATTTAAGTGCTGGAGCCTGTGTAGAAGATTTATGGCTGCTGGAACAAAAGAATATGTGTCTAGGTTTATAGGGAACTGTCTGTTTTGTTTAATTAAAATAAACAATCTGGGTGGCGCAGTGGCTAGCACTGCTGCTTCATAGCAAGAAGGGCCGGGGTCCGAATCTCGGGTCCGAATTTGGCCTTTTCTGGTTTTCTCCGGGCACACTGGTTTTCTCCCACAGTCCAAAGACATGCTTGTTAAGTGAAGTGATCAGTCTAAATTGACCATAGGTGTGGGTGTGAGTGCGGAAGGTTAGCTGTCTTTGTGTTAGCCCTACAGAATATAGATGGATGGATATATATATATTATAATAAAATATTATACGAGGATGACAGCACCAGCATGGACATAGTCCTGAGAAATACACAACTATTTCATTTTCAACTTATTACCTTTAACAAAAAAATGCAGTTTTGGTTAAATGAGCAAAGTCTACTTACATGGGTGTCAAATATTTAAGTCAACTAACAGAAACTGAAGGCAAAAGTAGTGTTCCCTTGTTTTATTTGCTAAATCAATTCATCAATTCCAGATCAATTCATTTATGTATCTCCAACATGTGCTACTTTCTGAGTTGGATCTTCATGCGGTAGGGTTTGGGTGTCAATGTGACTCCGAAGAGGGGAGTGTAGTCCGGCTCCCCGGCATCCTCAGGCCATATGAACCTAAACTTCCTCAGCAATGTAACCATGATCAGGAAGAGCTCCATACGAGCAAGGCCCTCTCCAAGACACACACGAGGACCTAAGGAATAAAACTTCACTGTCATTTACAGTTTGAAGAAACTGCGGTCCAATCTGATTGTGTTACAGTGGGTAGCAAGCAGAGGGCGCTGCCTCCTCATGGCCTCATACCTGTAGAAAAGGGCATGAAGGCCTCTGGTTTAACAAACTCTCCCTTCTCATTGAGGAAATTTTCAGGGTTGAACTCGTTTGGAAATTTCCACTCTCCCTCTTCTTTCAGAACAGAGGCCAAATATGGGATAATGAGTGTACCCTACAAAGAAAAAAAAAAAAAATCAAGTCAAAGAAGACTCATCACAGAGAAAGCTAAAATTTCTCTCTAATCAGTTCATCATAGATATCAACATACGCTTATTGAGAGCAGGCGCTTCTTACCTTAGGAATTGAATACCCCATCAGCTCTGTGTCCTTTGTGGTGCAGTGGAAGACGCTGAGTGGAACAGTATTGGCTACTCTCTGCACCTCATGGATCACAGCCTGGACAAAGCAAGACTGTCTCATGTTGACACGCTCAAGCACAGGCGCAAACTAGACCACTTCCAAAAAGAGCCGCGACAGTTCGTCCCCACACGTTCGCTCTGCTCTGATATAATGATCAGGACATGGTTGTTTTCTCACATGTTTTTGAGTATTTTTGCACTTGGATAAATAAGACAGCATTAAGGTCATTTGTTCATATTCCCAACCTGCTCTGACCACTGGACCAGGGGTCATTTCAGAAAGCGGTTTAGCTGATTAATTTGAGTTAATTTGCTATGATCTAACACTTAAATGCCTGTTATAGATGCATGTCTCCAAATTTGTATTTTCTGGATATGTTTAAATTTTATCTCCATTCTAGCAGCAGAAAAAGGCTGAGGTGATCCAGCGCCACCTAGTGCTGGTTCACTGAATGCCACCATTAATCACAGACAACTGGACCCACTGGTTTCTGTGGTAGCAGAAGGAGTCCTATGGAACTGGCTGCTGCTGCTTTAGATCTCATCTGTTTATTGGTTAAACTGATACCTGCAGTTCTGTGGACACTTCCATCAGATGTCTGGGCTGGCTGGGACTTTTTAACGCTACAAACACGTTTAAAAATGATTTGAGTGCAAAGGTAATGTTTATGACAGCCCGACAGTTACTTTAGACACACGCTCACCAATATTATATTAAAAAAATAAATAAATAACCATTGGAACAAAAATAAAGATAAAAAAAAACCAAAAACGAATCACAATACAAAGTATTTGCTTCAAACTGAAAGCCTTTCTGCAGTATGAGCAGGTTAGTTTCACGGAATGGGAATGGGAAGGCCAAAGATTTGGCTTTTTCTTTGTTTAGGGGATGTCTCTAATTAATTAAATCTAGTTATCACAGGTTAAATGAAGCGACTGAACGCTGTTTAATGACATCACCACAATAGCTTGTATTTAAATCATATCTGACATGTTTGAACTATATTTTTGTATTTCATCTTAACTTTCTGCCAAGTCTGTTTGGTGCCTGTTGGGTTGCACCTGTGGCTCAAACACACACAGAGAATAGAAATGTTGAATGAGATCAACACTCAAGACCAAACCTTTCTTTTTTTTTTTAAATCTCTCTCCAGTTAATGATCACCCATGGACTCGGTCAGCAATTTTCAGCCACACGATCTCTAATTGGGGCAGATCATCTAGTCCCGGCAGTCTGCAGGCTTCAAGAGCAAGCGAAACTCGGGGTTATTTGGAACTAACCTGCTAGCGAGCAAGAACAAACATATTTTGGGTGAGCGTTTTTACTCAACCTAAGACAAAAAAGGAAGAAACAAAGAAATCTGACAGTTGTAGAGTCAGTATGAACAGTCTGACTGTGTCAGTCCCAGTCAGTCTGACAGACTGGGTTGGGACAGAGATCAGAATGCTCAGTGTGTCCACCTCAGATGTCTCAGTCAAAGGTGTCAGGCCTATGCCCTCAACTGGCTGCAAAGACGAGAAAAGCTAGTTGTGACGAGGAGAGCTGATGTCATTCCGGCTAATTAAACCACAAAACTGAGGTCAAAATTCACAACCCAGTAATTCATTAGTTGAATAAGTTTCTTTTCATAAATAATATTTTCAACATTATTATTACTTCCGACACCTTTTTGCCAAAAGCCTGTATCTGTAAAAGTTAGATAGACTCATCTAAAAGGCTTTGAGGGAACAATGGAGCAAAATGTTTTTTTCTTTCATACATACCTGAATGTACGGCATCTGGCTTCTAACCTCATAAGTGACCAACTCGTTGTCGTGCAACACTTTGTCTATCTCCTGGTGACAACATTCTGAACATATTGGACAATAATACCAGCTGCATAAGTGATATCATTTGACTTGACCGACAGTATTAAGACAACCGCACAAACATTTAATGCATGTACACACTGTAAATACATACCCTGTATGTGTGGATGGTTCATGAGGTAGAGGAAAGCAGTAAGGAGGGTGTTGGAAGTCGTGTCAGTCCCAGCAAAGTGTAGCTCGAGAGCATACATGGGCAATATACCTTCCGAGAAGGACGTCTTATCCATGCCTCTCTAAAAAGATAAGAACAGTCATATTTTTTCTTAAATAAACTTGTAGTAGTAGTGCAAATCTGCACAAAAGATACAAGCAATGTGTTTATTTGGAAAACAGATGTCACACACATACACAGCCACACTTTTATGTTTGTGAGGACTTACATAGTTAATACATTAATCAGCAAAGTACCCCGACTTAAACTATCCCCCTAACCCCCTTTCCCCTTAGAGTAGGTAAGGCTAACCTAAATCCAATTCTAACCTTAATCATAAATAAAGCAACCAATCATAAATAAACCTCTATCCACGGCTGGATAGAGTCTGGCTGGAACAGTCATTTGAAGTTGTGAGGACCAACTAAATTATTACAACATAATTATTATTATGCTTTGTTCCAACTTTGCTAGTAGAATGAGAATTTTGGTACTCAATATCGTGCACGTACAGGAACATACACACGCACACACACACAAACCTTTTCCAGTTCATCAAAATAGCAGTCAACAAAGTCTCGGGGTTCTCCAGATATTCTGGTCTTTTTGTGCTCAGCAATCACGGCTTTCAGCAGGTTTTCAGCTATCTGAGAAGCAGTTAAATCCAGAGTTTGCATTATTCCTATTTTTTTTTCTATTAAATTTTAGAATGCAACAAAGTTTTAGACGAAATGTGGCATACCTCAATATTTTTAAAAGCATTTCTAAAAGGCAGCGGCAGGTAACGAACCTGGGGAATGCTGTCATACAGCTGTAAACACAAGAGCCTTTTATTCGTTTATTGCACTTTATTTCAAACATGTAGTCTTATTTCCTTAAACAAAAAGCACAATTCCAAAGCCAAACTAAAACATTAAGGCACAGCAAAAGCAGACTTTTTAAAAGCTGTGTGAACGTGTGAAATGAATGAAGCGTGTTGCACATGGATAATTTATATTTTAAGAAAAGTAGGAATTAGAAGTAAACAACTGCTGACTCACCATAGCCCACGGCCCATTGACTATCTTGGCATTCTCAGTGAAACAACGAACAATTTCTCTGATAAAGTGATCATCGTACTCATAGCGGGCACCAAAGAGGACCTGACATATGATGTTGGAGGCTGCATTGTGGAACATGAGATGAGGACTCAGTGTTTTGCCTGTAAGAGACATAACCGGTTTTATTATTACGCTAAACTGAACAAAACACGAATTACATTTACAGAGTCAGACACAAAAGTCATTATAATCATGTCCTGATGAAAGCAAAAGGGATTTTGAGATGCAGCAACCAGTGAAAGACAGTACTGTTATTGACTTTGGGATGAGTGACCTCATACATACCATTACTTTTTTCCAGGGTATTTACGATATATTCAATCTCCCCACGGATCCTGTCCTCCATAGAAGTTCTGCCCATACCAAAGTTCCTCAACGTCGTCAGAGCAAAACGTCGATGCTCCTTCCAAGCATTGTTATAATCTTGCATAATGACTCCTACAACACACATACACACCCCCAACCCGGTCTGTGCTCACACGGTTTCTGTCCACTCTCCATACCAGAATTATAAAGATCCAGAAGAACACACACTGTTTTATCCACAGGCTGCTGAATGGCCTCCATCTTTCTCTCCATCTCACACCATCCTAGTGATCACACTGATAATAAATCATCCAGAATACGCATGTGTTTGCATTCTGACTCTTTCTGCTTTCATTCAGGTCCTGAAAATGGCCTGCTTGAAGAGTGATGAAGGCCGTTTAGATGATTAGTATGCTGAGCAAATTCATCGGTTTCCTTCCCATCAAATTAAAAACACACCTTTTTAGACAAAATGTTTTGCTATTGATGGCGACTATTAATAGCTCTGTAGGCCTGACACATTCCAAATTAAATCACTGTCATTCAGGAGGAGGTGGAGCATCCAGAAAATGGTTAACAGTAATCATTTAACACTAATAGTGAATTACACATATTTTTCTGGTGACATATTAAAAAGTAGAAGTCAAAGGTGCAAAGTTAAGAGCATAAGTGCTTTAGAGATAACTGACCTTTTCTTTCGATTGTTCACGTATTCCTTTCACCTCTCAACCAAAAAGTTTGTTCACCTCAGCTTTTATAATCTGGATTTTGACCTGAGACTTATCACGTTAACAGTTGCAGCAGCCAAAACCTGCAGTTGCCACCATAGAATAATCCAGACTAAGAAATCCTTAATGTTTTTGGGCACTTTGGTTACTTCACACAATATAAATGAAGTCAGTCTGAATGTCAAACTTTGGAAAACTTCGTGTCAGATAATAAAGAACATTTTCTGCTGTACAGCTTGAACGTGTTTTACCATTTGTCTTGATGACGTCATTAACAAACATGTCTTGAGGTCGCCCAGAAAAGTCACTTCCTTTGCTGACTAAAGCTTCTTTAATGGTTTTCAATCCAGAGATGACTACAGCTGGTTTTCTACCCAGGTATAAGCTGTAGATGTTGCCATATGTCTTCTGCAGCTGGAAAAAAGGTGTGATTTATATAAATACAGTATATGTACTGTATATATTTACTATCTGATCCATAGAGGCATAAGGAATCTCCGTAGAGGAAGCGATGGCTGCTAATTGTTGGAACAAGTTTAGCAGATTCTGGGTGTTTATAAAGCTTTTTTTTTTTTGATCCCTTGATCTTTGTTAATAATGACTGATTGGTAATTAACTATTAAGTGCTGATATCTATACCACTTGCCGAACTGTTCACATTAAAAAAAAAGCTTTGACCAGGAGATCCAGACTTTGGATGCAGTCTCTGGTTGACGCAAAGTCAAACACACGGTCAACTCTATACACACATGTTATGTAATCGCTTCGTAAGAAAACATTTATGTAACCTTTACCATAATGAGCACAGCACAGTGTTCACACATGTTGAACTCTGAAATATATTAAAAACAGCATTTCTGCAAAACCAATTTTATTAGTGAAATACTATATCAAAGTCACAGATACACGGATTTAAAAATTCTGAAATCCCCCACAATCATTCATTTTACAGTTTATCTTACCCTTTCAAAGTCATGCAAAGGGTTCTCCAAGGTCAGCTCCAAAATATTCCCCAGTAGTGGCAGGACTGGGGGTCCTGGTGGAAAGTTCTTTGGCCTCTGAGCCTTGAGCAGAAGGACAAGAATGAGAATGCCGAGGCATATCAGAACAACTGGAGTAACCATCGTGGACTAAATCAGAGTGAAACACAGAGGCCAGCTCTGACTGGCTTAAAAAGCCCAGCAGAGCTTCGCGCTGCCTTTTTGTTTGCACAGGGGGAAACCAAAGGGGGAAAACAGCCATTGATGGTTGGAAAAAAAAAAACAGGCATAAGCCCAAGCAGGTTTGTCATCGGCATCGACTCAGGAAAGGCCTGGCTCCTGGAGTATCAAGATGAACATTTAACACAACAAAGCTGCAGAGGGGACAAGTTCTCGGACCACGAGAGTGTGCAGCAGCGGTCCCTCTGCAAGGTTTTGTCAGCCATCTTATTTACTGTAACAATACTGTCCTGTGTTCCCTGAATGCTTCTCAGAGAGAACAAACAAAAGACTTTTGTACAGAAGGAAGGTCCTTCATCAGCTGGTATTTAGTGACAATATCCTCAGTGGTTATGAACCGTCAGAACCAAAAGGACCCTAATTGTCAACACTCATGTGGGTTGAACAAAGATGCAATACAATGAAAATCAGGAATTTCAATTAAAATTGTTATCTGCTGGGAAAAAACAGATAAATAACTGCAACTACTCTCTGGGATAGGTAAGGAGCTTCGGCTGTGGGAAATGTTGGGATAGGAATTGAGTATGAGATTAGAAAGCATGCCAAGTAGCATCCATGTATGAAGAATTTGTTCTTGTCATAATATGGAAGACACGGCTTCAGAAAAAAAATACCGAAAATAAAGACTAACCCTAACCCTAACCCTAGCCCTGTGGACCATCGGCATGTTAATGGCCCGGGTGGTCACCTGAGAGTCATTGGCAGGATCGTTCACCTAGGGCTATATTTTCAAGCTCTGCCCCCAGCAAGCTTAGAACTGAAGAAGCTCTCTGGAGAGAGGGCGAAACGTTTTCAAGGAAACCTTTCAGTCCAGTTGACACAGAGAGATCTAATTTTGGATAACTATGACCTGGATGAGTGAGAATCTACACAGAAGTCTTTCACCTAGTTTCAGTTGGGGTGCTTCCCCTTTGTCTGTTGGGTCACATGTTAATGAGTCACCAGGTCTCGTCAAACGGTGTGAACGTTTGGATTGCTGATGAAAAGAGTGGAGGGCTGCTTGTACGTGGGTGACAGAAAGTGCCTTAGTCCACCACCTCTGTTTAAAGATGGTTGTTCCAACCTGACATGAATGGCTTCCTTGACACAAACAAAAGAATTGGAAGCGTTCTCAATCCACCTGAATAATACAGATGATTACGTCAAATTCACCAGAGAGGACGTAAAAGAAGACAGTCTGGCCTTCTTGGACTGTGCAGTCAAGATCAAGGAGGACAGAAACCTTTGTATTGAGATCTACAGAAAACCTACCCACACAGATCAGTACCTCCTTTTTCACTCACACCACCCACTGGAACACAAACTTGGTGTTATCAAAACCCTACAACACACTCAGACAGAAACTGGTCCACTCAAAGGACAAGACACCAAGACACAAACAAAGCAATGTTGTCTCTGCTGGACAGTGTCAGGAGGAATGACAGGAACTGTACATTGGGGAAACCAAACAGCCCCTCCATAAACAAATGGCCCAACACAGACGTGCCACTTCTTCAGGACAGGACTCAGCAGGACACCTACACATAAAAGAAAGCGGACACTCCTTTGAGGACAGTCAAGTACGTGTGCTGGCCAGAGAAGATTGCTGGTTTGAGAGGGGTGTCCAGGAAGCCATCCACGTCAAGTTGGAACAACCATCTTTAATTTCAATTTCAATTTTATTTATATAGCACCTTTTACAATAAAATTGTCTCTAAGTGCTTTACAGAGGTAGAAACCCAGAGCCTGAACCCCCAGGTAAGCACAGTGGCAGGGAAAAACTCCCTTTTAACAGGAAGAAACCTTGAGCAGGACCAGGCTTACAAGGGGGAACCATCCTGCTGAAAGTTGGCCGGGTAAAGGAGGAATAAAAGAGGGAGACAGGACAGAGAGAATAAAGAGAGAGAGAGAGAACAGATACAATCATAAAACCAAAGAAATACAGACAAAATACAATCATAGAAATACAAACATATCAGACATATATACACATAATACAGCATAGCAGGTTGTTATAAAGAGATGAACAGTATAGGCAGGTGCCGACAGCAGACCCTGAGTCTGCCATAGGCCAAGGTCCGTACAGCACGAAGGCCTGGAGACGGAAAACCTGCAAAGAGAGAGAGAAAGAGAGAGAGAGAGAGAGAAGGGGGGGAGACACACAGAACGACAAGGAAGACTGGACCCAGATAATCCCGGTGAAAATAAAAGGAGGAGAAAGAAGAAGAAAAGGAGGAGAGGACGTGAGGGAGTGGTTGGTGTTGAGGAAGTGGGGAACTGCTCAGTGGATCATGTGTTTGTCCCCAGCAGCGTAGGCCTATAGCAGCATAGCTGTGCTAAAAATTGAAGAATAAGAGTCTGATGAGCCTATTCTAGCTATAACTGTGAAAACTGACTAAACTAGATCTGTCAGCCCTACACACTTGGTTTGAGGCTAGCTATATGCTTTAGTAAACAGAAAGGTTTTAAGTTTGATCTTAAAGGCAGACGTGGTGTCTGCCTCTTGGACCCAGGTTGGTAACTGGTTCCACAGTAAAGCTGCCCGATAGCTAAAAGCTCGTCCTCCCAGTCTGCTTTGATGAATTCTAGGAACTACAAGTAAACCTGCACTCTGTGATCTGAGTGTTCTTTTAGGTATATACGGAACTATGAGATCCTGCAGGTATGATGGAGATAGTCCATTTAGAGCTTTATATGTTAGAAGGAGAATCTTAAAGTCTATTCTAAATTTCACTGGAAGCCAGTGAAGAGAAGCTAAAACTTTAAACAGAGGTGGTGGACTAAGGCACTTTCTGTCACCCACGTACAAGCAGTCCTCCATCTTTTCATCAGCATTCCAAACATTCACACCGTTTGATGAGACCTCATTTCTTGTAGGAGATATTTGTAAGCGTCTGAAGCAAACATAGTATGACATTGGATAGTGGTAATGCACTGAAATGTTGCTTATTTAGCAGGGTCCTTGAGGATGCGTGGGAGTTTGCCCAAGCAATCCACATGTGTTTTGTGGATCTGGAGAAGGCATTTGACCGTGTGCCACAGGGAGTCCTGTGGGGTGTTCTCCGGGAGTATGGGGTGTCGGGCCCCCTGATACGGGCCGTCCGCTCCCTGTATGCCCGTGTCAGACCTTGGTCTGCATTGCCGGTAGTAAGTCGAACTTATTTCCGGTGAAGGTTGGACTCTGCCAGGGCTGCCCTTTGTCACCGATTCTGTTAATAACTTTTATGGACAGAATTTCTAGGCGCAGCCGTGGTGTTGAGGGGGTCTGGTTTGGTGGCCTCAGGATCGGGTCTCTGCTCTTTGCAGATGATGTGGTCCTGTTGGCCTCATCAGTCCGTGACCTCCAGCTCTCGCTGGACCGGTTCGCAACCGAGTGTGAAGCGGCCGGGATGAGAATCAGTGCCTCCAAATCTGAGGTCATGGTTCTCAGCCGGAAAAAGGTGGAGTGCCTTCTCCGGGTCGGGGAGGAGATCCTGTCCCAAGCGGAGGAGTTCAAGTACCTCGGGGTCTTGTTCACGAGTGAAGAAGAATGGAGCAGGAGATCGACAGGCGGATCGGTGCGGCGTCTGCACCGGTCCGTTGTGGTGAAGAGAGAGCTGAGCCGAAAGGTGAAGCTCTCGATTTACTGGTCAATCTCCTACCCTCACCTATGGTCATGAGCTTTGGGTAGTGACCGAAAGAACGAGATTGCGGGTACAAGCGGCCGAAATGAGTTTCCTTCGCAGGGTGGCTGGGCTCTCCCTTAGAGATAGGGTGAGAAGCTCTGCCATCCGGGAGGAGCTCGGAGTAGAGCCGCTGCTCCTCCGCATTGAGAAGAGCCAGATGAGGTGGCTCGGGCACCTAGTCAGGATGCCTCTCGGACGCCTCCCTGGTGAGGTGTTCAGGGCACTTCCCTCTGGTAGGAGGCCCCCAGGAAGACCCAGGACACCCTGGAGGGACTGTCTCTCGGCTGGCCTGGGAACGCCTCGGAATCCCCCCGGAAGAGCTGGACGAAGTGGCTGGGGAGAGGGAAGTCTGGGCTTCCCTGCTTAGGCTGCTGCCCCCGCGACCCGACCCCAGATAAGCGGTAGAAAATGGATGGATGGATGGATGGATGTTGCTTATTTACTGAAAAAAAAACTTAAGAAGAAGAGAAAGAAAATAATGATAAAAAAAAAAATAGAAAGAACTGCCCCAAGATAATCATCTTAAAAAACTGGTTGTGTAGCAGGCCAACAGATTAGTTGTTTGAGGATATTTAGTCATGCATTTAAGACTCCAAAACAGCATTGCAATTTGAAATGGAGGGAGGAGCACAAGAATATTGAGAGTGAAACTAATATAGAAAAAAATGTAGCTGGACAGAAATTGAAGGAAAGAAATAGTCATTACCTGACCCAGATTAGGGAATACTGGATAAAAAAGTACTCACTATCGAATAAGAAAACATCTTATTGTTTTCAAATGTATTGCAATTGTATTGTATTGTATTGCAAATGGTAAAAACTGTCATCCAGAAACCGTTAATATGGTGGTAAGGGAGTGTAAGGGATATAAAAAGTAGAGCAAAAGAAATGAAAGCTGCATCACTAAGTAATACATACATTTTTTAATATATAGAATGTACTTCATAGGGAAGGAAATAGGTAGTTGGTAAATATGAATAATGGACAGAATTTAGGTATGTATATTTTTTCCTACCAATCCACTGATCCACCCTCCAGCCTGGTAGGTGACGGTAATGCACATTTAATTTGGATGCCAGACACGAATTAAATAGACGAGGAAGAAGAATGTCGAAGAGGAAGAAGAAGAAAAGACGAAGAAGAAATAGAAGAAGAGTCGGAACTCAAAGTCCTCTGTAAACAAATGGAAGGGAGTGTTTTTACAGTGACACCACCTTCATCGATTTGAAGCATTAGCAACAATAGCTGTGGTTGGTGAGTCAACGCGACAGAAAATTAAATATGATGTATACAGTATTATGGGCAGAATTAACCGGAGATAGACAGCGGCGCAGCTGAAACAAAACTTGCTGGGTTTTAACTTTAGTGCCATAAGCTCATATAGATGCTAATTATGCTAGCATCTAAACGCATCCTCCACAATTTTACTGCTCCAACATTTAGTGGCCAACATTATTAATTAATAAATGTCATATTTCTGTTGAGTGATTGCCAAATTGTGATTTGAGTTGTGGTGAAACAAGGGTTCTCTCTTAGTAATAGCAACTGGCCCTACTAATACCGAAGAAACTCACGTTAGGTGACTTTGATAGAAATAAGAGCAATCCATTTACAATCATCTTAAACTTATTCATTAATGCCTAATTATTCGTTAGTCGGAGCAGCCTAGAGTTTCCGATTTTACTTCATATATTTAGACTCTGGGAAAGTTGTGAAATTTTTGCACTATAGTTATCTTAAGCTGAGTGTTTAACCTAGATCATTGTTCAAATAAAAAATAATTAAAAAAACAATCTAAATCTCGGACTTAAATGAAAGCAAAGCTGCTATATCAGAAAAGTGAAGCATTTCACTGTTACACACCGGGCAGGTGGTGCTCTGAGAGGGCTGCCTCCAGTGGTTAATCTGGCCCAAGGACCTTCCAACACGTAGACTGCAGCGGTGGTTTATTTGGTCCTGGGCCCTGCATCTACATCTTGGATTCTTTACGCAAAAATACTGCACCACATCAGGCATGACATTCTCATAAATATGTGAGCCACTTTGGCAGATTCTGACAATTGGAGACCTGAGCGCTGCAGATTTGGAGATGCTCCGGTCAAATCGTATAGCCATCACAATTTGTCCCTCATCAAACTCTCTCAAATCCTCACAATTTCCATTTATTTTGTTTTAATACAGCTTTGAAGACAAAAATGTTCATTTGTTGCCCAATGCATATCCCAGATACCTGTGATGAAAACACGATTAGTGTTTTTCACTGCACCTGTCTGAGTGATGAAGATAAATATATCATGTCTTTTACATTTGTACAATGAAATCCTACTTGAAATACAAAACATGGCGACCTATTTGAGACAGACAGTAAAGCTTTATTTCTGTGTAGGTCAGTAACCTGATGGCAGGGGGAGGGGAAGCAGGTGTGGATCTGAGCAGGAAATTTGTCTCCGAAGCTGAACTTGATAAAAGGAGGCAAAAAAGACAAGAGGAATGGGAGAAAGTCCGAAAACCCGATGACCCAGAGAGTAAGAACTGTATTAATTTTGTTCAGTTGATTATTCTATTGTATACTGTAAATACACACAGGTATATATTTATACCTATACGTACATATATCTTATAGACATGTGAATGTATATGAAAACCTAATTATTTACAAATATAATGTGGCTAAAACAAAATAAAAAAAATACCTGAACTTTCATGGTTTTATTCAACACAAAATTTGTGTCATCGTCCTGACAGAGGCTCCTGAGGAAGAGTATGACCCTCGTTCTCTCTATGAGCGACTACAGGAGCAGAAAGAGAAGAAGCAAGAAGAGTTTGAGGAGCAGTTTAAATTCAGTAAGTTGCTTTGTCTTTGTTGGAGCGCCCTTTCCTGGGTTAAAACCTTGACTTTCAGGACGAGGATTTGTTGCTGACTCTCATTTGAATTATATGTTTATTCTTTTGACAGTTGTTACTATAATAATAATAACACTTTATTTACCGGGTAAGTAAATTAATAACTAAGTAATTAGAAATTCAAGGTGGTGGTGGTGGAAGTAGTAGTGCCGGTAATAATCCTGCAGCTCGGATTTTTGAGAATATAATGAGACTGCTTTACTCTGGTTTTCTACCACTGCCAAAGAAAAACCATCCATCCACCTTGTCTGGGGTCGGCAGCAGCCAAAGCAGGGAAGCCCAGACTTCACTCTCCCCGCAGAAAAACATTTACATGAATACTTTAGGTAGTTAGAATTCCATCCCATCCATCCATTTTCTGTAGCTTCTTTATCCGTAGTTAAAATTGATATTGAAAATCTTTATGAAGGTATAGTCCTTAAAGAGGTCTAGATATAGACTGTTTATCTCATTTGATTACACTTAACTACTAAAGAGTGTTTGCTGTAAAATGTGATCTCACCCGCGCTTTTATCTTGATCTTCATGGTAACAGAGAACATGGTGAGGGGATTGGATCAGGATGAGACTAACTTCCTTGACGAGGTTTCCCGGCAGCAGTACCTGTTGGAGAAGCAAACCAGAGATGAAGAGATGCAGGAACTCTTGGAATATAGAATATCCTTTTACATCATGTTGGTTTAGAATATATATATTTTATTACTGAAGAAGCTCTCTGGAGAGAGGGCGAAGCATTTTCAAGGAAACCTTTCAGTCCAGCTGACACAGAGAGATCTAACTTTGGATATATTTTATTATATTTTATCTCCGTGTAGGTTTAAAGAAGAGGAAATGGATGTCAGTATCTTGTGTGTGGCCTTACAAATTAATTCAGTTCAAAGAAGATCAAACTAATAACATTTGCAAGACTAAGGTCTCAGTTTAAATGAGGTCTTACAGTGCATGTCCGACTAAAAAGCAAAGCCAAAAGAAAGTTAATAGAAAGTTTAAAAAAAAAAAAAAGAGAGAAAATCGATCTGCCCATTTGTCCTGTAGTACTTTAGTCACAACGTTGACCAGCGCAGGCTACATCACTGCTACTGCGATGCTCCAAATTCATTTTCCTCTTCGCCATTTGACACACTTTAGCCCGCCTTACTGGACATACTTCCAGAACACACTCTGGGCTTGCTTTAAATATTCTTTCTTTATCATTTTTAACTTTGGTGCCTTTCTGAGACAAGCCAGTACGATAATAGCAAAGGGCTGTGGTGGAATAGGCCCCATCTGTGGTCATACCCATCGACCTCCTTTTTTTTTGTGTTCCTCAATCCCCATTGTTGTCAACTTTCTCTAACTCTGTGCCTCACAGCGCTTTAGTGAAACAGGCGTCGACCAGAAGCCACAAAGAACCTGAAAAGAAGGCAGCAGCAAAACATTTAGCTGTAGAGCCAAAGACCAGCCACCGGTCTCAGGCCCATTTATTGGCCGGAGCTGTGAAGAGACGCAGGTACAGTCTTACCTTTTACAAGCAGAATGCCATAAACATAACGCTGATATTTTATTTTAAAAACACACGTAAGGATTAATAGATAATGGAAAAAGCATCAAAATAAAAAAGGAGGCCAGGCTGAGATCATTTGAATTAACAATGATAAAATCGGTTGTCACACCACTGTAGTCGGGGGTTCATTTTTTGACCATCTGGTTTCAGGTTCATGTTAAAAAGCTGTGAACAATCTAGTGAATATCACCTGAGTTCTGATTCCACTGAATCTTGACACTAGTTCCACTTACCTGATCACCACAGCACAGACAGAACCTTCTTGTTTGTACGGTGAGAGGAAGTAAAGACATTACATCATCATCCAGGGTGAACGTCATTATTAACCTGGCACACTTGTGATTACAAAGACAAAACACCCCCTAAAAAACAGCTGTTCTCTTCCCTAGTTCCTCCCTTTCATCAGAGAGCGGTAAGAAACAGATCCTGGAAGTGGCGACATCTGAAGACACAGCAGCAAATGTAGACGCGTCAGGCGAAGAACGCTACGGTAGGTTACTGCGTACTGGAGCAACCTTTTTAACAACCATGGAAGAAAATTGGACTCCCCATCAAATATTCAGTTCTTTTTAAAGAAATCTCGCACCCAACAATGGCTGATCTTGCCTTTATTCATCTCTGGAAAAGAAAGTGATTTAATTGCTGGTCAACCACAAAATTTAATATTGAGTTCTGTACACCAAAAGATAAGAGATATGTGGATTTGTAGGAAAATGTTTGGACACCTTAACCCTCCTAGCCTGTGCTTACCTCCTTTTGGCTGATATAACTCAAGCGAGACGCTTCTGCCACAGTCTGACATCGATCTGAGGACGGTTTGGCTCTCCTCCTCACAGAATTCTTTCAGCTGTTCAAGTTTGAGGCCTTTCTTGCGCACACACACACACACACTGGCCCTCATTTATGAAGCTGCATATTTTGTACATATTAAAACTTAATCGAATATCATTGAATAAAATAAATGTTTTTTACGGAAAAGTTTTGCTTCACCTGAAAAAATATAACCCGTTTATTCCTGAGAAATTCATGTTTGGTTTGTAATTATTTCTTTTTTTTTGTTTTTTTTTTTTTACTTTCTTTATTTTGGTTTGTTTTTTAAAGCAATCTTGTCCTTTTTGTCGAAGTAAATGTTTTCAGTTTTTTCATGGTCACTGACAGAAGATCTAATGGCTGGTGAAGCAGCGTCGTTTCAGCAGTGACGTCTGTTTAACCTCCACCCCAGAGTCGAGGGGAACAACTTCCAGCTCCAAAAAGTTTCGTTTCTTTCTCGGGTTTGTCCTGTCAGTGTTTGCCTTCAGTGGGCGGGGCCTCTGAAACTTGAAAATTGAAGGGCGGAACATGTTAATGGCGATCGGTTTCAGCCGCCGCTTTCAGAAGTCCTGGTCTTGGTCTACGTTCTCTCTGTGGAACATCAGTCTGCTCAAGGTTTTCAGTTTATTTCGAACGTCCTCCACTATTGTCCAGAGAGTAAACAAGTGATTTCAGCTTCTTTTGGGATCTTTTTAACCCTGCGAGGCTCATAAGCAGCTACATTCTTCTCTCTGATGGCCTCAGCTCTTTCGATCTCACCACAGCATTGACTCTCACTTCAGCGGCCAGGAGCTCCCAAACTAAATGTCTGAGATTGAAAAGGAAGCCTCCTCCAGAACGCTGAGTAACACTCTTCCAATCACGTGTGCCTGTGTGTGATTTTAGCCATTTTAAGTAGGAATACATGTTAGGGTGTCCTCATTTACTCCACACCACAAATTGATTTTTTTTTTTTCTCTGTGCTTTACAAAACATTTAGTTTTTATTTTCTAATTATTTTCTTGAATCTTTCAGCGTTAAATACCGGTATTTTTCATTTTGAAAAAAAAAAAACCAAACAAAACATGGATGTGTACATGAACAAACTTTGAATATGACTGAACTGTGCTGTTCAGAACAGCAGGATGGAGGAGGAGAGGATGCACCAACAGCTGCCAGCCAGACAACGAGGACCTTCTCAGCTCTCCTTCGCTCCAGCCCAGCAGCGTTGCACCTGCCTTCAGCAGCCGTGTGTGTCGGCGTTTTACCGGGTCTCTGTGTTTATTCTAGCAGCAGCGACTCGGACAGCAGTTCGGACAGTGAAGGTAGTGTGTTTATAGTCCTGACACCATACCCATACACACACGCACAATCTTGAAGTCGGCTTCTTCCTCCTGTCATTCACATTTCACAGTTTAAGGTGAGCAAAGCACTGGAGCATCCTCAACATCCTACTACAACAGACGACCCCCTGCCCCTCCGCCTACTTCTAGACCCAACCGGAGCAACCACAGGCCGGCCTGGTGGCTTGAGTGACGGGGGAGGGAGGCCGTGTCAGCTGGGCACAAGAGGAAAACCCTGAGCGGGGTGCTTCTATTTCCAGGATGCACATCGATTTAATATTGTTTGGAAAGCTGTAATTCTGTGACGTGTGTGATGTAATTGAGGATTCATTTCTTTTCCTTTGGAACACGAGAAAGAGTGGATTGCCGGTTGCTGCTTGTTTGCTTTGTGTTTGAGGTAAAATAAAGAGCTTTACCTTTTATTGGGAGATCTATGTGTGTGTGTGTGTGTGTGTTGGCCAGGTGCATTATCACAGTGGGGGAGGACGAATTATGAAATACGACATTTAAAAAGGTATCAGAACCTGATTACAACTGTAGGGTTAAATCTTTGTCTGCACAACAACGAAAAGTCCCAGAAGAACACACGAATGGTTGTCATCACGATGGATAAAATATAATTACGTTTTACAGATGTATTAACAGTATTGTATACGTATGTAAAGCTATTGTAAACTAATTTGCTTTGTGGCAGGGTGGATTATGCTGCTGAAAGGTAGCAACAGTCAGGGCTATAATACGTGTCAATGCTGAGGTAGTAGGGATGCATTAAAGTAGTAGTTTTTTTTTTTTTTTTTTTGAGAGTAACTGCTTTTGGGATGCAAAATAAACATTTTTCTCAATTGATCAGTTGATACAACCATAGACAGCACAAGACGTTGTTATTTTGGACAATCACTTCCTGTCCCCCATCTTCAGTTGTGAAGCTCAACATAAAGTCACTTTCAAACCACCTACAAACCACCTAGTTAATTAAAAATCATTAAAAAAAAACATTACAATTGACATTATAAATTGTCATAGGTAGAGGTGATGCACATGATATATATCATATATATACACACACTTACTACGTGTCTGTTATATAACTTTTATGGAATTTATAAAGGGAATGCTGAACTACATACTTCCACAGAAACTGTGACAAATAATTTAAAAGGAAACCAAATGAAAAGGAATCATAAACTTGTTTCATCCTCAATATTAACAGGAAGTATTTTATTTATTTATTTTGCTTTTGGGCAGTTTTGAAAAGTGTAGAACTCACCAATGTGCTTTCAGACCCAGTTTCATGCAGCGTGACATCTTAGATTTTACATGTTTAATGCCAAGTTTCCATCGGATTTAAACATTACTAAACATTACTTTTCTATCAATATTTAATCCCGTTGAATTGATCTTTTTCCCACTTTGACACGTCTCACATGTGTTATTATATTTACAGTTACAGGTAATTGTTGCATTTGAAGCTTGTTTCAATGTTTTGTGAAGCCTGGGGACATCCTGGGGACATACTGGGAACATACTGGTGACGTCGCCGTTTCGCTTGGAGCCATAGCAACCATAACAACTGCGTGTCCTCCTCGCTGCCGTGTAGAAAATTAGTCTGTCTGACGGAGCTTCCAGATCAACGGATCGGTAAGTAAACTGAGGTAGCGTCCGTCTTACAAGTACTTTTTTTTTCTCATTTACGTAGGAAAATGTCTGGCTTGGTGTCGTTGTAAAATTCAGCAAGAGTGACCACTGCTGAACCTATAACCTGGCTGCACACACGGCCGCCCCTTCCCACACGCAGGGCCCCAACAACCATGGGGGGCCCCATTTGTCGCAAGGGGGCGCAGTCCCGGCAAAGGTACTGTGAAGGGGCGGCTGTGTTTGTAACCACACACACACACACACACACACACACACACACACGTTGAAAATAAGCAAACACTGACCCTAACCCGGAAGTTGTGTCAGTGGAACCTGAAGCAAGGTGACAAGCAAAACTTGGATTAGGCAGCTACATCAGTGCTGATTAGGGGATGCTGGACAGAATATTACTCTAAGGTTATCAGAGATGTGGCCATTTTCTATCTTCTGTTGAAATGTGTCTCAAAATGAGCATTTAAAAATCAAGAAAGTAATTTAAAGTGGATTAGAATTATTGTTTTAGAGGGACGAATAGTGTGCTAAGACTTGCACGCTAATGCAACAATGGAAATCTATCTATGGCTAAAGTCAAAAGGACCAAAGAAGCTTTGACGTTTGATATTTCAGTGATCAAAGATCAACAAGCTTTGATTTAAAGCAATATTACATCTCAGGTTACATTGTATTGCAACTCTCATCTGCTTTATATGACTTCTATCAACTAACCTCAACCACTGTCAGCAACTATGGAAAGAAACACAAAAAACAACAAGGTAAGAAAAAAAAACTACAGGAGAGGCAATAACAGAATTTAAATAACTATGGTTGAAAATGACGCCAATGGTACTTGAAACAAAAAATCTTCATTTTCACAGAAGTCCTAAACGTAAGGTTTCACGCCACCTCCATTAAAACCATTTTTTATCCTTTATTTCATTCAGTGTTTATTCAATACTTTGGCAGGAAATTAATGGCAATTGCTGTTTAGTAAAAAGTAAAAATAAGCCAGTATTTTGAAAACTTTTCTATTTATTTTTAAAAAGTAGGCATTTGCTTTTTGACCTGGAGTGATACAGTAACATGTACAGTAACATTTCTAAACCTGTCTTCTCAGTACTTTCTTAAACGTCTACTCATTGCTCTGTTTTTTCTTTTACTCTTTATTTTTTTCCATAAAGGATTCTTTGCACATGGAGAGTGAGGCGGTGTTAGTTGAAGGGAATTCTGTGGCCGTTAACCTGCTGGCATGCAGGGAATTGCAAGATACCACCCAAAACTGCCACAAACAGAGCAAGTAAGTTCAAAAACACAGTCAACACCCAAATCGGAACTGAGGTCGGTGTTGTGTAATTCACTTAGTCTTTATTCATAATATCAGGTTGAGAGTTTCTGTCTTAATTCTGTGTTTTGTAACTTAACAAACATCATGGAATACAATGGTAGTTTTTCATTTGCAAAGGAGGACAGTTATTTAAAGAGTAGCAATATTTTAGACATCTCTCTCTCTCTCTAGGGTCCCGCTTCCGGACTATGTGTTGGACTTTGGTTATGTCATCCCAGGCCAAGTCCTTACAGGTGTTTTAAACGTCACCAATTCTGGTTCGGTGCCATTGTCCCTCAGTGCAAATACCAAATGCCTAGCGGGCACAGGTACGACAGCACATCACTTTTTGTTGTCTACATTCCTGCTATGTCACAATATTTGGACCATACTTGTAGAAAAACACAAATAAATGCAAATACTCTATTTTCCGCATTGAGAAAAAGGTACGGACATTTGTGTGTATGAGTAACAATATACTATAATTATTTCCGTTGCACCATTAGTTGAATTCAGTTTATATACTAAAACAGATGTTTCATTGGTTTTTCAAAAAAAAAAAAAAAGAATCTGTTAAGATTATGATGTTAACTTCCTTTAAAAATCTGTGATGTCCCCATATTTAAAAACATTTTTATATATTTTGCACGTTTGTTTTCAAAGTGTGTTGAAATGTGATTTTATGGTAACATTTTTTCTCTTCTCTTCTTTCTCTTCCTTTTTCCTCTTTCAAGTTTTGGTAATGTATTTTGAGATAATGACACAGTTATCAGACATTTTCTTTTAGAAACCATTTTCACGTTTCTATTACCCTTGAAAGTGTGCCGACAGTCTGACATTGAATATGGTGCTGTAATGGAAAAGACATAATGGTTTAAACATTAAGTGTTTGTGCTATTTTGTTTCAATCCTAATACTATAATTGCAGTGAAAGCTTTCAGAATTTTTAACTCATGTCGATGAAGAGGTTCGGTTTGAACACCAAAGAATCAGGGTCGCTTCAATGTCATGTATCTTTCCTGGCTGAAATGCGATGAGCGTCATTGTGTTTGCTCTTCTAAGGCTTCAGCGTAGAATCTGAAAGGGTGAAAAACCTTCCCTGCGGTGTGTCACATGCTTTCACGGTAAAATTTAACCCTCGAGAATCCAAACTGAAGATGGGGCACAACAGTGTTTTAATGCCAGTCCAGGTACAAATAATTGCACTTTGGTCACTTTTTCTTTTTTCCAGTAGTGGTATTGTAGCTTCTTGGCTAACAGGAGACTTTTCTTTGCTTGTGGTTTGGCAGGCCTCGCATGGCGGAAGGATGCAAGTGCAGCTGTGTGCTGATATAACTCAGCCGACCATCGCTGTTTCTACAGACACGCTGCAGTTTGACACTCTACAGTGTGGCACGTGTCAGGTAATAGCACATAGCAGCCTTTCTTCTTCACCAACAAAACATACACCAGTTGGGGTCCCCACATTCCTTTAGTGGTTCCTGAATAAGTCTATATTCCTTATCCATGCCTTCAGGTCCAAAGCGACTGTGCTTTGCCTGGTGGTGTTCTGCTCACCCCCAGCTTTGGTAGCAGCTTTGGCCAAACCGTAGCGCTGTTTGTGACGCTGCCTCGACCAAATTTTAACCACTAGCAGTTCATTTGCATTATTAGAATGCGGGTGGGCCATCTCTGTGGTAATGTGCTGTTGGGTGTGACAGATTGTGACATTTTCTGGGGCGGGGGGGGATTCCAGGGAGCATTCTTAGCATCTGGCAACTGGTGTCTGTTCAGTAATGGTCTTTTCCAGTTAACCAAAGGTGGCTTTTTTTACTCTGCTTGAAATTGAATTACCATTGTGTGCGCTCCATTTTGAAGTTAACTTGGACGTCATTGTATTATAGGAGTTACTGTAGTGATTATTTACTGCCCCCTACTGTTAGGATTTAAATACACAGGCATATGCAGAGATACCGCAGGTAGAAGTGTCTATTTACTGAAGCATTGTGGGTATTAATGACAAACTTTGAGCTCTGGTGAAATCATTGCACTTGACCTTTCTCTTCTGAGCAAGTGTTATATATGACTAAATTTTAATATTCTTATTATCGGTTTTGTTTACTGTTTCGAATGGAACGATCCTGCTGCTCTGTCGGTCAGGTCACCCTTGAAACAGACGTTTGATCTCACTGGAATTAACCTGGTTAAATAAAAGAAGAAGAAATTGATGATAATACTACTACTACTACTAATAATAATAATAATAATAATAAATAATAATAGCTACATATGGATAATGATCCAAAGCACACCTCAAAATCAAGTATTTAGAAAACTGGAACTGTTCAAAAGTTGGTGTTTTTTTGCAACCTTCTCTGTTAGATAAAGACAATTCAGTTGACTAACAATGGATTTGTGACCTGTCACTGGAACATGGCTGAAGAGGTGAAACCACTCAAAAAGGTAAAACATTCAGCTTTTGCTGGGCAGACTTTCAGTGAACGACTTAAACACAACATGTGGTGACCAACTGATACGTGTCTCTGCTTTTGCTTCTCACAGGTGGATAAATTTCTGCCTTTGTATAAGCGTAAAAAGCCGCAAGCCCTTCCAGTGGTGTTTGAGAGCATTCCCAGTTCTGGAACGCTTGGTCCTGGTGAACAAGTCGATGTCGAGATAAAATTCTGCCCTACTGAGGGGGTAAAGCTATTATTTATTTCTAATATAATCAGAAGAATAAGGCTTGCAGAGCTTACTGTAATGCTGGAATAATTCTCGTGAGGCTGTCCTCCTGCGTGCTGCACATCTTTGCAGGTGGCTTACACCCGGCGGCTGATCGTCTCCGTGGCCGACAACACCCAGCAGACCTTCGTGACAGCGTGTGGACAGGCGGAGGAGCCCCAGCTTCAATTCTGTCCATCCGTGCTGGATCTTGGGGCCTGCCTGCCTTCCAGCACCGAGGCTGAAGCTGAAGTCATAGTCAAAAACCTGTCTTCTTTCCCTATTGAATTTTACTCCCTGGAGATGGACAAACAGTATCTAGAGGAAGAAAAGGTACTACAATTTACAGGTGGCCTTCGTGGAGATAGAAACGTGATTACGAGCAGTGCACGGATGGTCCTTTATCTCCTCGAGGCTGGCCCTGATCTATATAACTGCAGTTCTGCAATATAACCAGTACAGAGTCACCTTTGATATAAAGTTAATTCTCAGTTAAATTGGTGTTAGAACAAATGAGGATTCCGTAATCAGGTTTTAATTTTCAAGAATTTGAAGGTATAACTACCTTATCTTACTTGTCACTCACCACTTTATAGAAATCGCAATAGTCATTTTTGGATCACTGAAGCTGATTTTAACATGACAGTATAAATAAGTTCAGAGTAACACCCCAGATCGTTTATTTAATGACATTTTCAACAGAATAAAAGCTTTGTATTCTTTACAGGCAGCAAAACAAATGAAATGATGAATTTATGGGTTCAAACAATGTGAAATCCTCACATCTTTGGTAATTTGCTTGTCAACACAGATTCAGGTTACTGTCCACTGCTCGATAATTATTCTGCAGTTGTGGTGCAAAATGTGTCAGTTCCAGAACTTTTGAAATCTAATTTTGAATCTTTAGTTTTAATCGGGGCTTTTGGTGGACAGTGACGTGGGTACGTCCCTTATTCAGCGGTGGTGGACGGTCGGTACCAGCAGATTAGGTGATACATTCAAGTACCAGGAAATGATGCTGCTCTTTGAAACATGCGGGGTTGAACTTTCCACAGTGGTTTGACGAGTACTTTCCGGGTAAATCTGTGAAGAATCTATGAAGGCAAAGCACCAGCTTCTTAAAGGTGTCCCTCCGGAATCATCCTTCCTCAGCGTTTGTCCCCTTTAATAGTGGTCTTCAGAGGGGGGTCTCTAAGTAGCTAACTTGCTCGTTTGACCAACAGTCTGGCTATTCTTGTCTGGTGAGGGGACTTCCATGTGACCGTTAGCATCTTGCTGAATCAGAAGCTCAAGTCAAGCGTTAATTATCTCTTGTTTGGGACTTTTGTCAATGTTATGTTCAACTTCCACAAGACTTGTGTCCTTTTCAGCAGACTCATTTGCTTTATTTCTGCGTTGATGCGTTTTTGTACCTGTCCCTCCTGTTTTGTGCCTCCCTCTGGGCCTCCTACCTTTTTCCCATCCAGGTGCTGCAGATGATTCTGGGCTATGATGAGAAAAGCGAACTGCTGCTCCCTCCTCTTCATCCTGGGCAAAGTCTGCCCAAAGAAGTTCTGGAATTCTACGAGGAGTACTGCTCTCATCTCAAAGGGGAAAGTAGGTCCACGCACAGCTCTGCTCACGTAACAGCAGCTCTGCAGCGGTGGAGCAGTGTGCTGGTTTTACTGTAATCTTACGTACCTCATCTGCAGGCCTGCATGATGGCGTTGACCACAGACTGTGTGCAGACACAAAAACAGCCGCTGACTTGAGCCATTCCATCAGTGAATCAGGCATTACTGTGATTAGAAAAGGTGTGTCGTTTTCACACGCGTAGCTTGACATTTATTTTACTGTATCGCTGCTGTCGTGGAAGAACATGGCCGCATCGTAGCATTTTGTCTTTTCCGTTCTGTCCTCTCACATCCTGTCTCCACAGGGCAAGGCAGCGTCATGCTTGGGCAGCTACCGTTGACGCCTAGCACCCCAGCTAACCATGACCATGAACATGAACACAGAGGCGGTGCTATTATTGTATACGGAGCTCCACTAGCAGGTGCATCCTCATAGTAACACCACTGAAATTACGTTCACCTGTGTTTTAAATTCTTGATCTTCAAAGTGTAACATCTGCGCCTATCTTTGTAACCAGACACCAGCAGCGTTGCCGTTGCTATGGCCAGCCACTATGAGGCTGCTCGCCTCAGTATTGATGCTGTAGTTACAGATGTGCTGATAAACGGTACTTCGCCTGTGAGCCTGAAGGCACGGGAGCTCTGTGACGCTGCTGTTGCCAAGAACAACGAGAAAAAGACCACGGAAGCTGGTAGGCATGATCCAGGCACAAACACACACATATAAAGTGCATATATAGTTTCCCCCCTTCAGTTTGTGTTCATAGTTTAGCAGACCAGTATTTTTATTTAAGCTTAACTGGAAATTACAACTGGTATGTACCTGCAAACTGGACCTGTGTTATAATCCATGCATCTATTATAGATTTGCTAGAAACGAGCATTAAAGGTAATCAGAAACGATGCTCATGCAGGTGACAAGTTCAAATTCAATCTGTAACTCTTAAAAAAAAATCGACATCTTCCAGTCCAGACGGCTAAGGGACCCGCACAACCACAGCCTGAAGCGGATTCATTAACAAAGTTGGCTTTTGCTCCACGTGATCCTGCGGAAGTGCTGCCAGCCGCACGTCGTAATGAAGGTGACGCCGCGGTTCATCAGAAGGATGGAAGCACAATTCTTGAGCTTTGTTTGGTATTTTTATTTTTTTTTGTCATATACCATACAGGATTCTGATTCTGCTTTGAAACAGATTTTTATTTATTTATTATTGGTTTGCTTTCAAATGTAAGCACCCAAATTGGTTTATACTGGTTTATTCTCATTCTATGGTTAAGCTTCAGGAGTCCAAGGTCCCTCTCAGTGATATTTTACCTCAGGACCTACTGGTTGATATTCTGATTGAACGATTTCAGGTAAGTTGGCTGTTTTTCTAGTTATGGTTTGTAACAGCTGGGTCCTAATAAGACAATTACACGACATATTAAATTATTACAATTTGTCGGGATTTGACCTTTGAACCTGCATTTATTAACAGTCGCTTTCTTGGTTTTATCTCCTGGTACTGCACCCTGACAACAGGAAAGCGATTGCTGCCACGGCCTAGTGATTGATGGCCTAGCATCTGTGTTTACTTGCTCAGCAACAGCAACGCTTCAAACGGCTCTCAAGGCCCTGAGGACCCACAAACACATCTATGTAGTCAACGTACATGACACATACGAGGCAATGAAAGCACGCGAGACTGCACGGAGGCAGGCTGAAGGTAAAAACCATCCATCACACAGGTGCACGTTTTTTTCATGTTGTGTAGAGGGCGCCAGAGTTCTTTGTGTTGTGAAACGTATGTGACGTTGTACTGTATATTGTGTTTATGTCTCTCAGAGGCCGTAGAGAAAGAAAAAGCTGAAAAAGTGGTGCGGTGGCTGCAGTCGCTGGATGATGACCAGTGTCATGGTTTGCCAAATGAAGTGAAGAAAAACATTGTCCAGCAACACGTAGCGAAACTCCGGCAGAAGAAACTCAGGTACTGGCCACCACTGGGACAAAGATTCTGACGCTTGTTCCGAAAGCGTTAGAATCTGGATTTCATGTCGCCAAACTTTTAGAAATGGCACAAAATATGTTGGAAAATTCGGGCGTTTTGATGGGCAGATTTTAAGTGCAGAAGTGCTTCTGAGATGTGTAATACGTAAATAATTAGACATTAAATGTTTGCATAACCTGGGTAAGTACATCTGTTCCCTGCTTACTGATATCAAGAAGTGTCTAAAATAAACTCAACACTGGGGACAAACAAGAAAATGCAAACATAAATAAACACAATGAGAAGGGGCTGACAATTCGGCCAAATGAAGGACTTGACCTTTCCGTCGTTTAGTAACGTGATTGAAAACATGCAGAAATATTTTTTTTTTTTATCACGAACGTCCCTCCGTCCATCATTATTCGGAGTTAGGTTGCGACGGTAATACGTCGAGATCCTCCAGAAGATTCTGAGGCCTTTCCAGGTCAGCTGAGAGACACAGATCATGTAGCTTGTTCTGGGTCTTCCCTGGGGACCCTCCCTATAGGACATGCCCTTGGCGCCACACCAGGAAGGAGACATCTTATCCCTGCACCACCTCAGCTGGCTCCTCTCGATGCAGAAGAGCAGCAGCTGCTTTTTTCTCTCAGACAAGCTCATTCTGGCCTCTTGTATTGGTGATTTTTTTCGTTTTGATGATTAGCCAAAAATCATGTTCCAGATTTATACAAAATTTAAGGGAATGAGTATATTTTCCTGCTAAATAATGGGATTTGATAAAGAACTGTCTACATTTTAAAGACTAGGTCCTTTCACTAAATGAACTGTTGGTGGCCAATGATTGTGAGCTTCATTTTGACTCTACTTTTACCTTTATTCAGTACTTTTAAATGTTAACATTTGCTTCAGAGGACAATAAAAACAAGAAGGCCATATTTTGAGGAACAAAAACTCTATTCCACAAATAGAACTTCCTAAGTTCTTTATCACTACTTAACCCTCTGGAGTATAACTGATTTATCAAAATGTAGTTAATTAAGAACACAAATTTGATCAGCGTGGAAATGTCTGCATGTCCTTAGGTACTCCTCCGATTCTGTAGTTGTGTATAATAAGTGGTTTTCTTATTTGTGTTTTAGAGATGCAAAAGAGAAGGAAGAGAAGATGAAAAAGTTGAAAGAACAAGCGCTGCAGAAAACCAGAAAATCTGCTAAGAAGTACGCCAAAGAACTGACAAGGAAGAAGAGCACGACAGAGACGAAGGAGGTGTGTTTTCATATCCCGGTCCAGGACAGCTCTTTGTACAACATCTAATACATGCAACCTCCTCTTCATGGACTTGGACTTTTAGCTAGTTGTTAAAACCTGTTTGTTTCATGCTCTTTTCAGTCAGCTACTACACTGAAAATGCCTCCCCTCATCAGCTCCAAAGAGCCTACTGAAGGTGCCCTTAGATCACGTGTACAAAAGGCTCAATAATCTCTAAATAATACGCTTCAAATAAATGTGTACCTTTTCTTTTGTCTTTCTATTTTTGGGTTCTGCAGCTCTAGTATCACCAGTTAAAGAAGCTGATCCTTTACAGAAACTTACAGGGGAAACCCAGCCAGCACAGGAAGACAAACCGGTGAGCATAACCTACAGACCCAGCATGATACGATATGATAGGATAGACTTCAACGATCCCAAAACAGGGAGATTAACCTTTCACAGCAGCCAATATAGAAACAGGGTTACATCATAACATTTGGTGAATGGATGCTGAATGTTATCCTAAGGGAATGGCAAACACACTGAGCAGCAAAACATGTGATCGCCTGCCTAACGCTGTCTTGGTCCCCTTTTGGTGTCAAAATAGCCCTAACCATAACGCCTTTGTTCACCCTTGTGACGGGGATATCTAAGGATATCTGATATTGTGCTGACATAACCTGATGTGAGTTGTAAATGATTTTGTTTCATCAGTTTCATTTTGTCAATTTGCTGTTTCTGTTGTTTCCCATTTCTTGGTATTCCAGTTGGAGGTGGATGAACGCCAGTCTCTGTTCACTGCATATCAGAAGAGTTGTGAACAGGTGAAACACATCCTGCAGCACTGGGACCTAGAGCATGGCTTGCTGCTGGTCCCATTACCTGAGAATGAGCCTTCGCTGGTGCCTCGGGAGGGTGCGACAAGGAAACAGGTGAATGTTGGGCCTATCTGGCTTTCCTCATGTAGAATGCGTCATGGATTTGATACTCTAGTACAGGGGTGGGCAATTATTTAGCCTGAAGGGCCACATTAGGTTTTAGATCTTGATGAAGGGGCTGGCAAGGTGGTGCAGGAAGCTAACCCCCCAAATGAGGATCAGAGGTTAACTAAAAATCCTGCTTGATGGACTATTGACAGAGAAAATATGTTGAGGAGCCTGTAAATTGGTCCAACTAGAGATGGATGATGAAGCTCCAGATGATGTTTGGCCCCACCTTCTTCAGAGGGCATTATTAGCATGCTAGCTGAAGGGGGGGTCTGAACCTTTTTTGAACCAATCAAGCTGACAATGTTCTTAGTTTGGTTTTTGGAGAAATTATTATGAAGGCTAATGAGGATTAAATAGTTCATTGGGCCACATTTGGCCCCCAGGCCTTAGTTTGCCCACCTCTGCTCTAGAACATCATATAATTGGATAACATGATGTGGCTCCAGGAACAGAACCAAGGGCTGGACAAACAGTAAACAACAGAGACAAAAAGGAGAGAATTCAGTGGCAAGTTTGACAATTGGAAGATGAAATGATCTTCAAAAAGGGATACATTTCTAGATATAACTCTTTAAGTTCAAGTATCACAGCTTGTAAATTCTCTGTTTCCTTTGTTGGGATTTTATTGAATCTATTCTTCCCTCTGCCCTTGACTTGCTCCCTGTGCCGCTGCACAGTCTGTCAGATGTCCCTGGAGGTCTTCTGCAGTCAAACAAGGGTTCTGACTGTTGTTTTTTTTAAGCTTAAAAGCAGCTCTCTGAGGTTTTTCTTGGTCTTCCAGACCCGTTCCTGACCTCCATGGTTGCTCTTAACTGTTATTTCCCCATCTCGCTTCACGAAACATTGGGGACTTGGCGCATGAGTAGAGGATTCTGGGTGTTTATAATGCTTTGATGGGCATCAGGTGACCTTTCCTGACCATGACCCTACTAAAGTGTTCAAAGCTCAGCTCTTTTAGGGGTCTCGTTCTGTTAGTCATCATTCAGTCACATTCTATGAGCATGTCCGTTGGCTGCTTGTTTTCCAAACCTGCTTACGTTCATATCTTCCCTCTTTGGCGTTTGCAGATCCCCGCTGCCAAGACCAATGCGAAAACCAGAGATAAGACCATGTCTGCAGAGTCCTTGAAGACCTCAGCTTCATCAGTTGACACAGTTGTTATCATCCCTCACATTGTAATTAATGTGACAGAAGAAGAGCACTTAAGAATGGATGAACTTCTCAAAAATGCATCTCTGCCTACTCCTGATCAGGTATGGTTTGACTGATTTTATTGTTTTGTACTGCTGTGTGTTTTGATTTTAGTTTGTCACTTATTGCTTAATGTGTTGATCTTCATTAGATGGTGGTAGATGATGAACCTATTAGCCTACCAACCTCTCATTCCATGATATACTCCATTGTTCCTTTCCCCAAAAATCGGAAGGGTGGTGCGCTTGCCTCTGACTGTTTTACTTTCCTGACTCCCACAAGTCCTGTGGATCAGGAGGAAAAGGAAAGCGACTCAGTAGATGAAGTGCAAACATCAGCTAGTAAGGTACGCAACGCAGTATCACACGACTATGTACAAATACACCGGTGTTCACGATGGATTTTCCCAAAGGTGTGATGTGCATCTTTTCAGCCAGAGACATCTTTTATCTATTCACACAGCCCTTTGTAGCACTGAAAGCTGTTGCTTCTTCTCCATTTGCGTAGTTGCACTGATTTGAGACTGCTTAACTCACTAATATTCTCTGCGGGGTCTCACAGAATTCCTTCATTCTTGATGTACCCTTTACAGATAAAACCAAAGAGAGTGTCAGTCACACATGTCCACTCTGGCAATTAGTTTTCTCCAGGTTCTACAGGGAAAATCTTTTTATCTACTTACTGGTTAAAAACATTGCTTAAGAGGGCAAACGCCGGCAATTTCATGCCTCATATCAATCTTGCTAATGCTATTAATGCTAATGCAATTAAGACACATGATCCACCAGTACGCAGTATTTTAGCTATTCTGTGAGTCCATTGAAAAGGCTGTCTACCAGTGTGATCTGTTCCTGAACATTAGTGCCAGAGTGCAACCGTGTTTTTACTGCTCCTGTACAAGACGACTTTGAAAGATGAAGGCATTTGCACACAGCTGACATGCAGTCAAGCTATCACTAGCTAGGATAAGTAGACTATACAAGAAATTTCTGCTCAGTCAGAAGGAATCAGAGACTCAAAAAGTCAAGACGCACGTTCAAAAAAGAGAAACAGCTGCCAGGGCAAAGCTCCACACTGAGTAAGCCACTGGTATTGGAGACAGTGGAGAGGAAAAACTTCCCTTTAACAGGCAGAAACCTCGAGCAGAACCAGACTCAATGTAGACGGCCATCCGATGCGACCGCCTGGGAGGGAAAGGGGGAGAGGAGAGACGGGGAGATGGTGAGAGAGACAGAGGAGAGGGGGAGATAGAGAGAAAAATGAGAGGGGTAGAGGAGAGACAGGGAGGACAGAGAGAACGTTGAGCAGAAGCTTCAGGATCCAGGCAGGGCCATGGAGAGGGTTCTGGATCCAGCAGCAGTACCAGGCCTCAGGAGGGTGGAGGCAGGAGACCCAGCGACAGGCTCCGGAAGTGCTGTAAAAAGACATAGAATCCATGTTGAGCAGTTTTTTTTGTTGACCTCGAAGAAAAACAAGTTGCCTCATCAAGGTGAGGAGGTGGTATCCATCCATCCATCCATCCATCCATCCATCTTCTATCCATGGATGCATGCATCCTTTTATGCATCCATCCATGCATGCCTCCATCTATCCATGCATCCATCCATCTATCTATGCATCTATCCACTATCCATCCATGCATCCTTTCATGCATCCATCCATGCATGCCTTCATCTATGCATGCCTTCATCTATGCATGCATGCCTCCATCTATCCATGCATCCATGCATGCATGCATGCATCCATCCATCCATCTATGCATCTATCCACTATCCATCCATGCATCCTTTCATGCATCCATCCATGCATCCATCCATCTATTTATGCATCTATCCATCATCCATCCATCATCATCCATTCATGCAGCTATCTATCTATCTATCTATCTATCTATCTATCTATCTATCTATCTATCTATCTATCTATCTATCTATCTATCTATCTATCTATCTATCTATCCTTGTTCGACTTACTGTTTAAAAAATTCGTTTGTACGTTTGGGGTCTGATCAAAGTTACCATTGGGACTTGAAATAAAACAATTAAATAGAAAATAAATGGTTAAAAACAACTCATAATACAGTTTATAACAAGAATGTTTTCATTTGTGCATATTTAAGGCAGCAGCACCTACGAGAAGCCAGAGCAGAGGGAGTGCTAAGGAAAGCCTGACAACCAGGGAGCAGGACAAAAAAGGCAGAGACAGTCGGACCAAGAAACGTGCGATGCAGCGCATCGCTGATGTCACAGAATCAACCAGCATCGATCACCACACTTTAATCTTAGGCATGAAACGCAAACAGAGGCAAGAGGGCATTTGTGCAGGAGAAGATTCATTTGTTTAAAGGTCATTTGCTTTTATGCCTTTTTTTTTTTTAACTAATCCTGTGTTTGCTCCTGCTCTCACATACAGCCTGACAAAATTTCGCTGGATTGTGCCGGCAAATGGTGAGGTAGTTCTGAAGATCTGGTTTTATTCAGAACACCCAGGCACTTTTTCTCAGACCTTCAACTTTGAGCTGCTGGGGACCAAAAGATTGTACCAGCTACCATGCAGCGGAACGTGCACCTACCCCTCCATCAGCAAAAACTACAGGTCCGTCTGTATTACTGCTATGGCAACAAAATGCTAAATAAAGCCAGTTGGGTTACAGCAGATTCCATGCACCACATATGTGGAGCACTTATATCCAGATGTTAATGTACCAGGTCTCTTTTAACTCTGACCTTCTGTCTTCTTTTACAAATGAATTTAGTTATACTCTAAATATATAATGCCACTTATTACAACTGGCACAAAAAAGGCCTAATTTTGGACAGTTTATAGGACTAATTTATAGATTTTGATTTGACCAATGACTTTATCATGTGTTGTTTTCTCAGGACACTGTTTCCCACCTGCAAAAAGGTTGGAATCATGTCAGAAAAGATAGAGAAGGCATACGTAACTGATCCTGGATACTTTGAATTTGGACCGTTACTGTGCAGCAAGACCAGAGACAGGTGAGAGGCTGAGATGTTTGTGTTTGTCTGTAGCAGTCTGATAGCAGTGTAATACCTTGGTGTCACAATGCATTGGATTTGAATTCAAGTACAGTAACTATTATTGTGCAAAGTACTTTTCATTTTTGATTTGAAAAATGTATCTATTCAGTTCAAAAACTGATCTGAGTATCGTGCATGTTCGACAGACTCAGAGGTGTGTATTTTTCAAAGAATGAACTTTTTGTGCATGGATGGCTTTGCTCCTTAACCACAGGGCCTCATTAGGGATAAGAGATGAAAGACGACACTTATAATAATAATAATAATAATAATAATAACAATAATAATTATTATTATTATAATAACAATAATAATAATTGTTATAATAATAATAATAATAATAATAATAATAATAATAATAATAATAATTATTATTATTATTATTATTATTATTATTATTATTATTATATCCGATATCCTAAACCTTACCTCCACGTTGAATTCTTGTTTGGCAGAGCCTTCAGAGTTTAATTAAAATGTATTTTCAGTAAACAACTAATGTTAATGTATTCTGAATAAATATAAGGCACCAATCATAAATAAAAGCTATCAAAAGTTACTAAATTAGGGGTGCCCACAGTTTTTCAGCCTCTAAGCTTCTAAATGAGCAGGTCAACGACATCTACTTTTAAAATAAGTTATGCTTAATCACATGAACACTTTTTGGTGGCGGAGATGTGATGATGCAGTGTATCAATAATTGTCTCTGTTCACACATTGTGACATTGTCTTGTATCTGTGTAGATATAGAGAAATCAGGTACCCTGAGAACACAGAGAACATAGTCATTCATAACAATTCAGGTGTCCAGGCTGAGGTCCAGTTCAGCTTTCAAGAAGATAACCACGGCACAACATTTCTGCTCGACCCCCCAGCCATGAGTCTCCAGCCTGACCAGAAACAGGTATGAGTGCGGTGTCTTTCAACACTGACTTTCCCTTAGACTAGCTTCTACAAGAAGTCAAAAAGAATATATCTGATATATATTCCTGTAGCATTGTTTATTTAAAAAAAAAAAAAAAAACTCTTCTTGTATTCTACAGGAGTTGACAGTGTGGGCCTATCCAACCAAAGTTGGACAAATAAAAGACAGCATCATTTGCTGTGTTCGGGACACTTCAGAGCACTTCAGCATTGATATCTCCTGCTGGGGTGTTAAGCCAGACCTGAAGCTGGAAGGCAAAAACTTTCAATTTGACAGGACTATACTACACAGGTAGCAGCATATTTCATCTAAACATTACTCGGGTGATTTCAGTGTTTACATTTACAGTATATACAGTATCTATGCGTACACATGTTTTATCTGCGGTTGTGCCCTGTCTTTCCAGTGTTCAAAGTGTTATTTTTTATCATGCTGAGATTGTTCCCTGAGCCTCTGATATTTGATCATGGACTACATTTAGAATTCTGATTGCAACTTCACCTCCTGCATTCTCCAGGAATACCAACCTGACTTTGAACCTGACTGAATCCAGCATCACCTGACTGTTCCTACTGTCCCTTTCATCCTTTTATGTTTCTCCATAGAGAGGACAGCCGTACTATACTATTGCATAATAAGGCAGCTCTGCCTGCGTACTGGAGACTGCAAGGTATAGAGGAGTTGGGTGATGAGTTCAGTGTTTTTCAGAGTGAAGGAATCATTGCACCCGCTTCTTCTGTTCCCCTGTGCCTGACGTTCAAGGCCCGAAGGCCTCTCCTTGTCAGGAAGAACCTACGTTTGGAGGTAAAATTTGAGAAAATAAACAAACAAACATCAAATCTGCCTACATTAGAAGAGATGAAATCGAACATCAGTCTGATGAGTTCTGACTCTGCTCTGAAGATAATGTCAAGAAGAAATCTAAAATTGACGGGTTGGTCAAATTAAATGACACTGGCTGCCTGAAGGTTAAGTTCAAATCTTATAATGTCGTTAAATCATTTTGGATCTGTATTAATTGAAAGTGTCTCTCAAACATCTGTAAATTGGAAAAAGGGTTCATCAAATTTTAGACAAAGTCTGCTACAATTAAGGTTGGTGGTACAACTACGCTATGAGGACCAAAACAAACCATTTGCTGAACACAAAAAAGTGGACCTACACTACTTAATATAGGTTCCCAAATGTAACCGACTCACAGGACCGAAAGAAAATGATTTACTAGCACTGATTGGTTAATGTTTAATTGAAATTTAATTTCAATTAAATTATGGGTAGAACACAGTGGATTCCAGTCTGCATCTAGAAAACAAAGACCCAGCTGCCTGGGGGAGTTCAGATATGCAGTTAATCTGCGATCCAAAAGTGTGTGTACATTCTGTTTTTTTTTAGACATATGATGCAGAGAAGATTTTTGGAGTTGCACACTCTGAAATCATAGCGGTCAGTGCTGAAGCCTACGATGTCGCTCTAGAAATCTCACCAGGTAAAATCAATTGCAACGGTTTCATCTTGCACAAAAACAATAATACTACACACTGAGTGATGGACGCCGTGTGAAAGAGCTCATTTCACCCACAGCTGAAGCCTGCGAGGTGTCCGAGCAGTGTCCTACAGTGTCGCCGTGGTAATGTCTTCTCTACCGTTTCTGTTGCAGAGGGTTGTCTGAACTTCGGAACCCTCAAGGTCTTTGAAGAGAACAAACTGACCCTCAAGATAAAAAACCAAGGAAAATATGACATAGCTTTCAGGTGAGTGTCAGATGCCCTGTTTTTGGCAGCAGGTAACGTTTTAGCCCGACTTTGCCTGAGGAAATTCTCAGAATGTTCTAACGAGTACGTTTGTTTGTTTTTTTCTCTCCATGAGGTTTTTAATTCAGCAGACAGCTCCCACCCTGCCAAACCTGGCCTCTGTTTTCACCATGTGCCCCCAGAGTGGAATTCTAAAACCCCATGACAAGGCCTCAACGCTCCACATCCACTGCAGACCCAATGCAGAATTCTCAGTCAGAGAGCAGCCTATTCTGTCCTGCCAGGTTCAAACTCCTTTCCTCTCTCTTTTTAACTCTCTTTGCCTGTCTGAGACATCTCTATAATGACATGTAGATATTCAGTCATAAAGTCATTCTGGCATTAAAGTTCAGGATTCGACCTTAAAATTATAATAATAAATAATATAATAATATAAATGTAAGAATTCAATTAAATTAATTGAATCAAATAATCAAAAAAAATGAAATTATAAGATCAAAACATACATCGTCTCCAGTGGTGAGTAATTCCTGTTCTTCTCACATATTCCAATTGGTGGTTCTATTTTCCCACTTACACAAATATGCCATTTTTTACCATCCCCCTTTTTTCTTGACCGATTTTCCCTTGCGGGAATGTGGGGAGGGTGCTGGAGTCTATCTAGCTGGAGGATAAGTCACTAGCTCATCACAAAGCCCTGTTTGAGGATTTGGGGGGGTTTGGTACCTTGCTCAGAGGTCCTGGTCAGTGTTCTGTCACCTCTCCTACCAGTACACCTTCCTTCTTTTGTCCACAGCTGGGGCTTAAACCAGGAACGGTCGGCTTCCCGGCCACCACCACCGCCACAAAAACACACTTAGGTCTGCTCTGTTGAAAACTTTCAAGCATTTGTCCGTATCTGCCAGCTCGCTCCCCTCAGTCCTCCGGCTCGGTTTTCTTTTTGGAAGTGAGTCTGTTGGATTGAAGAGATTTGACGTATAGCACACCTTACGACTTCCCACTATATTCAGTGAATATTTAAGTTTTTGCATTGTTCTACCACCTCAGTGCCATTACATGAACTCGTTCAAGTTGTAGGAAGTAATTTTATAACAACAATATAAAATGCCTGAAACTATTGCCTTTATCAAAGTAATTGTTTAATATTTAAGTGTATGTCTTGCAGGTGATTGAACCCAAACTTGGGAATGGAGGAGAGGTCATAGCCATCGTAGCTATCAATATTTCAGTCATAGCTGTCTTTTCCCGGTTAGTGGTTCATTCATAATCAGGCACTTTATGTTCATAATCTTATGCTAAACTGTATTTAAGGTGAATAGGAGACAACTGTTTGGACAGGTGTGACTGTGTTTATTGACATGTGCTGTAACTTGTTAAGGTATAAGATCACACCAGCCTGTGACCTCAACTTTGGCCCACTGGCGTATGGATGCAAGAAAAGCCAAAGCTTCACTATAGAGAACACCGGAGCTTTGGAAACCCGGTTCAAAATCAGCAGCATGGTGGAGTCTGCTGCGGCAGGGTAAGAACTCAGAACACGGACAGCGGGAATCCTTTGTACTGAGCCACATGTCCAAGTGTGCGTTAACAGGGATTAGCTTAGACGCACTGTTGGGAATATATGGACCGACAATTTTGAATTTTAATTTCAGTTTCTGCTTTTACATTTCAGCTCTAACTCTGAGGAAAATTGTGTGTCTTTAAACCGTCACCTTTTGTAGTTAATAGTTATAGTTTGCACATCACAAGCTGCATCTGAAAAAACATATTGACATGAAACAAACAAATGGCATACAGGGTAACTCTGTCTCTCTGCACCAGGGCAAGCTTTCTTCTTGGACGTCTGTGTCTTTGGGCAATTAAACCATTTGAGTTTAATTGGAATGTTTTGGGGTTTTGCATAGTTAATGAAAAAACACTTTAAATCCATTATCATCTGTGCCTTTAATGCCTCACCAGTGGTAAAGTTGTGACTTTTGTGGTTTCAGAAAGATTCCTCAGAAAAACAAGTCAGACAGGACTGCTGGCAGAGGCGCTAAACCAAGACGGGAGTCTCTCGCTAAGGACACCAGAACAGTACAGGTGAGAGAGGTCCTATGAACATAACAGTCATGGTTTGATTTAAACAAAGATAAATGACAGGTTCCCTTATTTTGTCATTTTTGTGTCTCAGATCTTTGCCTGTTTTCTAAATTAGTCCATTTAAGTTGCATGAACTTGCTCTTAATCATTTTGTTTTCCTGTTGACTGTTGAATTGTAACTTCTGTGTGTCTGGTCTCGTCTTTCCTGCATTTGCAGTATTTGTCCTCTCACATCTGTCAGGTGTTTCCTGTCTTTAAATGTGTGACACTCTGTCCTCCCCCTAACTTGTGGGAAATTATCCATATTGTACAGCCAATAACACAACTACTTTCAGGCCTTTTTGTGCCAGTATAACCACAACAAACATCCAGTAACAAGGCCAAATACATGTAGCCTTATAACTCATGGTGTCAGCTGGAAGTCTTTCTGGCCTTACCCGTATGCATGCATATATTACGGTAAATCAGCAAAGTCGTTTGTTGAGGTCACCTGGGTTGTTCACCTTAACTATTACCATTACATGACTGCACTTTAAAGGGGAGGAATTTCTTTTATTACGCCAAATTATGTTGCCATTTTGAAATTTAAGATGTTAAGTGCAATTTTTAAGAAGCAATTTTTTTTATAGAATTTTATGAGTCATTTATAGACCCCAATTTTATTTTAGTCATTTTATTGGTGATTGTGCCATTACTGCTCTTCCTTGTAAGCCGGGTCCTGCTCAAGGTTTCTTCCTGTTAAAAGGGAGTTTTTCCTTGCCACTGTGCTTACCTGGGGGTTCAGGCCCTGGGTTTCTACCTCTGTAAAGCACCTTTCACAATTTTATTGTGAAAGGTGCTATATAAATAAAACTGAATTGAATTTGAATTGAACTGAATACTGTCATCTCTATATCCTGCTCTGCTTATTTGTTTTTTCCTCCAGTCTTCCCTCAATACCGGGGTATTTTCAGTGTCTCCCTGTGCAGGGGGTCTGCTGCCAGGCTCACTGCAGATGGTCACAGTGTATTGTACAGCTGAGCAGCTGGGTGTTTGGAACCAGGGTCTGCTTATTGACATCAGCGACCGTGACCCCTTAGACCACACTGATGGGATACCATACAGGTTGTTAGCTGAAGTCTGTAAACCAAGTAAGGGTCTAAAAATGTCCATCAGTTTTCTGCACACACACACACACACACACACACACACACATATAATCTATCTGTTTCTGCCTTTCCCAGGTATCGTCTCAGACACAGCCTCCATTTTTGAAGAATATTATATTTGCTGTAACAGAAGGCAGCTCTCCTCTGAGCCATTCTGCAGTGCAGAATGTATATATGTTCAGGAGGAAAACAGATTTATTTTCCAAAAAGTCCCGGTGGGGCAGACTGCCCAGGCCCATTTCAAACTGTCCAACAACAGCAAGGTGCCGTGCACACTCAGCTTGGCTATCAGAAATGTTGGTGTTAAGGTAAGACAATTCCCTTTTTGTGTTGCGTGATCTGTACAGAAAGTTGCGTACGTATTATGGTACAGTGTTGACATAACCTAGCCTAATGTTGATTTCTATGACATATTAGTATTTTAGTATTAGTATTTTTTTATTATATATATTATATATATAATTACATATTATATGGTATGTAATTTTGTTACTCTGATTTGTCATTTAGCATTTTGTTTTTGATATTGCACAACAAGTTATAAATGCTTGTAAGAAGTTATGAATTGACAAAAACTTAAACTTGTCCTTATAGGAAAAACAAACGTCCCAAACCACAGAAGTTTTTGATCTGTCGTCATCAACGTTACTCATTCCAAGCCAGTCACACTCATTTGCCTCGGTGACCTTCACGCCCCACATGATGCAGGTTTACAACGCCGTGTTTGAGGCTACATTGGAGCAAAGCGCCAGGTTTGGATGAGACAAAATCACTTTTGTCATGCAGAAAACAGCTCAGGGACACTCAGGCCATGCTGACTTTTACTTTTCTTCAGTTACACTCCAACATTGTTTGTTCTCATTGTGCTTCAGATTGACACCCACCTCTAAGATCAAAGCTCTGGATTTCCACCTAACAGGAGAGAGTGTTTTTCCACATGTGTCTGTGCTCTGTCCAACCCTGAGGAACAGCGCAGGAAGCCCAGTGATCCATTTCGGAAGGGTGTCTGTAGGAAACAGACATACACGGCCCCTTGTCCTGCTAAATAATGGATACTTCCCAGTTCAGGTAAGCTCAAAAGAAAACTAAAAAAAAAATCTGCTCATTTATATTCTTTCATTATGTTGAGCGGTAACTGTATCACTTAGACAAACACCACTTGATCTTAGAATTGTACAGTTTACAGTCTCACATTAACTAAATTTAAATGTATAAATTCCAGTTATTCAGCCAGGTTATACGTTATATAGTTCTTTAGGGATCCTTCACCTGTAAATAAGATGTCACATTACTATCTTACTATTAACATACCCAGTCCACCTTCATGCTATTTGTCAGAATCTGTATTTATTGTCTTCCTGGTTAAATATATAAAACCACAGAAGAAAAGACTATATTGGTCACACCTATAATCTTATTATAAATTCATCAGTTCTGCATTTACCCAAAACCTGAAGAGGTGTGGTGGCCTTCAAGCATCAGATGGAAATCTTGGGTCAGTTCTTTGGTAAAGGGTACAGACTGTAAATTTGTATGTTTGTAGTTGTCAGAAAAACCTAAATATGCTGAGAAAATACATTAAAAAAATGCAAATATATACAAAAAAAACCCCCCACCAAGCTGCTAGTAGACAGTACTTCAATTAGTGTACATGATACATGCCATTGCTGATCAGCTGATGATAATGCAGAAAAACCTGGTGTGCTTCACAGGCTCAAGTTGACGTGCTGGATGAACATGACTTGTTCACACTCAGACCTTCTCCTGGTAACACATGCAGCTTCATCTACTCCACACCACTTGAGGGCACCACTGATTCAGGTACAACCTTTGTTTGTCAAACTTTGCATTTAGTCCACCTATTCTGCACTGAAATAATTAGTAAATAAAATTTTGGACTCTGAAATTAATGCTAGCCACTTTGATCTAAATCAAGAGGAGTGAATGGTTAATCACTGAAATTACTCAAATTAACGCTTACAGTGTTTAATATGTTTTTCATCTACTTAACCACAAAGTTAACCACAAATATCGCTCGGTGTCCTGTCTGACCGCACAGCTCCTGATGCAGCCGGTGTGCTTTGCCGGACGGCAGAAACAGAGCGAAAGCCGAGGCTACAACTCGAACGCGTTCAGTGTATTTTCGGGGTGATTCTGGACCAGAGTCCTTTGGTCAACCAAGACATAAAGCACAACGTTTTGATGTTTACTGACCCAATAGAATTTAGATATGCAGTACTTAATACAAAAAAATAAAGAAAGAAAGAAAATAAAATCCGCTAAACAGCGAGACCGCGGAAGGTGAACCGCGATATGGCGAGGGACCACTTGACTTTAATAAAGCTTACTTCATCAACTGGACCTATAGACACCGAAAGGTGGACAGATTTATATTAGTTTACAATTTATACATATTGTGTATGTATTAATTTGTATATTATGTGTTTTTGTGGCAATATTTTTGGAAAGAAAATTGAGGAGTAAGTTCAAAAGTGTGCAAGTTCCCGCTTACGTCTGTCTAGATAAAAGACCTCATACTGGACCACTAAAGTAGGTTTAGCTTGAGAGTCTGGCCAGCTGACATCTGACTGGCACCAGTTACAAGTGGGCATAATCACTGACCCTCTTCACGCTAGCAATGAACATGCAAGCCAAGAGAGCTAAAACAGAACGCAGAGGCCCACTCAGCAAGTCTGGAATAAGGTAGCGGCCCATCAGAGCCTTCGTGGATGTACTGGATATACCGGTCTGGGCTCCCTGGGAGATTCAAAACCTGGATGAAATACCAATATGAAATCCTCCCAAGAATCCTCTGGTCTCTGCTCAACCACCAGGTTCTCATTTTTGTGGCTGAAGATTTTGCGCAAAGACTGCAGCTACCATCACAGATGCCCGGGTCTGCCACGCAGCTTAAGTAACATTGGGTTGTATGGGAACACCAACAAGGCCAGGCACACTTTAAGCTCATTCAGGGAGGACTTTATTGTGGCAAAGGCACGGAAACACCTGCAGTACTCAGGATCCAGAGACGCAAAAATACATTTAAAAATTAACTGGACAAAATACTGTTGCAGAGTTACTTTGACACATACCAGCCATAGAACAGCTCTACAGAGCTGTGATTTTTACACTTTTTATGACTCACCAGGGTGTCGGGCGGCGAGCAGGCTCAGGATGAGTTTGAAAGTCAATGAGCAGGTTCGGCTGGAAGTCATCTTCTGCTCTAACAAGCCTGTAAGAGCTCAAACCAGGATTCTGATGTGTTTGGAAGACAACAAACACATCACAACCATAATAAAAGTGTTTGGAGATGCGTGCCAGGACGTCTCCATTCACAACCTCAACAAGTCATCACAGGAAATAAATCTGGATGTTAATAAAGGTAAGAAAAGAAAAAAGTCAGTATGTGGCTAGGAAAGAGCAGAGAGGGAACAGGTGTACTAACAACAGATCTTCTTAGAAAAGGTAGTAATTCTTTCCTGAGGTTCCTGCATGCTCTGGATTCTGGATATTCTTTTATTTATTTATTCCATTCTGTCCCGTACAGGTGATTGTGAGGGGCTGAACTTTGGTGACTGTTACGTAAATCAGCTCTACCAACAGAGTTTCATGATGACCAACCACAGCAGCAGCCGGGTGTTTAAGTTTGCATGGATAACGGGATCAAAATTCGGCTTCTTACCCCAGGTTGTCATTTATATATATCATCTGTGTAATACGTGTGTGTCAGATTAGTCCACTCAAATATAATCAGGTTTACATACACTTTCTAAAAGTAGAAGACTCCACTAGGGGTGGAAGGACTATTTACCTACTCGACACGTCCACGTAGTTCATCTACTTTGGCACCCTAAGCTAACTATGAGCAGAGTAAGGAAACAACAGCCTGAAGGTCCGCCTATAGGCGGGATGGAAGATGGACCAACCTGGACAGATATTTTGGTACTGACCAACACGGCAAAGGCAGCGACAAAGAATCAGAGGATCCCTAGAGAGTGCAGTTGTGGGTGGAAGAAAGTCACAACCTACCTTGGTCTGTGTATTCACCAGGGTAAGTCCATGTTGCTCGCTCACCTCAGACGAGCCCAAAGGGGCCAGGGCAGGATTTCTCAAGGATCCCCTCAGGTATGCCTGTAGCCTACTGGAGAAAAATAGATCCGGAAAGCTGAGGAACACAGAGCAAGAGCTCGAAGACCCACGCTCAGCTGAGAGACAGTCAAAGGGGGGGTGCCACTTGGAGCTCCAGGGTACTTGCCCCAACCCCCAGAACTATCCCACCTGTTTGATACATCTCCTCCTATGTGGTCTTTGCTCAAGCAGACGGTAAACCAAGCTAGAGCAGCCCTTGGCCCCAACGACGTCCCATGTAGGCTATACAAGAGCTGCCCCGGGGCTCATAAGGGGTTCGATCAGGACAAAAGTGGGATGCAGTCCAAATGGTTGACCAAGCCATCAGCCAGCTGATGCAGCGGAAGGTCATGGGAGCCGTGCAGCCAGGCAGCACCGACCTTGGCTGGGTCCCCACAGTCAAGAGGAGGTCCAAAGCCAGTGCTAAGGATCGACGAGACCTGGTAGTGGGGATGGAAGAGGAGTCCTCCATGATCAACACAGTGGGGCAGAGCCAGCAAGGGAGGTAGACAAACCGGGAGGCAGTGGTGAAGAGATCCATTACCTGGAGGCACGTCTCTGTTTTATGATCTGAGCAACATATGCCACCCTTCTGAGCCCCTAGAAAATCAACCTTTGATACGGGACAGGAAGGCTGTCAGCTGTGCCCAGAACCCAAGTCTGCAGCATATCCTCTCCAGCTGCAAGTCAGCGCTGACACAGGGTACAGGTGGCACACGGAAATTATTCTGTTTGTCAAGGTTTTCATGAACCACACTTTGTCTGGGTGCTCAAATTCAATTATCAAGAAAGGCAACGTGTGCTCTAAAAGCGTCATCCAGCGTTTGTGTTTGCCTCTTTACCAGATTGTCATAAATGAGAGCTGGTTCTCTGACCTAACTGGTTAAAAAAGGTTGCATTATTAAGACAACAATAACAGACTATCTCTAAATCAAAGCATGAAACAGTCAGCGCCTTAAGCCTTTCTGGCTGCACAGTCAAGTCTTTTCTTTTCATTACGTCACCGAGTTTCTGATCAGAAAGCTTGTCCTTACAGGGGGGACATCTGCACGCTGGCTGTTCAAAAGAGGTGACGGTAATGTTTCATCCCACTGAGCCAGTGAGATTAACAAACCAGTCAATTGTATGCAAGCTTTGTGAAGTGACTTTTGAGCAGCCTGTCGAGGAGGTCGCTGACTGGAGTGACAGACAGAAAACACTGTTGCTGAATTCCTCCAAGCCGGCCTCTGCAGCACCGAAGCAAAGCATCACCGCTAAGGTAAAAGAACTGATGCCATCTCAGAGTCGTCCTGTGTCGCAGTCGGTCACAGGCACTTCCTGTGTATGTGTAAGCAGGTAGTAAAGACCGATGAGCCTGCCTGCTCTGTGGTGGAAGGCTCACAGTGGGAGATGAATCTGTGTGTTAGTGCAGTTTGTGACTACGTGGCGTTCAGGTGCAGCGCTGTCAGCATTCACTTCAAGGACACGATGCTCTTCCAAACTAGACAAGAGCAGTAAGTCAGACTCCCCACAGCAGCAGCTCCAACGCACGTGTATTAACCATATTTTATGGTCATACATCTGTGTGTGTGTGTGTGTGTGTGTGTGTGTGTGTGTGTCAGATTTCAAATAACGAATGAAGGCATGGTCAAACTGGAATTCTCTTTCCAACTGTTCCTGGATTCAAGCAACAATCACGAGGAAGGTAAGTGCTACATTTATATAACCTGATGAAATGGTTGATTGATGCGCCATCACAACACTAAAGATTAAAAAAACAAAAACACTGAGATTTAAAGAAGTAAATTATGAACATTAAAATGAAGTGATTAGGTGTTTAGGTGCTTTTTGTCAGTCAGTAAAACATTCTGGGTTCATCAAATGAAATTTTGTATTTGGCATAATTTTGTTTACGGGTATAACTTTAATCACACTGTTGTTTTGTCGTGTTGGAATATAGACCTTTAATACTTTCGCTCCATGGCGATGACATCATCACCACTGGAGATTAACACAGAACAATGCTAATATTTTCATATGAGATATTGCAACATATAAATCTAATTTGTCATTGCAACTATGCAGTTGATTCCATTGCTTAAGAGCACATATAGTACTTTGGGAGACGGATAGCAGACTTGAACTTTCTGGAAAAAAGAAAAAGCTGTGTAGTTGAGAGTTTCTCAGTATGAAACATTTCAGGTTCAATGACATTTATACAATTTTTTTGCATTGTGACCAGACAACAGTACAGCCGGAGGCTTAGCTGAAGCTTCTCCGGTGAGTCCTGAACTCCTGCCCATCAGCATTGAGCCTCGCACTGGTGTCATCGAGGCTGGGAAAATGAAGATTTTCAGCGTTTGCTTCTCACCTGTGAGGGTGGCCCAGTACCAGTGCAGACTGGTTTGCAGGTACAGAATATGCTTGTGTAGTCAGACAGAAGACTTTCCTTTGTTTAGTGGAATATTTCAACTATTTGGGTTCAAGTTGATTATACAACATATAAAGTTGTCAAAGAATGTTATATCTTATAGCAGGGCAACTGGTATTCTCCTACTCACAGCAGCCACATTTATAATAATTAATACACTCAGCTGCCACTTCCTTAGGTACACCTCACCTGTACTCGGCTGGATCCCTTTTGCCTTCAGAACTGCACTGATTCTTTTTGGCCCATATTAGATACTGAAACATTCATTATCAGAGATTTTGGTTTTTATCAACATGATTCAACAAGTCGAATATCCTGTTCCACCACATTCTCAAGATGGACTATTACACTGAGACCTGGTGACTGGCGGCCGTTTAGTGAACTCGTCGTCATGTTTGAAAAACGGGTTTAAAATTATTTGGCCTCATGACACGTGCTGTCCTGCTGGAAGTCAGAAGAGGGACATGGTTGGCAACACTACTCTGGGAGCCTGCAGAGATAAACAACATTCATAGAGGAGGAAGGGACCTGAAATTGCCAAGCCGTGTTATGTTTCCATGGCACTCTTGTGAACAGGGAACTGTTTCTTGGCAACAGGATCGGCCTACGGTGTGGTTTTCTACTGCTATAGGCCACCTGCTCCAAAGTCTGATGTGCTGTGTGGTCAGAGATGCTCACCTGCTTACGGTTATGTGTTTGGAGTTGTTTTTTTTAATACATTTACCTTCCTTTTAGCTCAAACCAGTCTGGCTTTTCTCCCCTGACCTCTGATGTCAATAAGGCATTTTTGATCAGAAAACTTCTGCTTGTTAAATATTTTCTCTGGGCACCTAGAAGAGCACCAACAACCCTACTATGTTCAAATTCACTTAAATCACATTTGTTGTCCATTCCACATGCATCCTTTGAGCTTCAGAGGGCATCTTTATGATGACAGTATGTGTTAAGTTTTTGCCATGTGGTCCAATTAGATATTTTCATTAATGGGCAGCTGGACAGGTGTAGCTGACAAAGGGTCCGGTGAGTCGACTGTATGTACTGAGAAGAGCTAATCAAGAAAAAGTTAGTGTTTAATGGAACCTGACTGTAAAATTTCATTTATTCACATGTACATTATTTTTGCTGGAAGGAAATTGGGCAGGTGCTGCTCCCACAGTGACACACAGGTGTGTGTTGCCATGTCCTCTGCCAGCATTGGAGGCCATTCATGAGCAGGTGCTTGTGAGCTGGTGGTTGAACGTCTTCAGAGGACTTACTGTGTGTAATTTTCTTTCAGTATACCTAGCTTGCAGAAAGGAAAACAGGCTCCCTCCATTTGCGTGTCTGGGCGTAGCCTGTTACCCCTGTGTCATTTTTACCTGGAGGACTCAGATTGTATTAGCAGGCTGAGCAGCAACCCTGAATTCACGGGTCATCTGGACAGTGACACCAGGGTCATAGAGCTCAGCAGTGTTGTCTTTGTACCATCAATCAGGTAAAAATGGAGAATTTTTTTTTCATTTCTAAATGTGCAAGTCTTTAGTACCGCCATTGGTTTGCACCACAGATCCTTTGATGTTTTGAACCCAACCGAAGACCCGTACGCATTCAAGTGGAAGTGTGAAGATTCAGGCTGTAGCCCTTTTCGCTGCCTCAACCCATATGGAACCATCCTGCCTGGGAAGACTGTACCAGTAAGGATGGAAATGCAATAAGAAACACTTCTTCCTTATTTCATCTTAAATCTAGCCTCTTTCACCCAATTTAATAATATTTCTGTATATTTGTTTCCTCCTCATTGACCTGTGTTATTCTTATAAACTCTTCAACCTGTACATTTCTTTGTTTTTTGTTTGTCTCTTTGTCTGGTTCTAACTGGAATATCTGCCCACGCTTAACCTGTTTGCACGTGGCTCAGACGTGTGCTTTGACTTCCCAGCTGTACATTAGGAGATTCTGTGTTTAGTCACCTGACCGTGTCTCTTTTTATTTCTTCCTCATAACTGCAAACCCTAAGTTACACTCAGTAGAGTGCGAACACCCGACAGATCTGAAAATGTAGACCCTTTTTACCTCCAAAACATGATTTCCATTTCATCATGTTCAATAATATACAGACGGTTGCTCTGAGCGCCACAAATGAAATGAGGCGGGTCCCTCATTTCAACGTGGCTGCAGATTCCTCCTGTTTCAGGTTGTCCCCAGCATGTGCCTTCCCTTTTGTGCGATTTTACTGTCGTGTGTTTGTGCAGGCATGTTTTGAATATGTCTCTGAGAAGATAAATGTGGTCCATTCTTCCTGGAGCTTTGTCATCGAGTCCCTGTCGCTTTCGGTCCCATTCTTGTGTGTGGGCATCACCAGAGAACCACAGTTATATTTCACCAAACGTCAGCTTGACTTCGGAGAGCTGCCTCTTGGTATGTCCTCTCATTTTCCCTTTAAATCCAAACCCAATACCACAAGCGTAATACCACCTATCCACATAACCTCTGTTGTTTCATACACCCCCCCCCAAACTTGTAATTTGGGGGTGTTGTTTGAAGATTTTGCAGAATCCTGCAATGTTTTGGAAAATTTGTGTTTGAGTGCTCAGAATATTATTATTATTATTATTATTTGTAGAGAACTTTTCAAAACAAGGTTAAAAGTGCTTTACACGGACATATACAACCATAGTACCACAACACACAAAACAGAGGCACTTGCAAAATGGTGACCCAACATATTCCAGCAAAGTGAGTGGGGTAAGGAAAAACTTCCTATTAGGAAAAAACATCTACGACTCGGAGTGGGTGACCATCTGCTTAGACCAGTCGGCTTAACAGACATAAGAATAGCAACGTTCTTGCAAACAACACAATGTGCACAATACATTGATGGATTACTGTGATGACAAGATCAGATCCTATTACAATTTAAAAGGTCTTATTTTCATCCATCAATCCATTTTCGTTTTGCTCATTTTGGCCACTTGTATCCGCGATCTTGTTTATTTGATCGCTACCCAAAGCTTGTGACCATAGGTGAGGGTAAGAATGAAGCTCGAGTGGTAAATCGAGATCTTCGCCTTTCGGTTCAGCTCTCTATTCACGACTGATCGGTGCTGAGTCAGCATTACTGCAGACGCTGCACCGATCCGCCTGTCGACCTCTAGCTCCGTTCTTCCCTCATTTGTGACCCCGATCTCCTCCCTAACCCTAACCCTAACCCTAACCCTCCCCTGGGACTTGTTTGTCATGGGTGGCCCTACCAGGGGTAGGGCATACAATACTGATATTACTTGAAATGTAATTGACAATTCTTGCAGGGTAGTTTCTAACTTTACATGCAATTTTTATTCCACCAAATGAATCCACAATATCTGACACTTCTCCTTCTGTGTTGAATGACATGCCGACAGCATATTTGGTGTTTGTGCATGTGCACGCAGACATGCACGTAGGTGTGTTTATCTGGATCCATCCTTTTGCAGGTTACAAAGCACAGCAGCTTGTTGATCTGGTGAACTGTGAGGAGGAAACTTACCACTTCACCATCCTGCAGTCTTCCCTCCTCTGTGATGACCAGAAGTCCAGCCTCAAGTTGGAGCCTCTTTCTGGTGTCATTCAACCCAAAGCCAGGTCAGCTGATCATAAACATCCAACAAATTAAAATGAAAGAACATTTGTGAAAGTAATTAATTTATCATTTTGGTTAAGGCTGTCGCTGTCAGTCACTTTTACCCCTTGCTGCAAAGGCCAGAAGAGATTTAGGTTGATTTTGAGGATGAAGAAAAAGCCAGAGCCCCTGGTTCTCACAGTCAAGGCCACTTGTCTCCCCATGGCCGCTTCACTTCAAGTAAAGATGCCAGACTGTGTCGTCAGGCAGATCAACCCTGACCAAGAAGAGACACTGGACTTTGGAGAGGTCATTTTTATAATATTGTGAAATTATTATATTACTACGATATTGTGATGAAGTTGGAGGTGAATGTTCTTCCTGTCTGTTACTGTGCTGTTTGCAGGTGGAGATATCAGAACAATCCTTTTTTTATTTCCAGTTGACCAATCAGTCAAAATTCAGCATGGATGTGAACTTTGAGCTGACAGGATATGTCAACCTACTGCCGCACTTGAAAGCAGAACATCAAAATGCTGTAATTAATGTCGGAAAACATCTGCAGACGTCACTTTTATTTTCTCCCAAAGGCATCTGTAGCCTTCAAGATGTCATCTTGAGAATTAAGGTAACAGAGGCAGATTCTCCCAAATGTTATAGTTTTTGGTTTTACATTTATTGGTTATCACATTTTAAATGTTTAAAAAAATAGTGTAATATTATAGTGTGTTATGTAATAAAATATTAAGAGTAATAAAATGATATTTTAATGATAACATCTTGCAAGTCTCAGGTTCTTTGGCAAATAATGCTAGACCTGATTACCTGGAGTGTTGTCCTTAGGCAAACATATTTTACTTTATTATTTGGATGCTTGTTGTCAAATATCCTTATTTATATTTCATAACTGCAAAATAGTAATGTGCAGGAGTTCCTCTCTTGATTGATTTGATTGGATTTTTTTGCTTTTCTTTGGCTTAATAATTTAACCTTTGATTTATCCCTGTCTTTTCTCCTCACCAGGTGAAACTTGGGCCAACATATTCTTTTGCCATTAAAGGCAAATGTTCAGCTCCAAGTATTGAATTCTCCTTCACCCAACACAACTTTGGCAAATGTTTACTGCATCGTCCTGGGATGGTGCCTGCCTCCACCACACTAGTGATCTGCAACAAGGGCATAAAAGATGTCGGGTACTGTCTGTTTAGATGTTTGAATCTTTTTTTTTTTTTTGACCAGGTTTATTTATCTGGCAGATTAATTTACATGTACACTTTTTAGATTAATTAATTTATATTATGCAAAGGTTTGGGCATCCCTTGTCCAAAATAATGTTTTTATTTAAATTTTCCACTTTTACATTCTAAAAATAAAAATAATCATAAGTAACGAAAAAAAGACTCGCAGCAAATGTTAGCACTGCCAGCGTATTTAGTGTCCAATGGCGCCCCCATTAGGAGACTCTCAGGACCTTGGAAATACTCTCAGCTTAAGCCTTTTGTTGTGGTTCATATTTTTCATGGTTTTCCAGACCGGATCTTGACCCCCACAGTTCCTGTTAACTAATAGTCTGTGGAGGTTGCAAATAAGGAAATGCGACGTGGCCAACTTCACCAACTCATACTACATACCATCACTCTATATACACACACCTGCACTTCTTCTACACCCCAATACCTGGTCTGGTGTGAAAATACACCACCCACTAATGTCCGCCACACAGACACCCCCCCGAACATCCAGAACAGGAACTCAAACCACAAAAATCATTACTGAAAATTGCATTTACACAAGAAATGTTACAAAGCGTAGTGTTGAAGACCCAAATGCAGGTACGAGGCAGGCTCATATAAATAAACAACCCTTTATTGGGTGTACAGCAAAGGGGAAACAGAAGGCGCTGCGACTGGAGGAAAAACAATGTCCATGTAAAACTCAAAGTCCAAACTCTTCACGGGGAGGCTCCACTACAGGGTGTCCAAAGACCCGAACTCAGACTCTTCTCAAGGAACGTGGCGACCTGGGAACCGGGGCAAAAACTCTCATGAGTCACAACTCGCAAAAAACACAGAAAAGTAGTGATGTTATGAGATGGGCCGAGGCTTCGAAGCGTGGGTCGCGTAATGGGGGCGGGGCCTCCGCAAAGCGTGAGCCGAGGCGTGATTCATGTGGGGGCGGAGTCAAAAATGATGACGTGTGAAGCCTGACGGAGACGCGCTGACTGTTTGCTTCATGAAGTGGTTCAGATTTTGGCGCGAGTCATGACAGCTATTTAACCCCCCCCGGCTCCTGTCAAAATGTGGGTTGTTGTAGGAGAGGTGCGGTCAGTTGTAGTTTTGGAGAGTTTAGATAGTTTCCAGTTAAAACTTAATCTATGTTTAACCTTACGTTACAATGTGCTATCTCATAACTTAACAAAACTGTTATGTGAAATGTTATTGTTATTTCAAACTGAATGTGTTCTGAAGTGAATCTCATTCTCATACGATCAGCAACTTTTTTTGTCCTTTTTTATTTAGTTTGATTTGCACACCAATATTGTCCTGATCTCTTCTACAATGGACATTCTGTAAAACTGAAATTACCAAATCTATTTTGCAAGATTCAAATGATGATGGTGTTTCTTTAGGCCTGCATAGATAGAAATCAAACAAAAAAGTGGATCATTCTGTAAATTTTATCCTAGGTAATGGAGAATAACATAGTCAAACATTTTGTGTGATTCTTCATTACTTCCAATGAACAAGAGGAACACAATGCAGTCAGGTTCAGATGCAGTCGCATGTGATTTTACATTTGGCCTCTGGGTGGTATCATGTGCACATGAAGCTTCATGAGCAGAACCCTTTCGTGAACCAATCGGCTGAAGTGGTTCAATGCCCCATGGGGCTTCATCTCACCATCACTACAGAAAAGCTTTCGTCTGAGTAAATCAGCTACCACCCTATAGTTGAAGGAAAAACCAACAACAATCCAGCAACGGGGCCAGCTGGCAGCCTCCCTAAATCAGCCGCTGATGAGCCGATTAGCAACAGGTGTGCAGCCACTGCTGGATCCTGGGAACCTGCGCCCTCTCCAAGGGGAACGCAGGACAAGCCGCACACACAACAAATAGCCAGCAAGCCAGACCCTAACAAGAAAGAGAGAAGGAAAAAAAAACAACAGCCTCAGGCCCCACCCGAAGTTTAATGACCCGGCCAAACCTACTGCGTCTAACGGTTACCGGAACAGTGTCTGCCGAGCTCCTCTCTACTGGCCCGGCCAGGAAACTGAGTCCGCCATCACGGCCGGAGCAGCCAGGACCGGGGTGCCCGCAGCATTTGATTTGGGGGGGGCAGCCCCAGCATGGGGCCCTAGCCAGTTTCATCGGTTCATCTGGGAATACATGAGCAGGCTTCAAACAGTCCACAGAAACCTGCTCTGAACGTCCCCCCATGTCCACCCTAAAAGTCTTGGGTCCAACCTCGAGGACCCGAAAGGGGCCATCGCAAGGAGGCCGTAAAGGAGAACGGTGGGCATCGTGGTGGACAAACACATAGCCCGCTGAGTTCAAGTCCTTGAAAATAAGACTGGGGCAGACAGTGGGTGGGGACTGGAGAAACTCCCCCATCTTGAACGTGGAACGCAGGGCGCTGGACCTTCATGGGCCAGCAGGCTGAAGCATCTGTGAGAAACTCCGGCTGACCCAAAACCAGTTCCGCCAGTTCTGCTGGGGCTGAGCGCAGACCCAGCATGGCCCATGGTAGGCAGTCTAGCCAATTCCCATCGGTCAGGGTGGCGCGAAGGGCAGCCTTCATGGATTGATGTAACCGGTTGTACAGTCCTGTTAGTCTGCGGGTTGTACGGTGTACGTGTACATGGTCGAAAGCCAGGGGCTGCCAGGTATTGTCCACCAACTGTTCGCACACCGTCCCTACCACGTAATCCAATACGTTGGTGGTAAGGGCAAGAGAGGCAGTCGCTGACGGGTGTGCCAGCAGGGCCGCATTGGCAAGGGCGGCCTTGACACTTGTGAAAGCCTGCAGCCTTTCCTCAGTCCAGTCCACTGCCTCACTGGCTTTCCAGGAAACACACACCTGCACTTCTTCTACACCCCATTACCTAGTTTGGTATGAAAATATGTATGAAAATACATCGCCCCCTAGTGTCCTCCACAGGTTCTTAATTACATTGGGGACTGCAGAAATGGGGACCTGAAATCACAGTCTTCTGTGAGAATTATTTTAATTTCCCGAGTGTTAGGATACTGCTTAGAGGTTGCTTATGTTGGGACAAGATTAGAGGATTCTGGGTATTTATAATGCTTTGAACTGCATCAGCTGTCCTTTCCTAATGATGACTGGAAACAAGCCATGACCATAACGGTCTAACTAAGGTCTGATTCTTTGGTCAGAATTATCTGAGAGTTCCGATCTCCTGGGGAGTCTCATTCTTTTGCAGGAGGCTACTTTTCTTTTTTCAGTCTTCAACTGTATAAAATTGGAACCTTAAATGCCTTAAACCTTCACATTAACATAAGAGTCCCCCAGCGTTGTCCAAACCTCTGCATACCTCTGTAATGAAATGCTTATCCATTTTATTTAAATGTTAACTGTCCTTAGGCTACAGTGCCAGTTCAGGAATACCCCTCACATGGAGCTGGAGTGTGGAACAAATGTTTTACCCCCTGGTGCTCTTCTGGATGTACCGATCCGCTTCCTTCCTCGGGAACTGTGCTCTTACCATGAAAAAGTCGCCTTTATCTTAAATAGCTGTATCACAAGAGAAGTGAGTTTACTGGGACATGGTGTCAAGATGAAGGTGAGCATGAAGAGGTGCTGTGTGAATGTTAGAAAAGACATGCTGAAAATGGATGTGGGACCCTGTGGTTCCTCACACGTTACCCTGTCCATGTCACTATCAGCATGAGTTTCTGTTGAGCCCTGATGTTGAGCAGTGTGTTGATTTGATTTTATTGTTGTATGTATATTTTTTTTTTCTCCCAGCTGGAAGTAGAGGATCCCCGACAGAGGAAACTCAACCTGGGGTCTTTAAATTCAGGGTGTAAAGTGAAGAAAAAAGTGAAACTGGTCAACCGCAGCAGTATAGAGCTTTCATTTAAACTGCTGCTCAATACTCAGCTGGATCAAAGGGTAAAGAATGTGCTTATGGGCGTGCACATGCGTATATACTCACACACACACAGACCATTACAGACCTTCCTCCTCTCATCCTCCAGGATCTGTCCCTCAGCCAAACAGGGGAGCTCAAACTGAGAGCTGGTGATGGTTCATGTTCCTTTGAAATCCTCTTCTCTCCTCATCAGCGCCTACCTGCCTTCACTGCTGAGCTGCTGGCTCAGTGTGCCGGCGTCTTCTACCCCTTGCTCACACTTCAAGGCTCCTGCCCGGTACAGTGTTGAGTTTTGTCCAGTTTCATGCAGATCTTGATTTTACAGCTAAAAGTGATTTTAAATGTAGAGGATGGTTGCATTGCTTTGCATTCTGATATTTTGGGTGTAATTGTCAATGTATTCCAGCAAAATAACCAAAACACAACAATGCAAAATCCTGGAGGGAATCTTCTGTCACTAAAACGCTACCAGGCTTTAGCTGATGTTCACTTCGGCTGTGATGAGACGTAATGCGTTGTCAGTGGTTAACAGCTCTGCTTGTCACTGGCAGGGTGTGAAGGTCCAGCTGGATCAGGACCACCTGGCCTTTGGAGCAGTTACTCAACACTGTCAAGCCAGCAAGAAAATTGTCATGATGAACAGTGGGGATGTTGGTACCACGTGAGTCACTGCACATGCAACCTTCATACCAATGTCACAGAACCTGGTATTTTGTGCCATTTACTAATTTAACTTAACTGTTAAGTCTTCCTTTTCTCAAACATAAACAGAAGTCGGCAAAATTATATTTTACAGATTATGTGCTGCATCTGATCCTAAGTAGTGTCTTTTTAATCCCTCGTAGTCTTAGAGTGAAATACAAATTAAAAGACAGAAATGTAGATTCTGATAATCAGCAAAACGTGAAATGATGAGCCACTTTCACATATACAGACAAAAATAATTACACACAAATAAATGTTTGACTGTTGTTCGATTACACGCAACACAAGACGAGGTTGTTCTGCCTCAGTGTCTCTGAAGAACTGATTTGAAAGCAGACGTAGAAGAGATGGACTGATTAAGTTCGCTGTCTAAAAGCGCCCTCCAACATTGCTAAACCACTGAAATACACATTAAAACATACATAAAAGCCTTTGGGGTGTTTTTTTAATTTGTTGTTTCCTGTCTGTTTGCATTTTAACCAGTTTCTGCTGGAAAACAGATAAATCAGCTCGAGGTTTGACCATCACACCAGCCAAAGGTTTTATCCGCCCAGGCATGGAAATTCCCCTGGATGTGACCTTTGCCCCGGTGACGCTGAGCGAAGACATAAGATATGAAGTATCTTGTATGGTTGGCTCATCTTCTGTACTTGGGCTCACTGTGACGGGTTCCTGCATTGTGGTCTCCACAAACAAAGAGGTGAGATCCTCGAGATCTCACAGCTTGGACAAACCTGTTACACACCTATTTCCCCGACATAACGTTTTTGATAATATTTAAATTGAATGATTCTAATATGATATAACAATTATGTCAATTTTTTTGTCCTTTTGTTTTTTCATTTCAAAGCTTTTGAGATCCAAAAATAAATAGTATTAACCTTAATCAGTACCAAAAAGGTACTTTCAGAGGTTCTGAAGTAAAATCACAAATTTTTTTTAAGTCACGATATCACCATGGTACATTGATCGATTGATTTTGATTGTATTTATGCAGTTGTCAATCTTTTGGGGGCTGGTTTTGAATTGGATTTGATGAACCAGTGGCTTACACTGTATTCTCCCCGTCTTCGCACCATCATTAAAGCCTCTTGTCTCCAGGTTGTGCAGTTTGCTTGCCTGGTGCGTGGTTCTCAGACTCAGATGCTGCAGGTGAACAACCCCATCTACCAACAGTGCAGGATCGTACCTGTCCTGAAGGGGGGGCCATGGAGGGTTGCGCCCTTCCTGGACTTTGAGCCTCTGGAAAACAAAATGATTGAGATCACCTACCAGCCAATGACAATGACCACTGATGGAAGGAAAGATTCGGTAGGAGGAGCCTCATACGGCGCTCTGTCTTACGTGAAGTTGATCTGACTGTCCTGCATTTCTCTTTCAGGCATCAGTTTCTTTTTACTTCCCTGATGGATCAGGCATGAAGTTCAAACTACAAGGAACTGCTGAGCCCCCCAAGGTGGCGGATACTATTGTGTGTCAACTGCCTGCAAAGACTCAGCACACAGTGGCGCTCTGCGTGCACAACTGGCTTCCCCAGAAACAACAGTAAAACGCACACAATCCAGTGTTGTATCTTGCACACACGGAAGAACACCGCAAGTGCTCACAATATGAGACAGGCAAAGATATAATTGTTGGCCATATCGTGGGTGTGTGCACAGGTTCCGTGTGCTAATGGAGTTTCTGAAACCCGACAAGCCGGACGCTACCATGTCCATCACAGGTCTGCCTTTCATTGATGTCCCGGCTTTGGCCAGAAAAGACTACAAGATGTCCTTCTTTACATACAGAGAGGGGCAATACCACACCAAGGTTTAATCTGGCCCTTGCTTCTAAATATATCATTTCATAAATTCAGATTAACATCACAACATCATAACTTGTCTTGGTAGGTGACATTTCAGAATGCGACGTCTGGCGAGTACTTGTTCTACCTTGTTACCTTCGAATGCTTACCTGCGGGACCTTTGTCCACCGTGGAGCTGGTGGCAACTGTCCGAGAGAGGGTTTCAGGAAGCGTAACGGTGGAGAACCCGCTGAGCACCGCTACCTGCCTCACCATGGAGTGTAAATGCCCAGAGATCAGCGCTCCCTCTGAGCACACCGTGCCAGGAGAATCCAAGGTGAGGATTTCACGCTTGTGTCGGCTTTTCTTTGTAATATGATGATCGTCGTGTGTTCAGCATGATTTTCTCAAGAAAGGAAGAGTTTCAGTTTTTTTCCATTTGCTAAAACATATTTTTGCAATCTAGGTTGGTTTTCTCAAAATACTTAACACAGTTCGCCAAACCAAACGCCCAAACTGCAAAATACCTCATGTATCCTGCGAAATGAAGCACTGAAACCATTGGAGTGAACAAAAATACAAAAATATGCTCCCAAAAATATGCTCCCTTATCCATTCCTGAATCGCACCTGCATCAGTTTCCTCACAGCCTGCAGAAGAGGCATGTGTGCAAAGGGCTGCCGGTCGTACACCTTCCACTGCCGTGCCGTAAAGCAGCGGTCCCCAACCCCCGGGCCACGGACCGGCAGTTCATTTGGTGCCGGCCCACACACAAAGAATAAATAGCTTGCATTATTCCGTTTTATTTATTATCTTAAACGGAATTACCCCTCTCAAGCCAGCGATCTTCTCTGGCCAGCACACGTACTTGACTGTCCTCAAAGGAGTGTCCGCTGTCTTTTAGGTGTAGGTGTCCTGCTGAGTCCTGTCCTGAAGAAGTGGCACGTCTGTGTTGGGCCATTCGTTTATGGAGGGGCTGTTTGGTTTCCCCAATGTACAGTTCCTTGCATTCCTCCTGGCACTGTCCAGCAGAGACAGCATTGCTTTGTTTGTGTCTTGGTGTCTTGTCCTTTGGGTGGACCAGTTTCTGTCTGAGTGTGTTGAAGGGTTTGAACTGTACTGGAATGTCATGTTTTTGGAGGATTCTCTTGAATTTTTCTGAAACTCCAGACAGGTCAAAATTAAAATTTACAAAACATTAGAAAACAGATGAGAGGACCACACAACTTCAAATTATTTCAAGGGTCAGCGGTGGTAGCATGCAGATTGGTGCAAAAAAGTCAGCGTGGAATGCGGTAATGGTGTGGACAGTGGCTGAGTCAGTCTCCTGTGTCCACTGACCTCCCAAAACCATTTTTTTTAATCTCCCGATGTGTTTTCTACTGCTCCTGTTCACTTTCTTATTTTGCGTCCATGTCTGCTCTCATTGGCTGTAGCTCTTTCTGCGTCACTACGAACAGACTGGTTATCTAGCAGGTTTGACATCCAGTTTTGCGTCTGTGCGGGGGCGTCGCCAGGGTCATTACTCGAGTCTTCAAGGTACTTAAGCTCGGTCGCCAAGGGGATTAGTGACTCCCCCTGATTTGGGTGAGGGTGAGTCGTGGCGTCTGAGATGCCAAAAATCCTAAAGATTTTTCCATCACAGTAAAAACAGTAAAACTTAACCCTTGAGGTGCTTGGCCATGTGGTGTCATTTTGAATGGCGGTGTTTTGAAATGGTGACTTTATGTCAGATTGTTGTGTGTTATGCAGAGGACCGTGTTCAGTACATTTAAAAAGTGCCATTTTGAACTGAAGCAGAAAGTGTGTTTGTAGAACAAGAAGAGGCTTTGCTCTCTTCTCTGTCGGTCTAATTCACTTTGCTCTGCAAAACATTTTAGTGTCAGCAATTGGAAAAAAACTGTAAATGAGATACACGATAGACAACTGAGTCAGGGAAGACTGAAGCATGGGACGCTAGAAACAGCAGGACTCCAGTGTCCAATTAATAAACAGACAGTCAGTCTGTTTATTCAACAAAATTTGCACACCAAGGAAAGACCTTCCACATGGGTGGATCATAAGCAGGCTGTAAGCACAGGCGCAAAATGCAAATACAAGAAGAAACAGGAGCAGAAGTACTTTGAACGTGGCAGAATTGTTCAGGCGGCTGCTGAGGTTGGACGCTCAGGACAAAAAAGTCCAGCCATAGAACCCACCAGTGAAGAGCAATGGCTGATCTCGGACCCTTGCCAGGTGCTTTTTCTTAACTTCAGTAGAACAATGGAGGCTCAGTTCATGCACGGGCATCAAACAGCGGCCACTTATATGGACATGTTTGAGCGGGAATCCCTCATGAATGAAGACCACCATCTTTGGTACTGATAGGGCCTTTCACCTGATGAAGGAACCTCTTCCAGGAGAATAAAGTTATATTTTTGGAACAGCCTGCATGTTCCCCTGATCCAGATCCTATTGTGAACCTCTGGGGATAGATGACAAGGGGAGTTTTCGTGACTAATGGATGTCTGTTCAGGACTGCGGATGCCCTTCATGAAGTCTTCCTCACCATGGAGCAACGGTGCCCCCAGACTCCTTGAACCAGTCACTCACCCATCAAACACACCAAAGATGACAAATATACATCGAGGAGGGCTACTTTTAAATCAGTTTTGTACAAATACATCAAGTTTGGTGGTCCTAACTAAGGTCTGAAGAAGGAGCTCGTGAAGATGTGAAGAATGAAAGAGGCTTTAGGCAGAGGACCTCACCTTAAATGGGTTTAAAATACAATGATATTTACACACTTTGTATCTTGTAAATCGTACATTTTGCATGTACTTTTTAACATTTTATTTAATCACGTTTGTCCTGTTTTCAGGGTTCTGTGAGCTTCGAGTATCAGCCCCTGCACGCAAGACAGTCGATAGCTCGGTTGACCCTCCACAGTGTTGAGCTGGGTTACTTTCACTACGACCTGTCTCTCAGAGCTCTTCCACCACCGCCAGAGAAAACCATCCACTTCAGCGCTTCTCTAGGCAGGAGCCAAGCGGAACTTGTAAAGTTCATCAACTACTCCCATGTCAAAACCGAATACTCATGTTCAGTAAGAACATTTTTCTTGCCATTGTTTTCCCCTAGCTATGATTAATGTGATTTACATTTGTGATGTGCTAAATATCTACATGAATGTTTTTATAATATACAGGAATGCAGTTAGATATTATTTGTTAAATAATTGAGGCCTCCCCTGAAAAAGGTCCATATCGTGCCTCGCTCGCTCACTCACTGATCATAGAAGTATGTTGTTTGCTTCTTGGCTTCTCGTCTTTAAATTGAAGACTATGGTTATTTGGCTTTCGGTTTTTAGAGTAATCTGATGAATGTATATTACCTTGTAAAATGTACATTTTTACATTACAATAAGTTGTTTTTTTTTTTTACTGACACTATCTGGCTTACTCAACCACCACTCCACCGGTCCATCTTGACCACTTGGTGGCAGTATCGTACCGTGACTCGACTGGCCATTGATATAAACGGAGCATTATGTCTGATATAACGATAGATGCAAGACCTTAAAAACTTTTCAGTATTTAAGGTCATTTGAGTACATTTTTAGTAAAAATGTTGTAGCAGGCCGAGTGCAGTTTTAAAGATAAGAGTTTTTGACGTAGTATTTAGGAATCCTACCTATGAATGATATTGTTTTATACAGACTTTTTTCCTTGGGTTATTTTGTTGTATGAAAATAAACAATTAACACTGTTATTTTGGTATACCTAAATGTAAATCCTAAGGTTTTAGTATTAAAAGTAGCTTTGGCTTTTATCACTGTTGATGCAGTAATATGAAACTCAGACGCTGGTAGCTTTTTTTTTTTTAATATAAAGCTTTTTATTACTTTAGTTCCTGGACAGTAATACAAGAAGCAGCAGTGTCAAGCAATATACTAGTGGATTTTCCATAGCCTGTCTGATACAATAATCTATATAGTCCGGTGTACATATACTTGTTTGTTGTGGCTGTTACTCCCAGTAAAGCCATAGTTTTGTCTTTTATCATTCTCATATTTTGATGTTGGCATTTCTCATTGTTTGAATTTCCTTTCTTGCAGACCAATTCTCCCGACTTCACAGTAGATAAGACTGTCATAGCTTCCCCAGGATACAGGCAGCCGTCCGAGGCTGCAGTCTCAGTTTGCTTTGAACCGCACCAGCTTGGAGAAGTCAAAGGCTTGCTCACTCTGTCCTCAGATATTGGTGGTCAGTACACCTTTGTCTTACGTGGGACCTGCATTCCTCCACAAGCACAGGGTCCATTTACCTTCAAGCCTGGTCGCAGCCTCAATATCCCCTTCAAAAATGTTTTCCTGGACACCACCACTTTTTCGTATCAGGTAAAGAAGAGAGCAAAACAGTTTGAGCTATCTACAAGTTCAAAATATTATATATCTTTTTTTGTATATCATGTTTATTATTATGGCAATATTACCTTTGGGATGTGGCCAGTTCTGCTGCAAGGGTTGATAGGTAATGGACGAATGACTATCCACTATCTAGGTGACTTATTAAAACAGTTTTCTTCAACTTCTAGGTGAACAACCCTTGCTTTGTTGTTAAAGGGTTCAATTCTACTCTTGACTCCAAAAAGACAGAAAACATCACAATGTCCTTTGAGGTGCCTGCTGACAATACTCCAGGACCGTGGTTTGGCACGCTGACCGTCTCCTGCCAGGGCAATGACGTTATACCGTTTTTCTGGGACTATTATCTGCAGAGTTCTGGGCCTGAGTCGTCATAGAGAATCACACACAGTTATGTTGTGCACAAATGCAACATTCCAACATGGGCGTACATGTGAAAGACAGCTTGATGATTTCTTTTCTTTTGCCTCGCTTTATTTAAACTTTGCTAGATACGCGTGCAAATATTTTTGCCTGTTTCTGTCATTTCAACAAGCTAAAGTAAAAAAAAAAAAAAAAAAGATCTGCAGCAAAAATAATTTTGTGTGGTCATCGTGTGTGTTTATTGAAATTACATTATTGCTTGTGTGTGTTTGTGGTAAACTAATTGAAGTTAAAATTATTTCTCAAAAGTACACACCTCAGGCTAGAAGCATTTTAGCTCCATTCTTTCTCTGAGGTCTGCAGGCTGTCGGGCGTGTTTCTGGGGCAGGTGCGGTGATGTAACGGGAAATGGGCGGTGGGTGGGGGGCTTCTCCTTCTCCCTCCACAGCGCAGCATGAGCGCCCAACGTCAAAAGGATGTGTGAGCAGGCAGCGCGCTATTGTAGGGACGGAGTCCACAAACTGCTCAACAAAGAACAAGCCAAACTTCGAGCCCACGACAGCCGCGAACAGCCCAAAGCCGAAGCCAGTAGAGACAGCGAGTGCGACACGGCAGCGCAGTCCGGAAACAGCGGCGCCCAGCCCGTTGGATTCGACGGGCTCGTCCGCTGGATCGTCACCAAAATGAGCGACAACAAGAACATCTCCAGCCGAGAGTACGCCTCCAGCAAGGAGGAGGTAGCGGTGGCTCAAGATCAGTTCTTCGCCCCGGAGCCCCGTAGAGGCATCTCCGTGATTTTGGACGTAAGTACGGGAAGGCGCTAGGCGGGAATGTGAGGGTGGCTTATTTATTATTTATATATATATTTTACTTTATTCCCCCCTTTACAACGGTCACGGGGTGGTGCAATCCCACATTAAAGACTTAACACGAAAGTCCAGAGGTAGAATTTAAGATTAAAAATTGTTGTTGACAAGATAACGATGACAAACCCTCTTGGTGGTACAGGATATATGCCATAAAAAAAAAAAAATATAATTGCTTTTTTGTCTTGCTGGTTGGCCAGAAGTATGTAACGTAAGTCCCAGTTAAAGAATAATTACCTCTTTTTGTATAAGCACAGTCAGAAGCTTAAGTTTATAGAAGGCAGACACTTTCAAATGTGTCTTAATGATACAGCTGTGGAGTTAATGAAAGTTAAGGTCTCTTCATTTAGAAAATGTACATTTGGTTTTGGTTGGTTTGAGATTTCACTTTAAGGAGAAGATACTTTCAACCAGTTTATTTTGAATACTTATGTACAGCAGTGAAAACCATCAATCCAGGTGTGGTGCAATGGTTCCTGTCTTGCTGTACCAAATTAGAATACTATGTTGTCAATCTATTTTATAACCTGACCTGCAGATGTGAATGTGGAGATACATTTAGCTTGAGACAGAAGCAGTGATGAGATAAATTACATTTGTTTGGGGCTAAGAATAATAAGTCCAAATCATTCACCCACTGAGGACTGCATTCAGTACCATCTTTAAAATTTAAAAAGTGGAAAAATTAGATTGCAGGCTGATCCATCTGAATTTCTCCTGGGGAATCTCCTCCCAGAGCTGGATTAGCGCATCAATCAGGCCACGGACAAAAGTATCAATACCATTTGTTATCCAGGAACTGGATCCACCACATGGATGATTCTGATGCTCTCTGGCAAATGCCAATCTGGCTGCCTGGTGCTGAGCCACACAACACATCATGGAGTCTGTTTTTGACCATTTGGGCGGAAAAATGCACACCAGTGCAGTGTTTCTCCTCTTCCTTCTTAAGGAAGCCGAAAGCGTTCCTGTTCCTGCTGTTGGGTTGTCGCCCCTCTCTGTGGCTGTGTCTGAAATCACACTCTCGTTCCCTATTCCCTACTCACTACCTAGGGAGTTGGCTTGAGTGCAGTGCACTACTTAGTGCGCTCATGGTTAAGCTGAAATTCTGCTTGTGTATACTGTTTGGGGTGCTTTGAATTGTATCATTGCATTACACAATACATGAATACCAGAAAGATGTTGCTGCTTTCTTGATTCATAGACCTAAAACACTCATTACTGTATTTCCTTAATATTAACTAAATTATTAATCTTCATGTGTAGCTTCTCGTGTGTGTGACTTAAACGATTATGGGAACATTTCTTGGTTAGGGAGCACCAGTTGTACACAATGCATTATGGCAGCAGTCCCCAACCCCCGGACTACGTACCGGTCTGTGGGTCATTTGGTACCGGGCCGCACATAAAGAATAAATAACTTACGTTACTTTGTTTTATTTATTATCTGAAACTGAACAATGTTTTATTTTGAAAAATTACCGAATTCTCTTTGTTATATCTTTTGTTATGGCTCACTATTGACACATGTTTATTATTATATTTAGAAAATACCACAGTTTTCATGGGTCAAATCACGTTCTTTTGTTGTATTTATCCTCCACATCTTTACTTCCGGTCCCTGAAAATACTGTCTGACACTAAAATGGTCCGTGGCGCAAAAAAGGTTTGGGGACCGCTGCATTATGCTGTTAAAGAGTAAATAAGATACAGCTCACTTACCATTTAAACGGCCCTACAAACTGGCATACACCCTAATGAGCGCACTATGTTGTGATTGCAGACACAGGGTGGCTTTGCTGTTGTACTGGTCTTTCTCCTAGTATCTCCTGAAGGCTTCTGACGCTGTGTTTGGAGACGCGGAGCACAAGTGTCTTTGTGGAGGTGCTGCACTACCTGAGCAACGTCTGTGAGCTGCAGATACGGCTTCATGCACAGCTGCTGTCAAGGGCTTCAAAAAATGCCAAACATCAAGCATAAAGGAAGGATGGGAAAATGTTCTGTGGCCCCCACAGGCAAAACCATTCCTGAAAGAGGCTGTCTTGCTAATTGCTTCACCTTGACATAAGAGCAGTTGATTGAAGTATTATTGCTTTCTAACTGGACAGGACAATGTCCCAGATGTATGGTTAACTTCTATGAAGATTATGTGTTCCATTTATTTTTTTCCTTCTCACCCAGTCTGCAGAACGTAATCGGGGGCGGCACCAGTCGTACTTTGGCAGTTCCCATTAGCGTTTGTTAAAATCTATATTGGCTCTCATCAATGACATTTTACAGTTTTACTTTTATATTTTCCCTATATAACCTAATATGAGAGTAAACATTTGAGAAAAATGATCATTCTTAGTTTTGGTATTAGCGTTTATAGGTCTTGAGGCAGAGTCGGCTGCAGAACAGATCTAATCGGGGGGCCGGGGGGCACAATCTGCCATTCGAGAAGTCAATATATGATGCAAATATTTAATATGAGCTTGCCGTCATCCAACACAGCAAATCAGCTCCAATTACACAACATTCTGTAAAATCTCTTTTTAAAACCCAAACTACAAAAAAGCATAAACATAAAAATGTGAACAGTAAATCTCCAAATTTAATTGGACAGACCTAAACCCAAACATTCCACATTTTGCACAATAATAAAGCCAAGGCTGGTACCATAAAGTGTCTCACCTTTAGAAGAGTTGCAAGCGGCGACTGTTGTTGCTGAACCTCCTTATTTTCTGTTGTTATTTCACATTTCAGTTTGATAATAGCTTGTTATCGCTGTAAAGTCATTTAGCAGCAATGATTTCACAATCAATGAGATATATTTACTGTAAGTAATTTATAAAATACAAAATTTGACAAAAAGGCTTGGCTGTGGGCGAGTGGAGGGGGGCACAATACCTTATGGGGGGGGCATGGCCCGCAAATGACCCCCGCATGACGCCGACCATGTCTTGAGGAAAAGCAGGAGTCTAGACAGTGTTTTAAAAAATTATTGCGACTCCATGTTTTCTTGTTAATTCTATTATTAATGTGAGCCACGGCTCTGTCTGCTCATTAATTGAAACTAGAAATGTGTAAACTGATTCCTCAATTTAGTTTGAATTGATGGGAATTTATGTGTGTTAAACTAAAACTTACAGGGATATGTTTTCTTGTGATCACCTGTAACGTGTGTTATTTTTAGCCTGGCAGTCAGAAAACAAAAGGCTATATCTATTCTCCTCCTCACGTCATTCACTTTTTACTGAATGCATTCTCATTCTCAGTAAATATACTGTATATTGTTTAAACTTTGACCAGTCAGCAATCATCCAGGCAACCCACAGATGCAAAGAAATCAGGCCACAGATTAAATAATGTGTAATAATAGGAAATAAAAAAGTATTGAAAATATGAGGAAAGGTTGATGAAAAAGTCATGGAATGATACACAGTCCTGTCTCCTGGAGGGCTGAAAAGCCATAGGAGAAGTCCAAGAGCCATTTTGGTGCTTTGCACCAAAAATGTTAGAGGCTTTCAGATATTGGGGAATTATAGTGTGGTCAGATGAACCAAAATTTAGCTCTTTTGATGTCATAAAAAACTTGATGTTGAGAGAATAAATTCCACTGCGCATAACCCCAAAAGTACCATGGGGTTGGAAAATCCTGGTGTTGGCTGTGTTGGTGATTTGGTACTGGCATACTCCATATAACTGCAGGAGGGATAAATGTAAAAATATACAGAGACATTAGAAATTCTGCTACCATCAACCAGGATGCGAAAGATAAAAGGAGTGTAGATATTTCATAGCCACTGACTCCAAACACAGCCAAGAAAACTCTCAGTTGGTGTCGGGAAAGAAAAAAAGAGAATAGCTGATTCCCAAACCCAGAATAGAAAGAATCCAGCAAATCTATAGAAAGATCAGAGTTCATAAGAGCCTTCGAGAGTTAAAGACTATTTGTGTGGGAAAAATGAGAAATTTCCAGTCAGGCAGTACCAACAAAGCCTTTGTGTTAAATTTATTTTATATATTACTAACTATACATGTATTCCCTATGCCCGCTGAAAAACACTTATCTCCAAATTTAGTTCTTTTCAGTATGTATGAAAAAAGTGTTTTTCTCAAAAACTCCCTCATAAAGGAAACCCAAAAACAGTTTAAATAGATGCATTTAGGATCCGAAATAAGACTATGTTGACACATTTATCAGTAAACCATTTAAATTATTTTAAAAGGACTTACGTGTTTTGTTGTGGGCGAGTGTATGGACATACGCGTTTTTTTTTTACTATGCACTCCAATGATGTGCGGTTATTTACGATTCTCCAGTCTCATTTTTATGTCCCACCAAACTTACATGCAGGCTATTCTACATTTCCACTTCGCACAGTAAGCTAACAAAAGCCTTTGGTTGGCATTTTATATTGAACTCGGGATCATTTATGGGCAAATAGTAATCTAATGTTGATGTGCACACATCGGTTTGACTCGGTTCAGGGAAATCACGTAATCTTTATCCTTGGCTTAAAAAAAATCATCTAGCTAATCCAAATTTTTCTTTTGTTTTTTTCTATGCCAGCTAATAATGAGCTAAACATGTTCTTTCCTCCCTGCCTCCTCCTTTTTCCTCCATCTTTCTTCCCCACTTCCCTTCCCCCTCTCCTTTGTCCCAACCTGTAAGACCAGACGTGGGAGATACGTGTTGTTCACACTGACACCCTTGACGTCCAACAGAGATACATTTTAAATAATTAACCTATAAAAGGTTTTTTCATTGATCAAAATAAACACCGACCACATCAGTCGCTAAGGAGGAATGTGAACATGCTGCAGACGGTAAAAAGTCAAGTGGAGATATGTGTTTTTCATCAGACGGCTCCGATTTTTATATATATATATATATATATATAAATTCCCTTCTCACCCCCTGTGGGTGGTTCCTCCTCTATTCTAAGCTCAGGTCCTCTACCAGAGGCCTGGGAGCTTGAGGGTCCTGCGCAGTATCTTTGCTGTTCCTAGTACTGCACTTTTCTGGACTGAGATGTCTGACGTTGTTCCAGGGATCTGCTGTAGCCACTCCTCCAGTTTGGGGGTCACTGCACCGAGTGCTCCGATCACCACGAGCACTACTGTCACCTTCACCTTCCAAGCCTTCTCCAGCTCCTCTCTGAGCCCTTGGTATTTATATATATATATACATACAATACCCGCCATGGAAACGAAGGATGGAGACTAAAATCAAGGCAGCACGGAGAGAAGTGAGTCAACTGACAGGCCCAGAGAGGTGCAATGAAAAACACAGTACCCAAGAGGTACAGCCAGATGCCCATACCTGAAGCTCTCGAAACTGCCAAACAAAGGCTCCAAGCCTTGGCCAGCCACCTACAGAGATACACGAAAGCCAATGAAGCCAGACGAATAAACAGGCTGTTCGCAACTCAACCTGCGAAAGTGTATGCTCAGTGGCAGGGTAACAACAGCAGAATAGACCCACCAAGGCTGGAAACCGAACGGTACTGGAAGAGTATATGGGAGAAGGAGGCAGCACATAACAGCAGCGCTCAGTGAATGGTGTCTCTGAGAGAGGAGCACAGCAACCTCCCTGAACAGAAACCAGTTACCATCACAGTGGCAGACATCCAGGAAAGAGTATCAGGTATGAAAAACTGGGCAGCACCAGGCCCTGACATGATCCATGCCTACTGGCTAAAGAAACTCACCTCACTCCATGAGTGCCTGGCAGCACAAATGAACCAGCTGCTAAGAGATGGGACTCACCCAGAATGGCTAACCAAGGGGCGAACGATCCTAATCCAGAAGGATCCCGCAAAGGGTGCAGTCCCACCCAACTACCGGCCAATAACCTGTCTCTCCACAACATGGAAGCTCATGTCAGGCATCATTGCGGTTAAGATAAGCAGGCACATGGATCAGTACATGAGCAAAGCACAGAAAGGCATTGGTAGAGATACCAGAGGAGCCAAACACCAGCTCCTGGTTGATAGAACAGTTGCCCAAGACTGCAAGTCCCGAAAGACCAATCTGTGCACTGCCTGGATTGATTACAAGAAAGCCTATGACTCGATGCCACACACATGGATCACTGAATGCCTGAAGCTGTACAACATCAACAGGACTCTAAGAGCGTTCGTGGCGAACTCAATGAGGTTGTGGAAAAGCACCCTTGAGGCCAATGGCAAGCCACTTGCACAAGTGTCCATCAAATGTGGCATATACCAAGGAGATGCTCTGTCCCCACTGCTGTTCTGCATAGGCCTGAACCCCCTGAGCCAGATAATCAACAAGACTGGCTATGGATACCGCCTCAGGAATGGGGCAACGATCAGTGACCTCCTCTACATGGATGACATCAAGCTGTACGCTAAGAGCGAACGGGACATAGACTCCCTGATCCACACTACCAGGATCTACAGCAACGACATTGGGATGTCATTCAGGCTTGAGAAATGTAGTAGGATGGTGACTAAGAGAGGCAAGGTAGTCCACACTGAAGGGGTCTCGCTCCCAGAAGGAACAATGGCAGACATTGAGGACAGTTACAAGTACCTTGGAATACCACAGGCAAATGGCAACCTTGAACAGGCAACAAGGAAAGCGGCAACAGCCAAATACCTCCAGCAAGTAAGACAAGTCCTTCGAAGCCAGCTCAATGGCAAGAACAAGTCCCGGGCAATAAACAGCTACGCCCTGCCAGTGATCAGATACCCTGCAGGAATAATAAGGTGGCCAAAGGAAGAGATACAGACCACAGATGTTAAGACACGAAAGCTCCTCACCATGCATGGCGGGTTCCATCCCAAATCCAGCACCCTGAGACTGTACACAAGCCGTAAGGAAGGAGGCCGAGGACTAGTGAGCATGAGAGCCACTATCCAGGACGAAACAGCCAAGCTCCATGAGTACATCAAGGACAAGGCCCCAACGGATGACGTGCTCAGTGAATGTCTCAGACAATGGCAAGATCAGGAGGTGCTGAAGGAGGGACCAGCATGGGAGGACAAGCCCCTACACTGGATGTACCACCGGAACATAGCTGAAGTGGCTGATCTCAAGAAGTCCTACCAATGGCTAGAGAGGGCTGACCTACAGGACAGCACAGAGGCACTCATCCTGGCTGCGCAGGAGCAAGCCCTGAGCACCAGAGCAATAGAGGCCCAGATATACAACACCAGACAAAACCCAAGGTGTAGGCTGTGCAAAGAGGCACCTGAGACAATCCAACACATAACTGCAGGGTGTAAGATGCTGGCAGGGAAAGCATACATGGAACGCCATAACCAAGTGGCTGGCATAGTCTACAGAAACATCTGTGCGGAGTATGGGCTGGAAACCCCAAGGTCAAAATGGGAAACACCTCCAAAGATGGTGGAGAATGATCAAGCAAAGATCCTGTGGGACTTCCAGATACAGACAGACAGGATGGTGATGGCGAACCAGCCAGATATCGTGGTGGTTGATAAAGGGCAGAGGAGAGCTGTTGTGGTGGATGTGGCAATACCAAGTGACAGCAACATCAGGCGGAAGGAACATGAGAAATTTGAGAAATACCAAGGGCTCAAGAGCTGGAGAAGGCTTGGAAGGTGAAGGTGACAGTAGTGCTCGTGGTGATCGGAGCACTCGGGGGAGTGACCCCCAAACTGGAGGAGTGGCTACAGCAGATTCCTGGAACAATGTCAGACATCTCAGTCCAGAAAAGTGCAGTACTAGGAACAGCAAAGATACTGCGCAGGACCCTCAAGCTCCCAGGCCTCTGGTAGAGGACCCGAGCTTAGAATGGAGGAGGAACCACCCGCAGTGGGTGAGAAGGGAATATATATATATATATATGTGTGTGTGTGTGTGTGTGTCCCGAACAGCAGTTCAGCGTGTCCACCCTTTTTGGAGTCCTTAGAGGGAGTATTACAGAGTGCTCCTTCTGGGGGTTCCCTCGTCCTCTTGGGTGACTTCAGTGCTCACGTTGGCAGCGACCCAAGCTGTGTTCTGTGTTTGGACTTCTGTGCTTGTCACAGATTGTTCATAACAAACACCATGTTCAGGCATAAAGGTCCATATGTGCACTTGGCACCAGGACACCTTAGGCCGCAGTTTGATGATCGACTTTGTGGTCGTGTCATCGGAGTTGCGGCCGCACGTCCTGGACACTTGGGTGAAGAGAGGTGGCGGAGTTGTCAACCAATAACCACCTGGTGGTAAGTTGGCTCCGATGGTGGGGAAGGATGCCAGACAGACCCGGCAGACCCAAACATATTGTGAGGGTCTGCTGGGAACGCCTGGCAGAGTCTCCTGTCAGAAGGATCTTCAACTCCCACCTCCGGGAGAGCTTTGACCATGTCCCCGGGGAAGTGGATGACGTTGAGTCTGAGTAGACTGTGTTCCGGAGGTCGGCCGCCTCCATTGTTGAGGCGGCCAACAGGTGCTGGGACCGCAGGGTCGTCAGTGCCTGTCGTGGTGGCAATACCCGAACCTGCCGGTGGACACCAGCGGTGAGGGATGTCAAGCTGAAGAAGGAGTCTTCAGCTTTTTTGGCCTGCCTCAGGAGGACTCCTGAGGCAGCAGACGGGTACCGGCAGGCCAAGCGTAGTGCTGCTGTGGTTGCCGAGGCAAAGACCCACGTGTGGGAAGAGTTTGGTGAGGCCATGGAGAACGACTTCAGGACGGCTTCGAAAAGGTTCTGGACCACCATCCGTCGTCTGAGGAGGGGGAAGCAGTGCACTGTCAACACTGTGTACAGCGGAGATGGTGTTCTGCTGACCTCGACTCAGGACGTTGTGGATCGGTGAAGGGAATATTTAGAAGACCTCCTCAATCCCACTGACACACCTTCCAGTGAGGAAGCAGGGTCTGGGGAGTCAGGGACGGGCTCTTGTATCTCCGGGTCTGAGGTTGCCGAGGTTGGGTGAAGTGGAGAGGAGGGTCTGCTGGATAGTCGAACCTCGTATTCAGGAGGAGTAATGTGGTTTTCGTCCTGGACGTGGAACTGTGGACCAGCTCTATACCCTCAGCAGGGTCCTTGAGGATGCGTGGGAGTTTGCCCAACCAGTCCACATGTGTTTTGTGGTTTTGGAGAAGGCATTCGACCGTGTACCTCGGGGAGTCCTTTGGGGGGATCTCTGGGAGTATGGGGTGTTGGGCCCCCTGATACGGGCCGTCCGCTTCCTGTATGACCGGTTTCAGAGCTTGGTCCACATTGCCGGTAGTAAGACGAACTCTTTTCCAGTGAGGGTTGGACTCCGCTAAGGCTGCCCTTTGTCACTGATTCTGTTCATAACCATTATGGACAGAATTTCTAGGCGCAGCCGTGGTGTTGAGGGGGTCCGATTTGGTGACCTCAGGATTGGGTCTCTGCTCTTTGCAGATGATGTGGTCCTGTTGGCCTCATCAGTCCATGACCTCCAACTCTAGCTGGACTGGTTTGCTGTCGAATGTAAAGTGGCCGGGATGAGAATCAGCACCTCCAAATCTGAGGCCATGGTTCTCAGCCAGAAAAAGGTGGAGTGCCTTCTCCAGATTGGGGAGGAGATCCTGCCCCAAGTGGAGGAGTTGAAGTACCTCGGGGTCTTGTTCACGAGTGAAGGAAGAATGGAGTGGGAGATCAACATGTGGATCGGTGCGGCGTCTGCAGTAATGCGGACTCTGCTCCGGTCCGTTGTGGCTCTCGATTTACTGGTCGATGTTCATTCCTACACTCACCTATAGTCATGAGCTTTGGGTAGTGACTGAAAGAACAGTATCGCGGGTACAAGCGGCCGAAATGAGTTTCCTCTGTAGGGTGGCTTGGCTCTCCCTTAGAGTGAGAAGCTCTGTTATCCAGGAGGAGCTCGGAGTAGAGCCGCTGCTCCTCTGCGTTGAGAAGAGCCAGATGAGGTGGCTCGGGCACCTTTGGGAGTGACCAGGATGGACAGGATCAGGAATGAGTACATGAGAGGGACAGCACATGTTAGAGGTTTTGGAGATAAAGTCAGAGAGGCCAGACTGAGATGGTTCAAATATGTCCAGAGGAGAGAGAGTGAATATATTGGTAGAAGGATGCTGAGTTTTGAACTGCCAGGCAGGAGACCTAGAAGAAGAAGACCATAAACCGTAGTGAAAGAGGACATGACAGTAGTTGGTGTGAGAGAAGAGGATGCAGAAGACGGGGTTAGATGGAGGCAACTGATTCGCTGTGGCGACCCCTGAAGGGAAAAGCCGAAAAGAAGAAGATCACACTTAAATGTTTAAGATCATCACACCAATTTTAATATGAGACAAAGATAAGATGAATAAATACAGTTGCTACAGGATGATTTTACTCTATGTGGCCCTAGGTGAAAAAGTAATTGCCCTCTGCTCTGCACCTAATAAGTGGTTGTGCCACCCCCGGCAGCGTTCACTGCAATCAAGCATTTGTGTAACTGCCAGTGAGAGTTTTTTTCCCTCTCTTCTTCATGGAATTGTTTTGACTTGGCCGCACCAGTGGGTTTTTGAGAATGATGTGAGGTCCCACCACAGCACGTCCATTGGATTTAAGTCCATTGGATTTTTTTTTTTTTTTTTTGGTTTTTGGTTTTTTTTCTCCCAGCCATTCAGAAGTTTGGACTTGTTGGTGTGTTTTGGATCATTGTCCTGTTGCATGACCTTTGAAATTGAGGTCACGAACAGATGACCAGATGTTCTCCTTTAGAATTTGATATGATAACACCGCTTGTATTCCAGTGGGTGGTGTGAATGAAAAAGGAGGTACTGATCTGTGTGGGTAGGTTTTCTGTAGATCTCAATACTAAGGTTTCTGTCCTCCTCGATCTTGACCGCACAGTCCAAGAAAGCCACACTGTCTTCTTTTACGTCCTCTCTGGTGAATTTAACGTAATCATCTGTATTGTTGAGGTGGGTTGAGAACGCTTCCAATTATTTAGTTTTTTTGTCTTTTGAAAAGACTTGATTGCTTTCATAATGTTATGGTGAAAATTAATGATAAGGTCGAAAATAAGACCAAGATTTTTGCCCGGTGGCTCTGTTGTTCTGGGTAAGTTCCAATGTCCTTCCAGACAAGATTGGGGCCAAAAAACAAGATTTCTGTTTTACCTGGATTTAGCTAAAAGGTTCCAGTCTTAAATAGCATCGAGGCAGCAATGTAGCACATCCAGATTTCCAGGTCAATAGAAAAAGTGGATACACATTTCAGAAGTCTAATGTTTCATCCAAGAGTGGGTCTCTAGGGAGATGGCATGGCAGAAAACTATTCAGATGTGTAGAACTCTGTACCAACCGCAAGTTAGCTGCTATTTTTACTCAGTATTTGGACAGTATGTGGTTTCTGATCAGGTGACATTAGAGAGACATTAGACATTAGAGATCAGACCCAAGTATAATCTGATTTCTTGCCTTAATGGACACCATGTACAGTATGTAATGAATTATCTGATGCTATATTAAAGTCACCCACCATTACTATAAACACATTTGGATTTTTAGATCTATAGATATTTGGGGGGAAAGTGAAATCAGTTTTCCACTGCAACTTAACCTACTTTATTGAATACCCCTTGATGTGAAGGGACCAAATAGAATATGACAGTGTAAAGATTGAAACATAAGTAAATAAACTTAACTAAGTAACTCCAAGAAGAGCCAGTGTTGAGGATAAAAAAAAAAAAGGAAAGATCAACAGTTCTTTAGGGTATCCAGACCAGAACATAGACTCTAGACTTCTTCATGGGGAATGTGGCCTCCACCACTCTGCAGGTGAAGCACGAGCAAATGACAATGATCCAGCAATGGGGACCAGCTGGCAGCCTCCTTATATCAGCCGCTGATGAACAAAATCAGCGGCAGGTATGCAGTCACTGCTGGATCCCGGGAACCTGCGCCCTCTGCAGGGAGAAGACAGGGCAACCCACACACACCATAAAGGGCCGGCAAGCCGAACCCTAACACATACATGCTAATAAAAATTCCAACACATGTCAGATATACCTCCTCTGTATCTGAATATTGTTTTAAATCTCTACCTAAAACACAATATAGTCAGGAGATAACTTTCTTGCTGAGATTTATTGATGAGGAGAGTGTGACATGAGAAAAATACAAAAGAACAACCGCGATTTGTTTCCAATGCTTTAGTGAAAAATAGACAAAATAGCATAAATCAAGTACAAAATGAGTACAAAACACAAAATCCACACATATTTACAAATACTATCAGCAATAAACTATGCATACATGTTACAGTGTGCGTGTGTGTCTGTTAGTGCGTGGCAGTGAGTGAGTGTGTGGCTGCCCATAAATCACACGTGCTGTCTTCTGTTTGTGCCATACATAGTCAGGAAATAAAAATAGTATGTTTGGGAAATCTTACCAGAAGACATCCCAGAGCCTGAATTTGGCTGAAGGTCTATGTCTTCTCCATCCGAGTTGCAAGGGTTTACTTCGCTCAGGATCAAGTCCAAAGCCTGCTGAGTGTTGAATCTTCTCTGCATCTTTGTTCCTTGGGGAGGAGGTTCATACACTTTGAAATTCTTGAGGTCAGTGAAGTAGTAAGCTACAGTATGTGCAGTGAGGTATTTATCCACCTGAGCACAACTCTCCACCCCCTGTTTGAACATTTCTTTGTGTTATACAATCATGCAAATGACATGTTGGCCACCAATAGGCGAGACATGAAAATGAGTGAACCACATGGAAATGTGAGAAATGGTCAATCATCTGCTTGTTCTATTCCCCCCACTTTGTGCTGGGAGAAAGAAAAATGCTTCTACATGCTGAGCCACTTGAAGGAATTTTGTGTTGCCCACTCACTTTGCCATGATAGCAAGAGATCAACACTGATATTTTTTACATTTCTTGCTGAGATTTATTGAGGAGGAGTGTGTGAGATGAGAAATAAACAAAAAAAACAACTGTTTTTGGTGAAATCTGTGAAAATGCAAACAAATCATAGCTTTCTCTCAACTTCCAGAAACATGCTGTGGGGAGCTCTGCCTGTTTTGTACAGGCAAATTTCCCATGACTGGGAGACTGTTTGTGTTCTGTCCAAGCTGCTGACTGGCTTCTGGCTTGAAAAGACAGACAGCCTGTTAGCCGCGGACAGAGTGAAGTGAACCCACTCCCCCACACATTGGCCTCCATCCATGTCTTTGTGTATTACATTCGCTAATCCTCCCCTCCCCTGCTGATTGCTCAGGTAATGGACACATTTACAAAAGAAAGGATGCTAACCTGTAGCCACCATACTCTTGGTTAGCTCTGGAACGGAATTGGGATTCCAGAAAAACCCTGGGATTTCAAGTGTCAAAGGTAAAGGCTATCGTGGAAGTTCCATCTCCTCAGAACATAAGTCAGCCGAGATCCTTCCTGGGGTTACTGACTTATTATGCTAGGTTTGTGCCCGCCTTGCTAACAAGCTAAAGCCACTTCATGCGTTGCTGAATAAGTCTCAGTCATGGAAATGAACCGACAAATGTGAAGCAGCTTTCAAAGAAGTTAAAATGTCTCTCTCCACGTCCAACGCTCCGACACATTTTGACCCTACAATGCCACTCCAGCTAGCATGTGACACTTTACCTTATGGGGTCGTCACTGTGGTATCGCACATCATGCTACCTGGCGAGGAGAAACCAATTACCTTTGCATCACAAACACTGAGCAAAGCATAAAGTAATTATGCTCGGATAGAACAAGAAGCCCTGTCAATAGTGTTTGGAGTGAAGAAGTTCCACCAATATCTGTTTGGGAGGAAATTTACATTACTGACAGACCATCAGCCTTTGACCTCTATCTTTGGCCCACACACAGGCATCCCTTCACTTGCAGCCAGTTGTATGCAACGATGGGCCCTACTCCTGTCAGCTCATCAATATGACATCAAGTACAGATGCTCAGAGCAGCATGGAAATGCAGATGGACTTTCGAGACTTACGCTAGCAGTTACTCATCCTGAGTCAACACAAGGAGAAATCCTCTACTGTAAAGAAGTTGCTGCTGTGCTAGTAACTGCAGTTGATGTGAAGAAACACACACGCACTGATCCGGTCATGTCTGAGGTAATAGAGATCATTTCTCATGGAAGAGGGGGAGAAATGACAGCAGAACTCAAACCCTAAATGGTGAGAAGAAATTAACTTACAGTTCAGTCAGATTGCTTAATGGGTTATTGTGTCATTATTCCACCACCTCTGAAAGACAAAGTGCTTGAAGAGCTGTGGGGTAGTGCGAATGAAGGAGATCGCTCGCAGCTACTTTCGGTGGCCGGGGTTAGACGCAGCTATTGAGAAGGAAGCAAAGTCATGTACTGCATGCCAAAAACTTAGGAATATCCCACAACTGGCACCATTACATCCACTGCCTGAAGAACCATGGCAACGAGTTCAGATAGACTTTACTGGCCCAATGGAAAACCACATGTTCTTAGTTGCAGTTGATGCTCACAACTACAAGTGGCCAGAGGTAGTCATGAAAAGCACATTCTCAGAAAGACCTATTGAAGAACTAAGATCAGTCTTCAGCCGTTTTGGCTTACCACAACAACTGGTCCCTGATAACGGACCACAACTAGTGTCAGAGGAGTTCCAGACATTCATGAAGGAAAATGACATATCATGTCTGCTCCATATCATCCAGCTGCAAATGGACTTGCAGAAAGATTTGTGCAGACAATGACACAAGCCCTTATGTCCTCTAGGGGTGCACAGTCCCTAAAGTGCTTTTCTTCTGTCATACCAGAACACACCTCATTCAACAACAAAGGTGTCTCCTGCTTCAGCTATGTTCAAGAGACAACTCTGTACTCAGCTTGACCTGCTGAGACCTCGTAAAACCAAGGATGTTGTACAAAACCAACAGAGAGCTCAGGTTGAGAGACGGTTGAAAGCAGAAGTAGAAGTTTCAGAGCTCGAGAGCAAGTTCTTGCCCGTGCCCCCGACTGTTATGTATTGACATTCGTAAGTACCGGTAGTCAGATTTATTGTGAAAGGTCTGACATTACTTCCTGTGTTGGTTGAGTTGATTATTTTAATGTTCTACACTTGAGCGTAATATATGCGTATAAAAGTTAAGAAAGTTAAGCCGTTTTCCATGTTCAATTTTATTTTAAGTGCCAGTTCATAAAAAAGTTATCTGAAGACACTTTACACGTTCAAAAAAAGAGAAACAGCTCCCAGGGCAAAGCTCCACACTGAGTAAGCCAATTGGTATTGGCAACAGTGGTGAGGAAAAACTTCCATTTAACAGACAGAAACCTCGAGCAGAATCAAACTCAGTGCAGACGGACCCCCCTTCTCTGAAAGCTCAGTGTCTATAGATCTCCCCCTCTTCTTCTAACAGCACACCTTCCAACGTCTGTCCACAACCGGGGTTTGAACCAATAACTCCCCGCTTTGCAGCTGAGCACATTAATAATTGATAACAGTTCTTTGATGCACTGTGCACCCCATAAAACTTTTGGCTATGCTGCGAGGGACCAAAGACCCTATGCAAACCAGCGGAGCCATTAAATTTTATGTATAAAGCATCTTTTACAATCACAATTGTCTCTAGGTGCTTTACAGAAGCAGAAACCCAGAGCTTGAACCCGCAGCTAAGCACAGTGACAAGCAAAACTCCCTCTTAACAGGAACAAACCTTGAGCAGGACCAGACTTACAAAGAAGAGCCATCCAGAGAGCCAAACAGCCATGCTTAGTTTGCTTAATCTACTTACTTTTTTCTTTCCAGTTCTCACTTTTCTGACTTTACTTGAATATTACCCCTATTCTCTCGTTCATTAAATTTAGTAACTTGCATAGCAAACCAGGCAACAGTTTGCTAAAGCATAAATGACACTAACCTCATCTCTAGAACCATAATGAGAATAGAATAGAATAGAATAGACTTTATTCATCCCACAGTGGGGAAATTCTTTTGTCTACAGCAGCAAAGGGGGGGGGGGGTACAACAAAAACAGAACAGCGGTATGGGAGTAAAAAAACAAGTTGAATAAAAAAGAAAAAAATATATATTAATATTAATGTAAGAAAATATTGCACAAGTAAAATAAAATTGCACAATTATATACAATTATATACAAAGACCAGTGAATACCAGTGAATAGTGAACAGCAACAACAAGTGAACAACGAAAGCCCTGTGTGGGTACATAAATACGTGTCACTATAGTGTTGTGTTGTACAGTCTGATGGCTGTGGGGAGAAATGACCTGCGGTAGCGCTCCTTCCTGCACTGGGGGTGTAACAGTCTAGTGCTGAAGGAGCTGGACAGGGCCTCTACCGTGTGGTGCAGGGGGTGGTGGGGGTTCTCCATGATGAATGTTAGTTTGGACAACATCCTTCTGTCCGCCACCTCCTCGATGGACTCCAGGGTGCAGCCCAGGACAGAGCCAGCTTTTCTAACCAGTTTGTTTAGTCTCTTCCTATCTCTGCCTGTACTGCCCCCCGCCCAGCACACAACTCCATAAAGGACTACTGAGGCCACCACAGTGTCATAGAAAGTCCTTAGTAGTTGTTTGCACACACCAAAGGACCTCAGTCTCCTCAACAGGTGAAGTCGGCTCTGGCCCTTCTTGTACAGAGCGTCTGTGTTGTCCGACACAATGGGCCTTTTACTCTCAACAAACATACTGTCAGGTGTATACTGGATGTGTTCTGTCAACGCCAGTGTTTTTTGTGTTTATTTATTCTATTATTCCTTTCTTGATTATCTTTTTTTTTCTCTTCACAGATTTTCAGAAGAGCTGACAAAGATGGTGAGTTCATCCTTTGTGTAACATGGTGCGTGCTAATGTAGAGAGACATATACATTTTAGTTTGTCAATGTAGCATAAGCGACACATTAGCGGAGGCATTTTTGAACATTTTAATATTGCTGGACTATTTTATGTTATCAATTTTGGTTGGTTGTGTCTGTTCTGAGTTTGATTAGACATCTATTCTCCAGATACCTCAGCCATTTTTCCATTCCAATTTGTTGGCTTGCCAGTTGGATTATGTGAATGAAAAGGTGAAACAAAGGTTGTTTGCGCACCGGTGATGTCTCAGCTGTATTTAATCAAATGTTGACGTTTCAACCAAAGGATCTTCAAGACTTAAAGCTGATTGTGTGTAAACTGCTCAGCTAAAATAATAGTACTGGTTTTGGAAGAATTAATTTACATTTGGATCTTAAGCCACAGACATTCTTATAGGTGGTCTGCTTTTACACACCACTCCAGATTGTGTAAAGGTGTGAAGACAGGACAGCAGCACCTACTTATCCATGTTTTCATGCATGTTGCATCTCCAGGTCTTTCTGCTTGATACAAACAGCTAGGTTCTCAACTGACCTACTTTAACTGGGTTAGTTAAATGATCTCAAAAGGCAAACCTCTGCATTATTGTGTTTGAATTTGCTAACCAACATGAAGCCTTCCTGATCTGCTTCGACCAGTAAAGGAAAGGTTTTGATTGTTGTGCTGTGCTATCGGTGAGAGATACATTTGCATATCCCTTACATTAAGGCTGAACGATTTTGGAAAAAAAATAAGTGAGTCATGATTTTTTTTTTTTTTTCACTTAGAATTGAGATTGTTACGGTTCGCTATGTACAGGGCCCAAATGCAGACATGAGGCAGGCTCTCAGGAGAAAGGCAACCCTTTATTGGGTGTACATGGGAAACAGAAGATGCTCCAACGGGAGGAAGCAAAGAAACAAAAGCAATGTTCACACAAACTCAAAAGTTCAACTTTTCACAGAGAGGAGGAGTGTCCAAAGATCCGAACACAGACCCTTTTTTAGAGACGTGGCGTGCACATTGTAGACGAAGGGGAAACCAACAGTGACACTCAAGGCAGTCTGTACCACTCTGCAGGGGAGGTAGAAACGAGCAACAATGATCCAGCAACCGGGACCAGCCGATCACCTCATCAGCAGCTGATGAGGTGATCAGCAACAGGTGTGCAGTCACTGCTGGATCCCGGGAACCCGCACCCTCTGCAGGGAAAACAAGGAGCGACTCACACACACCATAAAGGGCCGGCAAACCAGACCCTCAGAGAGATCACGATTTTCTGACGATTTTTTTTACAAAATGTTTAATGTAATGTAATGTTGTTTAATGATGAACATAAAACAAAAAATTAAAAAAAGATTCAAATGGTCTTTCACGTAAGGTATCGCTGAGGTTTCCTTAGAATGTAGAGCATTTGTTGGCATAATAGGCTTGTTATCAGAAGCAGCAGGAACTTTACTTTGGCATAGTATTAGTTCTGTCATTGGAAGAGAAATAATTTTTTTATAAAAGTAAAAAAATAAAAAAAAAACAGCTTGAGATATGTGGCTGACAACAACTTCCCCTTATCATATGCACATCAAACTGTGCAATTTCCTTAAAACATAAAGTATATGGCTGTGAACAACGTTTATGAAGTAGTTGCGGGAGGGGATTGAGTACCGTTTGTCAAGAGTGTTTATAATCTTCCAAAATCCTTCATGTTGCACAGTGTTGATTGGGGCCATTACTTTTGCTAGATGATATGTGATTGCTAATGTGATCTCCTTATGTCTACTGGAGTTTGGTGGGTATGACAAAGTCCCGGTTATTAAAGTTTGTGTTTGTTTTTGCCTTGTACAGCTTCATCATAATGTTTTTTGTGGTGACATTTAAGGTGATTGGTCAGGTTGGTCATGTTGCCTTGCGGTGCTGCAACAACAACACACTTTACAGTGCACCTCAGACTGTTTATCATTGAAATTAAATCCTTAAGAATCGTTGTATTTAAAAATGAGTTGTGTCTGTGAATTGAGATCACAATTTTTTTACGAGTTATTGTGCAGCCCTACTCTACATCTCTTTAATTTTCTGCAAGTCACAATATGTGTTTGTGTGAAATGCTGTCAAATGCATTACTTATTTGCCTCCTCTATATTGTAACTATATTCTCTAATCAGTTTGGTGAATCACAAGCAGAACCATGAAAGCATCATGTGTGTTAAATCAGCTTTGGTACTATTTAATAAAACTGATAAAAATTAAAACATTAACTCTGTTCAGCGTTTTGAAACAACCTACAATGACATATTTCACTTTCAGGGAGGAAAAAAGTTAAAGTGTCTTTGAGCAAGATGCCAAACCCAAAATGGCTCCTTCGGGTATTGCTGTCAGGGTCCGGCTTGCCGGCCTGCTGGGACATTACAGGACTTGCCCTACAGAGGGCGCAGGCCCTCAGGATCCAGCAGGGACCACGCACCTGCGGCTGATCAGCTCATCAGCAGGCAAATAAGAGGAGACTGCCAGCTGGTCCCGTTTGCTGGATCATTGCGTGTGTGCCTGTTTGACGGTTTGTCTCTCTGACTCTTTTTGCCTTTTTGCCTTATTGACCTTGTTGGACTCTGTGTGTGCCTGTCAGTGCGCCGTTTGCCACTGTGGGTTTTTGTGTTCCTGTTTTGGCTACAGAGTTTCAGTTTATTTTCTCGGTCCTCTCGCGTACACCCAATAAAGGGTATTTTTGTTCTTGAACTGGCCTTGCGTCCTGCATTTGGGTCCTCAACACACACCCAAACCGTAACAATTGCTTTAGTGTTAGCTAGTTAGAGTGCTTAGTATGAATGTGCTTGACTGGTTATGATTATTTCTTTGGCTGAGCAGCACAGAGCATAGACCAGAATTATACACTGTAACACTTTATGCACAGAATAGCAATTAATTAAACTCAAATCACTACTTACACAAATGGTGGAAGCAATTAAAGCTGGACTTTTGTGGGATATTTGTGTTCAGGCATTCCCTTTGAAAACACATCAAACACTTCAACAAATCCTAATTATTTAAAATACATATGTGATATAAGTTACAGAAATATAAGTATGATAAATCCATGCTCCTCAGACAGAGCAATTATTGACTGGGTTAAAGGACATTGCCAGAGGCACTTTTCCTATAACGGGGTCCCTGGGGGTTCACCCTGGTCAAGTCACCAACTCATTGTAGGGTTAACTAAGGAAACCAATATAAAACAAACAACCATTCATGCTCTCATTCACACCAAAGATCAATTTAGAGTCACCAATTCACCTGTACTATGCATCTACCTAATGTCTGGGTGGTGGCAGGAGCCAGAGTACCTAGAAAAGAGAAACCAGAGAAACCATTCATTCAGTACCCAGCAGAATGAATACTCCACTTGCTTAATTGCCACTCCTTGTGTGTTGTGGACTGTTACAGTAATACTGAAACTGAAATGTTTGAAGATTTAACACAAAGTGACAAACGCGATAAACATTGAGAGGAATATAAATCACAATTTGGCTGATAGCTCACTTCTCTCATGTAAATTTCCCTCAGGAAAAACATTGTTTTTGTTTCAGACTAAAGATGATAGAACTTTCTTTCTCTGTCTCTCACTCACTCACTCACTCACACACACACACCTGCATCTTTGTGGGACTTTCATAGACATTACATTCCCTATTACCTTACCCTAACTGTCAGAACTAAATGTCTTTTTTTTTTCTTCTTATCTTACTTTAAGTCTCTTTTTGTAAAAATCCAGTTCCATTATGGTAACTAACATTTGGTAAGTTCTGTGCTGTTTTTGTTTAGCAGTTAATTAAGCTGAAGGTCTGTCGGTTTTGGCCAGGTTTTGATTTTACTGATGTAGCCGAGTACATTGTGGAAGCATCTGCTATGTACCAAAATCTTTATCCATTGGAAGGCCACCCATTCCTGGAGCTCCTTTAAAGCAGCAATTATTTATAGCAAGTTAAATTACTGTGAGCCTTGTTTTCTGATTTCTAGTGAATACTTTTCCATGATGCATTGTAGAGTGATAGTCATAGAACATCATCATGGTTTACTGAATCTGTTTTGGTTCTAAACACTGTTTGGTTCTAAACATTGTTTGTGTTTAGAATATTTTTTACTAAGAATTATAGATGTTTAGCAGATATTAGCAGATATATCATTTATAAAAATGATGCCCTTTTTCATTCTCTTACCTTTTCAGGGAAGAGATTGTCCAATTTATGTTTGAGGTCTTGTATTTCACAATATGGCATGCAATTTACCTGTTCCCTGCCCAAGAGTGACTAAATTTCACTGTATAATATTTATTTCATTGTTCAGCCCTGCCTGGTGTTTGCTGCATAACCTGACATTAGTTCTGTAACGTATGCTTTTATTGTTCCACAGATTGTCCCTACTGTATGTTATATCATATCACAGATTTTAATATATTAATTATATGAGCATTGTATTAATTATATGAATTAATACATGAGCAGAGCTGAAAAATGACACGAGTTACTGAGCACTCATCAGATTATGTATACAAGTGGCTGACATCAAACCCTTTTTGGTGTGTTTATCGCAACTGGCCAAGCAAAATTGTATGCACTTTGGACAGAAAGTGATTGAATGTTAAAGAGTGTTGTGTTGAGGACCAAAATGCGGGTACGAGGCAGGCTCTCAAAGAACAAAAATCCCTTTTATTGGGCGTGACACAGGGGAGAACGGAAGGCGCTCCAGATGGAGGAAAAACAGTCATAAAAAACTCAGATCAAACTCTTCACGGGGAGGCTCTTCTGCTGGGTGTCCAAAGACCAGACTAGACTTCTTCTCGGGGAACGTGGCAACCATGGAACAGGGGAAAAACTCTCATGAGTAATAATTTATAAGAAACAGTAAATCCCCAGACTCAGAAAGTCTGGTACCACTCTGCAGGTGAGACAACGATCCAACGCTGGTGCTCGAGTGCAGCTGCCTCATATTCGCCCCTGATTGCCGATGAGCCATAGGTGCGTCCTGTCACTAGCGAAAACCCAGGCTGCCACGCTCCCTAGTGGAGAAAAGAAGAACACAAAGCAAACACCAGAAACCCAAAAAATGCAGAACACTAACATTACCCCCCTACCTGGTCTACAGGAGCTACAGGAGCAGCCTCAGGCAGGGGCCTGGGAGCAGCTGTAGCTTCAACTGGGGCAGCCTTAGCCAAGGGTTTGGGAGTAGCTTTAGCTTCAGCGGTAGCGACCTTAGCCGCGAGACACAGTCTCTGCTGCAGGGGTCACAAGCTTTGCTGCAGCTGTCACAGCCTTAGCTGCTGGGGTAGCGGCCTTAGCTGCGGGAGTCGCGGTCTCTGCTGTGGGAGTCAAAGCCTTTGCTGCGGGGGTCACCAGTTTTGCTGCGGGAATCACAGTCTTTGCTGGGGGGTCACAGCCTTAACTGCTGGAGTTACAGCCTTGGTCACTGCCCTTTCTGCGGGAGTCACAGCCTTCACTGCTGGGGTCACAGCTCTTGTTGCAGGGGACACAGCCTGGGATGCAGGAGTCACAGTCTTAGAAGCAGGGGTTACAGCCTTTGCTGCAGGAGTTACAGCTCTTGCTGCGAGAGACATGGCCTTGGCTGCTGGGGTCCCCGCCCTTGCTGCGGGGGTACAGGGCTAGCAGCAGGAGTGACAGTCTTAGCCGCAGGCTCGGACACAGCTTCCGTTTCTTCAGGGACAACCTCAGCCCGGGGCTCTGGGACCGTTTCAGTCTCCTCAGCGGCAGCCCAACCCTGGGGCTCTGGGATGGCTTCAGCTGTGGCCTCGGAGACAGTATCAGCTCCTGCAGGGACGGCTTCGGCCACAGCCTCTGAGGCAGCTTCAGCTTTCTCGGGGACAACCTCAGCTAGGGCTCTGGAGCAGCGTTAGCTTTGACTGGGACAGTCTTAGCCCAGCAGCAGGAGCCGATAGCAGCAGGGTCATCAGCAATTTGGTCTCCGCCTGTGCCACCGCCGCCCTCTCGGCATGGAGCAGCTGTTCATACGCCTTGTACACACAGTGCGGGAGCTTGAAGCACTCTGCTAACAGAGAGATCATCATACCTATTGGGTCCATGCTGGTTGGATCGGCTGGCAGTCTCTCAAAGAACAGAAATACCTTTTATTGGGCGTGATACAGGGGAGAACGGAAGGCGCTCCAACTGGAGGAAAAACAGTCATAAAAAACTCAAATCAAACTCTGCAGGTGAGACAACGATCACTGGTGTTCGGGTGCAGCTGGTCATATTCGCCAGAATATGAGCACCAGAAACCCAAAAAATGCAGAACCCAAAACATTGAAACCGATCAGCTGACATAGAATTTGAGTCAGCATGTTAACCATTTGCTTGTAGCTTGAATTACATCATTAGCAGTAAATCTGACACACCTGTGTTGTGAAGTGAGTTGTCTTGGTGTCCAAAAGCAGTCAGATTTCCATGCTTAATAGGCCTACAGTCAATGATTGGCAGTTTTAATTAAAAAGGGGAAAAACTGCCATCAGTTTTTACTTAATGAGCAGCATATGGCTGCCACTCACACAGGTACTCTGGTTTGTTCTTGTGTTTGCCATCAATGTCTTACTAAAGGAATGACGCTTCTTTGTTTTGGGGCTGGAAACACTAGGGGCACTTAGGACTTGATGAATGATCCGTAATTAGCATGGCTTTTGCCATGATTGCCTCTGTGCGTGTGTTTGTATGTTTTCTTGTGCTAGTTACATACTGAGTACCAAATTTTTCAAGTAAAGTGAGAACATTTTGGCTCGTTCTCACATCTCTAAAGGCCTGTTTAAGGGTTATTATTATTACAACAACAACAATAATAATAAATAATTAGTTGAAAGCAATTCTGAAAAGGAGAGTTTTAAGGTTTGTTTAACATTTCAATGAAGTGAGGTCGGTCCAGTCTCTGATGTGTTTGGGAAGGGTCTTCCAGAGGGGCTGGGGTCTGTGGTGGCCCCAGGTTTGGCGCTTAGTCACGGGTGAGTAAGACAGGAGGTTGGTGTCAGAAGAGCTGAGGGTGCATGAGGGTAGTGTAATGGTGGAGCGGGTCGGTGAAGTAGGAAAGGGCCTGGTTGTAAACATCTTTGTATGTGAGGAAGAGGACTTTTGGATGTGACGTAGGACAGGGAGCCAGTGGAGGTTCTATAGAACAGGGGTGACGTGGATGTGGATTTTGGACTGATGATGAGCAGATTTATCACAGATGAGTTTGAGTTTTTTTTTATTTTTTTTTAATTCAGAGCTTGATATCAGTGAGGCAATTGGGGTGGAATGGGTGAAGGAGCAGTTGAGGAGGTGCAGAGTCTGAGGAGAGGAGGAGATTGTTTGTGAGTGCTGTTTTTGTACTGTGGTGAGAGCAGAAGCCAAATTGAAATTATTCAAACAGGTTATTGGAGTTGTGGTGGTTTTTTGAGTTGTGTTTACGACTGCACTTTCCAGTATTTTTGACAGAAAGGGTAAGTTGGAGATGAGCCGGAAATTGCTGAGGATGTCAGGACTAAGACCAGGTTTTCTGGGGATAGGGGTGACAGAGGGCAGTTTGAGTGGTTGGGGGACAGAGCCAGAGGTGAGGGAGAAGTTGATGAGTTGAGTTGGAGACATGGGGAAGAACTGAAGGCTGGGTGGTGAAGTGAATAGATTGCTGTAGATTGTGTCACTTTTGTTCTGGAATAATGAAAGGAAGGAGTTGCACTTGTTGATAGTGGAGGTGGAGGCGTTGTTCTTAGGATTCTTCCGTGGAGAAGAGAATGTTGGATTTGTGGGAGCCAGATTGTTGTTCTTTATTTTACTGTTATTGTTGTAACCTGCCCTTACAGATGAAATGTCTGTTGTTGGTCCTGGATTTTGTAAAATAAATTTCCCCCACAAAATGCCACTTATAGTCCAGTGCAATTTATATCTTTTTCTTATTCATGACAGATTTTTTGACTGATTTGACTCTGGGGGACTTATAGTCCGAAAAACATGGTACTCAAGATGGCTTTTTTCAAGCACACCTTTATTAAAACTACAAAACAGCGCAAAAATTACAAATTACAAAAAAAACAGATGAGAGGACGACACACCTTCAAATGGTTTCAACATCAGGGTCACAACTATGCAGTCTTTGCTGAAAACTTTTGTTTGGGTTGTATTGCTGTGCTGGTGGTGTGCAGATTGGTGCAAACAAGGTCGGTGTGGAGTGGGACAATGGTGTGGACAGTGGCTGAGTCAGTCTCTATTGGAGACTCTCTATATGAGAGTTGCAAGAACAAATTTTGCACATGAGGTAGTCATGTGATAATTAGGATACTGAGTTATGCAGTCTGATGGCTGTGGGAAGGAACAACCTGCAGTTGTGGTTCTCAGTCTTGAGGACCACAGAGGATGCCTGTATCTTTGCTGAGCTCTTTAACCATAGCGCTAGACCTCTTACCACCTTGTCACTCCAATTCAACCAGGTTCCAGAGACCATTATGTTGGTGAAAGGAACAGAAAGGGGGTCTGGGAGGATGTCGCATGCTCCAAGATTATGAGGTACTACTACTCCTTTATACAGGCTATTTAGCCCCTCTCTAAATCAGCGCTTAGTTTGTATTGCTAGCACTAAGTCGGATTTGTTTGTCAGTGAGGGTTGGATTCTGAAAAATCTGCCCTCTGTCATCAATTCTGCTCATAACCTAAGTGCAACCTAGATGTTGACGGGATCCATTTTGCAGTCTCAGGATCAGGACTCTGCTTTTTGCAGAAGAGGTGGTACTTTTGGGTTAATCAGGCCACGATGATCAGCTCTGTGAAGAGTGGTTCAAAGCCGAGCGTGAAGCTGTTGGTATGAAACGACACCTCCAAATCTGAGACCATGGTCTTTAACTAGAAAAGACTGTGATCTTGAAGATGAGATCCTGCCCCAAATGGAGGGGTTCAAGTATCTGATGTTCCTGTTCACGAGAAAAATACAGCATCAGCAGTGATGGAAACTTTGGATCTGTCTGTCATGCACCTGTCATTCATGAGCCAATCAAGCATGTTGAGGACACAGGTCCTTTTCTCAAAGTCGTCACCAGATTGTCAGTTGTACTTAAGTATTAAAGGCTTTACTGTTTAACCAGTGCTCTAGGTCCACTGCTCCTACTGTTGTTCAAAGCCACCTCAGTGTTGGGTTTCTCAAGTTTTGCCTGCTGACCACTACCTTGTCAACTCAACCTGCTCACCACTACCTTGTCAAATACCTCACCTTCAAAAAACATAAAATTGACAAAGTAGCCGGAGTTCTAAACATTTGCAAATAAAAATAACAATGAAAGGGGATAAATATTAAAGTTTTTTTTTTGTAATTAACATGGCAACACAAAGAGAACAGTTATGCCAAATATCAGATTAATTTATGCCTAGGGGCAGCGTGTTGGTGCGGTGGGTAGCACAGTTGCTTCACAGCAAGAAGGTTCGGGGTTCCAATCTTGGATCCGTCCTTTCTTTGTGGAGTTTGCATCTTCTACCTGTGCATGCATGGGTTTTCTCTGGGCACCTCTGGTTTCCTCCCACAGTCCACAGACATGCTTGTTAGGTGAATTGATAAGTTCATTGACCGTGAGTGTGAATGTGAATGACTGTCTGTCTCTATGTTAGCCCTGCGATAGGCTGGCGACTTATTCATGGTGTACCCCGCCTCTTGCCCCTTGACAGCCAAGATAGGCTGCAGCAGACCCCTCCGACCCATGTGTGGATAAAGCAGGTACAGAAGATGACTGACATACCTTGGTCACACTACACGACTTTCAGAGTCATTGGGTCGTGTGTTGTTCACATTACGCAACTCTCTGTTATTTGGTCACACTACATGATCGTCAGGTATGGCTGACTGCTGTACTTGGTCTCCAGTGTTTTGTATCAAAAACTCAGGAGAGACAAACACAATGCATGGGGTGGTGCATGTCATTTACATATTATATTATGGTAGACACATTATAAAGGCTGTGCCCCCACCATTGTGCAGCTACTCTTCAACGTTTCCCGGGTCCACGAAGACCGCAAAACCTTTCTTGACTCTGTTCAACACAGCTGTTCGTTTGCGCTGGTCCTGTCATTGTTGTTGGGATTGTTGCTGCAAAAAATTGAAACAAGATTTGTGGTGGATGATAAATTACAGTGAAAATGGGTATAAATGGTATAAGTCATTAGTTTTTGTGACAATTTCCAGAAATGGTTACAGAGGTAGACGGAGTAAATTTGAGTTTGGCTGTTAGTAGAGCTGAACATTAGCAAACCCTACACAGAAATTAGGGCAAGTTGGCCCTGGCTACAGTTTGGATAAATGTTCTTTATAGATTTTTAATCAACTCAGGTTATATTATCTGCATTCTTAATAAAAATATAATCTGTTTTCTGCAGATGATGGTAAGCTGTCTCTTGAAGAATTCCAGGCTTTCTTCTCTGACGGTACCCTGAATGAAGAGGAACTGGAGAAGCTCTTTCACACAATTGATTCAGATAACACCAGGTCAGAATTACCACGGAACAGGCTGTATAGAACTGGTTGTTTATTGAATGTATTACTGTATGTTTATATAACTGCATAGCACATATTTCCATGGAGTATGTGGTCGTTTACCTTTGTGTCTATTTTAGTTGTCTTTTCCCCCATGTATTCTAGTAAATTTAGAAACCTATGTAATTTATGTATATTTTACGTTTTTACTTTTTATTATTTAATCTTTATTTATCCAGCTAAAATGTTTGACAACAAATTCTCATTTGCAAATATGACCTGACCAAGAAATTCCAGCAAAAATTAAACAATTAAATAATACAACCCACAAACAAGAATACACACGTTCAGGGACAAACATGTACAATGTGCATGTAAGTGAGAATGTGCATATAGTGCAGGTGGGAGTGCATGTGCATATGTATATAAGATTAACAGGAGCCATTGTCAACAACAGGTGTGGAGGGAGGGCCATGGTACCAATTTAAAGACATTACATTGATGTATTTTGCAGTAGAAAAAAATATCCATTTCTGTAGCTGTTTTTTTTTTAACTAATATATCTATCAACTGGCTAAAACAAAAATGATGGTTATATTATTTTATTGTGTTGTTTAAAAGCTACATTTTGCATGTGATTATGCTTGTTTTTTTTTTGCTTTTTTTCTTAATAAATAAACGCCATCACTTTGCCAAGTCATAATTGTGTATCATATGCTAGGCCTTTGACGCGGACAGTAAAAGAGATTTGAACAGCTTACTTCAGGCTGGCATCAGCAGTCATTGTTACTGTATAACTACACAAGAAGAAACCATCGACATCTATTGACTAAATCAATTACAGCACTTCTGTTATATTTTCAAGAAATACATACGTGACTGAATGTTTTTTTGATTTATTTATGTTACACATTTTAAGGCATATTATTAATGTTACAAGAATGTTACAAGAAGAATTCTTTCTTGAAAACCAGATGGATGGGTGTATAGCCAATAGGGCAGGAAAGCAAAACCTTGCTCTCTCTCTCAGTATTCTTTTTTTACATTAACCATGCAGACTCTCCAGTAATAAAACCTGTCCACAGCTTCCTTTGGGAATATGATATCATTAAATTTGCTGACCTTCATCATCCAATCAACTGAATCTCATATGCTGGAGTGTGATGACTCGGTGACACTGCTACTGTTTTCTAAGTTAATTACCCTAACCCTAAGCACTGTTTGATGGATTTTCACTGGCGGTCTTCTGAGAATGAAAGGCTTCAAATAAAATAAGCTCCGATATTAACAGTTAAGATTGGAGAATATTCGAGTTGAGGAGGCAGACAAACTGCATTCTTTTTTTCAGTCTGAACATGAAGAGCAGACAGATGCAAATGTTACTGAATCATAAGGCATAATAACTTTCAATTCTCTGAGGAAAAGGGCATAAATAGGCAGGGACCATTAAAAAAAGGGCTCTGTAAATCAGAGTCTTTCAGTGAGTATGCCTTTGCACATTACTGGATGGCAATTCAGCTTTAGTATACAGTTTCCAGTGAGTGAGGCTCAAAGTACAGTGGTAGACCATGTTTAAAGATTATAGACAGTTGGTTGATGCACAAATATACACAACATACAGCAGACTGCAAGAATTTAATGGGCTGTACAACTGTGTGAGAACAGAAGTACTGTAGATCACAGTGTCATCCGCATAAAAATGATATGAGTTGTTTGGCAAGTTTGCAGACAGATCATTAACACAGATTAAACAAAATGGGTCCAAAGACTGAACCTTGATATATACCTGTTGGGATTCAGTCATTAAAAACTCCTTCAGTTTATCGCTGATATATTTTTTTTTTATAGTTTTACCAGATTATAAAAAATTTGAAATATCCCTGTAATTGTTCACAATCAAACATTCCAGTAACAGCCCACGACTGTAAGGGTTGTAAGAAATTCAAATTGCTTTTTTAAAAGAAACAGGAGAAGAGAATGGCATGAAACCTGCTCTTTATATAAATGACTACACTATCTTTTTTATCAGTTGTGAATGAGTCAGTGGAAGACATTGTAATCGTTGGATATATCCAGATCTGAGACTAATTTACTCAACCAAGTTTCAGACAGCATGAGAAAATCAGTGTCAGCTGTCTGGACCCATATATGATCAAAATCAATTTTAGAAAGCTGGCTGGGAACATTAAGATGTAAGATACCCAGGCCTGATCTGGCTCTGAATTCATCGGCTGTGCTAATATTTTTCACAGGGGTTAGGCTGAATATTGCCTGAACACTTTTTCAATAACGTTCACTTCAATCACATCGTAGCCACTTTCAATCACTTTCAGTTATCTGAAAAATAAAATGTGGAGAAATAACTGTAAAACATCTATGCAAATGTTTTCCTATTGTAGCTGCTGAAGCTTTTAACCCCTTCTGAGTTCGCTAGAGACATTTTGGTGGTTCTCTGGGTAGTCTTTTTCTTCTTCATTTACTTACAGTATTTTGTTATTATGCCATGCAAAGGATAATTTACAAATACCATCCTTTATCTGTTTTTGGATTCTTCCCCTGTCCTATGCTTTTCATTAATAATAGGTGTTTTTTTGTGTGTTTAAATGTCCAGAACATATAGATTTTTTGGTAACACTTTGGTTTGGGGAACACATATTAACCATTAACCTTTGCTATGAATAATAATGCTGCTAATACTCCTGCTAGTTAGCAGGTAGTTAATGGCGAATTTGTGTTCCCTAATCTAAAGTGTTACCATTTTTTTTTGTTTTATGCCATTGCTGTACCTTTGATTTGCCCAATATAAAACAAAGTTATCCACAAAATCTTGAATAATTAATGTTGTGAATAATTAATGTGTTTTGAAGTCAGAGGCTGGATGCAAATTTATGTTTTACAAAAATCAGTAGTAATGGATTTAGACAAAGGCTGTTGCACTATTTCTGATTATGCTGTTTTTCTTGCTTTCCTTTCCCACATTTCTTTGGCCATCCTCTCTCTGACTACTGCATCTCTGCAATCCTGTGGTAGTAATGTTGACACTAAGGAGCTTTGTGGTGAGTAATCTGCATTCTGCAGTAGCCCTAATTCTCTTTTCAGTCAAAACTGATTCCCTGTAATTCTGTTAAAATTTACGTTTAATTAGTTTTATATATATATATATATATATATATATATATACACAAGACTATAACTACCAAATTATAGAAATAAGGAACATTAACCTGTAATATGAAATGAGAAATATTGACAAATTACCTGTATAAATGTCTGTGTGTGTGTGTGTGTGTGTGTGTGTGTGTGTGTGCATGCAGATTACTTCGCCAATCATATGGGGGACTATGAAGGAGTTCTGGCTTCCTTGGAGACACTGAACCTTTCCATCCTGAAAGCGATGGACTTCACCAAAAAGGTGTGTGTGTGTGTGTGTGTGTGTATGTGTGTGTGTGTGTTCTTTTAGTGCCACACTTTGGGACTTACTATTTCCCAGTGTTCTCTGTATCATTCAGTGGTATATCGGGCACACCCATTTCAGATCACATTTATATCACTTGAATTCCCAGCTTTCCCTCCTGATGACAAGATGGTCATCACAACTGGTTATTGTGGCATTATCACCTCTTCGACAGCCTTTGTGGCTGCTTTCATGGACATTCCTCTGCACACCATGAAGGACCTGGGTTCTCCTCTTTACCCTAACAGCTTCATCTTTTCCTTTCTCTTCCTCAATGTGGGACTCGGTTTCCTAATTTATGACATTCATAAAATCCAAATGAATCCCCAGCTGAATTACACCACCTGTACCCTCAGGCAATGCTGCAGACAGGCTGGTATCAGGTAGAAGGAGGACAACGTTACATGTATCTGTGGGTATATTGAAAGTCAGTTTGGCAAATTACCAGAAGGCTGTGAAAGAGGCAGAATCACATTGTCTGTCTGTCAACATTATTTCTAGCAACTGTCTCAAATCCAGGGTGGTATTTAACAATCAAATCTGTTGTAACTCCTTCTTCTACTACTCTGACAGATGTCTGAACCACTTCCTCCGTCTTTGCATTGCATTGATAAAGTGGCCTTTGTCAGTGAATTCACACAAAATGATAACTAAATGGACTTGAGCTGTGCTCCTGTACAGTCCCCCAGAGTTTTCAAATTATAATCCTTGTTCACGAGTGGGGGAAGAATGGAGTGGGAGATCAACAGGCAGATCGGTGCGGCGTCTGCAGTAATGCGGACTCTGCACCGGTCCACTGTGGTGAAGACAGAGCTGAGCTGAAAGCCGAAGCTCTCGATTTACCGGTCGGTCTTCGCCCCTACCCTCACCTATGGTCATGAGCTTTGGGTAGTGACCGAAAGAACAAGATCGCGGGTACAAGCGGCCGAAATGAGTTTCCTCCGTAGGGTGGCTGGGCTCTCCCTTAGAGATGGGGTGAGAAGCTCTGCCATCCGGGAGGAGCACGGAGTAGAGCAGCTGCTCCTCCGCATTGAGAAGAGCCAGATGAGGTGGCTCGGGCATCTAGTCAGGATGCCTCCCGGACGCCTCCCTGGTGAGGTGCCACCTCATTGTGCTCTTCGCAATGCGGAGGAGCAGCGGCTCTACTTCAAGCTCCTTACCCTATCTCTAAGGGAGAACCCAGCCGCACTACGGAGGAAACTCATTTTGGCCGCTTGTACCCGCGATCTTGTTCTTTCGGTCACTACCCAAAGCTCATAACCATAGGTGAGGGTAGGAACAAAGATCGAGCGGTAAATCGAGAGCTTCGCCTTTCAGCTCAGCTCTCTCTTCACCACAACGGACCGGTGCAAAGTCTGCATTACTGCAGATGCCGCACCGATCTGCCTGTCGATCTCCCGCTCCTTTTTTCCCTCACTCGTGAACAAGACCCCGAGGTACTTGAACTCCTCCACTTGGGGCAGGATCTCCTCCGCCTCAACAATGGAGGCACGGAACATGGTCCACTCCGACTCAACATCCCCCACCTCCCCGGGACATGGTTGAAGCGCTCCCGGAGGTGGGAGTTGAAGCTCCTTCTGACAGGAGCCTCCGCCAGGCGTTCCCAGCAGACCCTTACAATACGTTTGGGTCTGCCGGGTCTGTCCAGCATCCTCCCCCACCAACGGAGCCAACTCACCACCAGGTGGTGATCGGTTGACAGCTCCGCCCCTCTCTTCACCCGAGTGTCCAGGACATACGGCCGCAAATCTGACGACACGACCACAAAGTCGATCATAAAAACTGCGGCCTAAGGTGTCCTGGTGCCAAGTGCACATATGGACACCTTTATGCCTGAACATGGTGTTCGTAATGGACAATCCGTGACGAGCACAGAAATCCAACAACAGAACACCGCTCGGTGTTCAGATATAACTTAATGTTATAGTTAAATAAAATATTATCTATTAGAAGAAGGTAGATAAAAAGATGAGGCCCCAAAACTGAGGTACACCTGAAATGACTGGCAACAGTTGGGATGTAAAGGATTTAAGTGGGTTGAACTGAATGCGACCTGAGAGAAAAAAGTCAAAGCAGTTTGTAAGCTGGTGATGCTGATGGAGGTTAATCTATTGAGGAGGGTGGTACGACAAGTGGTGTAGTAGGGGACAGTCAGGTCAAACAAGATGAGAATTGCGAGTAAACCAGGGTCGGCTGCCATGAGAAGGTCGTTAATAATTTTTACTAATGCGTTTCTGTGCGGTGGAGGGTGTGGACTTACTTACTTAATCCTCTAAGTTCCTGGTGGAATATAAAGCTGCAACTATATGCTTGCTTTGGTTCTATCCTGTGCAACATGCTATGCCTCACCCCACAATAGTTCTGAGGTCACAGTTCTCTGCCAGGTTGTCTTTGGCCTCCCTTGTTTCCTCTTTCCCAGTGGGATCCATCTCAGGGCTACTTTGTTACTACAGTCTTGGTCAAATCGGAGGACATGTCTGAGCCATCTGAATCGTTGATGTTTAATTTCCAGCACCACATTGCGACAGTTTGTCTTTTTATACAGATCTTCATTGGAGGTCCTTTCTGGCCAGTCTTAGGCATATCTTTCAGAGACATCCATTGTGGAACGTGTTGATCTTTTTCATGTTACTCTCAAGCACTTGCCAGCATTCTATGCCATACAGCAGGACTGACTTAACATCACTATTATGCAGCTGGATCTTGGTATCGAGGCTGTACTGGTTGGATTTCCAGATGGCCTGAATGCTTTCAAACATGTTGGGGGGTGAAGCCTGGAACTGTGCATACAGGTTATTGTGGGATACGTGAGAATTAATTTGAATGGCTACTGTTTTCTCCAGTATTTTGGAGATAAAGGAGATGAAGGAAAGGCTAAAAATAGAATGGAGGGAGTATGGCTGACAGGTAGATGATTTACATTTGTTGATGGGTTCAACAAGAGCTTGGGTCTGAGATTTCTGTGGGAGTTGGGAGGTTAAAGGTTGAAAATGAGTGGGTGGAAGAGAGGACATCAGATGTGGTCCTGAAGATGTTTGGCAAGAGATATAGGTGGGTCTCCAGGATTCTTCTATTGAAGGAAGGCAGGCAATCACGGGTGGGATGGGAGGGAGTCTGAGGGCTGGGTGATTTAATGAGAACAATAATGGTGTCACTGCATTTTCACTGATTGTTTTACTATAGCAGTGAGTAGGAGTAGTTGTAGGGGTATAAATGAATAGTCTATGTCTCCTTTTCTACAGACAGACTAATTTTGCGATAGAGGTGATCATATTGCCAACCTTTGGCTTTCATTAGTCATTAGCCAAATCCCTGGTTCAGATAGGTACCAGGGAGCAGAATGGGGAAATAACATAGTTCTGCTTTTATTGAAGTGAGAGAGTGGAGAATAGACTGAAGTCCAGAGTTATTACGACATAAAACCAAGTCACCAAGTCGGGGTGGAAAGATTATAAAAGTCCATGAGGGAACCAAAAAGAATCATTAGTAATGTCCTTGATTTTACAGAAAATGATGAGACAGGGGAGCTTAGTTGAAAATAGCTTTTGACTAACTAAGAGGGGAAAAGGGTCAATAATTGGAAGCTTTCCTCTGCTTAACCATGTTTGGATAGGGGGTGCAGCAGATTTGTAGGGATGCCCACACAAACCTCTCCCATGACCATGACTAGCAACTTTAAACTACTCCCATAGGTTAAGATCAAAACATTCTCTTAAAAAAATGAAGAACAATAGGTTTACAAAAAAAAGTTGCTTAATAAATTAGATCAGATCATCCTGCATGTTAATTCTCAAAAGAGGGTGGTACGCTTCGACAGTTATGTTAATACATTTTCAAACTGTGTCACTGCTGCCGAGGTACACTTGAGCAAGATATTGAACCCCTAAATGCTCCAATACGGCCCTGAGATGAGCAGGCCACTATTCCAGGGGTGCACTCTGCCTCGCCCATATGCTGCTAAGGAAAAAAAAAATCAAAATGTAAAACCCAGTAAGAAAAGAGGTGTGGTGGTCGGTGGTAGTGTGGGCACTCCAGTTCTGGTTCTTGTAGTCTATACGTCCTTTAAGCAAGTTTCCTTAAACAAGATATTGTATCTTAAATTTCTCCTGGAGCACGTACATTGGATGAGTGTTTGTGATTGGTTATTTGTCACGAGCTGAGCTGTGCTGTTTTTTTGTTTGTTTGTTTGTTTGTTTTGTTTTTTGTTGTCATTGTTGGTTTTTAATTATTGTTAATCTATAGCTCTGGCTTCTTACTGCCCTAATTATTATCACCTGTTCTGTTCAATGTCTTATCACCACCTGTGCCTGTTCAAGCTCCCCAGCACTTGTGTATTTATGCTGTGCTTCCACTCCTGTCCTTCGTCAGATCCTTTCGTGTCCTGCTGTCCATGACCATGTCTAGATCTCTTTCCTGTGTCTGAATACCGGTACCTGCAAATCTGTAAGTCTGTCGTTCTGTCTGCACTTTCTCTTGTTTTTCCCCCTTGTGCCTTCTTGTGCTTCTCATATTTCCACTAAGCCTTTTAGGTATTGTTTAATGTTTTTGATCATAGTTTAGTTCACTGGTCAATTGTATTTGAGTCATTTTTATTAATTATGTTTAATTTTGTTTTGTACGTTTTTTTTTTATAAATGTAATTTATTTATTTAAAGGAGAGTTCCAGGAGAATTTATTTAAAGAAGAATTCCAGACCCATAATTGAATTCAATTCATGAGATCATTTTAAGAAAAAGTTTTTTAAAGAAAAGCTCTCAGCGACACAGTGTATGCAATGAATTATTTAATGGAGTCAACACCTGATCATGTATCCAGTCTCCTTTAAATTGTCTTTAAATCTATTCTTCTCTGACTGTCAACACACACTGACTCACCTTGTTTTGGTAGCAGCTCACATCGCTGGAAGTCCCTCGGAAACCACAACTCAATGATAAATTTTATAAGTTTATACTACTCCCATTAAAATCTAGCATTAGCCCGATGAACATTTATCTACTGTCTTTCTACTGTAAACAGGGTCTTGTACACAATAGGTCATAATATTACACATCACTTCTCTTTCCTAGCGCAGACTTGATGCCATCTTCAAATGGAACAGTTTTGGTCTGCTGATGCAGGGACACTGATTTTGTTTTTGGCAACCAACAACAGAGCAGCTGACATATTTCACACAACTCGTCATTATGGCGGCACCCTGGCAAGCTTGATTTTTAGGTGGTGGAACAGAGGTGGGTTTATGCAAATAGCCTGCGATGATGTCACAGGAGCAAAATCAAAACTTCGTGTTTTGGGGTGCTCTGGCACTCTGCTCAGAACAGACACGGGCAAACTACGCTCCAAGGGCCACATAAGGCCCATTAAAAGGTGTTTAATCCGGCCCGCCAAACTTGGAAGAAATTATATTAAACCTTGTTTTGTTCTGCATTTCTCACGTTTTCCCATTAGATGGCGCACACTAGATACATTGACATTAGTTAGGTGTGCCGTATTACTCCACGTTTGCGCTTTCCTCTTTGATCCCTCAGCCCTTTTGTAAAGATGAGCAGACCTGAGAAGAGGAAAGTGGACAGAATGTCGAGTATTTAACAAGGAATGGACAACCAAATATTTTTTTTCACTGAACACCGATCAACTGCTGTATGCCTGATATGCAATGAGACAGTAGCGGTTTGTAAGGAGTATAATCTCAGCCCTCACTTTGCCACAAAGCTCACTAATTATGCTATCAATTTTTTTTCACCATCAAACTGTACCAAGGCAAGTTTTATGCTTTCATTCAAATTAGGAAAGGCTAACAAGCCTCTGTCTGAAGGTGAGTTTTTAAAAGAATGTATGGTGGAGGCAGCAGGTGTCTTGTGTCCAGAGAGCAAAGACAAATTTGAAAATATCACGCAGGACAGTGTCTTGCCGTGTGGAACTGACAGATGAAGATATAACCAGCGACTTAAATAAAAAGGCGGAGTCGTTCACATTATATTCATTAGCACTGGATGAAAGCAACAATGTCAAAGACACTGTCCCCATACGCATTTGGGATCTTCATTATGTTCCCCGAGGAAACTGATGTGGATCACCAGGACCTATTTTACTACTCTCGTGTCCACTGGAGTGGCCAATTTCATGAATCCCCCAGATGAAGCTGGGGGGATCCCCCTCAGCATAGCGGCGGGGATGCAGGTGCGGTGATAAAAGCAGGAGCGGGGCTACAGGCATGTCGAACTCGGATCTCCTGTCAAGAAAAACACACTACAGACGACTCACGATTGTAACACTTTAGTTTGGGGAACACGTATTAACTATTAACCTTTGTTATGACTAATAACACGTCAATTTGCTGCTAGTTAGCAGGTAGTTAATGGTGAATTTGTGTTCCCTAATCTAAAGTGTTGCAAGATCTTTTTATTCAAGAGCAAAGATATGCAACCTAGCATACATATTACTCTTACCTCAGGTGTTTAGAGGTAAGGCAAATGTGCAAAACCACAGAATAGCACTTTTCAAAAGGTAGCAAAAATCGACACACCACCGGAAGGGTCGTCGCAGAATTTCATCCCAGGTTGAATGACCCTGCAATCGAACTGGGAAATTAGCAGCTCGGCTTGTCTGGAATTTGAAAGGTGTCACCCCTCGTCCAGCTAATTTGCTCGATGACGTTGATGTTTCAGTCTGTCATGTTGTGATTTCACTAGATCCACAATCTGCTCAGCTTCCGTGGAGAAGAGATTTGACGGCAGATTTTGGCTCTATGCCAGAAACAGTTATTAATTGCAATATTGCCCGTCTGTTGAAGGAGCGGGGGTTTGACAGGACATCAAAATGGGTGATAAATAAGCTAAAGGGTTTTAAAAAAATATTACTTTGTCATCACAATAGCCACCATGGAGGCAATGAGGACTCACCTCCTTCACCTGTAGCTTCTCTTTCCAGATTTCCCTTTCCAGATTAGCCACAAATTCCATCTACCTTCATTGCATGAGTGCTTGAACATTGATCAGCACATTTAAACATGCAATGACGATGAGAGGGATTAACGATGAATAGAAGGGAGCTCAACCACCCTACAGAGGAAACTCATTTCAGCCGCCTGTACTCGCGGTCTTGTTCTTTTGGTCACTACCCAAAGCTCATGACCATTGGTGAGGGTAGGAACAAAGATCGACCACCACAAAGGATGTGTGCGGAGAAGGCACTCCATCTTTTTCCCGCTGAGAACCATGGCCACAGATTTGGAGGTGCTGATTCTAATCCCGGCCGCTTCATACTCTGATGCGAACCAATCCAGCGAGAGTTAGAGGCCATGGACTGAGGCCAACAGGACCACATCATCTGCTTAGAGGAGAGACCCAATCCTGAGGTCACCAAACCAGAACCCCTCGACACCATGGCTGTGCCTAGAAATTCTGTCCATAAAGGTTATGAACAGAATCGATGACAAAGGGTAGCCCTGGCGGAGTCCAATCCTCACTGGAAACGAGTCCGACTTACTGCCAGCAATGAGGACCAAGCTCACCGGTCATACAGGGATCGAACAGCCCGTATTGGGAGGCCCGACACTCCATAGTCCCGGAGAACCCCCCACAGGAATTCCAGAGGGAAACGGTTGAATGACTTTTCCAAGTCCACAAAATACATGTGGATTGGTTGAGAAAACTCCCATGCACTCTCAAGGACCCTGATGAGGGTATAGTGCTGGTCCACGGTTCCACAGCCAGGTCGAAAACCGCATTACTCCTCCTGAATCTGAGGTTCGACTATCCAGCAGACCCTCCTCTCCAGTACCCCTGAATAGACCTTACCAGGGAGGCTGAGGAGTGTGATCCCCCTATAGTTGGAACAAACTCTCCAGTCCCCCTTCTTATAGAAGGGGGACCACCACCCCGGTCTGCCAATCTAGCGGCACTGCCCCCGATGTCCACGCGATGTTGCAGAGACGTGTCAACCACGACAGCCCTACAACATCCAGAGCCTTAAGGAACTCCCACCGAAGAGCTTTTTGACCAAAGAGCACTCTCTAGTACTCCTTCTAAGGACTCCAAAAAGGGTGGATACACTGAACTGCTGTTTGGGCCATTTCCCCCTACCCAAAGGCGGAGGGAGGCTACCCTCTCGTTCACCGGTGTAAACTCCAATGTCCAGGCACTGAGCCAGGGGGCAACAAGAATTGCCACCCCTGCCCGTCGCCTCTCACTATTGGCAACTCCAGAGTGGAAGGGAGTCCAACCCCTCTCGAGAAGGCTGGTTCCGAAGCCCTTGCTATGTGTCGAGGTGAGGCCGACTATATCTAATCGGAACTTCTCAACCTCATGCACCAGCTCAGGCTCCTTCCCCTCAGAGAGGTGATGTTCCATGTCCCTAGAGCTAGCTTCTGCAGCCTTTTTTTGTGCTGTGCTGTCTGCAGACCTGCCCATGTTATATGTTGATGTCATCACATATTCCTGTGTTTAATTTTTAATTGCTTGAAGGTTCTACTGCTTCATGCATGCATACACATGCACACACATACACACACGCAGGCACTCATACACACACGCGGGCACACACATACACATACGCAGGCGGGCACACACACAATCAGGCTTAGGTTACTTTTTTTTAAATTGCTGTATTTAAATGCAGAAACCTGGAACATCACCTGAGTTGTTTCTCAAGCCATAAATAAATAAAGACCTAAAAACACATCTCAACTGATCTATTAAATTAAAATAAAACTAAATAAGCACATTCCAATCAAGTATTATCAAAGAGGTATCTGTTACAGTTTAACTGTAACATTTAATAAAGTTAAACTTACCTGTAACTCCACTTTCAGACCTATAGTTTATCATCATCAGCATATGATCTCTAACTTATTCCTGCTATATAGTATATATTTGTGTCGCAGCCTTGAGATCTGATTGTGTGTCTGTTCAGTTACAGCGCTCTGGAGCCTGCTCTGTTGATTCTGAAGGCCTTAGGCAGATTTCATAGAACCTGACAACAGGTTAGTTGGCTAAAATATGATTGGATAAAAACTCTACCATAATAACACTGGAAACAGCACCACCAAGTGGATATAATACGACATGAACAGAATGATAAAGAATAATTTTATTTACGTATTTACAAAAAAAAAAAAAAAAAAAACTTTCTGAGTACGTTTGGGCCAGCAGAGAAGGCCTTGCCGGCCCTGACGGCCTGCCACTGACATATAGTCTATATACTGTGTCATGCAGGAAATGCTTGCAGCATTGCTTCTAGCTGTATAGAAATTCCAGCATATGAAGACTGAAGACTGGACTAATTTAATGGAATAAACCAAAATTTTCAGGACACTGCAGCCGTTACCAGCGCACAGTGTAAAACTGGACACTATCATCACTGGAAATACGGCTACTTATTTTGTACAGTTTTCTGTTCTCAGACAAGTTCAATGTTGTTGTTGTTGTTATGGAATAATATATCTGCAAAAAGGATGTTTGGTTGTGTAATTACTCTGGTATCTGTGTGTAACCTTATTATAAGACACTTGGCAGTAGCAGACAGTAGTAGGTGTAGCTTGTACTGTCAGACACAAGCAGCCTCTCCTCTCTCTTCCTTACTAGAATTGCAAACTCTGTATTTACAGATATTCTTAGATCTTAGTAACCTAAAAACCTCCCATATGTACATATGTATGTACATATGTGTATGTACATACTGTACATGCTGCTCTATACCTACAATACACTGAATGGAGGTGGACATGTGGCTTAGGGGTCTGCTACCCACTGTGTGCTGCGGTAGTTAATAATATGCATCATTAGTTTGTGTGTGTGTGTGTGTGAGAGAGAGAGTAAATGAGAAAGAGAGAGAGAGGGTTGTGTTGTGAGATGAGTGTGTTGACTGATAAGGTTACACCCAGTGCATGAATAATGCAGACCAACTGTAAAACACACATAGAAAGAGAGGGAGAGAATATGTGTGTATGAGAGAAGAGAAGAGAAATGGGTGGATGATTAATGGATTGAACACTGAGCAGGGAAAAACACCACTGTGTGACAAACCAAGCTATACACTAGAACATAACCAGATAAAGCACCAAATACTTTAGTGGCTTTAATGGTTTATCATTAAAATCAGTCGTGAGTGAAATCATTTATTTTTCTTGTGTTAAACACTAGTTGCCGTAAGTAGAATCATTTTGAATTATTATGGAAGTAAAACAACCAGAGCTTGAAAAATAATATGTAGAATAGCTTCAGTGTCTCTCTGTCTTTTATTCTCTCTGTCCTGTCTCCCTCTTCTCCTCCTTGACCCAGCCGGCTTTCAGCAGGATGGTTCCTCCTTGTAAGCCTGGTCCTGCTCAAGGTTTCTTCCTGTTAAAAGGGAGTTTTTCCTTGCCACTGTGTTTACCTGGGGATTCAGGCTCTGGGTTTATGCCTCTGTAAAGCACCCAGAGACAATTTCTATTGTAAAGGCGCTATAAAAATAAAACTTAATTGAAATAAACTGAATTGAGTTAAGAAATTGAAATTAAAATTTTGCTGTGTGCCAGAATGGGAAATAATCTCCTCCTACTTAAGACCGTACTGCATCTTTTAAAGAATCTTATCAAAGAGTTAACACACACATACCACAATACATGACAGCAAGAGAAAACCTTGGAAAATATAAACTTGGAAAATATAAGTATTTAGGAAACAGCTTAAGCCATCAAAAGGATTCTGCACGTTTGGCACTCATTACTGCGACGCTGATTACTTCGTCATGTAGTTGCAAATGTTTGTTGAGTGACTGTGCTGGAATATGTGGCTCCATTGGTTGATCACACATCCACGATTTGGTTATCAACAGTCAATAAAGCAATGCTGGAAAACTATCGAGAATTCAAGAAGTGAAAAATTGTTCGATTATTGAAAATTACCTTTCGTTACACTAGCTTAAAAAACAACAATAAAACCATCACACACGCTGAACCACACATGGATAGTTGTATGATGTGTCTGGTGACAGGTGAGACGTTTTGTGACGAGAAATAAGATAAGTTAGAGGACGTTACTGGGCGTGCACACACAAGCCAACGGTCTAAAAAAATGCTGCAGAGATGCACTAAATCCACAGACTCAAAAATAATTAGCTTCAAATTCAGTATGTACTTACAAATGTATGTTAGGAACTAGCTGACTATCTGAATTCAAATTGTAGTTTATTTGTAAATTAGTCTAAGTTAATTTGACCCCACCTTCCCCATAATACAAATGTGGATGGAAACCTGGCTGCAGATTTGTCAACACAAAGAGTATGAGAAAGATGGAATCTGGGCCCCTAAAAGGGAATTCAGAGAACAAGCAGGTTTCTCAGATATAAGGGTTGCTGCCTGGATATGGTATCCTGCATCCTGCTAAAATGCTGTTGCTTAGAAACATATTGAGTGTGGTTGCTATGATACTGTTTTAATTGGCTGATGTGTGAAGCTCTGAAAAGTTGGTGGGGTTTTTAGAAGAAACAAGGCAGCTGGGGAGCTAAGCATGTGTTCCCAAATACATCAAAACTGTTATCCCACTTTCATCTTCCCACATAACGAACTGCTGAGGAGAGATTACGCTCCCTCTGAATAGACAAACCCAATAAATGTGGATGCCTTTTGAAATAACTACAGTGCACAAAAACATCTTCTGGCAGATTACATTAAGGTAAAATTAAATCAGATATTTGTGATGCAAATTCATAAAAATGACATAATGTTTTGCATCTTCAAATACGTTCTTAAAAAGAGTGTGCTTTAAATTGCTTGTGCCACATATTCAATTAGATTTAAAAAAAATGAGACAGAACAAACTAATAAAATCAGTCAAACATATAGATAGATCAAGGTATAAATACAATGTTATTAATATATAATGGTAATTTGTCAGTCCGGTTAACGTTTTTTGTGTGTCTGATGAGGACCTCCTCCTCCATGTTGATGCTTCTGTTGTTTCATAACTACAGCAAACTACAGCAACACTACCTTCTAAAAATGGAAATTTATTATGGTCTGTCTCCTGGTCTGTCATTCACATTATGGTATGAAAAAGAGGGTAGACTTAGTGCAGCTAATGTCGTCAAACTGATTCCAGGTCCCCCACAAATGCTCTCAGCCATGTACACAGCACATCAGCTTTTGAGCCCTTTCTAACACATTAATAGACAATTATAAATCTTCGGATGACAAATTTAGAAGGCAGACGTGTTTAGAAAACTAGAGTGATTGAATTTTATGCTAAACTCTGAATAAAATATTGCATTTATGCACAGTCAGTGTATTAAACTAAGATCTGAAAGAGGTACCGTATTTTTCGGACTATAAGTCGCTCCAGAGTCTAAGTCAAATCAGTCAAAAATTTACGTCATGAAAGAGAAAAAAACATATATAAGTCGCACTGGACTATACGTCGCATTTTTTCGGGGAGGAATGTATTTTACAAAATCCGAGACCGAGAACAGACATTTCATCCGGAAAGGCAAGTTATAATAATAACAACAGAATATAGAACTACAGCCTGAATAGGTGTCAGGTAACAGATTAACAGTTATTCAGCTACACAATAGCATAAAGAACAAACGTGGGAGGCTGAAAAGGTAGAAATAACATAACAACCTCGCGACTCAAACAAGCTAGTTACTGGTTAGCAAGTTTACCAAAATCTTGATTCACATCACTGAATCCATTGAATTCTTCATCCTTGGTGAATAAGATTTTCTTTTGGGGGACATTTGTGTCTTTCTCAGTTGTCTTTAAGTTAATGTTTAAATGAATTTCTTTGTTTCAATAATAATATTAATAATAATAAAAACCTCAAGGGACAACTTGGATGTGTTCTTTTTTTTACTGTATATATCAGATCAGAACTCGGTATCATCTGGTACTAAAATCAAATTACTCAGACTCAGGCAAAAAGAAATGTAATTGAGACATCCCTACTGGAAATGTATTGATTTTCCTCCTAAAATGGAGGAAGACAGTGGAGATGCATGTCTGAAGATGGCTACGTTTGTCCTTCTAAAATCTTGTGAAGGAGGAGTTGAGGTCATTATTGAGTGCCGGGGCTGGTGCCTGCAACCTGGCCTGTGTTCATGATGCCATGTAAGCTGAACAAAGGTTCCTATCAACAAAGGTCTGTTTCGTGTTGTTCTTCTATTGCTCTTTAGCAAGTTTTATGGCTCTCTCCTTTTCTTTTCAACTTCTGAAACAGTGAAGAAGGTTCCCTTTTTCTTGTTTTCCATGTTATTTTAGAGGTTTTTTAACCCCGGTCAGAATGAATGAAATCACCCATGATCAGCTTTAGGCCATTTGGAGAAATCCAGCAATGTCGACCATATTATACATCAGTGGCTGTATTTGGATTTACTTTAGGATGTATTTAAACCAAGATGAATAACAACTGTGGGATCTCTAGTTACAAAAGGAGTTCAGAATTGCGGAGTTGTTTCCTGACAATAGTTTTTCACCAGTGTGGGATTCACCCTCGTGATTGGTCAGCTCATGGTCTCTGTGCTAGCCTACATCCAACCATCTATGTTTAAGCTGTTGTTATTATCATTCCCTTTCAACCCTGTTCCCATAAATGTGAGACTGGAAACAGTCCGGGGCTCATCCATATGAAAAACACTGGCTCGTTTTAATGGTTTTGTTGCATAATGAGCACACATTTGTGGGGATCACTGAGGCAAGTACACCGTGTTGCATACTTTCTCCCTACTGAAGACATGCTTTAATTCCTCCCTTCTTCCTACCCTGCTTCATTACCTTCTTGTTGTCATGTTGATCATCCACTGGGATGGGTGGGTGTTTGCATTGCAATTCCTCCTGTATGTTGTCCGTGACTGCAATTCATTGATCCATCCAGTACATTATTGGTTACGATGACGCTAGTTGGTTAATTAGCTTGGTAACCGTCTGCGTACATGGTTGTGACAGCAAATCCCCCCAAAAAATAAGCTAGACTACAGTGTGGCAGTCGGCTCACAATCCAAATAAAACCCAGGGGGTAAATTGAGCCACTTTCAACTGATTCCGTCTTCGTGGCAAGAACAAATGTTACAGCATAAAAACGAAAATATCAGCCGTTAGTCCAGGATGTCTCCTGTCAACAGAAATAACAAGTACGCAAAGTGACTTTTCCAAAAAAAGTGATGTAATTGCTTAACCTCCCCACCTTTAGGTTAAGTTGATCCAGTTTGATCACACTCCTCTGCCTCCCCGGTAAGGTCTATTCAGGGGTACTGGAGAGTAGGGTCCGCCGGATCTTCGAACCTTGGATTCAAGAGGAGCAATGTGGTTTTTGTCCTGGCCGTGGAACTGTGGACCAGCTCTACACCCTCAGCAAGGTCCGTGAGGGTGCGTGAAGAGCAACATAGTCAGCTGTGGGAGGGCAGCTGAGAGCTGCTGAACCTGTGTGGTTAGCACAGCTAATGCTGGCTTGCGGCGGCCTGCTGTATCTCTGCTGCTGTGGAGGCAAGCATAGTCTCATGCTGGTGAAGGACATTCTCCACCATCTCCAGTGGTGATTGTGGTGACACTATGTTTGCTGGATCCTTGTTTTGTCCAGATTGTACCGAAATGGGCGCATATTGGACCCAATTGCAGTATAGCAGACAACTGGAAAACAGTTTAACCTTTTTAGTTGAGAGACACAAAAAAGTCACAAGCAATGCAATATTTTAGATCTATCAACCCTACACACTTTGTTTGAGGCTAGCTGTACGCTTTACTGAACAGAAAGGTTTGAAGTTTGATCTTAAAGGCAGACATGGTGTCTGCCTCTCGGACCCAGGTTGGTAACTGGTTCCACAGTAAAGCTGCCCGATAGCTAAAGGCTCGTCCTCCCAGTCTGCTTTGATGAATTCTAGGAACTAAAAGTAAACCTGACCTCTGTGATCTGAGTATTCTTTTAGGAATATACAGAACTATGAGATCCTGCAGGTATGATGGAGATAGTCCAGTGAGAGCTTTATATGTTAGAAGGAGAATCTTAAAATCTATTCTAAATTTCACCGGAAGCCAGTGAAGAGAAGCTAAAACTGGAGAGATATGCTCCCTGGAGCTGGTTCCTGTCAGAACTCTGGCTGCAGCGTTCTGGATCAGCTGCAGGTTTTTAATGGAATAATTTGGACATCCTGACAGTAATGAGTTGCAGTAGTCCAGTCTAGAGGTAACAAAAGCATGGACCAGTTTTTCAGCATCACTCTGTGACAGGATGCTCCTGATCTTGGCAATATTACGGAGGTGAAAGAAGGCGGTCCTAGAAACCTGTTTAATATGAGGGAGAAATGACATGTCCTGGTCCAAGATAACTCCCAGGTTCCTTGCAGCCGTACTGGAGGACAAAGTGATGCCATCCAAAGAGAGAATGCTATCTGATAATCTAGTCCTCAGATGTTTAGCTCCAAGAACAATGACTTCTATTTTGTCTGAGTTTAAAAGAAGGAAATTGGAGGTCATCCAGTCTTTTATGTCTTTGAGACTTGCCTGGAGTCTGGCTAACGGCTCTGTTTCATCAGGTTTCGTGGATAAATACAGCTGCGTATCGTCGGCATAGCAATGAAAGTTTATGCCGTGTCTCTGAATAATACTCCCTAGAGGGAGCATGTAAAGAGTGAACAGGATTGGCCCAAGCACTGAACCCTGTGGAACACCATGATGAACCTTTGTACACTCAGAGGAAACATCATTAACATGAACAAAATGAAATTGATCTGATAGATAAGATTTACACCAGTCTAGAGCTGTCCCTGTGATGCTAATCTCATGTTGTAGTCTTTGTAATAAAATGCTGTGATCTACAGTATCAAAGGCAGCACTGAGGTCCAGTAAAACCAGTACAGAGATAAGTCCACGGTCTGATGCCATGAGGAGGTCATTAGTGACTTTAACCAGTGCTGTTTCTGTGCTATGATGAGCTCTGAAACCAGACTGAAACACTTCGAACAGACTATTCCTGTTTAGGTGATCAGTTAGCTGACTAACAACCAGCCTCTCAAGTATCTTAGAGATGAATGGGAGGTTGGATATCGGTCTATAATTTGCTAAGATGCCTGGGTCAAGTGAAGGTTTTTTAAGTAAAGGTCTGATAACAGCAGTTTTAAACACCTGAGGTACATAACCTGTGGTCAAAGATAGATTGATCTGATCTAATACTGACGCCCCAATTAGAGGAAAGACGTCCTTGAAAAGCTTAGTTGGGATGGGGTCCAGGAGACATGTGGATGGTTTAGATCCATTAATGCTGGAGGTCAGCTCAGGGAGATCTATGGGCAGGAAGCTGTCCAGAGGTGGATCAGGACTAGACGGGGTTGCTAACAATGGCAGCTCATCAGTTGTCATGGAGCGACCTTGATCGATCTTTTCTCTAATGTTAGTGATTTTATTGGTGAAGAAACTCATAAGGTCTTCACTGCTAAGAGCTGCAGGAACAGAAGGCTCAACCGAGCTGTGACTCTTTGTCAACCTGCTATGGTGTTAAACAGAAAACGTGGGTTGTTCTTGTTTACATCTATTAATGAAGTGTAGTAAGCTGTTCTAGCTTTATGGAGGGCCTTCTTATATGTTAGTAAGCTGTCTTTCCAAGCACTTTGGGAATCAGCTGATCTGGCTGAATACCACTTCCTCTCCATCCGTCTTGATGCCGAGTGAGGGAAGAATGGAACGGGAGGTCGACAGGCAGATTGGTGTGGCGTCTGCAGTAATGCGGACTCTGCACCGGTCCGTTGTAGTGAAGAGAGATCTGAGCCGAAAGGCGAAGCTCTCGATTTACCGGTCGATCTTTGTTCCTACCCTCACTTATGGTCACGAGCTTTGGGTAGTGACCCAAAGAACAAGATCGCAGGTACAAGCAGCCAAAATGAGCTTCCTCCGAAGGGTGGCTGCTCTTCCTTAGAAATAGGGTGAGGAGCTCTGTCATCGGTGAGTAGCTCGGAGTAGAGCCACTGCTCCTGTGCGTTGAGAAGAACCAGATGAGGTGGCTCGGGCACCTAGTTCGGATGCCTCTCGGACGCCTTCCTGGCACGTACCTTTGGTAGGAGGCCCCAGGGGAAGACCCATGATATGCTGGAGAGACTATGTCTGTTGACTGGCCTGGGAAAGCCTCGGGATCCCCCCGGAAGAGCTGGACGACATGGCCAGGGAGAGGGAAGTCTGGGCCTGCGTAACCCGCTGCCCCCGCGACCCGATCCCGAATAAGCGACAGAAGATGGATGGATGGATGGATGGATGGATGGATGGACATTACTGAAGCAAATAGATATAAATGAACAATAACCAGATCCTGACATTTAATGAGCAACTGAAGAAGTCATTTTAAATAAAACTTAATTTTAAGGGAAGAAGTGGTGCTAATAGCCAAGAAGAATGCCACTCTCACCTTACTGATGGGCAGGTTCTCCTGAATTCAGCTTTAATCATAGATCTTCATAGGCTGGAATAGTCACATTACTGGTAACTAAAGTTTTGACCAGCTGTCCTAGCAGCCGTACTACATAACAATCCAAATAACGAGTCTTAGCATCAGAGCAGAGATCGAGGTAAGGTATGTGAGGTACACTTAAGTCTCCTCTTCCAGGCCACATCTTCAGGGCAACACACATAGAATGCCAAGAATCTGGCTGTGCAGATGTAAGAAATGCGGTAATGTTAATTGCTGTGCTTGGATTGTGATCAGAAACACCGTAAGCCAAATAATGAGCCAGATTACAGGGAACACCATCTTTAATGGCTTTTCTTTGATTTTTAATACGATGCCCATATATTATACACACATTATATCCCTAAAACCTAAATAAATGATATCAATTGATTCATTAACTGTTTTTATTCTCTTTGTGTGTCTTTTATTGGAGGAAATATGAATTATCACAATGTGTTAAATGTGAAAAAACATTTTCACTGTTACAAATTACTTCATAATAAAATTGTTTGCTTTTTCTAGGTTTATGAGAGGGGAACAAATGTAGAACAATTTGTGACCCGATTCCTGTTGAAAGAATCAGCCAATCAGATCCAGTCTCTCCTAAACTCTGTGGAGAGTGCTGTGGATGCTATTGATGAGCAGCACAGTCAATCTGGGTAAGCCCATGGATGTTACTCTGTGTTGGTGTTTCTGAGGGTGTGTGTAAGGTGTGCGTGTGTGTGTGTATTTTGCATTATGTACAAAAATTGCTTGTTTGTGATTGTACTGCAAATGAATGTATGATATTAGTATTGTTAGTACTTTCATGTCTTTTTTAGGTGCCATTGTCAGACAGTTTTGCAGAATTTATTTATGTATTTGATGTTGGCACAGTGCTCTGAGAGCACTCACGTCACATGGTGAGAGCACTGTGTAGCAAGTAGTGAAGATGGAGTGAAGGTGTCACAAACCACTGGTAAGAGGGTGGATCTCCTTGGTGGAGAATCCAACCTGGATGCAGAATTTAGTTCACAGATTTAAGTCTATGAGGGATTTCATTACTTTAATTACATTCTGTGGCACCTGGGAAGCATCATTAGAGGAATGCAGAGGATCCAGGTAGTACTCTATGGGTCAGGACAGGTGACTTGAACTTACCACAGCTACAGGTAGCCAGTGGAGCTCAATCAACAGTGGGGTGACATGGCCCCGCTTGGGTTGGCTGAATACCAGACACACCGCTGCATTCTGGACCATCTGAGGCGGCATAACCACACACATTGGCGCACCCATAGAAAGCAGAGGGGTGGCATTCTTGGTTAGGAACAGCCTGATCCCTGACAGGGGAGACTGAGGCTACATGATCAGAAGAAGTTGGTTCATCATCAATCATGATTCCAAGATTTCGAACAGCCTCGACAGGAGCAAGAGACAAGGGCCATTTCCGTGGAGTAGCCACTCTTGAAACCAGATTGGTTCTGGTCAGAGAGGAGGTTCCTTGACAGGAACCCAGTGATCTGCATCAAAATGATCTCTCAATGCTCTTGGACGGTAATGGGAGAAGTGAGACGGGGCCATAGCTTTCCACTTGGGGCAGAATTTCTTGAGCAGTGACGTCACCTGAGTGTCTTTGAATGTGGATGGAAAGGTGCTGGTGGAGGGGAAAGAGTTTATCATTATTATTATCATGCTCCCTTCCCTCCAAGCTCGTGTTGCCCTATGCTCTGAGGACACTAACAAACTCTATCAAACAACTAAACAAGTGGATTATGGGCAAGGAATATGCAGAACGTTTGTAGGCTAACGTGACTGTACAACATTATTGGTGCGTTTGTGTGTAGACAACAAGGCAAGTGTGGCCCCAATCACATGGTCTCCTCCTCCTCCTACGCATGGGAGACAAGTGGTTAAAAGACCTGCTACCAGAGCTGAGACAGGAGTGCATCAAGGAAGGTCACAAAACAATATTGCTGCACTAACGGTTCCCAAGAGCACAGTGGGCTCCATCACTGTGAAATGTAGGACAATTGAAACAGTCGGAGGTCTTCAATCACACCGATGTGAGCTATCGGAGGAAAATGAGAAGAGAAGTACCAAAATCTTAATGGTCCTTCTGTGCTCCACTTTCTGTATACAGATGGGAATATGTTTCATAAATGTAATGTTACTGCAGCCTTCCAACAATCCAGGTGTGCAACTCTTATGGCATCATATTCAAGAAGACTGGAGGTTGTAGTAGCTGCCACAGGTGACCTTTTTTTAATTCAGGGTCATTAACTGCAGATTGACAAGGGAAACCTTGAAACACAGGGCCACATTACAAAATGTAGGGAAAAAGAAAAAGTCTGAAAACTTTGTATTTTGAACACTTTAGCGTTGTGTAGTTGTTTGTATTATTGTTCTGCGTCATTCTTCCTTTATCACAACCGCCACAGTACGACTAATACTGATATGCTTGTACCAATGATTGTGCATTCTACAATGACAATTTTGCTTTTAACTTCTCCCTTTTCCTCTTTTACTAGTGTTGTACCTGCTAAGACGAGCCCACGGATGTCAGGGAGGCAAAATGAACACATAGTCCCTGATTACCCCACAAACAACAAAATCAATACCAGGGAGGCTTTTAGGACTCTCAACAATGCTTCAGGTAATGATACAAATAAAACTCACTATTACTATTTGGCTCTGCTATACTTCCTCAGGAATTACAATGAAATAAAAATTTTAGGTCTGAGATATAATATGAAGGCGACGAATTAACAGCAGAGTAGATGAGACGTTTCCAACATCCAGTATAATTTTTAAAATACCCTGCAAATTTTAATGTAAGATATAAACATAAGCTGCACAGAAATGCAATGTAAATTTGTAAATGTAATTTTCGGAAGACCTACATTACCAAACAGATTCCTGTTATCCAAAAATGTTTGCTTCATGATGTGATGTAAAAGCACTGTTGCGATGGTGTGAAGGAGGTCACGGCTGAGGGAAATCAGAGACGTGAACCTGAAGACGCAGAGGGAACAGGAGAGATGTGTGTTCAGGCACATCTAAATCCCTTTTGCCGACAGAATGCGCGTACGAATGCACTAATTAAACTAGAGTCTGAAGTGCTAAACTGGCTAGTATCTGCAAGCTGCATGTTAAACAGATAAAAACCTAAAAACACACAGAAAACTGGAAGATTTCAGAATCAAATTTTCTTCAACGCCTTTAAATGAATGCTGCAATCTCTGAATCACGGTTTGTTGCAGAGTCACCGTTACATTTAAATCCTTTGGGTCATCTTATACAACACTGCTGTCTCAGGATGACATTTTGTGTGACTGTCTGTTTCGTGCGCCATTGAAGTCAGTGTAAATTCATCGTGATTGTGCTGTGGCCTCTCTGGGCCAGAACACTCTTGAAGAAGACACAGAAGCTACGGGAGGTAAAGTTGGACAAATTCAAATCAAATGGAAGTGAGGAGAAAATCAACAATCAGCTCCCTACTCTCTTTTTCCATCCTCATCACCATGCTGCTAAGAATACACGTCTTCATTCCTGGATCACTTATATAATTGGTCGAGACAATTTTTAGTTCCATCAAGTCACCGCCAAGCTGTTCCTCTCTGGCTGTCTCCATGGTTACAAACTGGATGAGTATGTGTATGCGCGCTTTGGGTGGAGGGAAGTAAGTCTTAATTGACTGCCTGTTAAAGCTTTTAATCAAGAGTGGGCAGCCAGCCGGCACTCCAATTAGCTGTGAGAGAGGACATGGGGGGGATAAGCGAGAGCCAGGAGAAGACAGGAACAGACGAAGACTGAAAGAGACAGGAACAGTGTTTAATGAGGTTGTAAGACAGTTCCCTATATCTGTATCACACTTAAAGCTTCACTGCAACCATATTGTTACCATTTTAAAAGATTCCCTTTTCTGGAAAGAAAGGTCTTGTTTTTGTTATTATTTTATTAAACTGAATAAATAGATAATAGAGATGAATTATGTTGTGTATAAATTCATAAGTGATCTTTATTACCAAGTAAATGTGTTACATGTGCGTGTGTGTGTGTGTGTGTGTGTGTGTGTGTGTGTGTGTGTGTGTGCAGATACTCGAGACGTGAAGAAAGAAGGTCTGGACGATCAGATCAGCCGCCTGGCCAAGCTCATTGGAAGGCTGGAGGATAAGGTAGGACTGTGTCCCAACGAAGCCCTTCTGGCCATTTTGGAGAATATTTCACTGCATTACAGTTAGCAAGCGCTTTATTTGAAAAATGAGAAACTACAAGTTCACATCCAACCTTGGTCAAAGACGACCTCGCAGCGTGTTTAAAAAGGAAGACAAAAACCAAGAATGAACAGAATCATTTTGACACATTTTGAGCCTGGTTTGATGTGATGCGAGCACCAGTGTCGAAACTGGTGCAGGTTCTCTGTGTTATCTTTTAACCACAGATTTTTTTGTTCGTTTCTTTTTTTAATAATGGAGCCATTTCAAGGGTGAACGAAAAGGTATAGTTTTCATTTCAGGACACCGCCACCATTCGGGCACATCTGCTGTGGGTAATTTAGCCTTCACAAGCACAGAACATAAAAACCCGAATAAAAAATAACTTTGATAAGCATTTTACTTTACTGTGAAATATTTTATTACTTTGCTAGATTTAAACATTTTCAAAATAATCTGAAAACAATTTCTACTGGATGTTTTCAGACAACAAGACACAAGATATTTGTCAGCAGATGTAGATCGCAGACATCAGAGACAGAGATCTTGTGTAACAGAGGGCTTTAACATGATTACCATTTTAAATTAATTGCGGGGCCACTGTGGATTAATTTAGGTTATTCACATTAATACTAATTCATCGTGTTTATTTTTATTTTTTTTGGGAGGGGGTTAATTAACTCATGACAGAAGATCGTGTACATACTTAACATGTCTATGAAGCATATAAGGTTTTCAGAACACAAAATTATACTAAAAATGACTGATTTTGTATCTTTAAAAAAGGTTTTGAAAGTTAGATGTCAAGATACAAAATCTAGAAATCTAACTTTTTTTTTTTTTGCGGTCTTTTTTTTTAAGACCGCAACCTTCAGCAGGATGGTTCCTCCTCGTTAGCCTGGTCCTGCTCAAGGTTTCATCCTGTTAAAAGGGAGTTTTTTTCCTTGCCACAGTGCTTACCTGGGGGTTCTGGCTCTGGGTTTGTCCCTCTGTAAAGCACCTAGAGACAATTTTATTGTAAATATTGCTATACGAATTGGATTGGATTGGATTGGATTGGATTGGATTGGATTGGTGGGCAGGTTTTTTGCAGTTCTATCAGTCAGAGGTCAGACTTCTGAGGCCCAGAGAGGGTGGTCGGTGCGAAACCTGTGTTGCTGGTGTACCTGCTGAAGGCATTCCGACTAACGTTTCCTCCACGAAAAGGAAATAAATACTCCCGCAAAATTGCAGACTACTTTATGTCAGTCAGTTTTTCCGTCTTGGGTGTTTTGAGATTCAAACTTCGTCAAGAGCTGAAAAAAGGTGCCAGTCATCGCTAGTAAATGGTCATTTGCAAATTTTAGTCATCATCAGAATATATTTTCAATGCCTCTCCTTAAATGTCTGCTTCATGCTCCATCGTATCTTTCACTGCTTGTTGTGCTTTTCCCTGTAGACGTTTTGGTTCGACCTGCACCAGAGGCTAACAGACAGCGATGGCACTGCTAGCGAAGTAAGTACATGCTAAATGAATAGAATAAAAATAAAGCTATACACTGTGTGGCACCAGGACACACCTACCCACCAAGCAGCCACCTTACTGTGCTGGAGGCGTTTCAGTGATGTAACGTTGAGGGCATGTTGCTGTATTCTCCCAACGCAAATTGGTTCTTCACGAAAAGCCGGACAAAGAAGAATTCAGCTAGATCCTAATGGCTGCTCTTACCTGCATGCATTTATATGCTGCACATACGGTGCCAATGAGGTTGATTCGACAGGAAGTTGGGTGATGAAGAGGAGGAGGAGGAGGACATGTGTGACAATAGAATCAATCACATCACATTTTAAACGTGAATGCTTGCTGACTGAGCTTTTGTGAAGAGCTATTTTCAATGTAATAAACAAAACACCACAGTCACAGGCATCATACGTCCCTCTGTAATAAAAAAAGAGGCACATTTCACTTTTATTACTTCCAAACTGTACGCCCACTCTCCTCTTGCTGTGTGATAGAGAGAATCACATTGAGGCAAAATCAGTACAAGCAATTAAATGAAGGCTTGTTTTTATTCCAGACGCCAAACACATGGTCTGTTCACTAAAACATAAAAAAGTAATCAGTATTTCTGCCCTCTCCATCTCAACATGTGAGCCTAAATAACCTAATTTTCCTTCTCTAATCACATATTGAACAAGGTCATGTTCCTCTTCACCTTTGGATAAATCGACCTCTCAAACCCACAATAGACTCGACCTGCCCCCCCCCACACACACACACACACACACACACACAAACACACACACAAACACATACACTCACCCTCCTTTGTGATCTGCAGCAAGATTACACTGTGATCATCTCTTGATTTTCAGTCTTTTGAAATCCATCATCTGAATCCTCTCTACACAGATGCGCCAGGGACTCGTTTGATCACACAGTATCTTAAAATGATCACGTACAGTTTGAGAAACATAACAATATTAAAGAGTATAGAAGACAGAGCTGCCTTAGCAGCACATTTGACATGTAGAGAAGTGTAGAAAACAGTAAATTCCCTAAATTCATGATATCCCTTTGCAACAACAGCAGGTTTATTGGGTATGCTAGTCTTAAAATGTCTGTTTTGACTATCTTTTTGACACACTTTCTCCATAATATAGACAATAATCAATTGAATTTATTTTTAGCACAAAATTCTACACGCAATAACTCATCCTGTCATAAAAAAAAGAATCTTTGTTTAAATATTTTGCAAATTTATAAAACTAAATGAAAACTCAAACAATAAGAAAGAAGCCCAACCCATAACAACCAGATCCAGGACGTGATCAAACCTGTGGCTTGTTGATTTATCTGCTGAAAGAAATCAGTGGTTATAAAGACATTTGTAGAACATTAGGTGGATCTTTGTGAATATTTAAGTCACCCATAATAATTACTTTCTGCCCTGATTATGTTGTAAATTGCTTTATGGTGCAAGATGGTGTAGAACAAAATACTAAGCATCACTGTGAGTATTGTAAAATATTCTTTTTTTTTGTCCTACTGTAGCAGTTGCAGGTTTAAGTCAATAATTAAAGAAATAATCTTAAGAAGTAAGAGCTTCTAATCTTTGTTTTCTAAAAAATAATAATAATAATAATAACAATAATTCCCGATACTGAGCAGGTGAAAAAGCAAGAGTGTAAAGAGAGGTGAGTAAGAGAGTTATGGGAAGACCTGAATGTGGGTTACTGGTCTTTCCCAGTTCCCATGGTAACAGCAGGCCCATTTACCCCACTCATATTTAGTGTGGTACAATACATATGCTTAAAGTACACCGTTTCTACGTATGTGGGTAAAAGATACTACTGCTAATAATAACAACAACAACAATAACAATAATAATAATAATAATAATCAGAAGAAGAATTTGAATGCTGTAGAAAAAAAGCAAGATACACAATAAATTTGGACAATAAAACCAGAGATGCATGTTAAAGTTGAAAGGCCAGAGCAGCTATAAACAGTCTCTGCTCCCCTGGTGCATCCTGTGAAAATCCCCAGACAGTGTTAGCATGGTTGGACTTCAGTATCACATCTGTCTGTTTATCTTAGCATTTTTTAGCAAATCATTTGCTCCATTAACATGTTGTTTTATTGCTTCAACCAATCAAATCTGCTAGTACTTTTGAGCAAATTATGTTTTATCTGATTACTGTGGCATTTTGTTTCAAATTTTACATTTAGACATCGATTGTGGAATCCTCCTAAAGCTTCCTTTTAAAGAATAGCACAGAACTGCAAGATGGTGCAGAACAAAATGCTGACAATCACTACGGCTACAGAACGTACTGTAAAATATTCATATTTCTCGTCCTACTGTAGCGGTCTCAGATGTACAAACTTCAAAAATATATATTCTTAAACTAAAACTTTTTTCTAACCCTATAAAAAAAAAAAAAGATAAGCATTCCAGATAATTAGCAAGAAAAAAGGCAAAGGAGGAAAAAGAGGTGAGAATGGCATTATGAGAGGACTTGAATGTGGGTTACTGGTCTTTCCCAGTTGCCATGGTAACGGCAGGCCAATTTACCCCAGTCATACTCAGTGGGATACCACACATATGCTTAACATACACCATTTATATATAGTACAGCATATTGTGTGTGACTTTGATGGATTGTTTTGATCTCTGCATAATTTACTGAGCTGCGAAAAAGGCTCAGTGATGACGACGAGGGAGGAAAATATACTGCAAGTTACTGTACAACTTTAACTGGACACCAAACGTTGGAATAGAACATCTTCATTAAAGTGCAAAGAAAATAATAATTGTAATTTTCTCGCAACGGCTTTTCCTTGCGGGGCCGTGGGGACGGTGCTGGAGCCTTTCCCAGCACCTCTGGAAGAAAAGTTAATGTTTTCCTGGTTTGGGATGTTGTTGATCACACTTGGATTTATGATCATTAGTTTTTACTGTGCAGATACTATTCTACCTGCCGTGGCTAAATCTGTGTGTATACTGTCCTAAAATTGTGTCCTTTGGTGACTAAAAGTCAGTCATTCAAGAATACAAGTACATTAGCTTCCATAACTTTGTGTTATGTGTTTCGTGTGACAGGGATTAACCGTTAACGCATTCAAATAACAGGCGTGAGAAGTTCTGGCATATTGTTAGTATTTATTTTTCTGTTCATTTCATTCAGCTATGGTGAGGCTGTTGTTGCTAAAACTGTCCACTTGATGGCAGTTTTTTCCCATTTATGAAATGACACTGCGCATTACGTTATTAAAATCAAACTATTGTAAATAGTTTTTTTAATTGAAAGGTCAAATATATCCAATTAACAGTGATTAGACAATAGTGTGTGTGTGTGTGTGTGTGTGTGTGTGTGTGTGTGTGTGTGTGTGTGTGTGTGTACACATACATATAACGAATATAGTCCAGGGTTTCTTATGAAGAGACGGTTGAAGTGACAGCTGCTCTTCTTCCTCCACAGTCTTTGCTGCTGATTCGTCAGGAGATGGTGGTTTCCCAGAAGAAGCTGGCAGAGTTTTGCGAGGCTCTGAAGCAGTATCTGAGGAGTGTGTCCATTCAGAGAGAGTGCTTTCAGTAAGTCTCCGTGCTGCTCCACATTTTTGTGCTGTCTTTGCTGCAACTGCACCTTTTCATTTTGAATATTTAATGTGTTTGTCTTCATGTGCTTCCTTAAATATTACCTTCTTTGGTAGCTGCCATGCTGTACGTATACTCTTGCCAAGAGTGCAGTTCTGCAGTGTCTCCCAGCACCATATATGCTGTAGTACTTGCACATATACAAAAATCAGATGTTTTCTGCCATTTAAGGTTGTTCTTCTTATATGCAACAGTTGGCTAAATATGATCCAGTCCCAGTGAATGTGTTATTTATGTTCTCTTCCTGAGACCTGAGTCAACTCCTCTCATTCATAAATAACCATCACATTCCTCGAGCGGCAGGCTGAGGAGGCAGATGTGGTCCCACCTGTACCCAGAGTCTGTCCATTAACCCCAAACAAACCACTCAGCAGGAGGCCAGAGAAGCTCTGGTCAGTGTTATTGAAGAGAAAGAAGCTTTTGAATCCACATTTTTCTTCTTGCTACAACTCACAGATTTGGACCTTCAAGCAGAAAACTCAAAAGAAGGAAAGAAGTGGTATTTTCTCCAAAAACTATTATAAAAAGGCATTTGCTAAGGCTAGAACTGTCTATTATTCTTCCCTAATTGAAGAAAACAAGGACAACCCCAGCCTACATTTTGGTGTAGCCAGATTGAGTAAAGAGTCATCATAGAGCCGCATGTTCCTCCACCTGAGCAATGAAGACTCCATGAGCATTTACATGAGTCGAAGTTCAGTGTTCAAAGTAGGGATGTTGGCTCTAGGACTGTGCAGTTAAGATTGAGGAGGACAGAAACCTCAGCATTGAGGTCTACAGAAAACCTACCCACACAGATCAGTACCCACCACAACCCAAGGAAAAAGAAAGAACAAGAACATTTTAAAACAGCACTCAAAACATGTGGTTACCCTGACTGGGCCTTCACCAAGACCTCCAAAAAACGAGACCCCAGCAAAGAAGAGGAAAGAAATAAAGGTCACAGCATTTCTATCCCCTACCTGTCTGGAGTTTCAGAAAAATTCAGGAGAATCTTCCAAAAACATGACATTCCAGTACAGTTCAAACCCTCCAACACACTCAGACAGAAACTGGTCCACCCAAAGGACAAGACACCAAGACACAAACAAAGCAATGTTGTCTCTGCTGGACAGTGCCAGGAGGAATGACAGGAACTGTACACTGGGGAAACCAAACAGCCCCTCCATAAACGAATGGCCCAACACAGACGTGCCACTTCTTCAGGACAGGACTCAGCAGGACACCTACACATAAAAGAAAGCGGACACTCCTTTGAGGACAGTCAAGTACGTGTGCTGGCCAGAGAAGATCGCTGGCTTGAGAGGGGTGTCAAGGAAGCCATCCACCATCCATCAGTAAAGAACTGCTCTCATTTATCTCTTAAAATAACGTTAAAAGCACCCCTCTGGAACACACGTTATTGTTCACTATTCTGCCTCAATACCCCACTAACCTGGATTAGCAACTTCCTGACTGTCCACCGACTCCCCTCGGGGCTGTGGCCCGACTCCCTTCCTGTTTACCATGGACACGACTATGCCTCCCTCCACGACTCGAACATTAAGCTCAAGTTTGCTGACAATGCTACAGTAGTGGGTCTCATCCCTGGTGCTGAGGAGACAGTGTGCAGGGTAAAGGAGGAGGAGGAGGAGGAGGAGGTCCTGAGACTGGTTGTTAACGGAACAACGTTTTGTTGAACACCAGCAAACCTAAGGCAATGGACTGGAGAAGGAAGAGAACAGGCCATGCCCCAGTGCAGGTAAATGGTGCCTTAGTCATCTTGGTGTGCACGTGGCTGAGGATCTGACATGGCACAGCAGCAGTGGTCAGTAAGGCTCAGCAGAGGCTGCAGTTCTTAAAAATTCTAAACAGGTGTCACCTGGAGGCAACCGTTCCACTTTTCCACAGTAGAGAGCAGCACAGAAAGTCTTGGGCTGCCTCCTGCCACCTGGGATAGATGTGTCCTGATCCAATCACGTCTTCAGTTTAAGTCCGTTTTATTTGTTTAGCGCCTTTTACAATAAAGTTGTCTCTAGGTGCTTTCCAGAGGCAGAAACCCAGAGCCAGAACCCCCAGGCAAGCACATTGGCAGGAAAAACTCCCTGTTAACAGGAAGAAACCTTGAGCAGGACCCGGCTTACAAAGAGGAGCCATCCTGCTGAAAGACGACTGGGTAAAGGAGGAGAAGAGGGAGAGAACAGAGAGAATAAAAGAGAGAGAGAAACAAATACGATCATAGAAATCATAACATAGCAGACATAATATACATAATACATACTGTATGAACATAATACAGCACAGGTGGGTTAAAAAACATAAAAAAGGGACAGTGCTGGACGGTATAATAACATATATGACAGTGACGTATATAAAACAACTGGCCTGTGTGCACCGCTCAGTCGGGCCACGGCAAAGTGACGGAAGTTCAAAATCACAAAAGTAGATCTCTGCACGCTGAAAATGTGTGCTACGCTCCACTTTTCAATTCGAGCTTTCTGTCATCGGAGCAAACAGGATGCTACAATCAGGCAGGCAGGTAAAGCAACCCACCCCCCCACTCTAAACACTGACAGCATGCAAACAGCTGTGCACGTTCTGGCCGCGGAGGCCACACCCTCTGGGAGTCCCAGCTCTTTTAACCCACAAATGCAGCTGTGACACAGTGAATAAACACCGAAAGGCCCGATTGCAGCTCATTACAATTATCTAGCATAAATAATGACTCATACATCTGAGGAGTGTTTTATCTTACCTCTTTTGTTATCATTCTTCCGCTGTTGAATTGTTTGACGTGTATCCTTCCATCTCCGTCTGCTTGATCCACCTTAAACCTCTGAGCCCTCCGATTTCCTCGGCCTTATGCTCTCGTTTTCCTCTCCAGTGTGACTGCAGTGCGCCTCCCGGACGGTTTGTCCTTTGTAATCTATGAGTTTTGGACTGGAGAAGAAGAGTGGAAGCAGTGAGTCCTCATTGCCACAAATATCCCACCACGTGTTTGTCATACATTTTACTAACTGCTGCTCAACCATGCTGTCAGACTATCCTTAATAAAATAAGCTAATGTAGTTTATATATAATCAGCTTTCACCTCAAAATATTTCATATTTGCAGGCAAATTTCTGTTACTGCAAGAAGGAAAGAAAAGTATAAAGTATAACTAAATGGTCTCCAGCTCTGATCTCAGTCAGGTTCAGATTTGACATGTGTGCTTGTAGTAATATGTGAGCGTGTGTGTGTGTTGGATGTACTTGCACACGGTCACACAGGATGTCGTTGCAGGCACCTCCAGTCAGCTTCCACTAAAACCTTCCAGCATGTGAAGGTAGATGCTCTGTGCCAACCGGAGGCCATCTCCTCTGTAGCTGTTCCAGGTAAACACACCTCTCCACTGGGCTAAAGATACAGCTGATCTCTTATCATTTTCATTTCAAAGAAGCTGATGAGTCCGTTGAGGCTATTTCTAACCGAACGTAAATAATACATTTAACTTGAATGAACAAAATAGGTACAAGTAAAAGAAAAGTGTGCGCCTCTTGTATAGTTCATAAAATAGCTCTCTCCATATACTCCTGCCTTTTCCCCACAATCCCAGGTTGTACATCAAATCAGACCCAGTTTATGTGGCCAGACCTTCAGATTCAGTTTACTAATCTCAGTGTTCTTAATTATTGATTTTCCCACATATTAACCTGGCATTTATTTATTTTATGTCCGTAGATTACCTTCTTATAATTCATTGAAACTTTTAAAAACACTGTATATATCACAACGCCTGCTTCATTGACCGTTACGGATATATTAGCTGTAACATTCTAGAGTTCATCTCTGCTACGTTTATGCTAAACTGGGCGAGCAGGTCATCTGTTTGGACTGGTTACAATCGGAGGAATGAGTAATACTGTGGAGAACATGGCAGAGCAATTTCATTGCGTGACAATGTGAAAGGAGTCCATGGATAAAGCGAGAAGCCCCCACAAAGACTGGTCACGGTACCTTCTGACTGCCGTCTCTCTCTCTGTCTTGCAGCTGCCTGGTGTAGCGTGAACAGAGACTCCGAATGAAGATATTTGAAAACCCCTGTAAACCTCCTCTGCAAACCCTGTCTCCCTCCTTTCAGTCTTCTCTACCTGTTTACAGAGTCCAAATCAAAGGTTTCAATTGCTGTGAAAACCATCTGTTTTAACTATGAAATGACTAATATTAGACTCTCACTGTCGTGTTTGGCCACCCAGGTGTGTTATGTAGCAGCAGGACCCTGCCAGGCATTTTATTGTTTTTCTTATGCTTATTTTTATTCTTTTTTTAAATGAATGTAGCTCCTATTTAAGTTGTGCGGTACAGAATGTTGGGTTAATTCTCCACTGATATAAAGTAGCTCGAAAATCTGATCATTTTATGGTAGCACCCACATAGTTTCCAGATGTATTTCTTTGTAAACCACAGAGGTTTGACAGCATTCCCGTATCACCTTCAACTTGCCGTCAAATCATGCCTCAGATGACCCAGATTGAAATAATAAATGAGTTCCGACTGGCTCCTGCAGCTCCCCCATCGGTGGCTTTTGACCTTCACGTTAAATTCAAAAGAAAAATAAAAGAGGAGAATCCTGTAACAAAACAAGAGAAGGGGACGCCAGGCTAAGTGCGAAAAGAGGAGGTGCCGCTTAGGCTGTTGCACCTCAACGGTTTCCTGTTAATTACAGCAAAACGCCTTTTGGGTCAGTGGCATAATCGCAGAAAGGTCAAGAACGGACAAACTAAAATGGGGCAGAGCACCAGCAGCTGCAGCCGGATCAGTCCCACTTGGGTCAGTAAGGGGATTTTGTGTGTATCTGCTGGGATACAGACGGTGAATGTGTACGTAAACGAAGTGCAGTTGTAAAGAGAGGAGAGCGCAGCAACAGTCCCTGGTGGAGGAAGGTGGATCAAGGCAACGCATTCCTGTAGCCGTGCTTGTCCTTCGACCTTCTGCTTGTGTGTCGGAATCGACGAAAGTAGCTTTTATTATTTGGATACTTCTCGGATGGACTGTAGATCAGCTAATGGTAGTTAATGGTATGGTTAGATTTCTATTTACTTACATTTTTTGGTGCTTAGACGCATATTAGGATGCACCATAGTGCTGCAGCTTCTCAGAATACCTTGGTTAGATTGGAATATATCATATATAGTATATCTGCACTCTTACCCATAAAAATTGGAATCATTTTGTTCCAGACAGAGTTGCCTTTTCGTTTCTGTTTCGATACAGCAGCAATCACCTGCGGCTGAACTTATCCATGAAGGTTTGACAAGAGATTGACTTTATCCCTCAAGAAGAAGTTATGGGCAACACAGAGGCGTGAATGCAGGGAGGCTTTCCACTGACACACAGTATTAGTGTTGGTAGAATGTTTTCCGTCCATGTGATACACACGATAGCCTTTTTCCCAACCAACCCAGTAAATGGAAGGCCCGCATCTTTGTGTCATGTCAGCTTTTTCACGTGATCTTTTCAGGCAAACCTGATTATTCCTGAACTGTGGTTCACCTTTGACATGAGGTCTGACTGTCCAATTCAGGTTCCAAGTAGTCCAATTTAAACTCATCACCCCTGTGAAATCAATTTCAAGCAAAGAGACCATGACTCAAAAAGCACAATGTAAAAACAGTGACTTTGTGATTAACTTTAATATACAGTATTAGAAGTTAATGAGCGTGATGCAGTGGTAGGTATAATATATATTATTATTATTATTGTTTATCTGGTAAAGATTTTGTTGATGAATGACTGCTAAACTCTGTACTTTCAGTTGTGCACTGACATTCTTCATCTCAGTACTGTGGCAGTGAATGTGAAACTAGGTGTTGATCTAAACTGTGTCACTGGTAAAAGTACAGAATCTTTTAGAGGGCAAAGCTGCATTGTCCTGAAACTGGACGTTCAATATTATATGAGGCAGTTTAACCTATGGCAAATTGACTAGATCAGATTTGGACCTAGGACTGAGAAGACCCCTCCCCTTTGATGTGGGCAGATTCTCGAATGTCCCTCCAACTGTGCAACCCTTCCTGTCCTCTCCTATCCTCTATCTATCGCCCCAGCCTGTGCTTTATCACACAATGAAAGAGTTATGCCTCCGAAAAGCAGCGAAGCTAACCCGGTTTCCTGGCAACGTGACAAATTCCGGGTGGGAGATTGTTCAGCAAGCATACCTTCAGAGTTTTACTTGATATTGCATTTTACTAAACGTGTCATAACTCTTCTGTTGTATGCTAGCATTCTTTTCCAGCTCAAGTGCATGTCAGTGAATGTTTAAGAACTCCTTTGCTATAGTATTAGGGCATGGTATTCTGTAATTGGTTTCATGCTCCTCCTTTCTTTTCTAGTATTCCTACAAAGGAGAGAGAAATATAAGAATTAATTTTCTGGAATTGTTTGGATATTAATGTATGTTTCAGTAAAAAAATTCTTCCTCTGAGACTTACTGCAGGGATGAAAGTATTGTCTCCTGTCTTTTAAGATATCTTGAAATTCTAGAAAATGTAGAGTGCAATGAAATAAAACAATGAAAGTTAACCATTGCGGCTTGTTTCTGAAAAATTCATGGCGCTCTGGGACGCTTCAGTTATCCGCATTAGAGTCACCTTGCATGACTGTCCACACGCTGTAAGGTACAGTCACACTTGGCTATGCAGCATGAAGAGAGGCAGACAGTGAACGTAGCATTTAGTAAAACAACATTTAAGACCAGTTATAACATGGTAACTACATGGTAACATGGTAACTACCTCTTCAACAATCAAACACTGTCCACTTTCTCACTTCTAATGTAATTCAATGTTAGTTCGGTCAATATTCCAAAAATACACACACAAAAAAAAAATCTTATACTAAAAGAAGTTGGGAAACTGTTTGAAATGTATATAGAAACAGGCTGTTTTTTCCTCATATTTACCGTCACAACTCAAGAGGGAAACTTTTTCATTTTCAAAATGACTCCAACTGGTTGTTGTTGTTCTGAAACAGCTTATAAAAGCTGACGGAGCTGACAGTCCAAACTGTTTCTTTGAAAAAATGTAGCTGCCATCAAAGTATGTGTGGAAAAAAATATTCCTCCAAGATGAACATTGTCCATAACGAACCTGAATGACTTGAATGAGTGTTTTTTCTTAAAATCAACACATTTATTCAGTTATTTGTTTTGTTATGTCACTGGTTTCAAAGGCTAAAATAGAGTATACAAAGTGAACCTTCAGATCTTGCCCAGTATCTGCATGATGGTGATCGTGGTGCTCTGGCCAAAAATGAAAGCTCCGCAGACAAGTGTGACAGCCCCCCAAAGCGTGAGGAAGACTCTGAAGTAAACAACAGCAGAAACAAAAGAGAAGTAGATCAATCCAACCTGTTAGCATTCGCCTTTCATCAGAGGGTGGCGGAGAAAACCAAAAAAACAAACACAGGCTTGAAGTGGGTCCATTTGAAACGACTGTAACATTTGGAAATCATGCACGTTTCGGCTCAATGTAATAGGTAAAAATAAAACACTATTAGGGTGTAAGTCAGAGGTGGGCAAACTAAGGCCCAGGGGCCACATGTGGCCCAATGAACTATTTAATCTGGCCCGCAGCGAATTCACAATAATTTCTCCAAAAGCCAAATTAAGAAGGTTGTCAACTTGATTGGTTAGAAAAAGGTTCAGACCCCCCTTCAGCTAGCATGCTAACATGTCCTCTCAAGAAGGTGGGGCCAAGCATCATTTGGAGCTTCATCATCCATCTCTAATTGGACCAATTTACAGGCTCTTTATTTACAGGCTAAATATTTTCTCCGTCAATAGTCCATCAAGCAGGATTTTTAGCTAACCTCTGATCCTCATTTTGGGGGTTAGTTTCCCCCCACCACCTGGCCGGCCCCTTCATCAAGATCTAATAATCAATGTGGCCCATCAGGCAAAATAATTGCCCACCCCTGGTCTAAGCACTTAAAAAAGAAGAAATTCCCACTTGGGCACATTTAATCACCTTCACCTGAAAACTGAAATGATTCTATTATTAGATTTGATCTCACCTCGTCTTCCAGGACACCGGTTCTGACTGCATGGCAAACATCAAACAGAGTCCTGTTCAAACACAACATAACCTTTGAATGGTGACTAAACCTCGAAGGTGCAGAACACTTTTGTTGGAAACATATGCAAACACTCCTCACCTGGAAAAATGAAGATAAAGAACGCGCTTATTCCCCCAATAACACTAATGACCTTGCTGATGTCTGGCACGAATATGGCAATGAGCAGGGCCACCACGATCCACAGCACCGTCACAACATAACGGCTCCGCCTCTCTAGCTCCGACACTGCCACGCCATCACACGGACGCCACCACCTCAGCAGGTGGTCCTGGATTACAGACCTGATGAACAGCAGAAAGAAAGCAGGCGAAAAACAAAAATACTCTGTTGGTTCTCAGATCCTTTATGTCATACTCAGTAGTTCTAGTTGCATTTGAGATGCTTCTGCACCTTGACTGGAGCCCACCTGTGGTAAATTCAACTGGCTGGACGTGATTTGGAAAAACATATTGGTCTGTATTAGGTTGTCTCCGAAGCTCAGAGACAGGTACAAAGGTACAGATCCAGAACCCTCTCCAAGGCCCTGCCTGGATCCTGCAGCTTCCACTCAATGTTCTCTCTATCCTCCCCATCTCTCCTCTCCCCCTCGCCTTTTTCTATGTCCCCCTCTCCTCTGTCTCTCTCACCATCTCCCCGTCTCTCCTCTCTCCCTCTCCCTCCCAGGCGGTCGCAGGGGATGGCCGTCCACACTGAGTCTGGTTCTGCTCAAGGTTTCTGCCTGTTAAAGGGAAGTTTCTCCTCGCCACTGTCGCCAATGGCTTACTCAGTGTGGAGCTTTGCCCGGGGACCGGTTTCTCTTTTTGAATGTGTAAAGTGTCTTGAGATAACTTTGTTATGAATTGGCACTTTAAATAAATAAATAAAATTGACTTGAATAGATTTATAGAAGCTCCAAAATTCTAAAACAAGGACACGCTGGCTGAGGAAATAAAGTTACAAATTCAAAAAGCAAAGGATAAGTATGCATGACGCGTGAAATACTCACAACCGCAAAAGTCAGTGTTGTAAATCGTAATTATGATTTGAATGTATTCATAAAACACAGTCATGATAATCATGACACTTCATCATCCAATTCAAGATGGGAAATCTGTTGGAAATCACACCCATCGTAACACCACGGCTTTAGTGACTGGTGTCAGGGCATGGACTCCATGAGAGCCGTGGAGATGAACTGTGGTACCTGGAACCGAGGCGTTAGCAGCAGGTCTGTGAGGTGGAGCCTCCAGGGATTGGACTGTTTGTCCAGCACAAACACGCCAAGATGATTGATCAGAGCAGGCCCCCATCCTCCATCGCTCTGTGGCTCAGCTCAATACTCACATGCTCGTCGTTGGTGCCTCCACTGATGAATAGCTATCAGCAGGGAGGCTCTGACAGGTTTGGCACCCCATTCGCAAGAAAAGTCAACAAACTTTGTATTCGGACACTTTTGATAAAAACCCTCTTTAGCAACATTAGCTCATTTGTTGGCTCGTACCCGAGCCAGTCAGATCTGACCCGTCGATGACAGTCATCAAAATAACAATTAATGAGGAGTCACACAGGTGATTTTTAAAGCTGATATCGCCTCCCTCTGACCTTCCCAGCAGCAAGACGATGGGATAGATGGTAACAATGGAGACTCCAAACAGCAGCCTGGCAATGAGCATCACAACATCATTACTGCTGTAGGACATCAGAACGTCAGCCTTCACATCCCTTCCAAAGGTGAGGAACCCGTAAACTCCTGCACCAAGCAAAGAGACGCACAATTAAAGACCATCTGTGTGTGTGTGTGTGTGTGTGTGTGTGTGTGTGTGTGTGTGTGGACCTGTAAGTGAGTAGATGATGAGGCAGATGATCATGGAGATCACAGAGACGAAGATCCAGTGTGGAAGCCGCTGGTTCTCCATGTTGCTGTAGATTGCAATCGATGCCTCGTGGCACTGGTAAACACCGGATTTTTTTTACATATTTTTAAACGAGTTGTGAATTCAGAAGATGAAACTCAGCTACATCTAATCCTTATTCAATTGACTCCATTGGTGCCGAGAGTTGAGAAGCCAATATAATAAATGAGATTTCTGTAAAAACATTTACTAAAACAACAGGAAAACACATCAGTCCTTTGTTACTTTTGTGTTATGCTGTTTTTTTACATGTTGTTTTGTCTCCCCTGTTATGGTGGTTTGTTTCTCCATCTTTGCTCCCTCCCTCTGCTCTCCTGTGGGTCTCCTTCCACTTCCCTGTGTAGTTAAATCCTCTTTCTTTCTGTGCCAGATCATCTTGTGTAAGCATTCCATCTTGTGTAAGCTTTCCTGTTCCTCGATTTCACTCTTTGGTACCTTATAGAGATTAGTTTAGCCATTGGGATTATTCCTGTTGGACTGGGTGTGTGAACATATTTTGTAATAATCTGGAATAAAACGTTTTGGTTGTCTTATGTCTGGATTTTTTTGTGGAATGTCACTTGGCTTGATTTGGCTAAATGTATTATTAACGTTCAGTTGTTCAAAATTATGTTTAGAATTTTGACTAACCTTTTCTTTGGAAAAAAAACAAATAACTTTTGAAACGAAGACAGGAGAGGAGAGGGAGAGCGGAGGGGAGGGGAGGAGGAGAGGACAAGAGAGGAGAGGAAAGGAAAGGAAAGGAGAGAAGAATACTGTGATGACATTTAAAACATGGAACATTTCAAACAGGATGTTCATTGGTCACCACAACCTTCTCAACTAAGAACAGGAAGGTTGGCTAAAGGTCTATAGTTTGATACTCATCTCGATCATGTGAGGTTATTTACATAACTGTCAATCAGTGTCTGAATGTTCTTTTCCAGTTTCCAGGATTTTTTGCGGTTTTTTTTCCACGATCACCAGTATTCGCTACAGTTTTTAGACTGTTTTCAGTTTTGTTTTTTTTTCAGACTTGCGAGGAGTTTCTACATTAGGCTAATGTTTTTGTTTCAGCTAAACCCTCGTAAAAATTTGAAATGAGACATGATTTCTAACATATTTTGCCTACATACAGAGATTAACCTTCAGAATTGAATGGGTTCTGTTACAGAGTAAAAGTTTAATTTTCCTTCCTGCATCTCTGTAGTCACCAGAGCAGCTGAGGCTTCAGCAGAACAAAGGGGAGAACTTAGAAGCTCATTCTGAAACCAAAGATGCTCCTGATAATAAACAAAAGCATTTCCATTTGTGAAGATGCCTGAAGAAAAGATCAGGCAGCCACGTCATGTCTTTGCTGTGGACCAATTTAATTTTTGGTCCACAGCTGCTCCCCTATAGTCTGAGCTGCTGCTGCCAAAGTGATTTACAGACTAAACGTTTTTTGTAGAAAAACACAAAAAATCAGACACATTGTATTTTTAAAAGAATGGTACTTTTGATTGTTGACTAGGCTGCCCATATAAACACTGTTTCTGTTTCCCCTTGCTCTGACATCTCAGTGACACAGGCATGATTTTCAGAAACCAGCTTGTCTCAAACGAATGAAATGTTTCTTTTCTTTAATGTCACACTTACTTGGAAACCAAAGCAGATGGTGGGAATGACGCTAAAGGTAGAGGCCCAGGAGCTCATCCTACACACAGGAGGATATTCAAAAGTCATCCAGAGCTCATAATTACCACAGAAAGAGCCAATTCAGACAACAAACAGAGTTTGTTAAGATAAGTTTTTATATGAATATAGATTTTATCAGCTTCCTGCCTTACTCTCTGCTCTGCTGGCTTGAATTCCAAACTCATCTGATCAATAACACTGACAAAAGACCTACTTCCTGAATGTAGAACCGAAGAAAACTTCACATTAAGATGAAACTGTTTGCACTTTTATTAAAATTATTTCAATTCTTGAAGACGCTTTTTAGAAGGACTTCAGTTTAAAGATGGCATGAAGTGAGTCTGTATCTTTATCTTCTTTCAGCTTTTTCCTTCAGGGGTCATCACAGTTAATAGCCTCCTCCAGCTCCCTCTGTTCTCTGTATCTTCTCTCACACTGAGTCCATGTCCTCTCTAACTACGTCCATATATCCAGTCTTTGGGCTTCCTCTAGGTGTCCTGCGTGGCAGCTCCATCCCGAGCATCCTTCTACCTTCTCTGTCCCTCCTCAGGACGTGTTTAAAACATCTCCGTCTGACCTCTTTGACTTTACCTCCAAAACATCTAACATGTGCTGTCCCTCTGATGTCCTCGTTCTTGAGCCTCTCCATCCTTGTTGCTCCCAAAAAGAGGTCACCAACAGCTTCATTTCTGCCCCCTCCAGCTCTGCCCCCCATCCTGTCCTCAGCGCCTTTGACTCAAAACCACACAGCATCGCTTGTCTAACCACCATCTTGTACATTTTTCTGTTCACCTTTACCCTCCCATTCACTCACATGTATTCTGTCTTTCTTACTTTCTTGAACCTTCACACACCCTCCACTTTTCAAAGTTCTCCTCCAGCCACAATATGCTCTTGCAACAAATCACAGTATCATCTGCAAACATTGTTGTACCACTCATACTTCTGAGCCACTCCAGACTTCCTCACACAGGACCACACTTCTTGTCTCACCCCCCGCAATCCAGCTCTCTCTGAGCTTCTCTGTACTCTGTACTAGGCTCATCATTAATTCTACTGTAGTTGCTACAATTTTGCATGTCTCCCTTGTTCTTTAAGATCGGCATCAACATATTTTACCTCCATTCCTCAGGCATTCTCTCACACTTTAAACATCTTATTTAATAGCTTAGTCAGGACCGGTCTGTATATTCATGGCAAATCATTTTGCAATACAGTTACGACAAAATAAATACCTATATAAATTACACTGACTGTACATCACAGATGGGACACTATCATCTTATTTCTATTGTTTCTTATTTGATTGCATTAAATAAATGACAATGAACCAAACAATGGACGTAAAATTACTTTTTACCATCGACTGATCAGTGGTTCATACTTGTGACCAGCTGGAATATTACCATCAGTGACACCAGGCACCTCCTGTTATAGTCGGTGGTTATATCATGTAGAAACTATCTAGAAATTCAGCTCCATCAGTGGGCCACACCTCACATAATTTATGTTTATGTATATCTACATTACGTAAATATACAGTAAGTATGTATGTGGAATAGTCAACATCAGACCTACTGTATGAAACATGTGACCTTGCCTGATTCACGTGACCCTAATTAACTGTTAATTATTTACAAAGATTTACACAAGATTTAACTGTACACTTTGATCAGTCCTATTCATTCAGTTCTTACCTTTTTAACATGTTACTGTGATAGAGTGTTATAACTCGGCGTTCTTTGCTACTATTTTACATTAAAGCTAAAACTGAATAGGATTCGTTTTCTTCGAACAGGGCAAGGACATATCCCCCAGATGACCTTTTTTTTTTTACAGCGTGGTGGCTGGCCGCACTAATAATTAACAAAGATTAATCAATTAATGTGGAGTAGACTAGAATGAAGTTTTCTCTCAAACATACAGGGTCTCATACATACCCACTGCTGTAGAAAGGACTGATATGAACCACAACAGATGATGTGGTGTGGTATTTGACGACAATAGCGACGGTCATGTAGGTTGCAGCCAGTGTGCCCAGAACACTGTAAAAGACCAGAAACCAAATGTGTCAGTTTCAAGGAATTCAGCTGCATCATGTGAGTGTAAACATTAGCATAAAAGGTTTCTATATATTTAGAAAATGTAAAGCACTCAAGCATTTATTTTCCAGTGACACATTGCAAAATACAATACACATCCAAAAGTTTTCAATTTTAACAGATTGTGCTAATTTACAGACTTAAGTGAAAGAAATTAAATATCCCAGCTGTCTTTGGGCAAGAAGTAGGGTACGCCCTGGATGAGGGCTAACGCACAGAAAAACAACCATACACAGTCACATTCCTCAGGTTAATTTAGAGTAGCCTAGACAACTGTTTAGCGCTCACTTTTCACTCTGAAATTTACTAATTACTGCTACTAATAATAATAACGCTTAAAATCTTGAAAAAAGTTAACTGTTCACATTAACAGATCTTTATACTTTATACAGAAAAATGCAGACGGTTGCACTGGAAAGGGAATCCGGTGTAAAATTATGCCAAAATGAATTTGCAAGTCATCAATATAAATGACATACTGGAGAGATTAGTTGAGGTCCTTTTAACAAAGACCACTGCTGGTGCTGGAAATCTATAGGGTGGCAACAAAAATTTTGCTACTGGTTTGAAGGAGAGGAGGAGGGCAGAGATGTGATGAAAGGAAACAGTTTACGTCTGACAGGAAGGACTTGGAATGTTGGGACTTTGACAGGGAAGCTGGGATAGGCACAGAGCTGGAGGACATGATGCAAAACAAGAATATGGATATACTGTTCAGGAGACAAGGTGGAAAGGTAGTCTGGAAATGGAGGGTGGAATGTTTCATGCTGCTCGTGGTTTTGGCACCATGGGTTGGATGTGACTTAGAAGAGGAGATGAAGTTCTGAAATAAAATAGAAGAGATGAAGCAGAGTACTCCCATAAATGAAGTGGTGCTTGGTGCTGCCTTTAATGGACATGTTGGTGAGGGAAACACAGATGATGAGGAAGTGATGGTAAAAGACTTTGCAAAATACGATAGAAATGGCCGCAGTGAGGACTGTCTTCCAGAAGAGGCAGCATAGGCTGACAATTATGGGGGCACACAGGTGGAACACATTTTAAATAGACAAGGTCAGGTAGGTGAGTGTAGCCAGTATTGAATGGTGGTGTGTAGGATGACTCTGGTGGTGAGGAAGATGCAGATGATGTAATGGTGGAAGCTGAAATAGAAGGAGTGTTGTGTGGCCTTCAGGGAGGAGTTCTAAGTGGTCAAGAGGTGCTTTCGGATGACTGGACAAATTGATTTAGGTGATTAGGGAAGTAGGTAGAAGGGGTTGGAGACAAGGAGACTTCCTGGTGGAACGAGGGAGTTCAGGAGACAGAGAACAAGGTTAGCTAAGAAGAAGCACACTAAAAGGACAGAGGAGGGCAGACAGGAGTACAGGAGATACAGCGTGAGGTGGCGGTAGAGGTGGCAAAGACTAAACAAAGGGCATATGACAATGTGTATGCTGGGTTGAAGAAGGAGGGAGAGAAGAACTGATACTAGTTGGTCAGGCAGAGAGATAGAGATGGTGAGGATGTGTAACAGGTCAGAGTGGTAAAGGATAAAGAGGGAAATGTACTGACAGATACCACAAATGTGGTAGGAAGCTGTGAAGAATACTCTGATGAGTGAGGAAAATGAGAAGATGCAATGAGTTGAAGATGTGACTGTTGTGGTGGAGGAAGTCAAAAAAGTAAGAGTGAAGTTGAGAGGGCAGTGAAGAGGATGAAGAGTGGAAAGGCAGGTGGCCCTGATCATATACTGCACCTGCGGAGGATGGAATGTTGAGTTCCTGATGAGATTCTTCATCAAGATTTAACAGGATGAGTGTAGGTTATATGTATGTTGTAGATTGAGTGCAGAGAAGGTCAGAGAGAGTTGGGTTGCGTTAAGAAATGTCACATTTTTGTATGTTTTCTAACTGTGCTTATAATGAAATTACAGAATAAAAAGTGCAGGGCAAGATGACATATGCAGTAGTCAAAATATGAGAACACAAACATAATAAGGAGTCAAAAGCTGATAATAGCATGATGCCTGATTTTGTGTAAGGAACAGTGCTGATGGAGTGTACCATACACTCCATCAGCACTGTTCCTTACACAAACATCACTGAGTAAATACATATATCTGTTTTTTACGGAAGCATTTTGCCTTCACCTCATAAAATATAACCCGTTTTCTCCTGAGAAATTCATGTTTGGTTTGTTTTCGGTGTAATTATTTCTGGTTTTCCGACTTCATTTCTTTCTTTTTGTTTTTTTAAGCAATCTTTTCCTTTTTGTTGAAGTGTTTTTTCACTGTTTTTCGTGGTCATTGTCAGAATATCTAATAGCTGATGAAACAGCGTCGTTTCAACAGTGCGCGCACACGCGTGACCGTGTCAGGGCAGCAACACGTCTTCTCGTCCACGGCGGCGCTGCTTCCGCCACCGTCATCGTTCTCCAGGCAGCGTTTTTCTGAGCTCCTTAAACACCACTTTTCATGCTTCCAAACAGCTCGTCCTTGTTTAACATTTGACTCGAGGGAACAACTTCCAGCTTAAAAAAGAGACGACACACAGCAGAGATGGAGGTGGCACAGATGAAGCTGAGGTTCTCTCTGGAAGTAACAAGGATAGAGAGAATCAAGAAGGAGGACATGGGGTCAGACAGAGATGGTTTAGACACGTCCAGAGGACAGAAGGTGAATATGGAGGTAGACGGATACCAGACCAAAGTCTGGACATATGGACGTAGTTAGAGATGACATGAATTTAGTGTAAGAGAAGAGGATGCAGGAGATAGAGGGAGGAGGAGGGTATTTCACGGTGATGACTACTCCTGAGTGGAAAAGCTGAAAGAAGATGATGTTGGAGCAGTGGTACGCTGCCACTTTGGTGACTTTGATTCTTTTCTGGGCAATTCTAGTGGAGTTTAAAGATTTCTTGCACAGAAGCATTTTTCATTTCTTTGCTTTCTAAAGACCAGAGGACGGATTATCCTTACTAAAGTGCCCCAGATGGATGGCTAGATGGATGGAGATCAGAAATGGATGAGAGATTTTTCATTAGAAGTATCTATAACTCCAAACATGAATACTCTAGCTGTATCTGTCAACAGCTAGTATCAACTATAGTTCCAACGAGAATCCTAAGTGTAAAATAAACTAAGACTGCTGTGCGATGCACAATGATGACACACAGTTCTGATGTGGTGTGTGTCATATGGCCTTACAGGATGAACAGAAGCAATTCTAGGCAGGCAGAGCCCCTATGGCAGGGGTGGGTTATTTTGCCAGAAAGGCCACGTTGGATTTTAGATCTTAATGAATGGCCAGGTGGTGCAGGAAGCTAACCCCCCCAAATGAGGATCAGAGGTTAGCTAAAAATCCTGCTTGATGGACTATTGACTGAGAAAATATTGTGAAGAGCCTGTAAACTGGTCCACCTAGAGATGGATGATGAAGCTCCAAATGATGTTTGGCCCCACCTTCTTGAGAGGACATGTTAGCATGCTAGCTGAAGGGGGGGGTCTGAACCTTTTTCTAACCAATCAAGCTGACAACCCTCTGCAGGCCGGATTAAATTGTTCATCGGGCCACATGCGGCCTTAGTTTGCCCACCTCTGCCCTACGGTGATGTGCTCTAAAGCGCGTTGGTTCAAAATGAGTCCTTGTGACATTAATAACTGACCTGCTGTATTTCTGAATGGCGATCTCTTTGTGGATGGACATTGGCAAGATGAGGAGAGCACAGAGCAGCACGAGAGCAAATCGTTGTTCTGTGTAGAAGTGGTAAGGCCTCTCAGACTCTGGGAAACCGGTTAGCAGCTCATACAGGGTGCTGCACACTGAAATATGCAAGAAACACACACGACACACAGATCAAATGTACAGATTTTGTTACATCTCCATTTTGTGCGGGAATTACAAGTAGAATAAAGTAATAAAGTAGCGCATTACTAAATATATGTAAAATAATTACACATTTTCTGTAAAGTTTTCCTTCATCGAGGTGCTCTTGCTACGTAAATCTTTATGCATAAGTGTTTGTTTATGCAGCATATCGCTATCTATTCAGCCAGAGGTTTTCTTTTGTTTTGAATCACTTCTCTGGGTCTTGATCACAAGGCCAGCAGCAATGCTGCCAACTCCAACCAGCACCGAACCCTTGTGACTCCTCCCAGGAATGGCGGCGGGACACAGACATGTCCCTGCTTTCTAGATCTGACTCAAATACATTTACATGGAAGTAATGATGAAAGGAGCAGGAGGAGGAAATTCTGGAGAAGGTGACCTTGACATGAAAGAACAACCACAACTGAACTGATGGAATCTGGAGGATGCGGTTGTATTTAAATGCGCAGAAAAATCAAACGTATAATACAGTGACGTTATCGTCATCTGAACTTTCCTTACACAGACACAGTTGAAGATGGAAAGTAAACGAGTGACGGCTGACTTTCTGGTGATTTATTAAAAAAAATAATAATCCTTTTTAAGAATGTGATTCTTAGTTAAATGTTTCAGGGGAATGTTTCAAAAGAATTTAGACCCAAAAAAGGGAAATTGGGAAAACTGATATTTAAATTTATTAAACACCTACATGTTGCATCAATCAGCAAAATCTTTGTTCTGCACATTCGCACAGTCAAAACTAATAGCAAACTATGTGCTTATAATATAAACATCAGTGAAGTTTCTATTACACTGTTCAGCAGTGACTTTTTATGATGTAAATAAATGTGGTGTTTGGAGGCTTACGACAGGTACAGGTTATTAGTTATCACACATACGTGATCAAAGACATTGTCACAGGATGAATCTGCACTGATGCGCTAAACTACTATACATTTATTTTAAGTGCTGCACCTGCGCTGATCCCTGGAAAGGCTGATCCACCAAAGAAAAAGCTGAAAAAGTCATTTGCCTTCCTGTTCCGAATGATATAAACCTGCTAGTTTAAACTGCATTAAGGACTCAGACCAGATCAGACCCCACAGACATAAGGTTATGTAAAAGAACTGAGACAAAAGACGAATCAGAAGGCTGACACTTGAACTCACACTTCCCCAGCTGATTGTCCATTATCACAAGAAAGGCCACAGATATCATGAACAGGTTGAGGATGAAGCAGATCTCACACAGCTGACCGATTGCCCTTCCACACATCTCTTTCACCACTGCCTGGTAAGTGCACTGGCCACTGACGGATGAGGAATAGCCCAAGATGACCAGACCACTGATCAAGAACACAAGGGAGGCCTGAGGTGATAAAGGAAAACGGAGCTACACTCACCAAATTATTGTAAGTGTTGTTTTCAGCATTGTTACCATCATTTATGTTTGTTAAGTTCTGCTGTTGGTTAGTATTGGTGTTAGTAAGTAGAGTTAACCTACCTTTTACATGGGTATTTCCACTTAATGTCACATTTAATACCTTCAACACATCAGGGAGACAAATATTGCACCTTTTCTCTACTACAATTATTCAATAATTTATGCAAACCGTGGTATTATATATAGAGAATATGAGTATTCATCCATGTAGTTCAGTTTGTTGAATAGTAAATCAATGACTCTCATCACGAGAAAACTAGAGATGAGAGTCACCTGTGGACTTTAAACTCAGAGACTTCTTTTAACTTGGGGTCCCAAGTGAGCTGTTGCTTTAATGTGAGCGAATCAAACGATGCCTGGAAACCTGCTGAAGGCTCGACTATGCTGCATGTGCATGAACCAACCTTTTCCTCTCAGCCAACGTGCACGATGGCGCCGTCTTGACTGAGACCGTCACCCTGAGACGTGCTCGAATTCACAAACCCATTCACACACTCATTCACACACTCATGCATCCACCACACAGAGCACACACCACACACAGCAACGTGCTCATCACTAATCATTTTTTTCATGTTACCACGGTGATTAGTTAGCTTCCCTTTGGAAACTACCACACATAAATATATTAATTATACTTTTGTAACGTGTCCTCTCAGCTCTCTGGTGTCCAACTATGTGTAATTACATGAGTTGGCTATAAATCACTTAACAGGCTTTTATGGCACGTTATAATGCTGATTCATGTGTAATCAGCTATATACAGTATATTAAATGCATATATTGTATTAGAATTAGAATTGGGGGAAATGAAAAATAGCTCTAAACATTTGCTTTGTTACATTTATTATAATTTTTTTTCAAGAAATACCCGCATTTGCCTTTATTATTATTATTATTATTATTATTATTATTATTATTGTTGTTGTTATTACTATTAGTAGTAGTATTAGTAGTAGTAGTAATATTGTCGTTGTTAATATTATTATTATTATTATTATTATAACTAAAAAGTTTCTTTCCTCATTCATTTCCAACTAAAACAGATTCAGTGGGTAGCAGAAATAACAGAAAACATCAGATTAAGTGTAAATTATCATCTCAAAAACAATATGACTATCTGATTCAGTGACATGCTGACAATTAAATATTTTTACCATAAGTAGAACCTTTAGAGGTCACTAGCAGATGACTGTGTGTAACTTAGCTCAGAGCATCAGAACCAGTCAAGCAGGTAGAACTAAACGCGTCCCAGTTTAACTGGAGTTTGCGCTAAAAGCTTTTGAAAGCGCTTTCAGCTCAGCCACCGTCCAGCTCATCTAAGCAGAAATATTAGAAAATGCCCACCAGCTCCACGGTAACTGCATTGTGGATCCCCCCAGCTTTCTCGAAGGCCCAGGGGAAGTTGAGGAGCCCGGCGCCCAGAGCCGACTTGAGGAGGATAAAAATGGCCCCGAGGGAGCCGAGCCTCGGTTCGGCGCCCATACGCAGAGGCGATTTGGGGGAGACTGCTGCCAGTAGGCTGATGCTCTCTCTGGCCAGCTCCTCTATGCTGAGGCCAGCAGGACACTGGCGGGACAGAAGCAGGGCTCCGAGCGGACAGGGTTACAGGGAGGGGGAAGGGGAGGAGGCTGCGGGGGCCGTGTTAAGCTGCTCAACAGGAACACGGGAACAGAATTTAGTTCTCCCGGATTGAAGTGCTAAGCTCCAATGATTGGGATGGATGGAGAATTTACACGAGGCTCGCTGCAAAACGCTCCTTTGCTTCAAAAGTGTCGGTTGAAAAGCATAACAAACACAAACTCACGTGCGCTGAATTCACTGAGGAAATGTCAGGGTGCAAACGTCATTTAGGCTCTTATGGCATACTAATAAACACTGGCTGATGACTCTGACTGAAGAGAAGGAAAAACCGCAGCTGCGAGGCTTCGTTCCCATTATGGGCTCCCTCCACAGGTTGATTTTAAATTGAATTTAAATTAATTGCCAGATAAGCTTATCTCACGTCCACCAACCAACCGGCAGGACCGGACCAAATCAGGGCAAAAGAACCACCCGTGCCACACACGGTGCGGAAACATCCAGCATATAAAACCGAATGAAAGTGAGCGGCGAGGACCAGCTCGCTGCAGCACAAATTTCCTGCAGGTCAACGCCCCTGAACAAAGCCCACAAAGTGGTCAGGCTTCGGGTTGAATAGGCACGCAGGCCCTCAGGTAGCTGCAAACTGGAATAAGCCAAAGCGGTTGCCTCCACCACCCAGTGGGAAAGGTGCTGCTTTATAAAAGGTCTGCCCCTTTGGGGACCAGCCCAGGAGTCAAACAGCTGATTGCTTCTCCTGAGGCACCTGATCCTGTCCAGATACATAAGTACACACCGCCCGAACCGGGCACAACGCACAAGCGTCCTGCTCCTCCGGTGAAGCAGTGAAAGCCAGCAGGTCGATGGAGGAACACAACCCCACCACCTTACCCACAAAAGCCGGGTTAGGCTTCAAAACCATCCAAACGCCGTCCAAGAAGAACTGCGTGCACGACGTATGCACAGACAACGCATAAATGTCACTAATGCGTTTAGCCAAGGCTAACAAGAGTAGCAACACCGACTTAAGGGACACGAACTTTAGATCCGTTCCCTGTAGCGGCTCAAAGGGTGGGCTTTTCAGTCACTCGAGAACCACAGCCAAGTCCAGCAGGGGCACCAGGGGTCTGGAGACAGGGAAGAGCCGGCGCGTGCCCTTCATGAAGCGGCAGATCAGCGGATGCTGGCTCACCGTAAGCCCGCCGAACCCGACGTGACAAGCAGCAATAGCTGCCAGAGAGACCTTAATTGTGGAAAAAGTGCTGCACTTATCAATTAGGTCCTGTAAAAAAGACAAAATCATTCCCACCGAGCACTGGAAAGGGAAGTGTCTGTGAGGAGTGTACCATTCCTCAAACACTCTCCACTTACAGTCATATAAAGACCTAGTGGAGGAGACTCGAGTGCTGCGTATGGTGAAAATCACCCGTGGCAAGAGCCCTCCACTGTGAGATTCATCCTCTCAGGGGCCAAGCCTATAGTACTCACTAAATATCACCAGCAGGAGTCCTACTAGGGAGGAGTCCTCTGTCAGTGTAAATGACTATGCTGAGTATGTGAGTGGGTACATTAGCACTTGTGTCGAAAACATCATACCCACCATACCAGTCAGGAAGTTCCCCAACCAGAAGCCCTGGGTAAACAGTGAGGTACTGCACTTGCTGCGTGCTCGCTCTGTAGCTTTTAGATCTGCCGATGAGGCTGAGTACAAAGCTGCGCTGTACCGACTGGAGAAGGCCATAAGAGCAGCCAAGAGGCAACATAGAGAGAAGACAGAGGGCTTCTACTCTACTGCCGACCCCAGGAGGATGTGGCAATGTCTGGACCACACCACAGACTTCAGGACCCGCTGCAGCCCCACCACCACCAGAGCCTCAGACAACCTACCAGACGACCTCAACGCATTCTACAATCGCTTTGAGACCTCCACCACCACCACCCCAGCAGCGCACACACACACCTCGGCCATTCTACCCCCATCTCATCTTGCTTGTCGTCTCATCAACCCAGGTACACAAAGCCCTGAGGTGGATCAACACCCGCAAAGCTCCAGGTCCAGACAGTATTCCTGGGCGGGCCCTCAGAGTAGGTGCTAACAAGCTGGCTGATGTCTTCACCTCCATCTTCAACCTCTCCCTCAGCCAACGCACTGTCCCCACCTGCCACAAGACCACCACCGTCGTCCCCCTCCCTAAGGAGAATCCTCCAATCTGCCTGAATGACTACAGCCCAGTAGCACTCACTTCAATCATTATGAAGTGCTTTGAGAGAGTGGTACTGTCCCACATTCAGGACAGGATACCGGCTACAGACCCCCTGCAGTATGCCTACAGGCCCAACAGGTCCACTTCCAACGCTGCTTTTTGATGCTGCTCTTCATGTTTCCCTCTCCCACCTGGAAAATAAAGACTCCTACATCAGGATACTCTTTATAGACTACAGCTCCGCGTTCAACAAACTCACCCACAAACTGTCATCACTGGGACTACAATCTGGGACAACAATCTCACTCTCAACACAGACAAGACTAAGGAGATGATAGTGGACATGAGGAAGGAGAGGAGACCTCATCGGCCACTGTTTATCCGTGATCTTCAAGTAGAGAGAGTTAGCAGCTTTAAATACCTGGGGGTCCACATCAGTGATGACCTCACCTGGACACAACCCAGGTGGAGAAGAAGGCTCAACATTGGCTGTTTATGGAGATAATTGCACAGCTGGCTGGCAACGATTTTTCAAAAACTTCTGAAATGAAGACCAGGTTGGAGATGGGCCTATAGTTTTCTAACTAGGGTGCTCTGGACCCGTGGATCCAGAGTGGGCTTTTTTTTAGCAGGGGCTTGATTACAGCAACTTTCAAAGTCTGTGAGACATAGCCTGATGTCAGGGACAAATTAATAATGTTAATTAATTAATAATTAAAAATAACTTCCTTTGTTAGTCGCCATTTCTTCTCTATGTGTCGTGATCTTTGCTTTAGCTTGCGTGTTTCTTGAGTGTACCATTGAGCAGACCTTTTTCTAATGCTATCAAAAACATTATCAATGTCGCGGCAACAAGGGCTAGTGCATGAGTCCCCTGACACACTGAGCCTGGGTATTGTACTAACAATCAATGGAACTGCTTCCTTAAATTTGGATATAGCATTATCAGACAGACATCTAGTGAGAGTGCTTCTGTTTCGTTTTGTGCAATCAGCTAAAATTAAAAAGTTACTAAGTAATGGTCGGACAACTGAATTCTGAGGAGAGATTGTTAAGTGTTCAATTTCAACCCCATATGCTAACACAAGGTCTAGGGTGTGGTTGAAGTAGTGAGTGGGTTCATGCATCTACGTGGATGTTAAAGTCACCAATAATTATAACTTTAGCTGATTTAAGGACCAGGCTTGCAAGAACTCCGGAAATTCAGTTAGAAATTTGGAGTATGGTCTGGAGGACGATACAATATAGCAAACAGGACTGGCTGACCAGTCCTCCAAGTGGGATGAGACAGGCTAAGAACAAGACTTTCAAATGAGTTATAACCTGTGTTTGGTTTAGTAAAGATCAATAAATAAGAATCACCCTCAGGGAGAGGAAGCAATCACAGCTCCAGAGGATCAGCCTGCGCGCCAGCATGTGCAATCGATGAGAGCACAAGTCCCTCGACAACTGATATAAGCCACAGTCGTAGTGTTGTTCATTCATATCAGGACATGATGGCTCCTCAGGAATGGCAGGAAACGTTTCAGGGATAGGAAGACCGCCGAAAGCTCGAGGAAGTTTATGTGGAGGCGCAGGAGACTCACACTCCAGCTCCCCTTCACACTTCGACCCTCGTGAACACTGCCCCAGCCTGTCAAGCTGGCATCGGTGGTGACCACTTTCCTGGTCAGGACAGCACTCATAGGTACCTCCTGTGTCAGGAACGAAGGGGCTGAACCGGATTGTCCTGCCCAACTGGAAGAGCATGAGGCAAGCTCTGAAGCTCTCGACCCGCTCCACCCGCAGATGTGCTATAAACGTTACAGAATCCAGGGCCAAGCCCAGGAAAACCACGTCCTGAGCAGGAGACAGCCTGCTATTTTCCCCATTTATCACAAAACCCAGATCCAGCAGGTGCTGATAACAGGACACCTGTATGCGCCCCAGCCTCCTACTGTCACTGTGCGAGTAGCAGTCGTCCAGGTATGTGGCTAGGCGGATGCCCTGACATCTCAGCGGGGAAAATGCTGCCTCTGTACAGCGTACAAACACATGGTATGAAAGGGAGCACACGGTACTCACAGCAGACCCCTGGAAAGCAAACCGGAGATACTTTCTGTGGGGAGGATAAATGGGAATGTGGAAATACACGTCTTTCAGATCAAATGGATGCAAACCAGTCGTTCTGTCGTACATGATGCAACAGATGCCTGTGTAATCATCCTGAACTTGTATTTCCTACTGTTTAGGGGACCAGAAAATATCTAGAGTAAAACTCACTCTGACACAGTGCGGGGGGGATGACACAGATCGCTCCCGTGTTTAATAGCTGCCACCCTGCCAAGGACTCTCAGGTGACCACCCCAGTCATTAACATGCTGATGGTCCACAGGGCTATATTTTCAAGCTCTGCCCCCAGCAAGCTTAGAACTGAAGAAGCTCTCTGGAGAGAGGGCGAAACGTTTTCAAGGACACCTTTCAGTCTAGTTGACACAGAGATCTAACTTTGGATAACTATGACCTGGATGAGTGAGAATCTACAGACATCTATACTCACATGCTTGAACCATGTGATGGCTTCAAGGGCAACGTTAGCCAGGCCGTGGAGTGGCGAGGGAACGTTACAGACACCAAACACAGGCGTAAAACTAGCGCTGAGAGAAAAGTAGCGCCCAGCAACCAAGCCAAAATGCGCCGTCTGCGGACAGATTAGCCGCTTACCCTCAGATGCCAGAGATGCTCTCGAGTGAGAAGAGGTAGAGCGAGAGTAGAGTAGAGAGGCTTTATTGTCATCTCAACTACATATAACTGACGCAGTACATAGTGAAATGAGACAGCGTTTCTCTAGGACCTGGTGCGACACAGACATACAACAAATTTAACTGAACAACAGAGCTGGGACAGAAGTATGTCTCAGCCACATAAAGTGCAAAGTGTGCAACAAGGTGCAAACAATGCAAGACAGGAATATATAATAAGTAGAAAAAACATTAAGTGAAATAAAGCAGTCAAGAGCAAAACACTTAGCGGCGAACATGCACTATGGGAGTATAAGATGAGGTAGTTGAGCATACATAACCGAATATAAATATGAATCTAAGTGTAGCAGCATAGTAGTTATATAAACAGTGAACAATGTAGTTGTGTGTGTGTCCACACAAGTGAAAGTATGTGTGTGTATTTGTGTATGTGCATGTGTGTGTGTGTGTGTGTGAGGGTTCTTTCCATCTCAGTTCTGTGTATTGAGAAGCCTGATGGCTTGGGAGAAGAAACTGTTCAACAGTCTGAATGTGAGGGCCCGAATGCTCCGGTACCTCTTTCCAGATGGCAGAAGGGTGAAGACAGCGTGTGAGGGGTGTGTGGGATCATCCACAATGCTGCTGGCTTTCCGGATGCAGCATGTGGTGTAAATGTCCGTGACAGAAGGCAGAGAGACTCTGCCTTCTATCCTCTGAAGGGTCTTGCGATCCGAGACGGTGCAATTCCCAAACCAGGCAGTGATGCAGCTGCTCAGGACACTCTCGATGGTCCCTCTGTAGAAAACAGGATGGGGGGAGGGAGATGGAAGTAAAGGCGCTGCTGGGCTTTCTTGGTGATGGAGCTGGTGTTGAGTGACCAGGTGAAGTTCTCTGCCAGATGAACACCAAGGAATTTGGTACGATCTCCACAGACGATCCGCCGATGAGCAACGGGGAACGGTCACTCTGTGTTCTCCTGAAGTCAACAGCCATCTCTTTAGTCTTATCGACGTTCAGGGAGAGGTTGTTGGCTCTACACCAGGATGTTAGGTGCTGCAGCTCTTCTCTGTATGCTGACTCATCGTTCTTGCTGATGAGACCCACCGCGGTTGTGTTGTCGGCGAGTGAGCGGATCTCACTCCTGATGACTGAGCAGCTCTCTCTCCTGATGAGTGAGCAGCTCTCTCTCCTGATGAGTGAGCGGATCTCACTCCTGATGACTGAGCAGCTCTCTCTCCTGATGAGTGAGCGGATCTCACACCTGATGAGCACACAGTGGTCTATAACCTCTACAATGCTGCAACAGGTTGCTTTGAAAGTTGCACTGACATTTTAAAGACTGTTTCTCATGAAAGCATTTGACCTTAATATTACACATCTTTCTTTTATTAACTATAATTATTAATACGTTCATTTTTGCTGCAGCCCTGGCTTTGTTTTTAGCAGCTTGACCACATCCTTTGGGTTGCTGCTGCAGTAAACAATTTCGTGAGATTTTCCCACACCAGTGTCAGCTGATCAGTGTCTAACGCAGCTGATAACCGCCTGACCAGTGTACTAACAAATGAATTTTGGCCGTAGCGAGTGTGGGACTGGCTTCTAAAGGGTGTTGAAGCAGCGAGCCTCCACAGTATCGCTTTTAACCAGACATTTAGGATACAAGTAACTGACATGATCAGTCTGGCGGGAGGTCCTGGCATCTGGGAACAATGAGGGGAAAGAGGGCATGTGACCTCCACTCCCCACCAGCTTTACCAAATCTTGTGAGCACAGCTAGCTGCCTTCGGGTTTCCCAAGGTTCCAGGAGAGATTAGTTCTTCAGCTAGGCCATCATTCTGGAAGACAGGTGACAGATCCACAGGCTGATCTGACCTATTAGGCTCGGATAAGGAGTAAAAGCTCAAACCCCCAAGCACACCGACGTGCATCACCTCAGATGAAATCAAGGTGCCTGAGTGAATTTAAGCCACAGACAGAATAATACTACAAGCATGCTGGAATTAGTTCATTTGTTTGACACTTCTTTACTCTGCAGTAAGAAAAGCAATCATTTCTCCTCATTAGTCAGCTGGATGAAATGCATTTCACAAAGCCGCAGCAACAAAACTCACTGGGCACAAAAGCGCTTTTGCAGGCTTTGCAACACCTTTGCAGGTGAACACCTTTGCAGGATTTTTCTTTAGGATTAGTAGTTTACAAACAGATGAGGTTCCATGTAACATTTGCTCTCCAGCTCACTGTTTAATACTGGAGCTCTCTTCTATTTGGTTCTCTCTATTTCGCCTCCTTTGCTGCTCAATTGATGAGTTGTCAGGTGATGCTTTTCTACATGACGTAAGGAAAACTCATTAGAATAAGACAATGGAATCAGAGTTCAATTTACTTCACATGATTGACTGATTAAAGGTGTAGCTTTTGGTGATAATAGTCCCTAAAAACTGAAGGTAATGAATTTGGCAGAAATTAAATATCGCTCTATATAAAAACATGTGCTGGTATTATTCCATGAAAATAAGAAATGGCGCATTTTCCTGGCATCAGAATCAGTGCTTATGTATACATTGCAGTGGGTCCCACCAGAGCACAATATTTAGCTTTCACCACCAAATATTCTACGTGTTTCAGAAATACATATAAATGCTTGGACAGTAACACGCACACACACACACACACACACAGGTGACCTACTCAGAATGCCAGCGCAATTGACTACAGGCGCAGGAGCGGTCAAGCCTGCCCTATTTAACTCAAGATTTTGCACGATATGGGCTGTCTGTGACAAACTGTATGCGGTGATAGGGAAAACAACAAAGAAAAAACACCAGATGAAATTAGAAAAAGATGGCAAGAATAAAGGAAAAAAAATTACACAGAATAAGTAGTCAGCTCCAAAAATGGCATTACTGGGTGACTAATATGTCTCAGTTATTTTTTCTTCTGTCATTCCAAAAATGTTGAAACAAGATTTGTTTTTTTTAAGTTATTTTTTTAAGTATAATTGACATACCATTGGTTAAAAAAATGTTTTTTATATATATATATATATATATATATATATATATATATATATATATATATAAAGTTTATATATATATATATATATAAAAACTACTTTGTCTCAACTCTCGATAGATGGAGAAAATCAATAAACCAAACCCTCTTTAAAAACTACATTATATATTAAAGGACGTGACCAAACAGGTGACTTTGATTATGCTGTTTTAATTGATGACATATTTCAACAAGGCTGTCAATCATTACAACAACATCCGGCCAGTCATTACAGACGTTTATGATAAAAAAAAATGTAAAACGTAGGTAGGAAATATCAAAGAGTGGAAGGAGACGTCGGAACAAATCTTAATGGGCCTCAGGTTGGTCTCTGGACGTTGGTGTAGGTGAAGTTCAATAAATATTAGAAAAGCAAATTCAAAAAGACAGTTTGATCAGAGACAAATGTAGAAAGGTCAGTCCCAAACAGGCACATTTGGGCCCGGGTGTATAGTACATGTACGTGATGGGCAACACCGTCTAACACTTTTCAACAGCTAAAGACATCCTCACAAAGACGAGGGTCAAAAACAGCTTTGCCATCAGGTTTGATTGTGCAAACAGTCATCTCCTGCACACTTGATGTGAGCTCCAGGGCTGCTTGCTCAACACAAGTCCTTGAAGCAGCGCTGGAGCTTTGCTTCAGTGGACCCTCAAACTGTGGGGTTTTTCCCCGCTGTTGACTGCTGCAGGTATGTGGGCCTCTTCACTCTGGGCTTCCTGCGCTTAGGCTTGCTCTTTGCTTTGGTGAGTTGGACCACAAAAAAAGACAGGACCACCATAGCGCCCAAGAAAGCAAACACGGGGATGGTCTGACCCACTTCTTGGTTATATCGACCAGGCATTATACCTAAAGAAATGGGAAAAGATGTCATCACAAAGGAGGTCTGGTCACGCGGAGGCTTCGAGATCTGACACCAGATCTGACTCCTTCACACAGTAGAGGTGGAAAATCTTTAGGGTGCTAAATCAAGCCTCATATTCTAGGAGAAACAACCACTTAAGTCTGTCCTGAGGCAGAGCTGATGGATTTGAGAAAATTGGTTATAACAATTCCCACCAGTGGTCTGTAAAGGGAGGAAGGTCAGAGAATAAATGCAATTTAGAATTATTAGCAGTTCTAATTGTTATCAAGTTATATATTGAGACATAACTGGAAGCTGAACAGAAGTGAAAACAAACCCTGTGCCAAAAAAATTAATACAATATTTACCAATTACATTAGTTAAAAAGAGCATAAAAATACATTCACTGCAGACAAAAACACATTACAACAGTTTCATCCGTTTGTGCGCTTCAATCAAAGAATACGTTACCTCCAGGAATGTCCCAGGCCCCACTCTCTCCAGGAGATAAAGGTCTGACCTGGGGCCGGTACGCCTTCACATTCGGGAGAGCGACTTTGTCGAGATCGACCGAGAGAAGCTTTTGATGCTTCCATAAGTTACTGAGGCCAGAGGGAGACAGAGTGACAAAAACAGGAATTATTGGTGGGACAATTCCAACGGATGAGTAAGTCAGACATTTTCAGGCGTACAAAATGGTTTAATGCATAACCTCTTCGAATCTGCAATTTTAACTGCTTTAGTTATGTTATAAGAGCGTCACACTAGCAAATTAAAAAAAAAGTCAGTCAAGTGAAGACCAGAAAAAGCACCCCACCCCCAAACAATGTTCACCTGGGGGCTGTCTCATTAACGGGTTGTGGCTTTGCCCAAGACAGGTGGGGGCATGCTGGCAGGGGGCGGGGCTTAGGGTCTCCAAGGTGAGCCTCTAACACCTTGGAGTAACGATACAGATGGTTTCCTGCAAAAAAATAAAAAAAATATAAATACACACACACATACCGAATGGGCTCAGATGCAGAATAATCATCAATATCTGTGCATCCAACTGTCCTCACCTTCAAGTCTCTGAGGCATCGGGTGCTCACTGCCTGTAGGTGCTGCCACCCTGTTGTGGGAGTGGCTCAGGCTGGGAGGGGTCATACTGTAGGAGGTGAACTGCAGGAGCGAGTCGAGCAGCCAGAAACAATCTGACCAGGGAGGCAAAAGCAGTACGTTAATATATTTTAGATTTGGGTTTTTAACATCTCAGAATTCTCCATTTCTTTCCTTGGTGGTGTTCAGATCTTGTTGCAGCCAAGCATCCCCAAACATGATCCTTCCAAAGTCATACTTCACAGCTGATAGCAGCTACTTCTACCTTCTGCAGGGGTGTTCAATTCGCCCAAGAAATGGCATTTTTTTTAAAAGCTACATTTAATATAAAGTCTATAGAACTACTTTTGATAGCTTTAATCGTTTAGCTGTATTAAACAGAACCAGAAAGTATCTAAAACCTCCTGCTGCCCCCACTTTTCTCAGGCGGTCTGTTCCTCCTTCAGGCTCAGGTCCTCTACCAGAGGCCTGGGAGCTGGAGAGTCCCGCCTAGTATCTTAGCTGTTCCTAGCACTGTACTCTTCTGGACAGAGATCTCAGCTGTGGATCCTGAGATCTGCTGAAACCACTCCTCCAGCTCGGGGGCTCCAATGACCATTGGGATCACTGGCGTCTTCACTCCCCACACCCCCAGCTGCTCTCTCAGATCCTGAATTTATCTAGTTTCTCGTGCTCCTTCTCCTTGATGTTGCTGTCGTTGGGGACATCTATCATTACAGCCAAAAGGATGTCCACTTTGTCCACCACCACAATGCTTGTCGGTCCGTATCTGGTAGTCCCACAGGGTCTTAGCATTGACGGTGCGTCCCACTGTGACTTTGGAGCGTCCAGTCCAACCTTGGTACAGATCTTCCTCTACACTATTCCAGCCACTTAGCTGTGACGTGCCATGTCCAGTACACTTACCTGCTAGCATTTCACACCCTGCTGTTATATGCTGCTCTCAAGTCTTTCTGGAGACTGTCAGTCAGTCCAGCCTTTCCAGCCACGGGGAGGATTTTCTGATATCAGCCACTCTTTTCAGTGTTGGCGGTGTCTTGACCCATGTGCCCACTCTGGCTGCTATGATGCCTGGCAGGAGTTTCCATGTTGTGCTGAGGCAGGTCATCTGGCGCTAGATGGCTGGGATTGCGCCCTTTTTGCAGATCCTTCGGAATGACGATCGTCTGGCCTTGGTCTGAGTCCCATCATGCTCTTGGTAAACGGCTAAGGTTCCCTTGAGCTTGGTAATGATCTTATTTCTCAGGTCAGCAGCTCTGGTATCAAACTTTGCTGCATCATTCAGGCTTGTTTTCTCTCTCTCTCTGCATGCATTTAATACACATATCCCATAGATATACAGACAGATACAGGCAGAAACAGATAGAAACAGAGATAGAAAAAGACAGATCTATGATGGAATGATATCATGGGAAGGGGAGACTACAGTCACTCGCAACAGAACATTGTGAGCACAGTTGAAAATGGAAGCATCAGAACAAAGGGCACACCTATGCTCACCTTTTTGTCTGTGACTGTCATCTATACAGTTGGAGTCACCATACAGAGCAATGCGACCTCCCCCCTCAGATGGTGTTTGGTACAGTCCAAGGATGGGGACGCCCTCAACCACTGCTGTTTCCTGCTTCAACACTTCCAAACCTTGAAAAGAATCAAAAACAAATCTTTTTTGGAACTGTATGTCATTCTTCCTAGTAGGTAACAAAAAATAATAATGACTGGATTTATAACAATAGTGAGAAAATGTAGGACCACAAGCTCATCAAATATCTGTTCATTCCCTCAGGATAGCTTACTTTGTGGTTTGGATGTGTGTATGGCCTCCACAAGCCTGTAAACAATCCCCTCCTGGTGCTCTGTGTTGCAGCGTGACACTTATATTCAGCGATACAGGGTGTCACAGAAGTGCTCAACTGGATTTACGTCAAACGCGTTTGTCATCCTGGAAATGTGGACACGTTGCAAGCACATGAGGCTGGCCACTGTCATGTACCAAAAAAGGAATCCAGGGACCACTGCACAAGCATATGGTCAGAGAATGGTTCTGAGGATCTCATTTCAGGACCTAAAGGCAGCCAATTGCCTCCCCAGACCCATAACTATCTACTACCAAAACCAATCGTGCTGGAGACGTACAACTTTCTCAAGCAGCATCTCCAGTCTCACCCAAATCTCTCATGGGGGACAACATGCATCCATGCTTGGTATAGACACAGCTAATCTATGAAGGCTTTACAGTAGGGATGAAACGATTAATCGAATAAATCGAGTAATTCGATTACTAAAAAGCTTTGACAAAAATTATTTGTGTCGAAGCTTCGTTTAAATTCGGTCCACTATACAGCGCACTGTTTGGCATGGATCGTCATTTCTGTTGCGCTCGCTGCTCTGCTGCTGATACGTCACTAAAGATCGATGTGAGGGGCAGATCGCAAAGAATGTACACAACGCTGCTGCAGCTGCAGCACCTCCAAAGGAAACATTCATTCTATGCTAAAAGTCCGCAGAGCAGACCGGAAACAGCGAGCTAAGCTAACGATAATTAGCAGCAATTACAGAAACCAGTGTGATCATGAGTGAGAGAAGTCTGCTAGCTAACACACTTTGTTTACAGCTCTGTGGAAAGGCTGATTCACAACTTCAATCAATGCGGCGGCTACTCACGTTTCCCAACTCGGCTAGGTTTTTGCTTAATTATATTATAATAATAATCCACGGAAAATAAAGTGCTGTAGTGAGTTTGTTAAAGCCTGACCTTCAGTTAGTTTAATTGTAAAAGCAGTCAGTTTAATTAAGGTCGTATCTAAGTTTGATATTATTTTGAGCATTATCAACGGAACAAGAACGTTACGGACGCTTTTCAATAAAGTTAGAGTGATGTTAAAAAAAAAAAAAAAAGTCGCAGTGTGCGCAGTATATTTCTTATCCAATTACTCGATTAATTGCCAGAATAATCGATAGAATACTTGATTACTAAAATAATCGATTGCTGCAGCCCTAGTTCGCAGTACCAATAAAGAATCCGTTAAGACCGGTTTTCTCTGGTACTTACCAGCAACTCACCTCTTCTGCTTTACTGGTCTGTCTCTTGGTACAGTATTTATCTTGGAAACACTTATTCAGGGCTTGTGCTTGTTTAATAAAACATTCAAATAATTATATGATTTTTATTATTTATTATTTTTCTAGACTGCATTCTTTCATGAGTGAAGGGAGATTAACAAAAATGTATTTAAAGGGTCAAAAGGTGTATCATAAGGTAACTTTGCCTATAAGTAGTGTCACTTGACAGAGGTATTGTTCTCGATTTTTGATGGGACTCTAGTAAATAAAATTCCCACTCAAAATAAAAGTACAGAATAGTTTTTTCTCCTAATATTTTCTGATGAGACAAAGGCTCATAACCCACTTTTGGGTCCCACTAGTGGACTAGAGAATTTTGGGAATCCCTTATTTAAGCATTAGGCCTAAACAAGACATGACGTGCGAGAGTGACAGGGTCTGACTGTCCTGATCACGCTGTGCGTCCAAAAATTTAAGAAAGTACCTTGGTCCTTTAGGTTCTTGGCAATCACTATTCCATCCTCTGGGAAACGTGCAATGCTGCAGCCGGAGGCGTAATACACTGAGACAGAAAAACAACAAGCAAGCATTTGCTGATGTTTCATGTACCCCACAACTAAAGTGAAGATATTGTGCATGTGCCTTACTGTCATGATCAGCCAAGTTAAAGTCCCCCTCGTACAGGCCATCGCTGAAAGCCATCCCCCAAACCGTGAGCAGGTCATTCAGAGCTGGCACATTAGCACCGCCTGTGTCTGGCATCCACCACTGTCTGCAGGAGATGAGATTCATCTTTACAGCTATTCATGTAGGGAACAAAATCACAACATACACCCCAACAAACAATAGAATCCATTTATACTTTCAGTCTTGCATAACTTCCCCAAAAGAGAACAGATATTATTAAGTCCCATTAAACCTTCCGTTGTCTGCAAAGAAACAAATGACTAGCAAAATCAAATTTTAGGTTTTTATTCTTTTTTTGCATGATTGGATATTGGACAACTCTCTGAAGGTATTAAACCAGGCAGCAGGTAACAAAAACATAGCAGATGCTTCTTTTAACTAAGACATCTGGTGTTGTGGGGCCAGATTTGATTGTTTATGGTATATTAATAGAAATCATAGCATCTCAGTGTCATACACTTGTTTTTAACATGATAAACACCCAGAAAAAAGATTTCCCATTGGGTTTTCTCTCTGCTCTGACCTTCAAGGTGTGGCTGATGTATGCTAAAGAAGATTGACTGCTATCTGAATGAGATGATGATGATTTAGTATAAGCCTGTTAAACTAAGAGGGAAATCTCACATATTAGATGTCTATTGTTCAAACAACAGTATAAAGGTCAAATAAACTACAATACCTGGTGTTCTCGTCATAGAATTTGACCTTCCTCATGACCGAGGTGTTATACCAGTCACTGAAGATGATAAGTGACAGTCCATTGTCAATATCCCTCCTCAGCTTGGTGATTTCTTCAGGAAAATACTCCTCCTCACTGTCCACCATTAGCAGTGTGCCTACAGGATTACAGCAGCAAAAAAAATAATCATAAGAATATGATCCTAGAACAAAAACAGTCCTCTTGTTGAGCTTTTTTCCTTACCATACTGGCTGGCATCAAAACAGGTAAAAGGTGCCCCAAGCACCTCCACAAAGTAGCCCATGCTTCTCAGGTGTTGGTACATGTCCCTGAAGTTAGTGTGGATGTGGTCTCCATTCCTGGAAAAAAAACACAGCAATAATACAAAACACTCATCCAAAATCAGACATTTTCCTTAAATAAATTACACAGCTAATCATTTCAGAGCTTTCAGGCATCTATCTTATCTACACATACCAGTCCAATGGATCATTCTTCATGCGAAGGTTGTCTCGGGGAAAGTAACCAGGCGGGTAACGCAGGTTGTGGTACTGGTCCCACAGCACCCTCTTACTACGAGGGGGTGTTGGTACAATCTTCACCTTGATGGGAAGTTTGACTGTGGAAGTCAGCTCACCACCCACCTCAGACTACAGCAGGCCAGAGGGCAAGAATGCAAGCAGGGTCGCAAGTTAAAAACCAAAGAACCGCAATTAACAGCGGTTACAATGAAAAATACTGGTTACAATTATAATGTGGTTAAATATTTAAGTTCAGACACAGCACAACGTAAAACAATTACCATATTTTCCGGACTATAAGTCACACTTTTTTTCATAGTGTGGTTGGTCCTGCGACTTATACTCAGGTGCGACTTATATTAAAATATGTTAATTCACACTGACCGACATGACCAATAAGTAAATATTACCTACAGCCGCGAGAGAGAGCTCTAGGCTTGTGACAACTACCGGTATGTGCTACTCCTGTACCACTGAAGATTAACTTAAACATTAACTTAAAGACAACTGAGGAAGACTGAACACAAATGCCCCAAAAAAAAAAAAAATCCTATTCACCGAGGATGAAGAATTCAATGGATTCAGTGATGTGAGATGGAGATTTTGGTAAACTTGCTAACCAGTAACTAGCTTGTTGGAGTCGTGAGCTTGTTATGTTAATTCTGCCTTTTCAGCCTCCCACGTATGTTCTTTATGCTATTGTCTGTGTAGATTCTCACTCAATGCTATTGTGTAGCTGAATAACTTAATGTGTTACGTTATCATACCTGTCACCTATTCAACCTGTTCTTCTAGATTCTATTGTTATTATTATAACTTGCCTTTCCAGATGAAATGTCTCTTCTTGGTCTTGGATTTTGTCAAATACATTTCCCTAAAACAAATGCAACTTATATATGTTTTTTTTTTTCTCCTTTATGATGCATTTTTTGACTGACGCGACTTATACTCCGGAGCGACTTGTAGTCCAAAAAATACGGTAAATCACATATAGTTGAGAGGACCACCTCATAACTCACATCATTCTCCGCAGGTGATGCTACAGTCACCATTATGTGACCTTGAGCAATCCCTTCCCATGCTGCCGCCTTCTTGGCCGCTGAAATGGACACAGCAAGGTAACCAGCCCAAGGCCATAGTTCAGGTGAATATGACAAAGCCACATCTATGTGGTCACCATTCTGGGTCAGGTAGGGCTGCCAGATGGGCTGAACAAAAGAATTAAATGGCACTGGTCATCATAAACACAATATGGATAAACTCTTTACTCATGTACGTGCACACACCTTATCAACGATCCTCCCTGTCACACCCATCCCATTGAGGATAGTCACATTGACAATAGTGGGCATTCCTCCATAGTAGATGGGCTGAGAGCAGTAAGGCCACATGTAGGGACACTCTGTGAGGTCAATGTAGCTGGGAGAGAGACTGTAAGGAAAGATTAAAAAGGTAAAAAAAAAATAAACAACCGGTACATATCTATATAGAAATGCATAAGAAAAAAGCTTATGTCGAATTTATGCAAACACACTTTTGAAAAATTAAATTTGTCATCGTTAATATCTACATTTACACTACTACTACATTTTTATAAACATAAGCTTGTTTTGTTTGGTAATAATTACACTATTTTCATTTCACACAAATTGAAATTTTTCAAAATACAGTTGCATCTCAAATTACAATATCATCCAAAATCTTGTTTTTTCGGTAATTTAACTCAAAAAGCCAGATTGTATTATGTACAGTCGGATTCATTTCAAATGCTTATTTGAATTTTGAGAATTACGCTAATGAAAATCTACATTTCAGTATTTCAGAACATTAGAATTATTATTTAGGACAAATAAAACAGCAGCCATCAGCTCCTCTGCCCCTATGCAGCTGAGATAGGCTCCAGCATCCCCTCTGCGTGACCCCGCAAGGAAAAAAAGTGTCATAGACGCGCTTATATAGATTGATTTGACATTTTACTTTTACTTGTACACTAGATTTTACTGTATTTTACTTGAATTTTATTAAACTGAATTAATAAAATCAACTTTTTGGTGATATTCAGAGTTACTTAGGAAATACTTTAAATTTGTAAATTACTATTTTGCATTTTCTGGTTTAATTTATTTATTTTTATCAAAATATTTTTCAATATTTAAAAATAAACCTTGACAATTTTTATTTTGCACGTTACTCTAGTGAATGAAGCCAAGCACCATACTTATCCTATGTCTGTTTGTTGACGGTCATTCAACAAATGCTCACTGAGCCACTTACCTGGCCTGAGGTCTGTAGCTGTTAAGGATCTGGTAAGCTCTGATTAAGTCCAGTTTCCCATGGCCTTGCTCAAACATGTTGACTCCTGGTAACCTGCGTGCCGAGGCAATCAGAGCCTGCTTCATGGAGGCGGGATTGACCAACTCTCTATTCAGAACAGTGCTGCAGGCAGAGGAAGGCAGTCCTTGTTATATTATCTCTGCAAGGGTAACATTCAACACCATTCAGAGCACGCAGGATGCTATTTTGCCATACTCTGTTCTTATGCTTGTCCTATTTTTAAATTTGCAAGCTGAACCCAGTCGCAGCTACTGTATGTACATCATCTAAGCCCTCCGGAAACAAACAGGATATAAATTGCATTGTACAGTAACCAGTGTCACATTCCCTACTGTGGGATGTTTAGGCGGCGTGCACCTTGCATTATGCAAAATGCACCTTTTACCATTTTCAGACATAATTATTAATTAACGGTGTCTGTGGAGACCCCACGAATGTTATGCAAGTGTGTACTCTCCGTATTGCTCCTGAGCTGAATATTAGTGAATGAGCCCTCACCCAAACTGTTTTAATTTATGACAAGTTGTGATGTACAGTGGTCCCTCGCCATATTGCGGTTCACCTTCGGCGGTCTCGTGTTTTTTTTGGGTTTTTTTTGTATTAAGTACTGCATATCTAAATTCTATTGGGTCAGTAAACGTCAAAGCGCTGTGCTTTATGTCTTGATTGGTGAAGGGACTCTGGTCCCGAATCACCCCGAAAATACACTGAAAGTGTTCGAGTTGCAGTTCCGGCTTTCGCTCTGTTTCTGCCGAGCTGTGCAGTCAGACAGGACACCGAAAGCGAAATCACGTACGACCGAGCGATATTACCACTTTGTAGTTATGTAGATGAAAAACACATTAAACACTGTAAGCATTCATTTGAGTAATTTCAGTGCTTAACCATTCACTCCTCTGCAATGCATTTGACCAATGTATTGTGCACAAATGCATTGACCACGCCCCCTCACAGCCTCGGGCCATCCTATCACCCGGTGAAGATAAGCCCGCCCCCAAATTTAGCCGAATAAATCGCCATAACTCTACATCAGAACATTCTACAACCATAAAATTTACATCCTTTTGTAGGTATATGCTTCTACTACCTCATAAATGTCATTTTTGAAACATTAAATCAATCAGTCTGCTCACTTCGCCCATTAACTTTCCTGTTAAATTTGGAGGGGAGAATCTTCAAAACCTGGAAAAAGGCTTATTTCGAACTTGTCATTTATCCTACCCCATTTCACCAAATCTGACGAAAGCTCACTCATACATTTTAAAGTCTCCCGGTTCTAACATGCCCACCCACATCTAGATCTCTAATTTCTAAGTGGCCAAAATTTGTATTTTGATACAGGTGGGTTCTGTGCTTTTTATGAACAGTTTAGGTGTCGGACACAGTGCGACGTACAATGAGGGAGTAGTTACGAGCCCAGTATCTAAGGAGGGGCCGGTCGGCTCACTGGGTGTATGACCTTCCGGAGGGGGCGTGGAAAGGAGCAGCTCATTTGTGTCAAAGCTACAGACATCAAAACAGCTTGTTCTTAGTCAAGCTCAAAGAGGAGGTTATAGTTATGCCTAATCTAAGAGAGACGTTCTTGCATAAACTTAAAATACCAAATGGAATGCACTCATACAGGTTTTTGTGTGTTGAAGACACAAAAGACATCCTTTGTCTGAAGACATTCACATCTTCAGATGGCTTCAGAGAATGGTATGTGCCCAGCAGCTTTACTGTGGAACCAGTTACCAACCTGGGTCCGAGAGGCAGACACCACGTCTGCCTTTAAGATCAAACTTAAAACCTGTCTGTTCAGTAAAGCATATAGCTAGCCTCAAAGTGTGTAGGGCTGATAGATCTAGTTTAGTCAGTTTTCACAGTTACAGCTAGAATGGGCTCATCAGACTCTTATTCTTCAATTTCTAGCACAGCTCTGCTGCTACAGGCTACGCTGCTGGGACACAAACATGATCCACTGAGCAGTTGCCCACTTCCTCAACACCAACCACTCCCTCACGTCCTCTCCTCCTTTTCTTCTTCTTTCTCCTCCTATTTTCACCGGGATTATCTGGGTCCAGTCTTCCTTGCCGTTCTGTGTCTCCCCCCCTTCTCTCTCTCTCTCTCGCTCCCTCTCTCTCTCTTTGCAGGTCTTCCATCTCCAGGCCTTCGTGCTGTACGGACCTCGGACGCTGGCAAACTCAGGGTCCGCTGTCGGCACCTGCCTATACTGTTCATCTCTTTATAACAACCTGCTGTGCTGTATTATGTGTATATATATTATGTCTGATATGTTTGTATTTCTATGATTGTATTTTGTTTGTATTTCTTTGGTTTTATGATTGTATCTGTTCTCCCTCTCTCTCTCTTTATTCTCTCTGTCCTGTCTCCCTCTTTTATTCCTCCTTTACCCAGCCAACTTTCAGCAGGATGGTTCCTCCTTGTAAGCCTGGTCCTGCTCAAGGTTTCTTCCTGTTAAAAGGGAGTTTTTCCTGCCACTGTGCTGACCTGGGGGTTCAGGCTCTGGGTTTCTGCCTCTGTAAAGCACCTAGAGACAATTCTGACTGTAAAAGGTGCTATATAAATAAAATTGAATTGAATTGAATGTGTGTCTCAAAGACATGGTCAAGCTATTTTGTTTCAACTTGAGTATTATGATGATAATATTATGATAATTGTCTATTTATATTCTACTGTAAAATCGTATAACGGTATTGGAGTGTTAAATGCTAATTATTTATTTTTTTCAGTATTTAACTTATTATTAATTTAAATTTCTTTGAGAGTCCTGCCTAATCGGATTAATAAGATAAAAACAAAAAAAAATAACTGAATGAACAAGTTAAAAATGTAAAATACTGCTTCAGATGAAGAAGAATCTGGCAATGTAATGTGATTTTAAATTTTTTTTAGCAATGTTTTCAACACAAGATGAACATTAACAGAAAGTGAAATTAAGTTTAGAAAAATGTTTCATGAATAAATTGTTGAATTAAATATCATAGAAAAAACGAATCAATTTTAAATACAGAATAACAATAAAATTACAATGATCTATACAGCAATATGTAATAAATAAGGAGAAATATAGACAGTGTAGTGTCCATTCATCCAGGTCACTGTTGATCGCTGTGAGCAACAGGACATTTCGCCTTCCAGAAGGTCAGAAGTCTCGTTAAGGGCATTTTCGTTAGCCACGTCTATAGACGCAACTTATAGACATGTCTTGACTGGCCAAGACATCTCAAGACATCTGAACAAATGTGTCTTAAGATAATCTTCAGATGTCTTGAGATACTTTGATGGCTGGGTATGTTATTGTCATTTCTCAACACAAATTGAAATTTGTCAAAAAATTATGCCTCATAATTAAAATTATATCACCAAGATAGGAAAAATATTAATAAGTAAATTAATAAAAAAATTCTGATTATACTCACCTGGCAAGAAGGGTGACAGCACCAGCTACAACAGGAGAAGCTACACTAGTGCCAGAAAGAGAACGACATCCCTCCTTCATCCCTGATCCCCGAACACCTGAGCCATAGGTGACGATGTCAGGCTTTACCCTGCCATAACCTCCTGGCAGTTCCTGTACACACAGGAACAAAAGAGTCTGACAGTCGAACAGAGGACTCCTTCCTTCCCACAATTTGAGATGTCACAATTAAAGCATTAGGGTACATTCAACGGATTCCAGTGAATAATGACCAGTCATACAACTCCAACAATTTACGATTTAGCACATGTCACAGACCATATGTACCATCACAGTTAAACACAATACAACCACAAAAACCCAAATTTGAACTAGACAAAAAACTGCATTTAAAATGCTGACTGACTGACTGTTCATTCTGGCCACAGTCACCGGTACTTGCTAATCTGCAGGAGTGAGTGAAGATAAGACAGGAGCATATAAGACCAGGCTGTGGCAGTGTGTGGGTGTGTTGCTGGCTAAGGTTGGTGTTGGGTCTGAAATCGCAATATCAATCGCATCAATCTCCCTGTACCAATGAATTACAGCAGGCTGTATGATGTCCAAAGGTCTAAAAGTGCTCTTGATTTACTGTATATATATTAAAAAAAAAATCAATAAGTCAGGGTGGTGTGTTAGTAAATCCTAGACACAGAGCTGAAATGCAAGGCTGTTACTATTTTGTAACAGTCAATCCAGTGATACAAATGATGTTGGTTCAGTGGTTCCTGAATCTGCATCTTTGGAGTATGAATGTGCATGATTGGTTAAGCTCAATGATCACGTCTCTGTTGTCAGTGTATGACTGTGCATTGTTAAATGCAGATTTGCAACATTTGTAGATGTACTAATTTAAGCCTAGTACAGACAGCACCATTTTTCCGAGTCGGCGGGGCACCCGGGTGTTCACATCGCGCAACTCGACAGGATCGGCAGGAACATTGGGTGTCCACACTACAAGACTCGTCTGAGACGGGAGTGTCCACCCGGCGCGATTTTCTCCGTCAGGAGGCGTGACCGACTGCGCTGCCCGTTTCCAAACAAGAAGTACGTGGCTTCAGCGCGTTATTGTTGTAATTTGCCCTTACGAATGAAATGTCTGCTGTTGGTCCTGGATTTAGTAATAATACATTTCCCCCACAAAATGCCACTTATAGTCTAGTGCAATTTATTTTTCTTATTCATAACGCATTTTTTGATTGATTCGACTCTGGGTGGACTTCTAGTCCGAAACACACGAACTAGCACAGCTTTATTTCAACCTACAATACAACTATGTACAGCTCAAAATTTACAGATCGGGGTCACAACTACGCAGTTTTTGCAGAAAACTTTTGTTCTGTTTATATTGCGGCGGTAGTGGCGTGCAGATTGGTGCAAAAAGTCGGCGTGGAGTGAGGTTGGTGCAGACACTGGCTGAGTCAGAGTCTCGTGTCCACTGATCTCGCAAAACCATTTTTCTCTCTCCTGTCGTTTCTTGTTGCTCTGCTCTGCTGCAGCTTCTGCTGCTCCTTTTCACGTCCTTATTTTTGCGGCAACGCCCACGTCTGCTCTCATTGGCTGGAGCTCTTGCCACGTCACTACGAGCAGCCTGGATATCTAGCAGGTTTGATATCCAGTTTTAACTCAGTCGCCAAGCGGATTAGTGACTCAGCCCAATTTTGGGTGAGGGCGAGTCGTGAGCCCAAGACGCCGAAAAACGTGCCGTGTGTGCTAGGCTTTAGATGAAGGTATTGATTTCTGTGTATTCAACCAAGTACAGCAGCATGACCCAGTGCACATCCATGGTCATGCTGCCAAAACTAGAAAAGTTAGATGATGATGAAAAGGAAAAAACTTAATGAAAGACACTGATTTGTACACTGCTCATGCATATTTCTCACCCAGGTTGTCATGCCTCTGGAAGAAAATCTGGCAATGTTGTCTTCAAAGTCGATCCCTCCAACACCAATCACGTCCATCTGGTCTGCTGGGTTGTTCAGAGTGCTTAGAAAGATAGAGGTGGGGGTTATTTTAATAATACTTTCAAAATTACACTATAGATCCCTAATTAGATTTGCATGACATTGTGAATCTCTAGCAGTTGTACATTAATTGCACCTAGTAGTGGTATTTATCACTTAATTAGCAGCAACATTTTTAAGATCTGGAAATATTTCCCTATGAACAAACATCTCATAAAAAGACACGGGTGTGTCCTTTAAACCCAAAAAGTGCAGCCTGTTTGACGCCAAAACTGAGGAAAGTTTCGGGGTCAAAGCCCAGATCCTTTCTAGTGTCTCACTAATTAGCCATCTTTTTTTTTTTTTATTATTAGAATTGAGAAGTCCCACAGACTGTTTTCCAACCAACACCATGTTTTCTTAATACCAGCCACATTTTGTTTGTCTGTTGCATTCTATGTAGAAGGTTGCTCCATCTTCTTCCACATTTTTCAGTAACTCTTTTCTGAAATATTCACTCAACATGACATGACCTAGATATCTTGCTGGTGTACTCTTGGGCTTCTAATGTTTCACCCTGTATAGTAACACTGTAACACAATGCACAACACCTTTAGCCTCCACAAAAAGACCTTAAATCTCCCAAAAACCTCTCCTCTCCATCAGGAGCACAACATACCCGTATAGAGGTCCATCGTTGCCTATAGCAGAGACCATGATCACTCTGTTGGCAGTCAGTTCCCAGACCTGCAATACAAAAAACAAAAAAAAAAAACAAATTTCCTTAAACGCAAATAAAGTTTCCCTACTTATTTGACTTCATAGTTCATGTAATTCTATCAAGTAACTGATTTCATGAATATTTTAAAGTACAAAACGTAACAGCAGTGAGCACATTGGCCAGTGTGAACAGAAAGCTCCTCAGATAGATGCCAATTTAGTAAGCAGATCTCACACAAACTGAAGATAATGTTAGTGTTTGAAAATTAAATATTGTTCAAGACCACAATTAGTCACATTAATGACATCTGCATAATAATGGCTATATGAATCTGCTATTATTTTGCCAAGGACATTTTTATTGTTGCATTTAATTTCCAATTAAACTCAACACCATTTTGAGTTTAAGCCTGTAAGACTTTGTTTTGCACAGACGGAACCAATTCTGAGCGAGGGTATTTACCTTGTCAACAAAGGGATGGTCCATGAAGTCAGGGCCACCGATGCTGAGGTTTAGAACGTGAATCTTCTTCAGGATAGCGTAATTAAACGCATCAAGAAACCACGAGGTGTACGAAACCTGGGAGGGGAAACGAATTATGTCACACAAATTAAAATGTAAAAAGCTGATATATGACTACATCACAGGTAATTAATAATTAATGCAAGCAAAAGTTCAAGCATGCAAAAGTTTAACGGTTACTCTCCACTTAGTCAAACATTAGAACGTGACTTGAGAGAATCCTGAAGAACAATGAAGAAATTAAGGGCAAGAGAAGCTTCCTTGTTTCTTTAGATTTCCAGACACAGAAGAAGCATATTGGCCAACAAATATAACTAATTTCTACTTCATTTCTCAAAGTCCATGCCCAGTTTAAACACAGAGTTTGTAAATGACATAAATTAAAATACAATTATTTGCAACGTACTTTTTCAAAGGTTGAAGAAGTAAAATCAAAACTAATGAACTAGATCTTGCCAAATGGAATTAGACCGTGTGGATTGAGACGTATAAACGCGGTGCTGCTTTGCAAACCGCAGAAAAGTACCAATGATTGTAAGACTCATACAATCACGTTAACTGCGCAGTTCTGAGGGTGCAGTGGCCTGCAGAAGTTTGCACGCCTGCAGTGAGAGCAAATGCAATAACTGACCATGTTGATGATGCACTGATACAATCCAAAAACACAGAAACACGCACCGACTCTGACAGCTACTTTTTCTAAACAAACTCCAAGATGGCGGCGCACGAACGCAGCGGCTCACGGCTCTCCTGTTCGCTGCCCTTTTTTGTTGTTCTTGTATTTTTCTTGTTTGTTTGTGCACTACCGGTTCTTATGTCAAGTGTTCTACTAGACGGGAGAACACTCTGGACCATGTTTACTCTAACATTAAGCACGCAGAGCCATATCCCTCCCCCACCTCGGCTAGTCAGATCATCTCTCCCTCCTACTCCCCCCAGCCTACACCCCCCTCAGACGCAGCGCCAGGCCCACCACAAAGACTGTTACAACCTGGTCTGACAATGCACTCTCTACACTTCAAGACTGCTTCGAACAGACAGACTGGGACTTATATGAACACCAAGAGCTGGAAACATTCACAGGAACGGTTCTTGACTACATCAAGTTCTGCATCGGGAATGTGACTGTGGATAAAATCAGTCGGGTTTTCCCAAACCAGAAAGCATGGATGACCAGCCAGGTCCGCACGCTCCTCAGAGCCCACGACGCTGCCTTCGGGTCAGGGGACAGACCTCTGTACAGGGCTGCTCGAGCCGGCCTGAAAAAAGCTATTAAAAAAGCCAAGGCAGACCATAAGAGGAGCAAAGAGTCCCACCTGTCCAGCTACAACACACGGAGGGTGTGGCAGGGTATACAAGACATCACAAACTACAAAGGATGTCATGTGACAGGAGACCTGAGTGCGCCGCTGGCAGAGGAGCTAAATTGTTTCTTTGCTCGCTTTAACTCACCTCAACAGCATCACTCATCTGCTCCAGCCTTGCCCCCACCCTGCTCCACTGCACTCACTGTAAGGGAGCATGTCAGACGGGTGCTCCTGGCAGTGAACCCCAAGAAGGCTGCCGGCCCAGACGGAGCACCAGCCTAAATGATCACCGTCCTGTGGCCCTCACTCCGGTAATCAAGAAGTGCTTTGAGAAACAGGTTCTCCAACACATCAAGGACTATCTCACCCCAGACTTCGACCCCTACCAGTTCGCATATCGCGGAAACAGATCCACAGAGGACGCGATCGCCGTAGCCCTCCTCTCTGTGCTGAGCCATCTGGAGCAGCAGCAGAGCTACGCACGGATGCTCTTTGTGGATTACAGTTCCGCCTTCAACACAATCATTCCCGACATTCTCACCACCAAACTGGACACTCTCGGCCTCCCCCCTCTCACATGTGCCTGGATAAAGAACTTTCTAACCAACCGGCCCCAGACTGTGAGTCTCGGCCCCTACCTCTCCTCCATTCGCACGCTGAGCACCGGTTCTCCACAGGGCTGTGTTGCTGCCTCTACACAGGGCTCCTCTACTGCCTCTACACCCACGACTGCAGTCCGGACCACAACAACAACCTCATTGTCAAGTTTGCTGACGACACTACAGTGGTCGGACTCATCTCAAAGGGAGATGAAGCAGCCTACAGAGAGGAGGTCCTGAAGCTGGGACCCTGGTGTTCAGAGAACAACCTGGCTCTGAACACCACGAAAATCAAGGAGATCATTGTCGACTTCAGGAGGCACAGCACCGACTTAGCCCCCCTGTGGAGAGAGTCCACACTTTCCGGTTTCTTGGGATCCTCATCTCCGCTGACATCTCCTGGACAGAGAACATCCCAGCGGTCATCAAGAAGGCTCAGCAGCAGCTACACTTCCTGAGGGTCTTCAGGAAGCACAACCTGGACTCCATCCTGCTGCTGACCTTCTACCGCTCATCCATTGAGAGCCTGCTGACGTACTGCATCACAGTATGGTACGGCAGCTGCACCATGGCTGACAGAGAGAGGCTTCAGAAGGTGGTAAAGGCGGCGCAGAAGATCATCGGCTGCCCCCTCCCCTCCCTGACGGACATTTACACCTCCCGCTGCCTCAGCAGAGCAAGGACTCATCACCAAGCACAGCTCCCACCCTGGGTTTGATCTGTTTGACCTGTTGCCCTCAGGAAGGCGCTACAGGCACATCAGAACAAAGACCAACAGACTCAGAGACATTTTCCCAAAAGCCATAACCGTAATGAATTCTCACATGCGCTGAACCCCACAGTCCATTCCCCTGACCCCCCGGTCTTCCTTCCTTCTTTCCACTGACTGTGCAATATCTGTAGACTGTGCAATATCCAATAATGTGCAATAACCCATACTTCCTTGATCTGTGTATATATTTGACATATCTGCACTAGACTTATTAAATGTTTTTATTCTATTCTATTTGTATATATTTATACACGTTTGCACTGAAGAAGGAGTTGCTTTTCATCTCATTGTACATGTATAAAAAAAGATGTATAATGACAAGGCATTCTATTCTATTCTCCACAGAGACCTCTGGCAGCTCCTAGCTAAACGTCAGTGGACATCTGTGGACAGACCTGGAAAGAGCAGTGAGGAGCCTGGAGTCTGACAGAACTGAAGATTTTAGAGGGAGGAATGGATGGAAGACTTAATGAAGCCTCTCGACAGGCTACAAAAAGCTTTTACAAGCTGTGATATTGGACACAGGGTGATGATGTTAAAAGAAAATTGTTTAAAATATAAAAAGAATGGTTACCTGGTTATTGGTGAACACTCTGAAGATGTGCAGCTCGGAGTCTGGGGCGAAGCCCTGACACTCTCTCATACTTGCGATGACTCCTGCTACAAATGTCCCATGGCCCAAACCTGCAAAAAAGATGGAACCAACTGACATCAAAATCATCTGTCAATGCACAGATTTGCGGATGGCTTCGGCTCTCCTGTACAGTTCCTACTGCCTTCAAGCACATAAAAAGCAATGCCTGTAGTTCACAATGTAGAACAAGCATGTTAATCTTTAACACACTTAAACATAGTTTCACATTATTCAACTCAGACTACCATCCATTTTCTTCTCTTCTCACCATCATCAAGTGTCTTTTCATTGGTCCAGTTGGTCCTTTCCTTCACATTCTTAAAATGTGGGTGCTTCTCACTCAGGCCTGTATCAAACACCGCCACTTTCACACCAGATCCTACACAATCACACAACAGCCTGGTTCATTTCCTTCAAAGCTGTATCATATGTGAGAACACGGCAAGCAGAGTTCTGCTCCCACCAGTGTGCCCCATCTGCCAGAGAACATCTGCCTGGAGGATCTGGGCGACGTGGCGGGGGATTGCACGCAGCAGACGCCGGCTGGAGTGGCGGCCGGTTGCATGCCAGAAGCCTGAGCCCAGAGACAGGCTGGTTCGTCGAAAAGGACGGGACGATTGCCACGACTGCCACTTTTGCGTCTTGGTGCTTGCGTTGCAGGGAGCAGTGGGTTCTGCTGCTTCAGGGAGAGAACAAAAGCAATTACTGTATGCACCTTACTGTCCTCTTCTACGATACAATCCTTTTCATAACTATCATATTCTGGGACTGCTTTCATTTTGTTTTTAACATCTCAACTAATCCCAACTGGGAAGCGCTAAGGCAAATTTAGTGCAAAGGCAAATTGAGAACAAACAATTTGTGTGTCCTCATAACCACAAGACTACATTTGGAGGTAATTTACACATCGCTGCTACAATAAGAATGCAAATATGGTCCGGCTTGTCTGCCCAGGTGTTTTTTTTTTAGCTGTAGGATAGAAAACATGAAAATATGTGCACATTCCATTAATGCAAAGGGTATGTTTACTTAAAGCAATGAGTTAAAATGTCAGGGAGAGCCCCGTTTAGTGTCAGGTTTCATTAATTTTACCCACATCAACATCGCGCTTATCTCGTAAAGCTGAAGATCATTACTCCATCTAACTTTCAAAGGGTGATTAACCAGCAAGTGCTCCTTCCAGTGCTTATTGGCAAAATATCCCTGCTTTTCTTTCACGTTTCACTTATCCGGCCTGGTAATTATCACTGGAATAACTTAGTTAGGCATTTTTCTGGACTTTAAAGCAATTTTGCAAATTCTGCTGCTCATTTTGTTCAGCAGCATTCGTTGAACAAAACCCATACGGAACACTCAATCACCTCCCCGTGCTTTTTCCCTTTGTTACTGGGTTCGCCACAATAATTCTGACTCTGCGCTATTTTCCAAGTAAAGAGAGTCTTTTGTCTCAACATATTTGTGGATCTATGAATTCTCAAACATCCCGACAAAGGGATGTTTGACTCACAGGGAACGTATTTGAGCATGCGGAACACTTTGCGTTGTGGCGTCACTCTCTTGATGTAAGGATGGTCCTCCAAAGTCAGCAGGTTGCTCGGAGAAGCTTGGCGGATGTGGACCAGCTCAAAGTCACTGGGGAAGTCAGATGCTGGATTTTCTCTGGGAACGATGTGCCATTCAAGCGTGCCATCTCCGATGTTCCGCAGGGCACTGCTGATGTACAAGCTGCGCGCTTTGGCTGAGAAGTACCCAATAAATCCTATGATGTATTCTGCAGAAACAGGCCAGGGACGGTTTTAAAAACCAGACACTAGAGTAGATGTGCAATTAAAGACATCAACTTTTCATAGGACACACTTTCTGTTGAAAGTAAACTATGACATTCTAATGAAAACAATTATTTTGGGGTAAAAAAGAAATGTTTTTTAAATTCACTTTTGTAGTTGAAACACTTAATTAGATTCTTACCGTCCTCCACCACCTTAGAAGAGAACTCCAACTTTAGGGTTAATTGGGAACAATTTGAGTCACAAGATGATGGTTGCTTTGGGCTGGTGGTAGGTCTGGACCCTCCCAATGGCTCTGTTCCTAACAAAGGCAGAAAGCCCACTAGAAGCCCCAAAAGAACAGATACCCAAACAGGAAACAGGAGCATTTTGACTTTCTAAACAAAATGAAGTTAGACCAGTTGCTTTGATCAGCAGCCGCTGATCTGGTTAAGACAAAAGAGAAACCGCTAACACTGGACTTTAGGTTAGTAGTTGGTCCACGGCATTTCAAGTCCAGTGCTCTAGATTTGAATCCATTCTTCAAACAGCCCAAAGAGCTAGATTAATTTCTTTCTGCGTTTTCGCTCCATGATGCTCGTCCAGGGTGGAAGTCAGTGGCACTGCCGGAGCAAAACCAGAGTCTCCATGATGAGAGCAGGGGAGGCAGCCAGTGATAACAGCAGATGGATTTGAAAAGGGCGCGATAAGGGCGGGATAACGCTATTCTGTGTTCCACCGTAGGTGCTCCTTTTTGAATCTAAAATTAAAGAAGCAAATAGGTGAAATTATCACCTTATCATTCAGTCTCATCTGTGAAGTTTAATGGTTTGATTCTGTGACATAGAAACATGGGCAGCAGCTCTACCACCTTCTACCCCCAGACTGACGTCATATATACAGTAGTTTAGAAATCTTTAAAAGGAAAATTATTGTTCTTCTTGGTTAACAGTAATTGAAGTTACCTATATCATTACTTTTACCAGAATGCAGTAAATGAAACACAACGCGACAGAATTTGGAATCAATTGCATAAACATTAACCACTGAAGGTTAAGAGGAGCCGTTATGCTGACTAGAGCGCATGCTGGTCTGATGTGCATACAGAAAATACTTTTGCACAACTGTCAATAATCTTTTGTTTGAGGGTGATTGTTCCTTGAGCAAGCATAGTACTCAAACATCAGAGGTAGTGTGACAAGGGTGGGCATTTAAACAAAAAGCTAAATATACGTCTAACAAACCAACCAAGAATTAAAAGCCAATTAAGCCACATACTGATGAACTAGCCATCACAAACGGCTAACCTCGAGGAGCAAGGTATTTACTTTGTCTGTGACAACATTTGGACAAACCAATAGGGTGGGTATAAATGTAGCGAAGGCTACATATATACCTCAAATTGACTGGTGGAAACAAAAGAAGATTGTTTCCACCACATAGTTGTTTTGGCCCCAGCTATCACAAGCGTTTGCAGCATTAGCTTAACTTGTCAAGTAAAGCTTTGAAATATTTGTAGGTCTCTGTGTTGCTAAAACTCACCGTGCTGAAAAATGGATCACGCTAAGATGTATTTGTTGGTATAGCGCATCGCCCAGGTATTCGTAAAATAATTATATCTACTTGATTGTTATATTAACGTGTACTGATCAAAGTAAACGCTTGTAGAATTCCAGCTAAACGCTAAGGATTCAGACCACTGACGTACGTTTCCCCACGGATCGCCAGGTTCTTCTTCTTCTTCTCTAATGGTGAGTCGTAACCAACGTGTTAAGGTGCATATCGCCCACTACTGAACTGGAGTGGACATGGCGACATGTGCTTCAGGCTACAATTTAAATCCACAGAACAAAATCAAAACAAAGAAAAAAAAATCGAAAATAAAAAAACAAAAAGAAAAAGGGGGAAAAGGTGCATACCTTACTTATAACTTTCAAAAATACTATATCAAGTTTTTTTTTTTTTTTATTGTCACTGTACAGGGCACGGCAATTTTTTTTTCAGCAGTTCTCAGTTATATACATTTATAAATAAATATAAAACTCTAGAAAATTAAAATAAGGAAGTATAACACAATAAGAAAGTGCAGTTCCAAATGTTGGATGAGGTGAGCAGCGCAGTTTAAAGTTCAGTCTGTTTGGTGGGGTGTGTGTGAGGAGATGGGGTGATGGATTTCACAGCTGTGGGGAAGAAGCTGTGTTGCAGTCTGTTTGTGTGGGTGCTGATGTTCCTGTACCTCTTTCCAGAGTGTCCTGGGTGGGGTCTGCAGCTATACGACGGCCCCTTGTTTGAACCCGACTCCACAATCCCCTGTGTAGTTTTCACCACCCGAGCCAGGTCCTTCCTGTCTTGTGCGGTGTAGCTTTCATACCACACCGTTGCACTCAGACAGTGGATGCTCTCTAATATTGCTCTGTAGAGGTTTGTCAGAAGCTGAGGGGAGAGTTCAGTCCTTTTGAGAAAATAATAAAGGCAGGGCTACAGCCTGTCACTTCCTGTCGTCCGCAGGAAGACACAAACATCCAGGAGGCTGCACACTGCCTGGTGCAGCACATGCTGACCAACGAGGAGAGCCCGCCGACTGAATGGGACCCCAGCACCCTGGTTCTGTGGAGTTCAATACTGTGATAATGTCTGCCTTTAGAATTTGCATCCCATTTCCTGTTGCCATAATTTTCTCACTGTCTCTCTCATCAATAATTGAGGTTTGACTTTTCCAACTGGGTCTTGTTTCTTTATCCTGTCATTTTAATGCTCTTTTAGCAGTCTCATCTGCAATATGAGATTGGTCCTGCTCAAGGTTTCTTCCTGTTAAAGGGAAGTTTTTCCTTGCCACCGTTGCTTGATGGGGTTATGGTCCTGGGTTTCTGAAAAGAAAGAAAAAATTAAATGAACATGTGGTTCAAACTTTAGAATTATGATTATACAGAAGAACACAGAGCAAGGCAGTAAGCACTGGCATATGTCCAATGTCAGTGTATCATTTTAGTTGTGAACTCTTCTAAACTGTCTGTGTAGCAGATTTTTGGACAGAATTGCTTGTAGAAATAGAGATGTCATAGTATCAATAAGTTTTATTGTTCATCTCAGATAAAAAATACAGACAGATAAAAAAAAAAAGTGAGGTCAGCTGACATGGCTCGGCTGGATTTCCAGGACATGGAAAAGAGTTATACTTTCAAAGTTGGTCAGAGAATAAAAAGAAAACGAAAGTAATAATGGACTCTAGGAGAGTAAAGAAAAAAAACAACAAATCCAGCAAAAGAGGAAAATTCAATGGAATAGAACTATAAATAATGTGCTGTTCATGATGATTTTCAGTCAAAGGATTGTTTAAGATACAGAAAAAGTAAATCAATGATCAAAAAATCACATTCTTTTGACCAAGGACTTGCATTCAAGTTCAGAAAAGTCTCAATTTTTTATAACAGTCTATATAATCCTACATATTTACCATGTTTACAAAAAAGCTACACTACTATGAATTCATATAACTGCCCTAAAACAACAGCTCAGTTATGCAGTGATCAGAAAACAGGAATATATGCGGAAACAGACAATCCGCACACGGACAGGGCAGCGTTAAGCCAAGTTAAATGTCAAAGACACAAAAAACTACTGAACACTAAAATAACCATCGTGGATTAAATAAATTAGACCATCTCTATTTGAGATTTTGGAATTTAAGTGCACTTTCAGATCAAATAAAACCCTTCTAAACATGACACAACGGTGCATTAATCTGCGTGAATGTAGGTGTCTTTTCAGTGGTTTTTCGTGCTTTTGATCACATCCCTGCCGGTTGACTTCTCATGGGCCCTATCACGTTTGTTCTGTATGACACACGCAACAATAATTAAGAACTTTAAAACCGATGTCTTGTTTTATACTGTCAAATACAATGGAAGGTCATTTTTGGTCCTCGTCCACAAATCATTCATCCAACTAAAGGACAGCGTGTCAAAAAATCTAAGATGAGGAAACTCAACACCAAATTCACTGTTGCTATCCATATAACATAAACCCCCGTAAATGTGCAGACAAGTAATCAGGAGCTTCTGTGCTTTTTCTTTGGTGTACGTCGTGAATGTTCGTTACAGCCAAAAAGAATTATGGATATGGATTTTGATTTGGAAAAAAATGAGATCTAAAACATGAACAATTCCACTGCAAACCAAACCGGCGCCTTATGGGATGAAAACCATCAATGGCGTGGGTGCGTAAATGTGCAGTCTCTAATTAATGTTCAAAATGAAGCAATCACATTTAAACGCAAGGTCGTAGTGGTCAACAACCCGCCCTCATGTAAAGCGACTCTGACTAATCCCAAATAAAGTTCAGCTGTTATAGTAGGTTTTTCCTTACAATTCCCATGTTTTTACATCTTCCAGTCCAATAAATGAGAGGGGTCTGCTGTCAAAAGGCCTCAGGGGAAGGGGACAAGAAATTCTAAGGCCTTTTCATACCACTGTGCCTTTAAGACGTCAAAAGGGCTTTGGGGAAAAAAAAATACTAACGATGAAAGATTATAGAAATACAGAATTACTCAAGATGACAAACCTTCATGAGGGCTTAAGGGGGACGTGAAATTCTACGACACATCTTTAAGACAAGCGCTGCACAACAGTACAGCAAAATCACAGCAATCAGAAATCTGAGAAGGGAAAGTTTTTCCCCGCCCCAAAACTCTGTTAAACAGATCCTTGTGGAAGGTCATTATCCAGTGACCGTTTCTAGTAAGACTGTATGCTCATGTCAATAATAAATAAATACGTAGAAGAGATTCGGGGGAAAAAATACAAAGAATGGAAGTCTCCATTCTACTAGAAGAGAGAAGAAACGAAGCAAAGAAATGAGCGATTACCTATCGTAGACCACACTGATTACATTTATGATCACTTTTTACACTTTCTGAAGACTTGCTGGGAGTTACCAAGTCTACAATTACTTGGCACCCACGACATTTCCCCCTTAAAAAGTGGTGAAAAGTCAGTCATTGTAGTGTCCTCACTGTCGCTCAAGCAGCATCGCGTCACAGGTTTCATCCGTTGTACTGTTGCTGATAGCGACGGTTCAGTTCACGCAGCTCCTTCTCCCGAACTCTTCGAGCTTTGTTGGATTTGGTGGAGCGGCTGGAGCGAGTCGACTGGGCCGACTTGGTGCTATGGCAGCGCGAAGACGCCCTCTTGAGGAGGTTTTGAGATATGCAGCGCTGCAGGTTCTTCATGGAGGAGGACGCGGCCATGCTAATGATCCAAGGGTGCTTCAGGGCCTGTCCGGCTGTGAGCCGCTCGCTGGGGTCCACCGTCAGGATCCGCTCGACAAAATCCTTGGCCAGGTTGGACACGCTGGGCCACGGCTGCACAGAGACGAGACCACAGTCAACAAATGAGCTGCTGGTCAGCAGACTTCTGAGGACTGATTACACATAATACCCAGTGAACTTTCTAACTCAGTGCCCTCCAGCCATTACATAGAGTTGGTCGTTGGGGTCAAGGAGTTTAAGGATCAAAATATAAGCAGCAGTAGAGGTGGGCATTAATAACACAAAGTTAGACTGTCAGAATATTCAGCATCAGTGAAGGTGCTAAAGATGCTCGCCAACTGGCTTGGGATCAGAATTCTATACCGAAATCTGCACTTGTTCGGTGAGTAAATGTATGTAATGTTTATACGATTTTAAAAATGTTGCAGCCAATCACCAACCATCTTCTCAGTGACTGGCTGGAACATGGTGCACAGCCTGTGCCCAGTGTTGCTGGTTTTTTTTTGACGTTTACGACCCCTCTATGGCATCCAGAGACGGGGCTTTTTCACAGTGGATCGCACTGGATCCACCAGGATTCCACTGTGCACCTTTAATGTGTTTACAATGGTTTTACAAACGTTTTTTAGCATTACTGTCATTTAAATAAATACATGAAAATCCATTGAAATCCATTTTAATCCATTTCAAAAATATCAGTTTGGGAAAAGACAGTCAAACTCGGGATTGGGGGCCAAAAAAAATGTGATTGCAACATCCTGAGGTATAAATCCCACTGGGGTAAAAAAAAACAAGTTTCATCATATCCTGAAGTTGCTACTAACTGACTTGATTTTCTGTCTGCTTTTCCTCTAGTTGACACATGTAGGTATTTCAAAACATTTAATGAAACTCCTAATGTAAACCTCAACAAATGCTAGTGTGAAAATAATCACCAGTGTGACATTGTGCACTTGTTTTTGCCATCATGCAGCCCTATTTCAGTCCTTCCTCCACTTTCAACAGCAAAACATAGAAAACAAGTAACTACATAAAGTGAAGAGTGTGAAGGACCTGAAATCAGGGATCTAGGTTTCGGGTCCTCACCTCTCCAGAGAAGCTGTACTTCCCCTTGAGAATCTGCCGGTACAGCCTCATCCGGTTGTCATCGTCAAACGGCATGGTTCCGCTCAGCAGGATGTAGGAGATGACCCCCAGCGCCCACATGTCGACAGCATTTGTGTACGGTTTCCTTACAAGAATCTCAGGTGCGATGTACTCCGGTGTGCCACAGGTGGTCTTCATCAGACACTCGTCTCCCTTCTTCCTGCTGCTTGCCAAGCCAAAATCAGTGATGATGATCTTGGAATCCGCTCCCGGGTGATAGTAAAGCAGGTTCTCTGGTTTCAGGTCTCGATGAGTGATCCCCAGTGTGTGGAGGTACTTCAGGCCATCCAACACCATCTGCAGCACCCGGGTGGCGTCGCGCTCTGTGAAGGAACCTCGGGCAATGATACGGTCGAACAGCTCACCTCCGGTAGCCAGCTCCATCACCATGTAGACACGCTCGGCTGTCTCAAAGACTTCCATCAACTGGATTATATTGGTGTGTCGGACGCGACGCAAGACACACAGCTCCGACTCGCACACCTCACGCCCCTCCCGGTAACGGGTCTCGATCATCTTGATGGCATAGGGCTGTCGCGTGCTCTTGTGTTCCACACGAACCACCCGGCTGAAGCTCCCACGGCCGATAAGGGCTTTAATGTCATACTTGGCTGTGACGCGTGGGTCAAACTTGGCTCGATATTTGGCCACCTTCTTGCGCTGTGGGTCAGACAGCTCCGAGGAGCTGTTTGCAGGTTGGACAGAAGCAGTTTGATCCTGGGTCTGATAGGTGGAAATGGAGCAAGCCTTGTCACCTCCATCAGCCCCGTCCATTTTGCTCTGAGTGTAATCTCCGCATATGAAGTGCTTATAGACATCTGTCTGAGGAGGCTGTGGAGTGTCAACCTACCAAAAAAAAAAAAAGGAATCACATTGCATCATTCATAAATATAAATAAATATAAATATCAAGTTTAAGACAATGATTTCACATTTAAGATTGCATTATCAATTCATAACAGATGTATAATAAATGATATGCAAGTAAACAAGCTGCAAACTACAGAAGAGGATTAGGGCCACCCATGAGAAAAAAAAAAATGAGGTTGTTTTTTTTTTCATCATGCACTTCGAGAAAAACGTCGAAATGTCGAGTAAAAAAGTCAATATATAATGTCGAGAATAAAGTCGACCTTTTGAGACTATAACAACCAGCGCATGTGACTGCTTCTACAAAATGCCGTGCGCGGCATTAGTATGTGTTTGTGAGCTAACAGAGAAAGTACTTCTTTGTTACTAAAGCCAAGTCCAAAGTATATTTTCACCACTTCATCTAACTGCCTGCATGGCATTTTGTAGAAGCAGTCACATGCACTGGTTGTTACAGTCTCAAAATGTCGACTTTATTCTCGACATTATATTTTAACTTTTTTTCTCAACGTTACAATTCGACTTTTTTTTTCTCGACACTGTATTTCGACTTTTTTCTTGACATTTCGACTTTTATCTCAAAGTTCATGAAGAAATAAAAACTACCTCCTCTCATTTTTTTTCTCATTGGTGGCCCTAATACTCTTCCATAGCAAACATGGTTAAGGGGTAAACAAAATAAAATTCTCATACTGACCTTTTTAACCAGATCCAACTGAACATCCCCTGGAGGCTCAGGGAGGACCTTACTGTTCCTGCACCCCATCACATCACCTCAGGCTGCTGCCCAGTCAGCCCCACAGGCCACCAGGAGTCCTGCCTCATCACAGCTGATTCAACACACTCAGGGCATCGAACATCCAGGTTGTGCCCACAGAGAGGGTTCATAGATAATGTAGGAGACAGTCACGGGCATCAGCAGTCACGTCGCTTCACGTGTCAAAACATTAATGATCAGAACGCTGTTAAAGACCTGCGTGTTTCAGGGCCGATATGGCTGGGAACTGTTTGTTTTAGCAGCCTTATACAAATGTGACTAGACTGCATGGGGGCCTAAGAGCTCTCAAAGTGTATGTGTCTCCTTTCAGTCATCTCCTGCAGAATTGCTGGTATGGATCAAGATCTGTTCCACATTTAAGATCTCAAAAGGCCCTTTGGAAAGAAAAAAGAACTTCCTCAGGATCTAAGATCACGGAGGTCTTGTAGAAGACAGACAATCCAAAGCCAAAGAATCACAGATGAAAGCTGCTGAAAGAGACTCTGAAATTGGAAGTAAAACACAAATTACTAGTTAAGGAGAAATGACAGATTTTATCATCATCTTACAAAACATTTTGTATATAAGTAACAACAGCATCACTCAAAAAAGGAAAAAAAAGGAGGTCGTCAAAATGTTTGAGCACGAACAAGAAAATACTGGATATGATTTAAAAATATAAAGAAATAGCTGTAAAACCATAAATGAATACTTTTATCAGAGTTAAAAAAAAAAAAAAAAAAAAAAAAAAAAACTTTGCCAAAAGTTTAGCAGTTCCAAATTACCACCTTTAAATTGTTACTGAGAAACATAGCTAGAAAGAGTCTTCTTGTTTAATAAAAGTCAACTGGAAACAAACCAGTTTACGAATCCACATAGCTGTTTAATTAAATGAAAAATAAACAGGCCTTGCTTATCAGTGTTGCTTAAGACAAGACAATGTTTCACATTTCATTTTCGGATAATAAAATAAGCCTCACCGGGAGAACGTCTTTTTAAACCCATCCCTATAATAAAACTATAAAAGTGCAGGATAATCTTACCGCGTTACTTGTCCCAGATAGCGAAGTGTCGGAAGACGCTAACTAGCCGACTAGCAGCAGGGCTGGACTCCCAAGTTTACCAAATCCAGCCTCCTCACCCCACTATCACTCAGCTTGGGTTCTCCATTTTCACTTCACTTTTTCCAGGTGTGTTTATGAAAGAAAAACAAAGTTAAAAAGTACTCGTGCTGTTGTGTGCGACACTCGGCGTCAGCTTCTTTGTTTCTGGATTTAAAGAGAATATACAAAAGTATTCCAAGTTAGTTCGTTGAGTCGCTTCTTCGGACGGTGTTTTTAAAGCACAGTCTCAAACAAGTTGACGAAAATGAATCCGTCCGTGGGGTTCCGGTTCCTATTTTCAAAACAAAATGCGACAGTCATTACTGGCTAGCCCTGTTTAAAATACTGTACCAAGTATGGATCTGATACCACTGTTTGATTATGAAACTGCCTAACCTGGATGTTGTAACGTGCATAGAAACATCACGCTTGATTTTAGCCTCCGGTTTAATTTTAAATATAACCTCGGTTCATGTTTCTAACTAGTCTCACTATGATCAGTCCATCATAATGACATTTTGAAAAAGCCACCAGCCGATGTGACATGAATCATAACATTTTAAAATGCAAAATTAAGTAGATATAATTTTCTGAGGCATGCAGTAGGAATATTTATAGACTCAGTGCCCTTTTCATCAAAACACATGCCTTGCACTTTTGTACATGTTTTTATTTTGAACATTTTAAAATATTTTAGTTGCGTTTGAAAGCTTGCCAGTGGCCGCAATGACACAATAAAGTTTCCGATCCTATCAATATTACAGAATGTCTCCACTTGGTGTCACCGTTGCATTAAAATTCAATCTCAAATCGAACTCTTAACGATCCGTCTTAAATTCAAAGTTACACTGTAACTTAAATTAAAAATTCTAGTATAACTTTAACCATCAACCAGTGTTAAACACTTCAGACGATCCTCCTGATCAGCCCGGTTCTGCTCCGAGACCTCAGTCTCTGCACCAAGATTACCTCTCATGTTGGGACGTGCAGCCTCAAAATGAAGGGAATGTCACTGAAATGTTCTTTGTTTTGCCAAAGAGTTCTATTCTAATCTCATGGTTCCTCAGGACTTGTTTCCTGCATCAGGCTTGTCTGGATGTTCTTTAGCAAACTTGTGATGCTGGATTCTGTGTGGAGCATGCTGGAGAGGTTTTCTTCTGATGATTCTTCCCTGAAGGTCATATTTCTGCAGCTGAACAGTGAACCACATACTTAAAGATGTATGTGCCAGATCTTTCTGGAGTTCTTCTGCAGCCAACGGGGGTTCTGACCCCCCTGACCCCCCCTAACAATCCTACAAACAGTTCTCTCTCATTGTTTTTCTACCTTCTTATATCAGGTGGATCAATGTGCATAATTGTTTTACTGATGATGGAAATCTTAAAATGGAAGGATTGAATAGGGTTAGAGAACAAACAAGAGAAATAGGGAGAAAGAGAGAGAAAGAGAGAAGTGCCAAACAATAATCAGAGAAAAGGAGAGGAGAGGAGAGGAGAGGAGAGGAGAGGAGAGGAGAGGAGAGGGTGTACACTAGTAACCTCAGCCTATAGCAGCACAGACAGCCCAGGACAGATTGCAGCAGTCTGCTGGTCCTCTCAGCTCATCCAGGTACGATGCAGCCTCTCCTCTGAGGCCACTGCAGGTCTGGAGGTCTATGCTGGATTTCCTGCGCAGCCAGCAATCGATACACCATCTTTCTTGCCAATTCCTGTCAGAACTCTCGGCTTCGCGTTTTCAACCAGCTGAAGGCTTTTCAAAGGACTATTTGGAAATTGGGATAATAATGAATTACAGAAGTCCAGCATTTAGGAAACACATGAATGGACGAGACGTCTTTAGTGAGGAAAAAGAACTTTAGAGGGAAATTATTCCATATCTGAGTTTCAGGAATTGTTCTTTCTCTGATTTTACCCTTCAGGCAAATAAAAACACACTGTGGTCGGAAACAAAAACAGAAAAGACGAAGAAATGACAAAATAAACGTAAAGTCAGATCTTGGGGGAGGCTCAGGCAGTGGAAGTCATTTCATCTGCTGACATCATTGTTGATATAATAGATATAATAGATCATATTATATAGATCATCACTTTGTTGCCAGACTTGTTTTCGTTTGTTTGTTTTGAGATTTTGTCAAAACCTGTGTTCACTCCCCTGGGTGAGTTCTCTGATGTTTCATATGTCTCTAACAATCACAGCAATCTCCTTTTCTTCCTCCCCTTTGCCACCCATAGTATCATCTGTTCAATGAGATTCTCTCTGTGCTTCATCCGGAGAAAGGAATCATCTCCAGATCAGTCTCTGTGTGTGGTTTTTTTTTCCTTCTCTCACTCTCTCCAGTGTGGTGGAATATGATGTAGGAAGATGCCATCTCGGTGCAGACATGATCTATGATGGAGGAAATTGCTGTTTTAGGGCTCTCATTTCCTTCTGGTATGCTAGGTGGGGTCTCCCAGAGTCTCAAATATGAGGTAAAAATGAAAAAAAAAAACGGTTTTAGCTGGATCTGCACACAGCCCCGTGAGCAGCTCAGGGCTGGGTGTCCCCTATCTCAGGGGCAGAGGGATATTCAGGTTTTTTATTAACCATGTTCATTCATAAATCATCATATACTGCCTGATTCTGACCCTGACTTGTTTTTAGATCACTACCCAGACCAATGACTGTTTCTGGGAAAAAAAAAAAGTTCTATTTTCTATATAGCTAATAAATAACTAGTAGATGTAATAGAGTAACAGCAAAGAAACAGATCCAGTCGACTTGACACGCCTGCTGCTGAATATGTGTAATTGGATGATTTTCGAAATAGGTGTTCAAAATGAAGGAGTTTAGTTAATGAGATGAGTCGGTCTGTGAGAAAGATAAGTGTCACAGAGGTGACCCATGTTTAAGGGATAAAGAAACAGAGATAAAGAAAGAATAAAGAAAGAAATCTAAAGAAAAGAACCTGAACTCAACACGACGAGTGATTAAATCCAGTTAATATGCTTAAATTCATATCTGTTATCATTTCTCTGCTTCCTCTGTTCTGGTCGGCCCAGAAATAAAGGATCAAATAAGGTTGTTTCAGGCAGCAGTATTTCAGCAGAGTGGGCTTTGTGCCCCATGCTGCACATGGGCTACAAAGGAAGTGGGCAATCATCCAAATCTGAAAGAGGATCAATGGAAAAATATGGAGCTCAATTGATTAGACAATTAGTGAAAAGGTCAGGACACAGCTGGACTTAAAAGGCTAGCAGATTCCTGCAGTGAACACACACAGACTCAAACACACACACACACACACACACACACACACACGCACGCACATTTTGTATTTGATTTCTGTTCACTGTTCTTTTTCTGTGGAATGTAAAGTATGTATATTTTGTATTCTGTATTCAGTTTTCTGTATTTATGTCTGTTAAAGAATTTGATTTATTTTTTCCAAATTACTTACATCATGTCGGCACTCTTGCCTATTTGTAACCTGATGCAACACCAGCTAAAACCACCTAGGAGTGTATAATTTGATGTTTATTTATTAAGATTTAGCCAAACATTTGAGCTAACAGTATTCTGCTGTGTTGCTGCATGCAGCTAAAGCTAATCCTGAGGAGCGCTTCAAGCACTCTTTATGCTGAGCAGAAGCCAAGATTATTTAGCTAATATGCAAATATACACTGCAGTAAGTGGAAGGCAACAAACCACTCAGTATCTGGGAAACAACAGCAAAGTCCTAGCGTAAATAGGGTGACCAGACAGTTTACCCAGGACTTTCCCAGTTTTGAGCCTTCTGTCTTGTGTCCAGGCGGATTTTAACAGACCCTGTGTTTTGTCCCGGTTGTACGCAAAGTAAAACCAGGCATCCCGATTTTTTCTCTTTTTTTGTTTTATCCCCAAAACGCTATACATGGCTGCAAGTCATTTAAAGCCATAACAGTGCATTCCGGTTGGAACTCGTTATATGTCAGTCACACAGTTGTCATAGCGATCTGTAATCTGAACCAATTAAAAAGCTCCGGCGTTCTCCGCATGTCTGTAGCTTGATGCTCATTAGTCCATGAAACCGCATGGGACTGGACACCTTGAAAGCATTGCTCGTTACTCGGGTTAAATTTCATGATAGTTGCTCTGAGTTCTTGAAAGGATCACTGCAAACCATAGCTTCCTGAAAAAGGTCCACTCCAGCATCAAATACTAAGGGTCAGAAAGATAACTTTAGAGTATGCGTAATGCACTTTTTTTGTTTGTGCACTACATGTTGATGTTCGGCGGTGAGGGATGCCGTCAAGCTAAAGAAGGAGTCGTACCGGGCCTTTTTGGGCTGTGGGACTCCTGAGGCAGCAGCCGGGTACCAGCGGGCCAAGCGGAGTGCGGCTGCAGCGGTCGTCGAGGCAAAGATCCGGGCGTGGGAAGAGTTCGGGGTGGCCATGGAGAACGACTTCCGGATGGCTTTGGGTGCCTGAGGAGGGGGAAGCAGTGTACTGTCAACACTGTGTACAGTGGAGATGGTGTGCTGCTGACCTCGACTCGGGATGTTGTGGATCGGTGGGGGGAATATTTTGAAGACCTCCTCAATCCCACCGACATGCCTTCCAGTGAGGAAGCAGGGCCTGAAGACTCAGGGGCGGCTCTCTTATCTCCGGGGCTGAGGTAGCCCAGGTTGTTAAGAAACTCCTCGGTGGCAGGGCCTCAGGGGTGGATGAGATTCGCCCAGAGTTCCTTAGGGCTCTGGATGTTGTAGGGCTGTCGTGGTTGACACGACTCTGCAACGTCGCGTGGACATCGGGGGCGGTACCACTGGATTGGCAGACCAGGGGTGGTGGAAGGGGGGAACGGAGGGTGTGTTCCAACTACAGGGGGATCACACTCTTCAGCCTCCCCGGCAAGGTCTATTCGGGGGTACTGGAGAGGAGGGTCCATTGGATAGTTGAACCTCGGATCCAGGAAGAGCAGTGCGGTTTTCGTCCTGGACGTGGAACTGTGGACCAGCTGTATACCCTCAGCACGGTCTTGAGGGTGCTTGGGAGTTTGCCCAACCAGTCCACATGTGCTTTGTGGATTTGGAAAAGGCATTCGACTTGTTTCCAGTGAGGGTTGGACTCCGCCAGGGCTGCCCTTTATCACCGATTCTGTTCATAACCTTTATGGACAGAATTTTTAGGCGCAGCCGTGGTGTTGAGGGGGTCCGGTTTGGTGACCTCAGGATTGGGTCTCTGCTCTTTGCAGATTATGTGGTCCTGTTGGCTTCATTGGTCCTTGACCTCCAGCTCTCGCTGGATCGGTTCGCAACCGAGTGTGAAGCGGCCGGGATGAGAATCAGCTCCTCCAAATCTGAGGATCAGTGCGGTGTCTGCAGTAATGCGGACTCTGCACCGTTCCATTGTGGTGAAGAGATATACCGGTCGATCTTCGTTCCTACCCTCACCTATGGTCATGAGCTTTGGGTGGTGCCCGAAAGAACAAGATTGCAGGTACAAGCGGCCGAAATGAGTTTCCTCCGTAGGGTGGCTGGGCTCTCCTTTAAAGATAGGGTGAGAAGCTCTGCCATGCGGGATGCGGGAAGAGCTCGGAGTAGAGCCGCTGCTCTTCCACATTGAGAAGAACCAGATGAGGTGGCTCTGGCACCTAGTTAGGATGCCTCCCGGACGCCTCCCTCGGGAAGACCCAGGACACACTGGAGGGACTATGTCTCTCGACTGACCTGGGAACACCTCGGGATCCCCCCGGAAGAGCTGGACGAAGTGGCTGGGGAGGCGGAAGTCTGGGCTTCCCTGCTTAGGCTGCTGCCTCCGCGACCCGACCCCGGATAAGCAGCAGAAGATGGGTGATGGATGGATGTTGATGTTCCAAACAGTTTAAAGGGGACATGAAACACTAGAATGATAAGTTTAAGTTTTTAGTGGCTGCACAATCCATGGAAGCTAACATTAATGTTGGCAAAATGTAAATGCTAGAATAGCCACAGTGCTAGCAACAACAAACAAAGTAGGTCCTGTGTTTTTGTTTTTTCTGTTTACAGCAGGATGTTTTATTTGGTAACCATTTTATAAAAGCAATAATACATCAGGCAATGGTACGCTAACCATTTGATGGTCAAGCATTGTTGAGATCCTGGGGGACTTCTAGATACACAATAGCAAACAGGTGAAGGCGAACCAGCTCAACACTGTAGTGGTGGACACAGTGGACACAAGAAGGCTATAGAGATAGATGTGGCGGTCCCCAACAACAGCATCGGGAAGAAGGAACATGACAAACTGGATAAATACCAAGATCTGAGAGAGCAGCTGGAGAGGACGTGATCCCTATGGTCATCCGTACATTTGGGGCTGTGATTCCCAAGCTGGATGATCCAGCAGATCCTAGAGATAACATCTGAGATCTCTGTCCATAAGAGTGCAGCACCAGAAACAGCTAAGATACTCAAGCTCCCAGGTCTCTAGTAGAGGACCTGAGCTTGAAGGAGGAACAGACTGCCCAGGGAAACGTCTACATACACGCACACATACACATATATACATGCACATATATACATGCACACACAGACACATATACACACAGTTTGATTAGTTAGAAAAAGTCGCTGTGAAGCATTCAGACATTCTGACCAGGACAGTCAAGAAAAATATGGGGTCTTGGGAAAAGAAACCTTGAGCAGCTTTGGGGTGAGAGTGTGACAAAGATTGGGCCTGTTGTCGCTAAATCTTGGCATTGCTGTTTCTTGGGAGAACTCCTCATCCTCCTGAATGCTGTGTGAGATCCTAATTGCACAAAAATGGCAGTCTTCACACCTGTCAACCTGTGTAATTAAATCTTTATTTAGGGGATTCTAGTGCCCTCGTCTTTGGAAAAAGCATACAGTTGGTAAATCTCTAGCCAATTCTAGAGCTGCTGTCATCATTATATATTTTTGATGCATTTAGCTAGAACAGGCTCAGCTCTCAGTGGCCAACAGTGTCCACTGTCTTTTAGGTTTTTTTAAAACCCTGTAAATAAATTAAGGAATAATCTTAAACGTCAATCCCTCTGTTTGAAAAAACTTGACTGCTGGATTCTGTCTTTTTAAGGCAGAAGTTTGCTATTTTACCTATTCTGATTTAATATTCTGCTGTTTCATGGATTAATTATTTAATTTTGGGAGTCTTACAAATTGTAAAAAGGCAACTTGGGAGCAGTTAAACAACTGAACTGAACAACATTAAACAACTGAAATAATTATGCATCATTCGAAAATGGCATTGTGATTAAAGAAAAGGCAACTTTATTCATATTAGTACCGATTTGCAACAATAGTGATCTCGTATCTAACGTGTTGCGGGTGTCTAAATATAATTTGCTAACTGAAACTGAGCAATCCACTCCAGAAGCATCAATTTCCTCATCTTCTCTTGATTTTGATACCAAATTCAAATATTTTTCTTAACCACAAAGATCAGATGAATCAAGGCATTTGTATCGATACCTACAGAATATCAAGTATCATAGATTATTATATTTTCCAACAGAACTGTACAAATGGCAGAAAATGCATGAAAAGTAGTTTAAATATACATTACAAAGACTGGCTCTGTGAACATGCCATCTAGAAGTATTCCAGCCCCAGGAGAGCAAAGAACAAAACCTCCAGGAAGAAAACTACACAAGTGTACATTTAATCGCACTCATCCGCATCATTTACAGTCATCCAAAACAGTAACAGCAGAGAAAATGGGATCACGAGGAAATGGAGACCATGCAGCTGCTGAGCATGCCCCCTTAAAGACTCCTGGTTGATCTCATTCTGACTAGGGCTGACGCTTGGTGATGGTGACCGGTTGGAGCACATGTCGTAGAGGTTTCCAGAGAACTGCATCTTCCTGGATTCCTGGCGGAGAGACTCCCAGACGACTGCCGCTTCCTGTGGACAGCCAGCCATCGCCACGTTAGCACAGTCATGGAACTCATCCCATGACCTGGAAAAAGAGAGATTAGATCGATCATTGAGCACAACTGAGTCAGACTAACAGCAAAGCTGGAAAGTCAATCAATCAGTCTGTCAATCAATTCATCATTACTGGTCATCAATCCATGTTGACTACGACAACCAACCCAACCAACAAAGGTGGCCGCTGACAGAGTGGGTGATGGAATAATGGCCTCTCCATCATCAGTTAATAAATCAAGTAAAACAAAGAAGATTTCAGCTATTGTCAACATATTAATATTTCTCAGAATATTTTGAGATTTACCTAGATTTCACCAGACGCAGGGCTTTTAATCTCACCTGAAGGTGGCGTAGTAATAGATTGATGGAAGTTACTTGTTAATGTGTTGAAAAACATTTAATGTTAAAAATCTAGAAAAGGCTTATAAAAAAGGCTTAGCGAGCTTGAGGGTCGGTTCTGCACACGAGATAGCATTGTAGCCTCTCAAGCTAGCCAGCAGCAGTTAGCCTGTGTGGACCGGCCCAGTTTAGCTGCTGTTAGCTGTTCCCCCGCAGCCCCAAACAGCCGGGTAGTCAGGGTGGTTGGGTGGCGGTTCGAAGGAAGCGTAGCCCGAAACAAAGGCCCGTGGTTCACCACCAACCGCTTCATGTCGCTAACTGGCTTTCCCCACTCAGTGACGCACCCACTGAGAAACCGACCCTGGTTATTGTCGACCCTGTTCTGCGATACGTGAAGCCGACACCAGAGACAATAGTAAAATGTATCCTTGGGGCCAGAGCGGGGTGACATAGAGGGTAACTTAAAGCAGCTGGCGAGAGATAAACGCAAATACAGTAGGATTATAATTCACGTCGGCATTAACGACACCCGGCTACGTCAGTCGGAGATCACTAAAATGAATAATAAAAGTAATTTCGCCAAAACAATGTCAGACTCCGTAGCGTTCTCTGGTCCCCTCCCGAATCTGACCAGTGATGACATGTTTAGCCGCATGTCATCGTTCCATCACTGGTTGTCATGGTGGTGTCCAGAAAATAACGTGGCCTTCATAGATAATTAAGAGACTTTTTGGGGAAAACCTGGCCTTATTAGCAGAGACTGTATTCATCCCACCTGTGGTGGTGCAGCTCTTCTCTCTAGCAATATAGCAAAGTTTATTAGACAACCAACCCCCCAACAACCCAGCTCAAGTCCAGGAGGCAGAGTCACTGTCTTACACGCTTCTCTGCTGCTTCTGTAAGCCCTCCAATAAAAATAACAATAAAAATAACAATGAGACTAAAAACACTTACAGTAACACTAAGTTTAATAATAAAAATAGAAGTAGTGTCAGTACCTCGTTCTCCTACAGTTCATCTAGTAAATAAGTTAAGAGGTGTTAATAAAAATAATCTTATAAAAATACACAGCAGTAAATACTCAGAAACAACTAAAACAGTTCTCTACGGTCTAAATCTCTTCTAGTTAATGATTTAATAACAGATCATCTGTCTGATATTTTCTTTCTCACGGAAACTTGTTTGCAGGATGAAGAATATGTTAGTTTAAATGAAGCAACTCCATCAAGTCATATTAACTATCAAGTTCCTCGAAGTGCAGGCAGAGGAGGTGGAGTGGCAGCAATCTACCGCTCCAGCCTTCAAGTCACTCCCAAACCTAAAGCTACCTGTAGCTCTTTTGAGAGTCTCACTCTCAGCCTCTCTCACCACAACTGGAAGTCAGAAAAACCAGTCTTATTAGTTGTGGTGTGTCCAGCTCTGTCGTGGATGGAGCCGCAGCCAGTTGAAACTGACGCATTGACTTGAATGGAATCTAATCAGGATGGACGGATGGAGATGCACCGGTGGAAATCGGGGCAGGGGGGGGTCAAGCAGGCATCAAGACGGATGGAGAAGAAGTGGTATTCATCCAGATCAGATGATTCCCAAAGCACTTGGAGAGACAGTTTATTGACATATAAGAACACTCTTCGTAATGCCAGAAGAGCTTAATACATATCATTAATAGAAGTAAACAAGAACAACCTGTTTTTTCTGTTTAACACTATAGCTAGGTTGACAAAGAGTCACAGTGCACACTGCAGCTCTTAGCAGAGAAAACTTTATGAAACAAGGTCTCTCCACGACAGCCGATGTGCTGCCATTGTTAGTAACACAGTCTAGTCCTGATCCACCTCTGGACAGCTTCCTGCCCATAGATCTCCCTGAGCTGACCTCCAGCATTAATGGATCTAAACCAACCACGTCTCCTGGACCCAATCCCAAATAAGCTTTTCAAGGATGTCTTTCCTCTGATCGGGGCCTCAGTATTAAATCAGATCAATTTATCTTTGACAATGTATGTACCTCAGGCATTTAAAACTGCTGTTATCAGACCTTTACTTAAAAAACCTTCACTTGACCCAGGCGTCTTAGCAAACTATAGACCGATATCCAACCTCCCATTCATCTCTAAGATACTTGAGAGGCTGGTTGTTAGTCAGCTAACCGACCATCTAAACAGGAATAGACTATTTGAAGTGTTTCTGTGCTCATCATAGCACAGAAACAACACTGGTTAAAGTCACTAATGACCTCGTCATGGCATCAGACCGTGGACTTGTCTCCGTACTGGTTTTACTGGACCTCAGTGTTTCCACAAAGGTTCATCGTGGTGTTCCATAGCGTTCAGTGCTTGGGCCAATCCTGTTCACTCTTTACATGCTCCCTCTAGGAAATATTATTCAGAGGCATGGCGTGAATTTTCATTGCTATGCCGATGATACGCAGCTGTATTTATCCATGAAACCTGAACAAACAGAGCCGTTAGCCAGACTCCAGGCATGTCTCAAAGACATAAAAGACTGGATGCCCTCAAATTTCTTACTATTAAACTCAGACAAATCTGAAGTCATCGTTCTTGAACCTAAACATCTGAGGACTAGATTATCTGACAGCATTCCCTCGTTAGGTGGCATTACTTTGTCCTCCAGTACGGCTGCAAGGAACCTGGGAGTTATCTTGGACCAGGACATGTCATTTCTCCCTCATATTAAACAGGTTTCTAGGACCGCCTTCTTTCACCTTTGTAACATTGCCAAGATCAGGAGCATCCTGTCACAGAGTGATGCTGAAAAACTGGTCCATGCTGTTGTTACCTCTAGACTGGACGACTGCAACTCATTACTGTCAGGATGTCCAGATGATTCCATTAATAAAGCTGATCCAAAATGCTGCAACCAGAGTTCTGACAGGGAGCATGTCTCTCCAGTTTTAGCTTCTCTTCACTGGCTTCAACCTGGGTCCGAGAGGCAGACACCACGTCTGCCTTTAAGATCAAACTTCAAACCTTTCTGTTCAGTAAAGCGTACAGTTAACCTCAAACAAAGTTTGTAGGGTTGATAGATCTAGTTACAGTCAGTTCTGACAGCTACAGCTAGAATAGGCTCATCAAACTTTTATTCTTCAATCTTTAGCACAGCTATGCTGCTACAGGCTACGCTGCTGGGGACAAACACATGATCCACTGAGCAGTTCCTCACCTCAACACCAACCACCATCTCTACTCCCTCACCTCCTCTCCTCTTTTTCTTCTCACTGGGATTATCAGTGTGTCCAGTCTCCCTCACTATTTTGTGTCTCTCTCCCCCCTTCTCTCTCTCTGTATCTTTCTGCAGGTCTCCCGTCTCCAGACCTTAATGCTGCACGGAATCTCGGCCTTTGACAAACCCAGTGTCCACTGTTAGCACCTGCCTCTGCTGTTGTATGTATATATATATTATGTATATTATGTCTGGTATGTTTGTATTTCTATGATTCTTTGATTGTATTTGTTTCTCTCTCTCTCTCTCTCTCTCTTATTCTCTGTCCTGTCTCCCTCTTCTCCTCCTTTACCCAACCAACTTTCAGCAGGATGGTTCCTCCTTGTAAGCCAGGTCCTGCTCAAGGTTTCTTCCTGTTAAAAGGGAGGTTTTCCTGCCACTGTGCTTACCTGGTTGTTTAGGGTCTGGGTTTCTGCCTCTGTGAAGCACCTAGAGACAATTTTATTGTAAAAGGCGCTATATAAATAAAACTGAATTGAATTGAATTATATTTAGATGCACCACTCTCCTCTCTCCACTGATGCTGTGTGGTATGGCAGCTGCACAGCCCAGGACCAGAAAGCCTTGAACTGGGGTCTGTTAGGAACGGGCTGGGTCGGCCCTGTCCCGGTTTGTTTCTTTTTTTTTGTCTCCACTAGAGGGTGATGGCGACCCAGAAGCCATCCAGGGTCGCACTGGTGTCTCGTTATCATTAGCGAGGCTTCTTAAGGCGGCTTCGCGTGGACACCGTCCCCTGAGTGGTAAACTGTATGCTCGCTGCTGCTTGTGTGGATTTATTCGTCTGTATCCGTGGACTAACTCCTGAATTGTTTTCCCGAGGTGGCTGAGTGGATTGTTTTCCGTTGGCACTGCTGTTTAAGTTCATTCTTCCCTCCGTTGGAGCGTTTTCTGTTCAACTCTAACTTTGTGTTTCTGTATTCGACGTTGTTATTAAAATACCTGTTTGGTACGATTGGCATGTTCCGCGTTTGGGTCCTAAACAACCAAAACATAACAGGGTCAGAGCAGCCGAGCGCTGCGTTGGGCCAGATCTGCCCTGACAGTGACTGTCTGCACAGACTGCTGAACTCAGGCAGCTTAGATCATTCACACACAATGGACAATACGGTACGGACACAACAAGGGGAACTGTAACCTGTTCCCTTTACACACACTCTCACTTTGACATCCTAGACCAGAGGTGGGCAAACTAAGGCCCGGTGGCCACATGTGGCCCAATGAACTATTTAATCCGGCCCACAGCGAATTCACAATCATTTCTCCAAAAGCCAAATGAAGAGGGTTGTCAGCTTGATTGGTTAGATAAGTACTAATCAAGCACGATTTTTAGTTAACCTCCGATCCTCATGGGGGGCGGGCGGGTAGTTTCCTGCACCACCTGGCCAGGATTAAAATCTAATGTGGCCCCTGAGGCAAAATAATTGCCCACCCCTGTCCTAGACTGCATAAGTCACGTTCAATGTGATGTCTTTATCACCACTGATAACTGCTGGTTATAGTATTTGCACTCTGGAATCATCAGTCTATGACAGATATAATGGTAGAATTCCTGAAAAATGTCGGAATAATAATATAACAAATTGAAAAGATCAAATTTTTCAGTAGAAAATTTGAGGCTGAGAAGCAAGTCAAAAATTCTAGGATAACTTGCAACATGCTACACAGAGCTTTGACAGGCGCCATGTGCCCCTCCCTGCCATTAAAGTCTAGGAGACTTTAGGATACTTCTCCTGATTTATGCACATATGTGCCCAACATGTGACCCAACAGACAAAGGGGAAGCACCCCAACCGAAACTAGATGAACGACCCTGCCAACCACCCTGCCAAGGACTCTCAGGTGACCACCCGGGCCATTAACATGCCAATGGTCCACAGGGCTATATTTTCAAGCTCTGCCCCAGCAAACTTAGAACTGAAGAAGCTCTCTGGAGAGAGGGCGAAACATTTTCAAGGAAACCTTTCAGTCCAGTTGACACAGAGAGATCTACTTTGGATAACCATGACCTGGATGAGTGAGAATCTACACAGACATATGCACATATGCTTCCAGGTGAGACCAGGTGCTGGAGAATGAAGGGGAGGGCCAGCTGACAGAACTGTCTGCACACCTGCTGAGTCTTTAGGTGATCTAGCAGAGGGTTTGTTGCGAGATTTAGTGGTGAGACAACTTATTATAATCTGTTGTTTTGCTTAACCATTTCTGGCGCTTCCATTGTCTGCCGCACCAGAACCTGGGTCTGCTCGGAACGTGAATGTCGCCAAATCGATTTTAAACAGATAAACCTACCTGTAAAAAAAAAAAAAAGTGTTCACCTGCTAATTTTGATGTTGATATGAATGTGATATTGATGGATGTTTGAGGGGGGGAGGATCCTCGGCTTCTATTATTCTATATTTGTTTTAATTAACAAGCTATATTAGGAAAACGTGTAAATGTATGTAATGTATAAGGTAATTACAGTAGTGCAATATGATAAACTGAAAATGAATACATTATAATGGATGAAATGTGGCGCTGTCCTGCATTATAATGCTTGGAACACGTGTGTGTGTGTGTGTGTGTGTGTGTGTGTGTGTGTGTGTGTGTGTGTGTGTGTGTGTGTGTGCGTGTGTGTGTTTGGCAGAAAACCAGCACCATTTACAGTAATGAAATCTCCTGAGAGTAAGTCTGTGTTGCTGCTATTGTGTTTCTGCTGACACCTAAACCCTCCAAACCTCTGCTCTGAGCTACTTTTCATTACTCTTTAAGAGCAAAATCCAGCTAAAGAGTGTAAAAGAGGGAGCTGCGGCAGGGGCAGCAACATGAGTGAAATTAACACGTAAACAACTCAGATGAAACATTCTACATGTCAGGGGAATACGTAATTCAGTGCTTAGAAATTTACTTTGCTCCTCATCTATCTACTTGGATAAGAACATATTTATTGCTCCATGTGCCACTTAATAAGCAGAACACTTATTTCTGAGAATGGCGAGAATGATGCTCAAAGATTGGGCGCTATCGAAAAAGATAATGGCATTTTAAATTGTCGAAACCCCTGGTGTTTTGAGGCTGGAATGAACTGTTGTGCCTCACTGTAACATCCACTTACATATTCTGAAGGTCAGACACATTGTTTTCACTTTGCCTGAGTGTGTGTGGGTGTGTGTGTGTGTGTGTGTTTAGACAGCCAATATCTGGCACCGTTGGACCAAGCCGTGTGACACGTTGCATGTATGCTCCCTGGAGCTCCAGGAAGAATCCCTGTCCCCAGTTTTTCATATTGCTCTGTTATAGCGCCAGCAGGAGGCCGTTTTCTGTGAAACACATTACTTGATTTTTTTTTTAATTTCTTTTTCTCTTGCAGTGTCATGCAGAGGGAGAGCCTCTCTCAGCAGCACACGGGTGTGGCAGGGTACACCACACCAGTTCTAGAGGAAGTCCCGCGCCTCCCGCGCCTGGCAACGACAACCTCAGCAGCTCAGCGTTTGGGCGGTACAGCAGGCAACGGATCCAGTCGACTGAGGAGCGCTTGGACGTAATTGTGGGAAGAAAGCAAGAACGCTGAGTAGCCACATCCTTTGCCACACTGCATATCTGCTGCTGCTTTTGTTTTCTGATCAGCTTGCTCAGGTGCGAAGGGGGTTTGGCCTAACCAGGATTCAAACCTGTATTATTCCTGAAAAATGAAAGTAGTACGCCAGCAGAAAACATTTGGGAGAAGCGTGTGTCTCTCCAGAGGAGTATTTTGGAGCAGTTGAAGGGGTTTTGGGAAGATAAACATTGGAGTCCTGCCTTGAGCTTCTGATTTTGATTATTTGCAGACCTATTATGCAGACCTGCCAGTTCATATGCAAGTTTGTAGCAGCTGTAATTACAATTACAAAGGGAGAAAATGACCAGCCTTGATGGGATTGCTCGCCAATCGGTTTCAGTTTAGTTTAAATGAATTAGCAGACCTGTCAACCTTGGGGAAATTATTATACAGCAATGACTGTTAGTTAAGAATGATTTTTTTTTCCCCCCAGAAATAAAAACTCAAGTTGTTTATGTATATGAGAATTAAGATGGAAAATTAACGTTATCCAGCCGCTATTTAAGAAATGTAACAAAGGCATACACACATGCTACGCTCCTCATCACACTCAGCCCACTGTCACCTCTTGGCTGCTCACGTTGAAGGCCCACTCACTCACCTGAGGCTCACACAGAGGGGATATACCACATATACCACTCTCACAACTCTAACCTGAGATTTGCAACACCTGACATTTCTCACCTTTGACCGCAAACATAACATAACCATAACATAAGCATGGCTTCACATTTGAACACACTCAACATGACAATGACACGCAGGAGAACGACAAGAATCATTCGTTTTGATCTTTGGACCGATGGGAATGTGAAAAACATCAGTTGATACCGATATAAGTGTAGCTATATTGCGAATCTCTATAATAGCATAGACTCATCCTGACAACATTTCTTCTTTACTCCACTGGTTTAGCTGGTGAAATCTACCAACTTTTGTGGAACAAATAAAACCTATAGAGACATTATTGAGTTTTGAGTGTGAAGCTGAAGAAAATTGTTTCAGTTTAAATCATCTCTCTCTTTTTGGCTCTTTATATTTCCTTTTCATAGCACCTACTGTGGATCCGCATTGAGTTTTTGCAATTGCATAAACCTCATTGTGAGTATGAGAAATAAAAGCAGCACTGCACTCCTGGGAGGGTTCTGACAATGGAACAGCCTTGGCCTAGATGCAAATCATAGCCTGTTATTCAAACTACATAGTCCCTTGCATGTGTATGTGCACACGCTTGTGGCTCTTTAGATGGGAGCACTGTGCTACCTCCCTCCTCATTAAGTGGCTCGGAAATAAACGCTTTAACATCCATTCCTGAATACAGCAAACGAGATGAAAAATAAAAGAGGGGGAGAAAGAGGTATACAGAGAGCATGAAAAAAATGTAAAGAAGCAAAAATAAGTAGAGGACACAAGTGGAAATTAGGGGAAAGCGTGAACACTAAGCTGTATTAGACAACACTCACACTGAGATGGCAGGCTTGGAGGATTAGTGCTTTAATTGGCACCTCAAGGAGTAACCAAAATAGAGTGGTAGTTTGCAGGGCCATGCTGACACGCACGTGCATGTGCAAACACATACACCTGCATAGTTGTTAGTTGCTCCTCAGCCGTTCTCAAAGCCTTCACTTAATCCTAATCGTCCTAACTTACTCAAAATGCAGTTACAAAATCTTGTACCAGGCGGCAATTTATATTTCCAGTTAGAATTATTATATTCTGAATCTGCTTGGTTATCCAAATTCAGCATGTTTTCTATGGGCACGGATGGTCCACGTCGCACCACACCAGACGGGTTTGTTGTATGTGAATAAACCTTTGATTTATGCAGCTCTGATTAGCTTTAACACAAATAAGAACAAAAATAAAAAAATAAAACCTTGAAGCGGCAGTGGTAATGACTTCTGTAACATGCCGGACCCAACACCCTTTAAAAATGACTAAAAATGAAGGTCAACTGATCAAGAAAAGACATTGAGATATTACAGGAAAACCGTTTTCACATAATAACACAACAGCAGCACTTTGAAGCACAAGGAAAGCCAGAAAAGCTCGGAGTGATAGGAGGCTAGCACGGAACTGGTACAGGGACATTATTGTACCAGAACTTTGCTCAAGTGTGTAAATGTGTACATCACTTTGCAAACATGTCTTCACAACCTGTGTGAGCAGAGAGAAAAATAAAAACTTCATATATATCAAATACTTTGGGGTTCTGCTATTATGATACAGCAGAACGTGATGCTTCCTTCAACAACAAAAAAAGATTCTGCACCTTCTAAAAGTGCTGGAAAGACATCATGTTCCGGGTGGGGTGTGGACAGAGGTGTGGCACTGTAAGTGGCCATCAGACATTTTCACATGGCTGTGGCAGGTGAAGCAAAAGTCACGTGTAGAAATAAAATCAAATGAGAGAAACTTTTAGGACTTGCCATAGAGCAATTCATTTCCAGCTCTAGAGCGCCTAAACGAGACACGTTATTTCTAAAGCATTATGAGGGTGTGGGGCAGTCAGAGAACCAGTGAAGGACTAGGAGGATGTATTGTTTCTCATCACTGGCACATTTAAGCTAAAGCAGAGCCGCCCAGTCCACTGTGATTAACTGCTACGTTGCCAAAGTAGTGCAGGCAGAACATCTGACATTGAACAAAAACATTTGGGTAACACTTTAGTTTGGGGAACACATATTAACCATTAACCTTTGCAATGAATAATAACGCGTCAATTTGCTACTAATACTCCTGCTAGTTAGCAGGTAGTTAATGGTGAATTTGTGTTCCCTAATCTAAATGTTAACAACATTTGATTTTAGTCAATCAGCTATAAACCCCAATTGGGATTGGGTGGTTTAGAAAATGAGTAAACAAATTAATAAATGAATGAATAGATGAATAAACAATGCTTCCACTGGCATTTGCAACTTGACTGAAGTACAGTGAGACCAGTCTGAGGTAATCTGGGTTGTTCTGATCTGTCAATCTACCATTGCTATTCCAAGGAAAGACACAGTTGGAGTTTTGTGTCCTTGTGTGTGTGTGTGTGTGTGTGTGTGTGTGTGTGTGTGTGTGTGCTTGTGCTTGCAAGTTTAAAAAGTGTTGAGGCCCTGGACTAATTGGAATAAGGAATTGTTCTCAGCTCTACGCTCCTCCCATATTATACTCAAGTACGCTTTTGCTTTATTCCAAGTTTTGACCACTTTTCTCACAAAAAATCATGAATTTTCTTGTTTTTTCACCCACAAACCATTAAACCAGCAGATAAATTAAAAGATTAAGAGGCTTTATATGGAAAATATAAAAGTTACCAAACATGCAACCACAGCCATTAAAAAGAACTGAGTCTGCATTACACTGATCTTTTGTTGCCTTTCCCAGCTGCCTTTGGGTGAGAGGCAGCGTACACCTACACATGGAGACATACTCTATATGTATATTAGAGTTATTTAAATTAATTAAATGTGGAAGACAAAAACTCAAACAGACAAAGGTGTGAGGTGACTGAGTCCTCAGAAAGGCACCAATAAATAATAAAGACATTATTATTGTTACTATTATAATTATTATTATTGTTCTTATTATTATTATATAGAAAAAAATATAGAAAAATAACATCAGAACCAAGTGGAATACAAATAAAAAGAAAAACCAATACACAGGACAATAAAAGGGTTTGCAAAAGCATTACACTCTTTTGCAGCCTATTTTGAACTGGAGATGTAATTTCATGCCATGGATTTTGTGCCATGACGGACTCCTTCAGATAGCAAAGCGACCTTGTGGAATAATAAGAATGTGCTTGTAAGTACACACTGACCTACAGATGGAGTGTATCTCATTTGAGTCCTCATCCTTGCGGGCATTGTCTGTCAGACTGTCTCCCAGAGCCATCAGGCACTGCGCAAAACCCTTGTAGATGGAGTGACACCTTCTCGCTGCAGCAACCGAGTTTGGGCTCAGCACTATAAAACAGACACAAAAACAAGCAGAAAGCATGTAACAGTCGCTGATATCACTGCTGTGTGAGACACCCATCAGAGCAAATCAATGCAGCATTTGGCACCAAATCACTATTCACTCTGCTGCTGGAACAGACTGAGACGCATCCAGCAACACAGCTCTATCATTATACACACACACATTAAGATTTTATCATCATTACTTTTGTTATCATTATTGTTGTTGCTATATTTAATCAACAGAACAAAAGCAAGATGAGAATCAAGTCCATCATTGTTCTATAAGTACAAATGTACCGTACAGCCACCCTAGCTCCCGAGCAGTTAGGGTGGCTCAAAGATGCGAGGTTAAAAGCGTCAATTCTTTCCTTGTTACAAACAACATTTATCAATTTCAAATCCCTGTTTATCCGTATTGCAGTTTCAGAAAACAGGCGAAGCAAAATACAAGATTGTGTTGCATTAAACTGTCAAAAATGTTAATAGATGGCTCTTTTTATGTGTTTTTCATTGCTTGACATATGTCATTTTTATAGTGTCCGTTGTAGTTTGTCAATTTTGTGGTGGTCAATTGTGTATGTGAATGAGGATATAACTGAGACTAGCTGATGTGTACTGTATTCGCTAATAGAGATCCTAAAAAAAACAATAAATCAATCATTTGTTGTTGCAACATATTCGGCGGAGTTATTTAGCTTGGGCTGTGGCAGGTTGGTAACCTTAAATTAAGCCATTTTACCACTGCCACCTCTGCTCTCCATGCCAAACAGCAGCAGCGGCTCGCTCACACACTCTCACTCACTCACTCACTCACTCACTCTCACACACACACACACACACACCTGTCTCCAGTTTCTGTAATTCAAGTACTTCTTCTACCTGAGCTGTCAGTGACTTCTCAAACTCACTAAAAAGCTCTCCAAACTTTTATTCCATGAAGAATTTAACACTATGCTTCTATTATTTTCCATAATCCCTGTATGTCAGACAATCCTCAATCTGAATACTAGAAGCATCTAAACCTCAGTGTATGGCAAAACGTACGGAAAATGTGAAGCTGTTCAAAACATATTGTTCTCTAATGACCATGCAGTGTTGCCAGTTATATTGAAAAAATAATCAGACTACGGATTAGTGATTACTCCTCTAAAAAGTAGTTTAGTTACTTTACTGATTACTTAATTTTAAAAGTAACTAAGTTAGAGTAAAAGTAATTATTAATTACTTTCAGTAGCTGTCAACAACAACCCCCTCTGCCTCAGCTTAAAAATGACAACCAGTTTTGCTAACACTCACTTTATTGGAAGTGCATTGAAAGTAATGTCAACAATGTATCTCTTTAGATTTTAAGTTGTACTTAAAATCTATTTCTAACCTAAAAACATGCATTTTATAAAAAAATCAAATAATGACTGTCTTGTCTTTCACCTAAAATTAATAATTGTTTTTATAAAAAAAGAGAATAAAGACACTCTTTTTTTAACTGAGATACTTAACTGTTAACACTGGCAAAACACTATTTTTTTCTATTATTAAATTGTGTAATGATGGCACCAAACAAGGGTGAATTAAACGTATTTAAGCATTTCCTCCACAACATACCGTCCGACCAACCTCTTCAGTTCTTCCTGACTAATGGGTTTTGGATTTGAACTACCACCCAAGTCCATCTTTGTTGTTTGGCTGGTGGGGGACCTCCTGCATGCGTCACTGGTGCTGATTTCTGCTTCGTATTCTCCACAAGTTTCACTGTGCCGTGCCGCGACTCCAGATGTTTTTTAAAATGTAACGTGGAGTTTTTGGAGGTAGATAAAAATTTGTTACCACCAGCACAGAGTGTACAGAAAACTCTGATATTGTTGTATTTAGCAGAAATAAACTCAAAATAGTGATTGTATTTCCAGCTAGAAAATGTGTATTTCTCTCCTGTCTCCATTTCTGCACCGCCGGCTTCTTTACACGCGAGTTGTCCGCGTGCTAAAAATGTAATTTAGCGCATACGTGACGTCACTCCGTGAAACACAAGAAGAAAGAAATTTAAATTTTTTTACGACGAGACTCAAATAGTAACGCACGGTGACTCGGATAAGTAACTTTAATCTGACTACTGGTTTGGAAAAAGTAATGCGTTAGATTCAGTCGCTCTTGTGACAAATCAGTTAACAAATCCAGTTAACTTAATCTCAGATGCCACTTGGGTCGACCGCGTGGCTAAAGCTTCACATCCTACAAATTGATTGATCGAATAGCCAGATCAATAGCCAAGATTGGTCAAGAACAAGTGACTGCTGCAGTAATTATTGTGCACGTGACTATAAAAACCTTGAACGTATGACTGTTGCTCTTCCAGCCTTTTAACCAATGCATGGCAGCACCACTTTCACTGAGCCCTAAGCATTCCCGGCAGGACCATAAACTTCTTATAGAATGTTGCTGAAATGCTGTTGTAAAGGGTTATCTTAAATCAGAAGTAGGTAAAAAAAAAAAAACAACACAGATGGATCACATCATGATTAGAGTACAATTGATGTGGATAAACCAAGTGACTGACTTTCAATCAGGGCAACAAGCCGCTTCTGGGCAAGAGCGAGTTCAGCCGAATGAGTTGGGATGAGCAGGAGACAGTGAATTTAATACACAGTCACAGTCCATCTAGTCCTTTTTGTTTAGTTTTGGGGAGACATACTGATTTCATGCTTCACTCATCTCCATGAAATTTTAAAGTCGAGAAAAAATAGTTCTCTAAAAAATAGAGTTGCCTCGATTAATATTCATTTATTATTTCCGTGCTAAGGTTGCACAGCATGCACGGTGCTGGTCCAAAATGCTGCTAAATCAGCATCAGAGTCCTGAGGTCTTATTACGGTTCAAGGGCCAGAAAGATGCATGACCTAGCATAATAAAATGATTTTGCTTCCATCTGTTAATTGCAAAAAGTAAGAAATGGTAAAACAAAATTCTAAATGTATTATCTTTATCAGATGTATATTGCAGACACGGGTGCCGTAAAGGGAGGGAAAATTAGGACGATTCTAAGGGCCCCTGACAGACAGGGGGTCCTCCCACCCCTCAAAGAAAAATTAAAATCATTTGATTAAAACTAAGGTGATTAAACACACTGACTCATATTTCCATAGCATGTATGTCAGAGATTTTGACTTTATTTGGGCAAATTCATTTTTACCCCACCTCCACTCCACACCCTCTCAAATGGTACAGCTTTGGTACCATTGTACAATTATCTGACTCAAAAACAGGCTATAGCCTAGTTTTTTTGGGATGCTGGGCATGTTGAAGCATTGAGTGATTGAGTCTGTGTTAGTTGCAGAGAAATTTCTCTAATATCTTGAAATCAAATATTTTGTTGCTTACTGAATTTTGGCAGTCCTACAAGGGGCAGTTTGTTGAGGTAGCTTTTAAATGCAAAACAATTCATGCATGCATGCATGTAGTGCAACTGCAGAGCCTATTTGAAGAGGTGTGCATTGCTTTACGTATTTTTTGCACATTGCCTGTTACTGTTTCTGGAGCTGAGAGCTTTCAGTGACTTAAAACTGGTTAAAAAAAAAAAAACAACAACTATGAGGTCCATCATATCACAGGGTAGACTTTTCAGTCTTGCCAAGTTTCCATTGAAAGTCAGTTTGTTAGAAAGCTGGAATTCAAAATCTTGATCAATGACTTTGCAAGCAGGAAGGCTCAATGCTGGGCTCTTGGTGACTCAGGCTAAGTAAGGGCCAGTGGTAATTGTAAAATGGCATGGCTATTAATATTAATGCAAAACGATGCCCAGAGTCTTTGGAATGGTTAGATTATTGTGCAGTCTTGTGTTCTTATTCATACTAAGCCCTAACTTTCAACTTTATGTAACCTAATTGACTTCTATTTTTATCTTATGCTTCAATTTGATTCCACGATGAAGCAAGACTTAATAAAAGAAGAGGCAAATCAGTCACTTTGTGTGCAGTGAGTCCTTCATTTTATATCTGACAAGAGGCGAGACAGCAGAAAAGGTAGAATTATGTTAAGTTTTGACTGGGTTAATAGGATCCTGGACAGCAGTGGTTACAGCAGTTGCACAGAGTTCTTGTGGTCTTCGGTGATGGGGCCCAAAATCCCTGGTGACACCCCGATTGCAGATATCTACAGATCTATCTATCTACCTCTCTCTCTCTCTCCCTATATATATATATATATATATATATATATATATATATATATATATATATATATATATATATATAAAAAAAAAAATATATCTCTGCCGCTTATTCGGGGTCGGGTCGCGGGGGCAGCAGCCTAAGCAGGGAAGCCCAGACTTCCCTCTCCCCAGCTACTTCATCCAGCTCTTCCGGGGGGATCCCGAGGCGTTCCCAGGCCAGCTGAGAGACATAGTCCCTCCAGTATGTCCTGGGTCTTCCTGGGGGCCTCCTGCTGGAGGGAAGTGCCCTGAACACCTCACCAGGGAGGCATCCGTGAGGCATCCTGACTAGGTGCCCGAGCCACCTCATCTGGCTCTTCTCAATGCGGAGGAGCAGCAGCTCTACTCCAAGCTCCTCCCAGATGGCAGAGCTTCTCACCCTGTCTCTAAGCCACCCTACGGAGGAAACTCATTTCAGCCTCTTGTATCCGCGATCTTGTTCTTTCGGTCACTACCCAAAGCTCATGAATCGAGAGCTTCATCTTTCGGCTCAGCTCTCTCTTCACCACAACAGACCAGATCCGCCTGTCGACCTCTCTCTTCGTTCTTCCCTCACTCGTGAACAAGACCCCGAGGTACTTGAACTCCTCCACTTGGGGGAGGATCTCCTCCCCGACCCGGAGAAGGCACTCCACCTTTTCCGGCTGAGAACCATGGTCTCAGATTTGGAGGAGCTGATTCTCATCCCGGCCGCTTCACACTCGGTTGCGAACCGGTCCAGCGAGAGCTGGAGGTCACGGACCGATGAAGCCAACAGGAGCACATCATCTGGTGGAGGCTACCCTCTCACTTTGAGAGTTTGATTCTGTCTTGTTATGCAGCTTCTCAAGAGAAACTGAAAGCTCTTTACAGACTGTGCAACATTAATAATTTTGTATGTTTATTTAAAACCTCACTAAGAGACACAAGGGATCACAGGCATATATTTGCAACCCAAACTTAAACTTGTGGCAAACTTTCCAAACCTGTGGAGCTCATTTTTGACAACTTGCAGGATATTAAAAAAAAAAAGAAAACTGCTGTAAGAACCTCAATCTGAGCTCTTTATTGCAAATTAGTAGGCCTGGACTGCTACGTTAGACCATAACTACCGTATTTTTTAGGCTATAAGTTGCTCTGGAGTATAAGTCGCATCAGTGAAAAAATGCATCATGAAGGAGAAAAAAAACACAAGTTGAACTGGACTATAAGTAGCATTTTTTGGGGGAAATGTATTTTACAAAATCCAAGACCAGGAACAGACATTTCATCTGGAAAGGCAAGTTATAATAACAATAGAATATAAAACAACAGGCTGAATAGGTGTCAGGTATGATAATGTCACAAATTAACAGTTATTCAGCTACACAATAGCATAAAGAACATACGTGGGAGGCTGAAAAGGCAGAATTAACATAACAAGCTCGCGACTCCAACAAGCTAGTTATTAGTTTGCAGGTTTACCAAAATCTCATTCCACATCACTGAATCAAATGAATTCTTCATCCTCGGTGAATAGGATTTTCTTTTGGGGGGCTTTTGTGTTCAGTCTCTCAGTTGTCTTTAAGTTAATGGTTAAATTCATTTTCAGTGGTACAGGAGTAGCACATACTGGTAGCTGTCACAAGTCTTGAGTGCCTGTCTATTCTCATGGCTGTAGAATAGAATATATGTTTATTATCCCGCAATGGGGAAAGTGCAGATTATATTTACTCCTTGGTCATGTTGGTGAGTGTGAATTAACATATTTTAATATATATAAGCGTAGCCGGCATGGCAGATCACGATTGATCCGTCACGCCGGCTACGTCCGGAAACACCAGCGATGACAACTTTCTGACGTGGGCGGCAGTTGAACACTGAAACAAGTCGAGGTAAAGAAATCCATACTTTCTTTGTCTTAAAAAAAGAAAATTAAACAGTGATGTTAAAAGAAGACAAGATGAATGTAATCAACAGAGTGAAGTTACTGGCTGCTCTGCTGAAGAGGAAGCTGGGGTTCTCCTTGTTGGTCTTGTTTTCTTTAAACAAAGAAAAATCATGAGGAGGGCTTTTAATGAGAAAGCAGACCAACCCTAACCCTGCATTAAGTGGTTCTCATTTGGAGGAATACCATTTTCTTTCCATCCTTCATTTCGGTTTCAAGGCCCGAAGGAATGAGGCGCCACCGAATCACTACTTACTTTTGTAGGGGAGTGACAGTAAGAGCAGCAGACAGAGACGCGGTTCTAGAGCATCATTATCGTCATCAACATCAATAATAATATTACATTTATAAGTGCCTTTCTAATGCTCAAGGACTCTTTACATGGCAATAAATTACAATACAATATTA